>JAZDUH010000111.1:7492500-8100000 GCA_036419115.1 Scarus forsteni
TGATTTAGATACATTTTCTCGTTGAAATGGTCTTTATGACCCGATAGTAATCAACTCATAATGTGTTCTTAAAACCGAGCGAAAAATATTCGCTATCTACAGCAGGAGTAAAACAGGGAAAACACCAACCAATAATCATGCCGGGACACCTGTTTTTAAACCAATCAAATCCCATCGCCATTCTGCCCTCCTATGCACCTGTAATGCATTTTCCCAGCATGCACAGACTGCAGGTGAGCTGAGCTCACAGCAGATCAGAGTGCCAGGAGAATGCCTGCCAGGGCGGAGATGCAGTTGGTTTATACAAAAATATTAGTATTAGCAGAAAAACAGCCGGGCAATAAAACCACTCTGTCCACTTATTTATTTATTAAGCTTGGGGAAGAGCAACTAATATTTGTACCTGTTCTCTTTGTTTGTACTTGTGTACTTTATGAATGCAGAGTGATCATTTAATAGTAGCAGCAAGACACTTAAGTGAACTAATGCAGAAAAGAAAAAAATTTAACTTTATTACTTTTTCTCTCCCTGTGCTATCTCTGCCTCTCTCTTCTAGAGAAGAAGAAGAAAAACTTTCACAAACAACAATGGCGAATAGACGCACAGAGACGCGGGAGTTTCTTTTCTTTTCAAATCTGTGTGGATGGTTTTGTCTGGATAACAAACCAAGCACGGTAAGAGGCTCACACGTTACTCGGAGGACCGCCGAAGCTGTTGTTGTTCCTGGTATGCACGCGCAGCCTTCATCTGAAAGACTACTGCGCATGCGGAGACGTCAGCGTTTCACCCTGAAATGCTCTGATACGGATCAAATCTTTGTACTCTGGAGCCCGTTTTCAACAAGTTTCCGTTTTCAACAAGTTTTCATGTAGACGCAAGGCCAAAAAGCAATGAAAACTTACTGGATTTGACCGTTTTCGGCGCCATGTAAACGCGGCCTTAGACTATTCACCCTATAATCCCAAAAGCTCCCAAGTGCCAGCCTCAGAAACTATGCAGTGTTAAAACTGCAGTACTCCAAATGTCCACTAGAGGCTAAAAGGGTCCACATGCCCTATCATCATCCATTTTAAAATGTTTAGTTTTCTAGCAAATTAACTGTGTTTAAAGCTAAGTCCAAAAGTGTGTGTACTGCACTTTGAACTGAAAACTGCACCTGGATACTGTACAACGCAATAAAAGGAGCACAGCCTTAACCAGAACTTTCTTAAGTTAGGTTCACATACAGCAGTGATGAAGTTTTCCTTTTGCACTGATTCAGTTTTAAAGATACTGACAGTTGCATGCATTTAATATGTGTGTTTTTATCAATAACACTGATGTTTATAGAAGGGAAATAAATTCTTAACCTAAATGAAGGCTGAGATTGTCAGTATTACTAATGACAGTATCAGACCTGCCATAGCTGTCACTTTATTATGTGTTATGAGGCGGAAAAGATGAATGTTAAATGCTTGTGATAGTTTGATTAAGTTTATTCATCTGATTGATGCAGAATTTGGTAATGCATATGGCTGCACTGTCTGATGTAGCTTATAACAACTGAGTTGTGAGAGCATCTGACAACATTAATCCTCTATTTACTCCTCTGGGTTTTTTTTCTGAGCTGCAATCTGTCAAAGTGTACTACAGGCTTTTCCACCAGTGATTTGTGCATACAATTTAAAAACTTTTTTTTTTTTTTCAAAAAAATGAATTTCATATGTTAAAACATGGTTAAAACACAACAGTGGCAAACAAGATAGTAAACTTCTTCATAATACTCAGCAAAGAGAGGTGTTTATATGATATTACCACAAGACCTTACATTTCCATGATATCTGTTTAAGGTGTATTTGATATCTGTTGTGTTTTCAATCAATTAATCAAATTTGATATCAAACTCTTATAAGGCAGAAGTTTTATTGTAATTTAAAGCACTTTACATGAATGCAGAACAGTGATTCAAAGATTCAGACTAACAATAATAATAACAATAATAATAACAATAATAACTGAATCTTTTTTAAACTACTTAGCAAAACAAAAACTTGGCAGAGATCCAATTGCTAAGCAGTTTCCACAGTAAAAGAAAGGGTATTAGTAGGGAGGATGTCAAGATAGATTTTGAGAATAAGCACACCAAAATATTACAAGAAACAATAAAAAAAGATCATAAATAAAAATCTAAAAGAAAAAAAAAACAAGAGAAAGGCAAAGCAATGAAAACCAGAATTAACTGAAAATAATTATGAAAGGTTAAAAAATACTACAAAAAAATAAATGAAAGGTTATGAAATAAAATCTTAAATAACATATGTGAAAAGAGTGAACTACATGACCATGTTAAGAAATGCATACTGAAACATTATCAAACATCAGCAGTATTTTGTGTGTGTGTATGTGTGTGTGAAATGGTAAATATTGTACCTTTCATACAGTTTTTACAGTGAAGATATAAGCCAAATCAATGTGCTTTTTGTACCAGTCTTTAAAAATGTTTGTTTCTGCTTTTAATAAAGATCTAAATGGGGGTTTCAAGTGGACACTCATGGAACTGCAGCTTTTTTTCACATTAGCTTCATTTTTCACCCCCATTGGCCCCCTCTGGCTCACTTCCCAGCTGTCTCTGCCTCTTCTTCCTGCGCTCGCTCGTTGAAGATGGATCACTCTGTGTCTGTCAGCAGTAGTATCACAGAATGAGAATGTATTGTCTGCTGTCTTGGATAATAAATGCTGCTATCTGCACTACTGTTCCCGGCCATAATAGATGGACCGTATCTACACAGCTTTCTGTTTATGAGATTATCACGGCCTTCTGCTGTCCCCCCAAAGCCCCCCGACAGGAGAAATGGAGAAATTACTTTATCGCTAGGGGGCCCGAAAGTTATCATTTGAGAGGAATCCGACGAGTGGTGGAGCTTTGTGAATTGGCAGTTTCTGCCTGCCGCTCGCTCGTGCTGTGGCATCGCACAACCTGCGTGTGAAGCAGGAGAGGTTAAATTGTTCTATGATTGCTCTTTTATGCTGCTTGAATCTATGATGTGTTGTTTGTTGAGAGGCCACCTGAAGGAGGGAGATAAAGATTAGCATCACAACAAAGTCTGCTCTGATTTCACGCTAAATTTATCATTTTTTATCTTGTTTTGATTTCTGTGGGCTTGTACTTAGACTTCATGGACATAATCACACTTAGATATCACATAGTGGGGTTTAAACACCTACAAAGACTCCACTGCTGAGTGTGTTATTGAGACATTTTAAGCTTCGCAGTAGCTGCTCTTTCAAATCAGTTTGCATGATAAATGAAGGTCTAAGCAGCGGGGAGAATCTCTCACAGTGTCTGGTCACTGTTGGACAGGGTGGACAGTCATTAGAGAGCATGTGTGTCTGCTCATGTGTGTATGACATTTATCACTGCTGGACACTGAGGGAGTCTGTTGACAGTCGACCTGCGTCTTGACCTGCTGACCTCAGCCTGACCTTTGTGTCTGGCTCGGGCTGCAGAGCAGAGGGTCTTATTGGCTCACGCTGAGGACTGATGGCTCAGTTTGCCTCTCTGCAGGACAGAGCAGGACGAGCCAACCAGAGAGAGCCCAGTGTGACCATCATGTTCAGATACACTTCACAGGGATGTTTGGTCTGTAATGTGAGAGTTATTGGATTAACGTTGCTTTTTATGCTTGTTTTTGTTGAATTGAAGATTTGTTACACTGCCCGTTGGTGCTTGAAAAGTCCCAATTGCAAACGCGTTTCACATTGAAAATGTGCTACATCAAAACATACATGTACTTTAAAATTATGCATACTAACAGCAGCCCAAATAAAACATTCAATTATAAATGAGGATGAATCTCATGGAATGCTAAAACAAGGATGTATCCATTAATTTATAAACCCTCATGTCCAATGACAGAAAATTTACACATAGTACACTGCATCCCAAATGCAAATCTACCTAAGAAGTGCCTCACCATCTTCAAGTCTCTTCGTAGATTAGACATAGATATTTGTTTCCAGAAGTTTAACCCTTCATATGTATGCCAGTTTGAAATATGGAGGAACTGCAACAAATAATTTCAACAATTCCAGCACACAAAAAGGGATTTATATTCTGAAATCAGCAACTGTTTGTACATTATGCCCTGGGTACCTATGTGGGGTATAAGACTGAACAAATCGATTATGTTGCTTCCAGGCACTGTACTAGCCCAGCCCTGAAGGACTTGTGTTGGGGATCAGAGGGTGGTCAGTTCAACTCCCAACAAACCATGTTTGGAAGTTGGACTGGTAGCCAGAGAGGTGCCAGCTGACTTCCTGGACACTGCCACAGTGCCCTTGAGCAAGGCACCAAACCCAAAAACTGCTCAGCAGTTTTTCTTCAGAAGTAGCAAACCATCCCTCTGACATCTCTTCACTAGTGCATGATTATAAGACTGTAGTACTGTGCATATGCACAGCCTATGTTTGTGTAGCATTTACCAACAACAGACAGTAAAAAAAATATTTCCTAATTAGGCATGATTAAGTATATCTTATTTAAGTATGTCTTCTGTCTTCTTTTACTTTTTATTTGATAACTTTGAGGGTATTCATTGTTATGAATCAAATTGAATTTGCAACATTAATACTATTTTACTACGTCCGCACACAGAAAATAAAAATCTGTCTACATTGCTTTTTAATTTTTCTCTGTGAATTTGCATGTTTTTGCCCACGTATATAGCACATGACAAGATATAACATTTTTTCAAGCTTTAAAAACCACATGACAGTGCTTTTGTTTGTAGACTTTCCAGACTTATGTTTCTAATTTCATGATCATGTCATTCGGTAGCCAAATACAACCCAATAAACACTATTTTGTTCACATCTTTTTAGGGATGGGAATCGAAAACCAATTCCAGTTGAGAATCGTTAACAGCTCCTTCAAAGAATTGATATCATTAATCTTTTTGCTAACCAATTCCCTTATCAATTCCATTCAATTGACAGGGTTCAGAAGCATCAGAATTATGGCTTAATTTCAATTAGACCTACTGCACAACCTTAAGTTAGTGGAAACACCAGCAACCTGCAGAAGCAGATATCTATACTGTGATGTATGTTTGGCATTGTTGCCACTGAAAATGAGACCATTTGCCCACATGCAAAATTTGCTGGAATCAATAAGGGAATTGTTAAAGAATTGAATCGATTAGCAGGATCGTTAACAGAATTGGTATTGATAAAATCTTATCAATACTCATACCTACATCTTTTGTTCAGTGAACCCTGGTGCACTTGGCAGCAAACCAGGACCCTTATTTTACATCAGACCATGAATTTGAAGCCTTTTTTTTAGCTTTTCACCATCCCAATATGAGCAAATTATCCAAACAAAAGTACAAAAGCTCATTTTAGTAGACTTCAAACCCTGGGATAAATGCACCCCAGTAAGTTTTTCCTGGTATATTATGATTTCAGATAAAGAAAGATCAATGTCAAAGCGGGCAAACAGACGTACAAAGGAAATAGACGCTTCTTTCATGGTAACATCACACTTTAAAGAGTGAGTGAATACTTGTCAATTTTCTTATTCTTTTGATTTTAAGAAATATATTTATTAATAATAAAAAATACACTTGCAATCCACTTGAAGTACCAACAAAGCCTACTAGCAAACAACTGGCAACATTCTATGACCACATATGTGGGTGACTAATAGAGAAAAAGATTTTGTGAATTGGAGTATATGAACAATGAATAGCTGGTTTTATAAGTTATTCTAGCCTTAAAAAGTCCAGTCTTTATGTTTTTAAACCAAAAGGTCCAAAACTGCAGATTTACTAGGTGTTGGAAGAAAGAAGCCAAAGCCCAGCCACATTCAGTGCCACATTTTCAAACTGGACTTTTGGCTTATTGAACAAATCAATACTTCCTCCTGGTCCCCTGCTCTGACCAATCGCTCTAATTGGCCCAAAAGCTCAATGAGGAGTTTAATTGGCTGCTTGCCCTGTCTGTATGAGCAGAAGGGACAGCTGGCTCTGAGCAGGACTGCCTGCTCTGCTGCACACAGACATTTATCTGAACACTGGGGAGGTTTGCTTAAATGAAATCTTCACACTGTGCAAAGTCCCATCTAAAGAAGAAGCAGAATTTCACTTAGTCTTTTTTAAAATCATGGTGCAGTTTATATTCATGAACAGTGTAATCCAAGTCAAGTATGAGACATGGGAACCAAAACCTTTATATATAATGTAAACATAAAAAGAAATTAAAAATGTTAAAGAGCTCATATTTTGTTTCATAATCAAGTTCAGATATTATAAGACGTCAAACTAGTTGGTCTATTTGAGGGGGCCAGGGGAATGATACATATGGCTAGCTGCTGGTGCCATAAAGAGGGGGAGAAGGAGAAGCCTGGATGCTATTTAATATTTGTTTTGTTCATACAGGTGCTCTGTCACATGGAGGTGATACAATAATCACACTATAAAGCAAACGGAACTTAAAAAAGCCAAATATGGGCACAAGTTACTGTCTATTTGGCACTTACTTCATAGATAAATTGAGCTCTCTGCAATATGTTATTTTGTGGTTTTGTAAGAGTGACTTTGATTATTTCTACGAACTAGGAGCTACATAGAGGTTTGACTTGTCAGCTCAGGTGTCCTTTAAAGAAGGATTCTGAAAAAGTTTATCCCACAGTCAGAGAGGTTAAACTCAAAAGACTCATCAATTGTTGGCTATAATAGAAACACATACAAACAAAACAAATATGTATGTTGAGCTAAGAGACTCAAAGAAAGAGCACTTTTAAAGTGGCCAGAAGGTTCAAATTTTAATGTTTGTGTCTCTCCATGTAGAAAAAGTGGCAGAAGTTGTGTCTCAGCTGGGTTTGTTTAAAATGATACACATATATAGCCCAGTGTTACACACATGCTCAATCTTAATTATAATTACTTCCTTCCATAATCATACAAAATGAGTTATCAGGATTACAAGATTACTGTGCCTCATTTTGATGGATATGTATTTTTACTGGCAAATTTCAATATATTGTCTGTCTGTAGTGCTAAAAATAATAGTGACAGCTACATATATGTTAATAATAATAATAATACTGCATCAAATTTTGATAGCGCTTTTCAAAAAAGACTCAGACCCTTTACAGAGAATAACAGCAAAACAAAAAATCCTATGAGTGGTTAGGGGTCATATGAATTTGTGAACAGGTAAGTTTTGAGTGATTGTTTGAATGACAGCAGAGAGTCCGAGTTTCTGATGTGGAAGGGGATGGAGTTCCAGAGGGTTGGGGCGGCCATGGTGAAAGCTCGATCCCCCGAGGTCCGGTGCTTGGATTTGGTGATAGGCTTGAGGAGGTTGGAGTCGGTGGTGCGGGGGCTGGGGGAGGGGCGGTTGGGCTGAAGGAGAACTGTGAGGTATGGAAGGGCCAGGTTATGGAGGGCTTAGTTTGTGATGAACAAGACTATGAAGTTTTATTTTTAATGAAAGCATGGGGTGTGTGCTTTAAAATCTGTAAGTGAATGGGGTTTTTATTATGGTCTCAATACCTATTAAAATAACTAGGATTATGATTTTGCCATAGTTGAGCATCTCTAATGGGTTCTCCTAGACATGCACTAATGGAGAGATGTTAGAGTGAGGGAGAGCATCAGGAGTTTGGTTCCTTGCTCAAGGGTTCAGAAAATTTGACATTCTCCATTCACAAGACCACACTCCTTATTTTGGTCCATACCAATATTTGAATCACTGACCCCTTGGTTTTAAACAAAGTCAGAATAGACTAAATTTTAGCCAACAAAAGCATTTGAATTTTTAATGTGGTAACCTTATTTTATTCGTGATCCTGGAAACACCAGTTCAACACCAAAGGCCAAGAAATACAGCATACAACATACATGTTTTGAAACCAAGATTGCCTAACTCTTACTGTAATGACATTATGACATGTCTCTGTGACAGTTGCTTGTTAGAGTCAGAAATGCAGACACAGTTTACTGACCACTCAGGTGTATACCATAAACCATGGAGCTCAGACATGGAAAGTGGGAATTACATCACATTCCAGTTAATTGCAAGTAAATTGAGCCACCTGCAGACTGTCAGACTTCCCAATAGAAAACTCTGACCAAATGTGAGCATTCCCAGTGACTCATTGAATTAGCAACTTGGACAATAAGCGTACTTCAATAAAATGGAATGCACCATAAATGTAATTTTCATGGAAGTAAAATCTGTTTTGCTGAGAGCTGAATTGTAAATTAAATGAGCTGTACTGTAGATAAATGAGCTGATCTTGATGCAGCCCAACCAAAGTAAAGAGTAGGTAGGTGAGAGAGGGAATAAATTAATATAAACAATGCTGTAAAATGCATGAAGTATAGATAAAAGACTGTATTTAAGATCAATGCATATCTTTTTAAAATGGACGGACCAGCCAAATAGACCTTGATGGCCCTAACAGCCCAACACAGAGTATTTCTGAATATATGAAGCAACACTTAATCCTCCTGTTTACAAAGTACTTTTAATACAAGCCTCTTATTTTGAAACATCTTCTCTTTATTAAAAAAAGAAAGAGGATCCATTTGATTGATGACTCAGTCTTCAAGCACACTGTCTTGAAGTCTTGAATAATAAAAGCACAAAGGTGCACAGAAGAGCTTTAAAAGTCAGTCAGACTGCAGATGTAGTTACCAAAAGTAGCATATTTGGACTGCTACATAACAAACTATCTCATCCTCCAGATAGGGACTCCATATGCAGAGGAAAGATGTCTTCTAGGTAATTATGATCTTTTATGCAAAAGACTCAGAAAGTCCTTTTTATCAGTTGAGGCTCTTGTATGTATTTCTTTTAGGGTTTGTGAAAGGTTTCAGGTTGTTTGTTTTCACTTTTATTTTTAGAGCAGTCGTTGAATTTCTAAAGAAGATTGTTTGCTATCAAAAAACGGTTGACTCCAATGCTCTCACTTTATTGAAGATTTGGCTGCACAAGCAGGAATGAAATCATCTGTCAATTTCAGGACCTACCTCAGATGCCAACATTTTTCTCTTGTTCTTTTGGAGTGATCTTCTTTCAGTCCTAAAAGGTCAAAGACTTGAGTTATGAGATTGAGTCAGGATTTCCTACAGCTTTTTAAGCTTGTCATTTCAAGAGGGAAAGTGAGCTGATATGGTTCAAAATAAAGGCTTCCCCAGACGCCCTTTTCCTGCTCTCTAAAATAAAATGTCTCTGGACTTTAAATCCTAATGATCTGTAGACCTTGTCAAAGGTCAGAGCAGGCTGTATTGATGGCTGACAGCTATGCACTGTCAACAATTGTACTATGTACATTCTTTTGCATTAATTGAATAGTCTTATGCACCTTAAGTGTTTGAATTTTTGCAGATCTGTGCAGTTTTAGTTTGTTTTACGGCATGTGAGAGGTCTATAGTGGGACTGAAACCTGCTCTAAAACTGTGCTTTTCTGCTCAAAGTCAGAAGTTCATAAAATGATTTTTCCTCATAAGTACCAGCAACATCTGTAAAAGTCAGTGGGATCTTGGAAGTGTCTTTACATTTAATTTATTCTGAATACAGTGTTCTACGTTAGGATGAACTAGTCCAAGCTCCTGAGGTACATACGCCACACAGTGAAAGGACAGTGGTGGGTCACCACGAAGGTCTTGGGGGGTTTAAGTATTCTTAAATAAGTTGAGATGCATGTCTCTTTTACCTTGAACTTCTAAATGTATCCCGTTCATCTTTAAGTCAAATGGACTTTTGTACAAAGACTGAATCCGGTAAAGAGATATCCCATTTACACGAAGGGTCTTAGCATGAGGGACATTGACCTTCACTTTTGATCTTTGACACCGGCGCTAAGTTTAAAGAAAACTAACATCGATCTTGTGAAACAGAGTTAAAAAGAATGGTTCAGATGGATGCTGTGGAAAAATAATACCTCCAGCTTTGGCAAACTCTGGTATAAAGGCATTGAAAACTTGAGATATTTACTTGTTTAAACCAGGGCTGCAACTAACGATTATTTTCATAATCGATTAATCGGGTGATTATTTATACGATTTAATCAATTAATCAAATAATGACACATTTTTGCAATTTCCTTTACAATTTAGCTTAAAGTTGTTTTAGATATTTTCTAAACAATAAAGGCAATTAAAAGCATTTTTCCTTCAGTATTAATATTTTGTTACAGCGTTTTTCTTTCTTGACTCATTGTGCAACACTGTAAGTACATTAATAGTGTAGCAGTTCTGCTGTTTATGTGTTCAATGTGGATGATAATGTTTCCTGAATATTGATGGTCAGTGAAGGGACCAGGAAGGCAGGGTGAGTGGGTCAGAGTTCAGAAGGGGAGAGATAGTGTGTGGGTTCGAACGAGGAGGGAGAGCGCCGCTAGCAGGAGGACTAGAGATTACTTCTCACTGTTTTGTTCGTGAATTGAAATTGTAGTTGGCGTGGTCATAGCCCACAGTGACTGTTTAATAAAAGCAGGTATATTTGCAAGCCGGAGTCACCTTTATTTTTACATCCAACGGACGTTACAATAGACTTGTTTGCATGTTGTTTAAATAAATGCTCACAAACTTACTTTTTTTCTTGAAACAAAGCAGGCAAAGTAGTAGCAGTCTTGTCTATAAAGTATTCAATAAAATAAGGTGCTGCTGAATGGAACAAACAAAAATAATCTTTATACCGAGGCGAGTCTTCGTCCGTCTCCGACACGCCAATGTGCTTTCTCAGCTGGTGGTCTTTCATAGAGGTCGTGCTCCCATGCCAGATGAAGTCATTCTTGCAATGTTTGTAAGTAATCGTTTGCTTTGCTTTGTTGAGCGTGATATGATCCCAGCTTTTGGAGGTTTTTGGTCTTTCGTGAAGTGATGCTACCATGTACGCCGCCATTGTGAATCCTTCTGCATGTTGTGTGCAGTGATGGTCGCTAGTGCGCATGCGCACCTCTCACAGTAGCTTACGGCAAGAGAGCAGGCTCATCTCCTCCTGTAAGCTACAATTTCATGCACCAAAACACCTGCGATTAGTTGCAGATGAAAATTGATTATTATATTAGTTGCCAACTAATTTAATTATCGATTTTAATCGATTAGTTGTTGCAGCCCTTGTTTAAACTTTTAATTTTTTTTACAAGTCATTAAGCATGCCAAAAACAAAAACAGTGACAACATATGAAACACATCAACAAATTTGAATAGTAGAAAAAAAAATACTCAAAACATTAGAAAAGAACAAAAAAAAAATCAGCTTAAAAATGAATAACGGCACCATAACGGAAAGAAAAACTGATAAAACAAAACAAATAAAAAGGAAAGCAAAACAAGACAAAATTAAAACAGAACAAAAAAGTGAAAATATAACACAAAAATTGTGAGGAGTCAGTGATTCCTCACGGTCGCCTCTCCGTTCTCCCTCACCTTCTCTTCCTGCTCCTGTCTCAGGGGCGGAGTCTCCCGCTCTGCTCCTGGCACACCTGCAACCTGTTCACTTGCTATTTAAGATGGCTCCTCTGGAGAACTCAGCGCGGGAGACTTGAGTTGCTTACCTCGTTTTGTGCCCGACAGAGTCTTTCTTGCCTTTTTGTGTTTTGGCTCTAAGCCTTGTCCCTTACAGGGGCGTTCTCATGGTTTTTGTGGGTTTTGCTTTTTTGAGTCTTTTGTGGACTTTTGGACTAATTGTTTCCCTCTGCTTTCTTTCCAGGTGCCTACCACGAGCCTCCACCACTCTGTACATATGTTCCTGTGTTTTTGTGCTTACCTTTTTTGGGCTTCTCTTTTCTTGAGCTTTTGGGTCCAACGGACAATTCTGGTGACTACACCTGACAAAAATTTGACGACACATCAAGATTCCTGCAGGTAGCGCAGAATCTGTCACTGACAGGCTGCATACCTCTGCTTTCTTAATCAAAATGCATCTAAATGCTCTGGGATATAAGATGTAAATCTATCTATTGTGCTGGTTTTCAGAAAAGATATTCCTATAAACCCAAGTAACACCCCAAACTGGTGGCAGGAGGCTGCATTACAACTTGGACGTGAAATTTGACAGAGGTGAGGCTGTCTTCTTGAACAAAATGTAAAGACTAGATTATTTGCAGTTGAATTTTTTTTGTCAATTTGAAGCAGACCACTGAGAGAAACACTGTTTCACCATTTAGCCAGCTTGTTGCACACAATACTATACACAATATTCAAACTATGAATCACATCCATATGAGCATCAAACTGTTTGAAACAAGACATTAAAGAACAATTTTTATGTTGCAGATGTTTCCAATGCTTTAATGTTGTTTTAATTGTGCACAAATGTGTGGGTTGCCTTCAAAGGGGCCACATATACAATCCAGACTACAGGGGGTCGAACACAATGAGGGGACATGCATGGACCGTCTGCTTCAACTGCACACACACATACACACACAGGTTTACCCCATGTGGAGCTTTAAGGGGTTTGCTGAATGGAGATGTCAGGATTAGCATGTAAACAATAGCAAAGAGAGAGACACACACACTCACACAAAAAGCGACACATACATGTATGGGAGCATGATCACAAACAGAACCACTGGCAGATACTCTGAAACCAATTTGTGAACAATGCTGTGTCCCTCTTACTCCCCCTGTATTTTCATGAGGAGCATATACACAAAAACATTTACATACTTTCTGCCTTTAATGAAATCGTAACCCTGTTTGGAAAATGCCTTAACACAGATAACTTATTTGAATGTGAAGTTGACTTTGTGTGATCAAACAATGCTTTGCTAAAATGTCTTTGGAGACTAATTGCTTCTGGAATCCAAATTTTCCTGAGGGAGTTTTCCAAAGGGATTAATAAGTTCTGCCTCCCTGTATGTCCATATACTCTGCGCATAATACTTGTCCATAGTGTAATTTATAGCATATTTTAATTGTTGGTTAGTAGACATAAGAAAGCCATCCCTGTCCCACACAAAGAGCCATTTAAAAGCCAAAAAAATCACCTTCTACTGAATTTAACAAATGGAATAAAGTAGGAATTGGTAACAATACGGACTCAGTACACATTGGAACAAAGAAATAAAAAAATGTTGTTTTCCAACTGCCTAAAATGGAAAGTGATGCATCATATAATCAGGGACAGTGAGAATATCCATTCATCTATTAAGTACCAGTCACCTTACTCTGGGTCATGGGGGTGCAAGAGCTTGTCCTCAGTTGTGGAGGGGATGAAATGTTTTTTATGTACACCCTCGACTGGTTGCCAGGCAAGCACAGGGTTGGCATACCGAGATGAAAAAAAAACAGGTACCTACTTGCATAGAGGTGGCAGAATTAGCCATTGCACCACTATGCAGCCCATTTTGAGTTGTTGGACAATACAAATATCCTTTTGTTTTATATTTCCAGTAACTAATTTTCTTTAGGAAATCTAAAAAGCTATGTCTTTGGGCTCAATTTTATAACCGTCAAAAAGTGTCAGTAGTCTTCCATTATGTAATTCTTACAAGAGTCCTTTTTAAGCACCACATGCTTTAGAAAATATCATAAAAATAGGGCCCTTTGTGTGATATTTCCATCTTTTCATCATTTTGTATTGTGCTACTTTAAATTCAGTTTCTTGGCCAAATGAAAACTCTTGTATGAAATATTGTCCCTAAGAGCTGGATCAGCTGTAAGGGAAAATATTTCTTAAATAGAGATAAAATGAGCAACGCCCTGCCTCCACCTGGCCCTGCTGTTCCATTAAATGTGATTAAACCTGCTCTAGACTGTTTCACTCCAGTCGGTTTGTAACTAAATTCTGTTGTCTCCTCCTCCAAACCATCAACTTACCTTAAAGACTCGATGTTACTGATTAGAAATCCATGAAAACTATCTTTACAACCATATAGACATGAGGACCCTCTTAAAAATTAGAATTCACATCTCAAGGGGCTAATCTTGAATAAATCTATATTTATAGAGAAAAATATGATAAGAACAGATTTATGGTCTAGGCATCCATGGGTTTACCGCTGTCATAAATTCTTATTTTAGTCATGTGTCTGTGGTCACTGAATAGATGCATCTCTGGATCTCCTTAGAGTAAACTTGTTGTAAATTGTTGCTATCAAGACTGGTTGGTGGGTCGGCTGGTTGTATCCACCAGATTGATTGTATTAATGCTCCAAATGGGATTTTTTCCTCACTGACTGTCCTCATATGTCAGGCTTTCATTACAGTCCTCTCTGCAGTCATCACTCTGGAACTTCCTCACACTTTACAGCATGCACAGTGGAGGCATCTGTTTCACTTCACTGTGTATCTTACTCTGGTCTTTGGAGGTTATTTCCTGTATTGCTTCTAAGAGGAAACATCCCAGCTGCAGCCCTCTCTTTTGAATCTCTCCCTGAACATATCTGTGGATTACAGTGATGACATTACTGAGTGTGTGTTCCCAGAGAAAAGTGAACAAGGGAACCCCTGCCTTTTGGCAGAGAGAGCTGCGTCCTCAAAAGATGTTCTTTCACACAAAAATCACACTTCTAAGCAGCAGTGAATTCTGAAGAGTTCCCATGATCAAGGTTATTGTCCTCAAGTGTGTGTACACTGCCTCACACTGCATCCTTTTTTTAAGCTAAGCTTTCTCCTGCCGGGGGACTTCATGAAATTAAAGACACGCTGGCATCTCTTTCAAGACCTCAGATCTCTACGAGTCCCGCTGAGCAAACCTTCAGTGTCTGTGCTGCTCCTCTGAATCTTCAATGTTTTCATGCTCCTGAGCAAACTGCTTTACAGCCTCTAACTTTGTTTGTCTTTGAAGATACTGTTGTCAGAGGGCTTTCAAACGTCTGACAGAGGAACAATAGACTTATGATTTGAGTGATTTGACAGAGGGTCTCAGGATAGAAGAAGTTTTGTGATGAACAGACTGACTCGTTTATTTGTGCCCTGTTACTCTGAATCGAGGGACAGTTTGGCATATGTCACATCCCATCCTCTACCAGCAGGCAATATTACTCTGCTGTAACTACATAGTCAACTTCTCAACTGGAAGGAAACATATTTTATTAATTTTCAACAAGTGTACACTGGTGCCAAATGTCCCCAGACATATTTTTAAAGATTTTTTTCTGATCATATTAAGTGTAAATAAAATACAAAATAATCATGCTTCCACTAAACAACAGATAAACAAAGTTATAATATGGAGGCCTTTAAAGAGCAGAGGGAAAGAGAGAGGCAGAGATCATACTGTAAAGAAATAACCTACATTATGCAACCTGATTCTTTTTGAATACTAATTAAAGTTCTCATGTGATTTCTTTGCTCCAACATGAAACAGTGCTGTTTATGTCGTCATCATGTTCAGAGATACTTTTGTTGGCAATGCAGATAACTGGGCCCCTAGTCTTGTTGTTGCATAAAATGAATTGAGGAATAAAATACAAAAGCTTTTTGCCTGAATAACCCTTTGCTGGTACTGTAAATTAGCCTCCCATTTCCAGTGTGCTCACAGTGTGTAACCCTAAAGCTGCGTACACACCGGACGCTACTTGTACCTTGGTGATCACTCTCCATGCAAAGTCAATGTACAGCCACGATGGGGCGGCGCTAACCCTCCCGTGATGCGACAGCCGCTTTTCACACTACCACATAGCTTGTCGCGTGATGTGAAAGTAAAAAAAGTTGATCTTTTCAGACAATGTCGTGTGTGGCTGTGCAGCAACAGCCATTCAGCGGTGAGTGTGTGTGTGACGATACTCGTGACAGACAGTTATTCATCCGGACTACAGAGGAACAATCCATGTCTGTGTGGGAAACATTAGTCAGTGAGGACATTGGTTCCACCAAGACGGACGGTGGTGAAACTCACAGATAATGCTGCTGCAGGGTATCAGCTGCAGTGTTTTGTGGTTGATAAGTGAATGAAAAGGATACAGCTGGAATAATATCCGCTTATACATCCTATTATATGATATATGATATGATGGCGGTGAAACTCAAGCTGACGTGACGTCACCAAGCGACAGCAGCGGTTACCAAAATGAGGTATTCATGGACACGCGACGATACGTCAGAGGGCGATGCGATTTTGTTAACTTGGTCTCTTGAGGTGTGAACGCAGCATATGCAGTCGGCCTAGTGCTATCAATGTTTATTTTTTGTTCTTATTTGTTTCTCCAGGCTTTGAAAGCTAATTTTTGGGATGTCCATGTGTGCTTCGTTGTTTGGAGGGGCAATAGGAGGGTAATTTTCCAGGCAGATGATGATTCAGTGTCTGTAATCAGACAGCTCTATCTTGCCAAGCTACAGTCTACAACAATTGTAAGAGGCCCAAATTGGCGCGGCCAGATCAGTGTCTTTTAGAGCAGGAAGAGGTGGGAGCTACATCAGCAGGAAGTTACAGCTCAGACATAGATTAGCACTGATGCTAACAGGTTCAGCAGCTGTTTTGGCAGATCTGGACTGCATTTCTTTATCAAATGAAGTTCAAACAACAATATCACAAACTTCTCAATAGAAAGGACATCATCACTCCAATCCCGACATGTTTTTTTGATGATGTGGCTTGAGTTTTGTCTTTTACACCAAAGCAGTAAGACCAGCCTATTATATGATCTGATTGGCCCTTAATAAATGTGATTGACAGTCACCTGTCAGATGTGCTTCTGAAAGACTCTGCCCATTCCCAAACACTTTCTACAGGCTATTTCCCAGATGGACAAGTTAAATATATTGAATGGTCCATCTGATGTGCCAGGTTATTAGGAGGGGGCTAATTGTGCCATGAGCGACCCTGGTCACATACTGTTCAATTGGTTAATTGAAATTATTGTGCTTTTCCTTTAATGCTGTATGCTAAAATGTAAGTGCGGTCTGGTAGACTGCATAACTGAACTGCACTTTGGAGAAATGAAGATCTCTGAATCTGAATCTAAGAATGGGGACACCAAAAGAAAAAAAACTTACACGACACTCCAATTGCCAGGGCTATCGAATATGAGACAATGAACCCACGGTTTGGTTCGGTTTGATACATTTCTGTCATGGGTTGATACTTTTTCGATATAAAACATGAGAAATTTCAATGCCTTTTTTACTTGTGGTTCATTAAAGTAACCAACATTTGTTTCAACTCAGAGTACATTTTCATGAAATTGAATTAAATGTAACTATTGCAGCTAAACCAGGCACTTCTTCAGTGCATACTTAGAATCATAAAAAACCAAATCATCACTTAGACTTTGACTTCCTTTATTGTCATTACACAAATTACACAGCAGTGCACTTGGAATGAAATTTCATTGCACTGGCTTCCTGGATTGTAACAACACACAGTGATATTTTATATGAATAAGTGTATAAAAATATGAATGCTACTAGAGCCAGAATAAATAGTATAAATAATAAGTATGAATACAGGGGCTATGCAAGAAATATTGATTAACACTGTCAGTTAAAAGTGACCTATAACTATTGACAAAATATTTACATGGAATGAAGTGTATTGCACTTTTAGAGATTTAAAAAACAGCCATTATATACCAAGTAAAAATAAGAATAAGTAAAAATTAAATGTATCGAATGGAGAACTCACCCATTTTATGTGGTGCATTTTTAGCAGCAGAGTAAATATTACAAACATCTAGCTATAAGTGTATCAAGTGTCCGTACCATGTCATGAAATCCAGCATTATCCACAACAGAAAAGGGTCTCATGTTGACAGTAATAAAAGTAGCTATCGCCCGGCTGATTTCCTTTGCCCTCTTTGAATCATGTGCTAATGGCTGTCTAAATGACCCAGGTAAAGTCTGTAGCATGTGTGCTGCTTGTTGTTTTTGCCTGGTTCCACTTGGTTTAACACCGGGATGATGTCGGCGTTTGTTGTTTTTCCGACGTAGCTTAGCATCATGTTGCACTTCCGACATACTGTTGTGTTTTTGTCCACGACACGCTTACCATCAGGGTCACACTTAACACAGAGGCCAAAGTAGTCCCAAATGCCAGATCTGAATGATAGTGGTGGGTCTTCAATTTCAGCTGAAGGTAAAGCACTCGCCATGTTGAAGCACCCTAGCATATGTAGCTTCTTCTGTCTCAGCAGCTTGGCTGAATGAAAGGGGAGGTGTTGTGCGCACAGCTCAGCGGATCTGTGCTCGACAATGCAGCCCGGAGTAGTCGAACTTTCAGCACATGGCGCCTCGTCAGAAGTTGATCAAATAAATAAATATAAAATTACGTTTTGTTCGGTTCATAGAGTGTACCAAATCGATGCCACTGTATCGAGCGGTTCAATACAGATACATTTATTGTTGTACCCCTAATATTTTATGTATATGAACACCACCAGATTGTTGCAGGGTGTCCCTCTTTTGTTGTCCTTACAGGTTTATGTTTGTCACTATTGTTATCATTTAAAGCCAGAGACAACATGGAGGATCACCTTCAGAAAAAAGATTAGATGGTGTTTATGATCTCTGCTGTCCTGAAATGAAGGATTTTTTTTCCTCTGCTGGACTCCCTGTGTTCAAACGCACAGGGACCCACACCTCCAAGCATGTAACAGAGATGAGAACACAGGTGTGAGATGTAGGGTGTGATTACGGTTAGTGATGAACACATAAATCCGTGTATATATGTGTGTGTGTGGGTGTGTGTGTGTATGTGTGTGTTTTAGCTGGAGGGGGATGTTAAAATGTATCTGTGTGTTTTTGGAGAACCCCCTCTGTGTTGCCTCATGCTCCTGCACACTCTCCTATACTCCAGATGGTGTAGGTGACTCACACACACACACACTTTTAAACTGTCAGACAGACGTATAGTAAGCAGCATAGATGTAAATGATTACAGATTGGTGACAGGATTTGATTAATTACTCCTGATAGAGGCTGAGTACAGAGATGTTCTGCAAGATGCATAATGATCTACATCTGAGGATAAGAGCCACATCCTGCTGTTAAATAGAAATATTAAAACACAAACAGTTTTAAAGAGCTCAGGGGAGAATCTTCTTATTAAACTAATGTTTTTTGGGAGACTTGTGCCAATGACCGCTGGTTTTGTTGATGTGAATGTTAAAACATTGGAGGACAAAGAATTAAAGACTGAGGTAAACCATGAACAAGGGAAAAAGATTTATTTTCTTCATTCATTGATTCATTTTCTATACCCGGCTATCCCTTTCGGGGTGGCGGGGGGCTGGGGCCTACCCCAGCTATCATCAGGCGAGAGGCGGGGTACACCCTGAACCGGTCGCCAGTCGATGGCGGGGCAACATAGAGAGACAGACAACCATTCATGCTCACACTCATATCTAAGGGCAATTTAGAGTCACCAGTTAACCCACCGAGCATGATTTTGGTCTGTGGGAGGAAGCCGGAGTGCCCGGAGAGAACCCACGCATGTACAGGAAGAACATGCAAACTTCACACAGAAGGGCCCTCCCAGCCCGGGAATCAAACCAGGAACCTTCTTGCTGTGAGGCATGCGCTCTACCAGCTGCGCCACTGTGCTGCCCCCAATTTACATTCTTTTAGAAAGAAAATAAGGCTGTAGCATAAGTGAGCAATTAGCCTAGCTTAGTAACCTTGAAGTTAAAGGGAAAACAGCTAACTTTGCATTGTGTTTAGAAAAATCCTCCTACCAGCACCTCTAAAGCTGAAATTTACACTTTGTAGCTTAATGCAAGCACAGCAGAAATGTAAATCAACTGTTTGTGAGTTTAGAGTGAGAGACTGGTGCAACTAAGAATGACAGTGTGTCCATACACCCTAAGGCTGTGATCATCAACTGGCAGCCCCACAGCTTCCTGTTTAGCCTCTAGAGTTTTGTTAAAAGTATGTGGAGAATTTTTGTTTGGGTTTTAAGGGAGTATTTTTGTTGTTAAACCCCTTCACTATTAGTGCATCCCCAAAAAACAGTTTTATTGGGCATGTTTGATCTCTATTACAGAAATACACCTGTCCACCAGTATGAGCTAATCTGACACACAAGGTGGACCATTTATATTTCACTAGTCTGTCTGGAAAAGAGCCCCTAGGAAGTAGTTGGGAACGGGCTAACCAGATAATATAGTAGGCGAGCGCTACTACCTTGGCATAAAGGACAAAACTTAGGCCACATTGTAAAACAAACATGAGCGGCAACTGATGCAGTTTGTACAGTGGGACCATTAGCTGTAAAGTGGGACACTCCCCTCTCCTCAACTGAGCATGTCAGAGCAGCCCTAAATATGTGCAGTTAAGTAGAGAGGGGAGGATAAAAAAAGCTAGAAAGACTCATCCAAACATTTCCCTTCAACCTTCTTTGGGAATGGTTGTACTTTAGGATTGTCAAGATATCCCTTCAACAGGGCAGAGGCCATTAAATTGTCCATGTCCGGCTCTGCAGACATGGCATCTTGGGTTTTAGAGGATTGTACTAAAGGTCTCATGAGAATTCCAGAACTCCAAACTACTCCAAAAAACTGGAGTTACCCTGAAAATCCAACAAATGTGTGAAAAGAAAAGATTTCTTTGCCCTCTATTTGTTGAAGTGAGTGAGTAAATGGGTCCCCTAAGGCTGAGCTATGTGACCATGGAGACAATGGGGTATTTTACAACTCCCCCCAGCCATTTAGACGGCTATTTCTGAAGCAGTGGCAGCCACTTTAGCCCAGGTCCCACATGGTGCTGTGGGCGGATATGGATAGACAGAGCAATTACACTGGATTTTTCATACAACGACTTCCACACATTCACATACACAAGCACTTCTAATAACAGTTTGATTTACACAGACATACACACACACATTCACAAACAAGTCTGTCCTTTGTCCCAGCAGTAAACCACATGTCAGCTTATTTAGTAATCTATTGAGTCAATAAGAGCAGTATTTAATGTTATCCATGAACATCTGATGTCAAAAATCAACCGATGAAGCCATCTAGTACCCCTCTCTTTGTCTTATTATTAACTCTTTAAATCTTAATATTCTAAGTATTAAACCCACCTTCTCAGCATCTCAACGCCTCCTCAGAACACATTTTAATCTGCACGTTCATAAATCCAGATTCCTCCCCAGGTCATAGAAACATAATCTAACATTGAGTGGTATCCCACTTTAGGAAATTGTTGCTAAAGATAGTTCTGTAGCTGGCTGGACTTCTGTGTGTGTGTGTGTGTCTGTGGGTGGTTTAGGAGCTCCTCTGAACTCCTGCTGTTACTCTGTAAAGAACCAAACAGCCTGCAGCCCCATAATGACTCCACTGAATAGCTGCATGATTATACCTCTCTCTGTGAAATGTTTGTCTTTTTCCTCTTTTCTGGATTGTTACTGTCTGCATCCCTTTTCTTTGTCTGGCTCTCCTCTTTGGCTTTTTCATGTTTTATGTGTCTCTCGTCTCCATTAGTTCATCATTGCTATGGTCTACCCTGACCTTTCTTCCTCTTTATTGGTTATAAGGTCATGCTAATATTAGCTAAACTCTACAGACTCTTCCATTTTTACTCACTCTTTAATTCTTTTGCAGTTAAAATCTACTATTTAGTCAAATTGTCATAGATAGCTACAGTATCTAATACTGTTCAGTTAACCTGGCAACAAACAAACAGCTACTGTCTTAAGCAATGAGCTGCAACTGGCCTGCCTGCCAGTTACATCAACTGCAATCTCTTAAAGTGAGTTAGGAGAATCCTCAGCCCCTTCCCCAAAAATAAATGTGCAGTACAGCCTGTGTTCAGATGAAGTCATGAGGAATTCAGACCAAGGCCAGTTTTCTACCAGCGTTAATGTGGGTACTTTTGTTTCTTTTGAAAAGGATCTCATGGAGACTGCCCTGGATTTTGTTGCTTGCCTAGAGTCTACACAATGGATTTTTTGCCAGCTCTTTGTTGGCTCAATTTTATTTAATAAAAGAGTCCAATAGACATGAAGCATCAGATGTGCACGCATGAAAGACAGGGAATTTGGTACATAGTGTGCGCTGGCAGTCCACTTAAGTATAGGGGACCTATGAGGAGACTCTTTGAACAAACCAATGCTACACATGATTTATTCATTCCAACTTGTACCAACCTATTATTAGAAACTGGATACATACCTAGATCTTACCAGTCCCCATCAGCTCTTTCTATTTAGCTGTGTTTTCCTGCATGTGAGAATCAACAATGCTGCCATTTACTTTGCTTCATTAAATGGAGCATATTTGTCTTAAATGTTTGTAGTTGCGGTGGCTGCAGTGGCTGTCATGTCTTGGGATGTAATACTATTATTTAGGTTGTATTTGCGTGTAATCTGCAGCCAATTTCTTGGATGAAAATAGTTATGAAATTGATGTTTTAGTGTATTATTTTGCCCCTTGGGGTGCATTGAATTTTTTTGGTTATCCATCCATTCAGGCCATTTTAGGCCTTTTTTTTGTCAAAACCAGAACACTTGAGGGACTTTCCCCTAATTTCTTACACTGACCACACTCACTCAAGGATGAGCTGTTTTAAAGGCCAGAACTCAGTTGGTCTGCCTGTAAACATGTCATCCCAAAAATATTTTAAAAGATTTTTTTCAAACCTAATTTGCACAATATTTATCTCATGCTTATCAACTGCTTGTGAACAAAATATCTCAAGACTACTTTTAGTGATTTAAGATAAGATAAACCTTTATCTTATCTTAAATCACTTTTAGTGTTTTACCTCAGGATTATCCTCAGGTCACTGTCAACCCTGCCATGTCTGGTCTGGAACAATAAAACTCTGGTTTATTTATTTTCAGGTTTGGATGATTTAGGGTGGTGTGAAATAGAGGTGTGAAAAAATATTGATATAGCAATATATCGCGATATTTTGACTCCCGATACAATATCGATATTTCAAATCTTAGTATCGATATTTTTGCAAAAATAAAAGCTCATATTTTATCAGAGTTTGAATTAAAATACAACTTATAAATATGAATGCACAGGTGCAGTCTATTCAGTTCAGACAGTGACAAGAGAAATATGGTTAGGGTGCTTTAAATACATTGTTAAAAAGAAAACAAGAATAATTTTTTTGCAACATTGATTTATGTGACTTGATGCACTCTGTGTTTCAGGTTACGTGTATTTATGTAACACTGCATTTGACATATTTCAATAACAATAAAATGGAAAGGTTACATATTCACTGTCTCTAGGTTTTCCCGAGTTTACTGTATAATATCGCAATATATCACAATATTGTGATGTCGTGATATAATTGTATCGTGACCAAAGTATCGTGATACGTATCGTATCGTGAGGCTCTTGCCAATACTCACCCCTAGTGTGAAAGCTCAAACAACTTTTGAAACAGACAAAACTCTGGTCCACCTGAAAACAGGGGTCTTTACTTCACTGTCCAGCAAATATTTTCCTAATAAGTCGTGCAACCAATTTTTATGTGTAGCTTACTCAATAAATATATTTACACCACTCTTCTGTATTTTGCAACAGGGTCCACAAACTCATGTGGGCCAAAAGTTGTAATAACTTGTAGTTAACCCTTGTCTTTGCCCCAAACCAAAGTGTTTTTAATAAAACAATTATTTAACTACATATATAATTGCCACATTTGTCATGATAGATGTTGACACTGTAAATGCCATTGTCCCAAAGTGGCCACCATGTAACTTCATTCTTCTTTCCATTTGTAGATTCATTTTATTCTATCATTTTATTGACCTTCTGATTGAACAGTGACAGTGGTATGATTTCTGCATCAATACCTGCTGTAACTAATACATGCTGCTGCACACTCTGTTAAACCCCCTCACCTGCTAGAGCCTCCCCTCCCTCACTGTCTCCAGTAACCTTCTATTGTCTCTGTGTACACTTGCCATCATCTGCTGATGCACGCTCCTACTCACAGACACAGTGGCACTGTTACACAGGTAGCTACACACACCACCTACTCACACACAACAGTCAAAGGCCTTATGTATCATTCTGTTCACCGTCTCACATACACACACTCATAATAGAGCCCATAACTAATGCTAATCTTTCAGCATCGCATTATTAGCTTTTAATGTATTCTGGGACACTATTAGCTGCGAACACTAATGCTAGGGCACTATTAATGCTTAATGCTAATTCAGTAACAGTGAGAGTCCTGAGCCAGCCCGCCCATCCAGGATTATGTGAAGCTTTATAATCCCTTGTTAGCTAGCAGCGGAGGCATACATCACACCTCCAAGCTAATCTGAGCTTCGTGTGACAGTCATACACCCCGTCTTGTCCTCATCTACTCCCATAATCTACTCCTTCTGGGAAAGTCGCTCTATCACACACTTTGTGTGCAAATGACAGATGTTTTAAGCATGATCTTTCTTTGTTCAAAAGCAAACAAAACATTTAATTATGAAGTGTGAAGTCAACAAATCTACATATTGCCTTATTTGTAGGTAGAAGTGTAAAAGCCATTCAGTCAGAAAAAGTTGTATAATGTTATGAATGTGTGCTGAAATGTGCCTGGAAACATGTTTAGGTTAACTTAAGGCACTTTATTTTAAAATGTCAGGAAAAGAAGGGCTGCTAGATCATGGAAAAATATTAAAATGAGTATTTTGCCTGATATTGATAACCCCATTATAAGCACAGCTATCCATACATTCTGCAACACCTGTGTAAGAATTTAATTGAGTGAAAATAATTATTTTGCATTGAGATGCAGCTTCAAGGTAAAATGTAAACAATGTATACTGTGATGCACTGTCAGCAAGGATTACCAAGTTTTGTAAAAAAGAAAAAGAGCCTTGTTGATTAACCAGAGAGTACTATGTAACTATACCAGTTAATGCAGCTAAGAAAGAAGACAGAATAAACACGAAAAGAAAGAGCAGTTTCTTTCCTTTGACTTCACATTTGAAATTGCATGTGAAAATGTTGGACGTGTCATATTATAGTATCATTTCTGACTGGTCTGTTCCAAACTGTTTCCAGAAATCACTTGAGATCAATTTTTAAAATGTTTGCGTTCACCAGTAAAGAACATTACTGACATTTGAAACTAATATGTTTTTGGATGTTAGTGAATGGTGTGGGTAAGGGGTCTTGAAAATATTTTATCTGCCAAAGGGGGGGCTTGATAGGAAATAATGAGAAACATTCACCTAAACTTTCCATGAAACACAATATTGAGTCTGTTTTAATACCTTTGAGACGAGACACTGACTCACAATTACTGTACTTATACATTATAAATATGAATATAACTTCCTGCTAAGGTTTTTCAGGGTATGTTTTTGGTATTGCACATGCTGGAGAGCGTAAAATAAGACTTGAGACTAAAAGAGGCAGGCTGCAGCCCTTTATTAAATTAAAAACTCTCAAGGTGAATAAATCAGCAAAAGACACACCAGATGCATCATTCAATTTATTTCACAAGTTCATCTTGGTAACATACAAAGTGTTTAGGCAGGGCAGAACCTTTCGCAAGCATTTTTGGCAGGTAATAGGACGATTTCTCTTGTCAATCACATTTGTTATGAGCCAATAAGATAATGTAGTAGGCAGGTAATACTTCTGAAATGTAAGGTACAAAGTGTGACCCATTTGATTGAACAAACTTGATAGAACCCATATTTTCACTCTCTCTGAAACATATCAGAAGAAGAGTGAAAATATGGGTTCTATCAAGAAATGTTTTCAGTGTTACCTGAATTAAGAAAGGACTGTACGGTGGCGTAGCAGGTAGTGCACGTGCCTCACAGAAAGAAGGTTGACGGTTCATTACCAGGCTGGGCAGGACCTTTCTGTGTGGGGATTTCATGTTCTCCCTGTGCATGTGTGGATTGTTTCTGAGCACTATAACCACAGAACAAAAGCCTGCTCATTAGGTCAAAATTGCCTTAGGTATGAGTGTGAGTATGAATGGTTATCTGTCACTTTTTGAGGCCCTGTGATCAACTGGTGACTGCTTTAGGTTGTACCCTGCCTCTTGCCCAATGCCAGCTGGGATCTGCTCCACCCCACGCAACACTTAAAGGGATAAGTGGTAAAGATAATGAATGGATGGATGAATGAGTAAAGAAATGGTGTCCAGATCTGATAGAATTGCTCCTAAAGCTGTTAGCATTTATGCTGATCTAAATACAAGCAGTCCCCTCCTGCTGATGTCTTAATAGCAGCTCCCATCTCTTCTTGCTTTACAAGACTCTAGCCCAATTACCAGTGCTGTTTCAACACATAACATTTACCCTCCTGTGACATTTCGCCTCCACTTTGAAAGTCCCAGACACAGAATGGGGGGGACAAGTTGACCCCCTCTTTGTTCTATCTCCAGAGGTACTAACAGTGGCCTGATATTGGAGAGAGGGATGCACGCAGACTCAGTAGGAGACAAGAGAGCTGTGTCTCTGTCTTTGCATGTATGTGGTAGCACGCACCACATCACAGAATCAAGCCGTATTGCAGGAAGAATTGGCACAGGTGTTATGGACTTGCAGATGTAATGTAATTGTCTCAAGGTGTAAATGTAACAGAGCCTCACTGGGGTGCTTTTGTGTACAGACACTGTGAACCGGGCTACTGATAGGGCCGAGTCACTTCGAGCTGGAGGTAGCTGTTATCTTTCAGATGTCTGCCCATCTTTCTAATGTGTCCATAAAATATCAGGATTGCAGTGCTCCACAGACTTTGGACTTTAGATGGTGTTTTAGGTGGTTTAAGCCACAGTCGTTTTCTACATGCTCAACACAGCCAGTTTTGCATTGCTGGGGCCCAAAGAACTACAGGAACAGGCTAATAAACTATTCACACCTGAAGCAAAATACACAGAACTCTATACTTACTTAGCTAAACATTTTATAGCATAGTTACATTTTCTGGCATGTGATCTTCCCAGAAGACGAATGCAAATATTTTAAACAAGGGGATATCCAGACCTGAAAGACACTCCTGAACTCTGACTAGCCAACCCAAAACCTTTGACAGCTGCCTTTTTTTTTGTATTTTGACATTGAGTTACATGGCATATTTTAACCAACACTAAATTGTTTTAACTGATCTAAATATACTTAAGGTGGGGTGAAGTTTTCAGTCATCCTAATACATTTCTTTATGTTTTTTTCTCTCTTCTAACAGAGATGAATATCACATAAGTTACTTCACTAAACTGAAGCTCTACTGTTGTCATAAGGACCCTATCACACATACTCAAAAGCAGTCACTCCACGCACAAAGGAGTACATGTAGAGCAGGCATGTCCAAAGTCCGGCCCGGGGGCCAATTGCGGCCCGTGTTCAAATTTTCACCGGCCCGCAGCCTCTGTTATAAAATCAACTATATGCGGCCCGCTTGCACCGTTGACTGCTGTATAAAATACTTGTGTAAAAAAAAAAACTATTTTACATTTTACCAGAAGAGTGTAGTAGCGCTGTGGCCACATCCTTGTGGCACTCGACACTTGACCTTTAGTCATCATTTCAGCCCATCCCATTTCAAACATGGTGACTGTAGCTAAAAAAAAAAAAAAAAGACAGCGAGTGCCGCCGATTCCAGAGCAAGTGGAAATTGGAGTATTTTTTCGCCAAAATGCAAAACAACTGTGTCTGCCTAATTTGCTACGAGACTAGCTGTTTTCAAGGAATTCAATGTCAAGCGGCACTACCAGACAAAACATGCTAACTACGACAAGCTGACTGGGGACAAACTTAAATATCAATTAATACATTTATTGTTATGATCAAAACCACAGTTTTGAATATGCACTGGCCACTGTTTTGAATTTAGAAGTTTACAGTGAGCATTTAAAGGAGACATATCATTCTGATGCATGATTTAATACTTACATATAATATAATAAATTTGAAAACAAGACCTTACACCCCCTTAATTGTCAAAAAATGAGATATTGTATTTTTTCTGATATCCTAGAACGAGATTTGATGCCTCTGAAAATAGGTCATTGCGAGATGTCCGTGAGATTTAAATCACGAGGTACATTTCTTTTTATTGGAGTAATCTGATAAAACACTTCCTCCCCTGTGATGTCCATTAGCCACAAAACCGTCACCAAGGAACACATTCGTCCAGCAGCAGCATATAGCTCCCTAGCTCACACTCACTCATTACCAGCTCCAGATCAGAGCACAAAAGGGCTGTGATGTTGCGAGGTAACTGTATGTCATCCTGAGATCCTCGTGTTTCAACGAGAGCTTCATAATGGCTTAAAATGAGGATTTTGAGAACGTTATTGTGAGGCAATGAAGGAACTAAATGACTTGTACTGAGGGCAGAAATGCTTTACAGGCATCCTAGTCTGGCATAGTGAAAAGGAGAAACAAGCATGTTATGTCCCCTTTAATAGTGACTAGTATGTACCGTTTCAAAGATATTAGATATGTTTTATCTTCCCAAAAGTGTTTTTTCCAGACAGACTTTTTCCTCATTTTATCTGATCATCAAAAAATGTATGTATGTCAATGCCATGTCTGCCATTTGCAATAAAAATTTCATTAAATAGTTAAATTGTATTTAATGTTGTTGGGTCAAAAAATGTCAGGTGAATGGTTGGCCCGCGCACATTTTCACCTTACCAAATCTGGCCCTCGTGGCAAAAAGTTTGGACATCCCTGATGTAGAGGGATCTGCTTCCACACACATGCAGGCAAACAAAATTCTAAGAAAACAATAGGTTCAAATTAATTAACAGACTCTTCAACAATTTAGGATGTTGCTAAAGAAGCACAGATGGTTCATTAAGGGCATCAAGAGTCATCCACACCTGTCTTTTCACCTTTTTAACCTAATTTATGTCTGTTTGGCTAATTCTGACATTAACAAGCACTGCAACTCCTCCATCTTCAGCAATAAAGTTGATTATTTTTCAACTTTCATGCACATGCAAAAAACACTAGAAAACCACATCATTTGGCAGAAAGGAAAACACACCTGGGAGGCACGATGTTACATTACAGAAAAAAACTATGGTTTTACTGTCACACTTTTCTAGCAACATGTCCCTGTGTGATCGTCCCCTAAGGCTACCATGCATTTAAGTAGATAATTCAGTGGAGGTGTATTTCTCAGCCACAAAAGTAAAAGACAGTAACATCATCAAATCATTTTACTTCAAACAAATATTAGTCACTATGTCAAATAAGGTAAACCCCCTCGAGGCATCTCACAAACTGAGAAACTTGCCAGGCTAAAAGAAACACTTTTATGTAAACAGGCAGTGATCTGAAAGCATATCAATGCCCTGTTGTCAACGAATTAGTTCAGGCAGACAGCTTCATTGATTTTACACCTAACATGCATCATTATTCAGTGACTTTACAAGTTTAGCAGAAATATATGGAGATTATTTTCTCTTCCTCTGCTTGCCAGCACTTCCATGCATCAGTAAAGCACCCTTCATTTCTCCCCTCCACCAGCATCCACCTGTAAGCTATTAGAGGGGTTTAATAACGTTGTTATCAATCCTCAAATTCTGCATGTTTATAAAAATCTGTGATGAGATGAGAGTCTAGATGGCAACTCTAACTCTGTTCTGCTGCCACAGATGGGAGTTTCCTGACAGAAATGATTCTGTGTCTTGTTTTTTTTTTTTTTTCATTAAAATGTCACAATATGCTCATTAGGAATGCATTAAATGGAATAATACTTTGAGAGGCATTTGCAAGTCCTCTGAACGTCTCTTTCAGATAAAAGTCGGCAGTTAATAAGATCACATTTTTACTGACACTGCATGAGCCCATTTAGTGCTTCTGTGCCAAATGATACTTTACCATGTAATATTCTGTGAAACATTCCATCCATTGACAAGCAACATTTAGATATTTTTACCTCATACCACTCCAGTAGGATAAATCATGGCTGATTATGTAGATTTCCGAATTCCTCAGGAAATTGGTAGACAAGAGTGTTTATTACTGGCACCCAGCATGCAACATTTCCCTCTATCCATCCAGGGTAACACAAGCCTAAATCAGAGCCAAAAACTCTGTCACCTTCTAACTCTATACATCCACACAGCTTTTATAAGGACTGTCAGGCCGGCAGAAAAACAAGAATATAGTTGGGGTGAACAGATACTATTATTTGGGTCCACACACTCCATCGGGAGACTTTCAAGAAATCTTTAATCATACAGTGCATGTGTGAAAGTGGTCCATGGTTCTTAGAATCTGAAGATGGTTAAGCTTTAGTGTCATTCTGAAATTCAAAAAGGCCGCACATTCCCTTTGAACATCAGTATATGAAAGAAAAAAGCTGTTCTTGTTACTTTTGAGGGCTGTGAAATCCTCTCTTATTTTAGCATAAACTCTGTAGTGTTTTGTTATTATGAATTTTTCTACCCAAGACAGTCTTCTAAAGGGTTCACTCAACACCCTTTTCAGTGCTATAATTACACACTAATATGAGACTTTCAAGTATCCACTTTCTCCCCCATTACATTCAACACATGAGTGCATTACCTTTGTAGTGGTTCACCACACTTAATCACACAGAAGGGTGTGATCATGGCTTTGAAGGGTTGTTTGAGAAACACCATCACCTGTACTTAATCCTCTCTGTGGCATAATTTTATCATAATAGTGGTTCAAATTGTTCAAACTTCCTGCATTATTTTACTCTGCATATTACATACTGCATGTAATTTAAATAACAGTGGTTGATTTGAGGATTTCACAGTGATTCAGGAAACAGTTCATCTATTTAATGGTGCTGCAACTATCATGCCTTTGGATGGTAATGTGTTTATATTGAATCAAAATGACATTTATTTGAAGGAGGCAACACACAAAGATTTTTTTGATGGTCAAACTCATAAAGCAGTCTGGAATCAATTTTATCGCCTTTTTATGGCCTAGAAGTCAAACAGAAGCATCAGCATAAATATCGTCTGTTTCTGTTTTAGTAAGTGTCTCACAATTATGTTACAGCATGTTGTCAAAAAAACAACCATTTATCACATTGTTCTCAGCAAATATTCACTGTGATTGATCCATTAAAGATGGGGCACAGTAGGAGGAGATGTTTTGGTAAGTAACTTTCAGTCATAAAATCAAAATAAGCAACAAGCTCTTGTTTTGTTCCTGTTGGGTGCCAAAACCAAAATAAACCAAAAGTCCCTTTCAGAGGCTTTAAACCTGCAGGGTGCTTTATAAAGCAATAACAAGTTAACTGAAATTTATTTTTAGTGTAACAAGTCTTCAAAATTATCTTTTAAACAGTTAGTTTTTACCAAGATTACTTCAGTCCTTCTTTTCTGGAAATGTAAAAATTGTGAAATAAAGAAATTAGAAATTATTATGAACATGGTTTCATAATAAAGGTCTAATTGGAAGTTTGTTGTAAAGTCAAATCCCCAATCTGAACAATGGATATGTGTCTTTTCAATCAAATGGTATCAGCTCGACTCTGCTTGACTTTACTCGGTTGCTTTGGTTTTCTATTAAAGACTGTGCCTGGTGCCTGGTACAGTTTTCTGTATCAGTTCCAGCAAGTTCCAACTGATCTGAGCCAGAACCAAAATGTAATGTGGAGACACTGCTAAAGCCGGGCATCCACTGTGCGACTTTTCGATTGCGGTGTTCAGCTGCTGCTCATACTGTACGAGTGAATCCAAGGGGTTAAAGGAAAAGTTCGGTTCCTACAGCTTTCACAATGTTTATAGAATGAAGTAGAACAATATACTCACCCAGAAGGCTTTCCTGATCCAAACAGTGCTTTGGGCGATATTTAGATCCAAAATCGAGCGGCAGACATCCATATCATGGTAGCACATAGGGCATACAGCGCCGCTCCTAAAACTGCATTAATCGTCCAAAAACTCATTAGTTTCCCCAATATTCCATCATGGTCCGCTCACGCTACTCCTCCATTACAGTCTGTGTCACCCCAGACATGTTTTTGTAACTGTGCCGACCTCTGAACTGAAGAAGAAGAATGTATGCCTCCGCGCCTGCGCAGTACTCTCTGGAGCGCTGCCTCCGCGTCCTCCTTTCAATGAGCTCCTTATCTGTAAACTCTGAGTAGTAGGTTGCGTAGCGTGTGCAGTTAGCGCAAGAGAGAGACACAATATGTGCAGTAGCAATGGCTAAAAAACAGCCCAAAATAAAAAGGTCAGAGGAGTGAAAAGTGAAAAAGAAGGGCTATGACCATGAAAGAGTGAAGACCCGGGTCAACATTAGTGTTGCTTTCCGGCAGTGGAGGGAACTCCGCAAATTAAAATATCTGAAAACAGACACAGATGTCGCCGTCTTCGTGCTGGACAGGTAAGCAACATTAGCTATGTGGTGCTTCACATAACAGTAACAGCCGTCGGACATTCATCTTATTGTCTAATCTGCCAAAATGTACTGTTGTCATGATGTTATCAATAACTGCAGTCGAGTTGTGGCTACTATTGTCTGACGAGTCAGGGTTACCTTAGCTATGTCCGTCAGCTACGCAGTTTCTACGGCCTTTTCCATGACGATGCACGTCCATCAGCTTTCCGGGTGGAGCCAGGGATGAGGTATGAAGGAAGAAGTGGGTCTAAATTCGTTCATCAGCAACCTCTCCACTCGTTTTCTCCCACATGCTGACTACACCTTTAAGTTAACAAAAATGACTATTGAAAGACACAAATTATTCTAATAATAAATGACATTTTTCTGGTACACTCACTATCAGATATAGTGGGCAGTGTGTAACTTTTCAAATGGGATATGGGTTTTTAATGAGAATAGACTCATATTTGCAACAAGCCTCGTGGCCACACGAGAAACTGCTTTTTTTTTTTTGTACTTCCACATTAACTTTACTTTTCAGTCTTTCAGCTGTGTTTATATCATTCTGTCTGATTCAGTTTGGCTTAATAAAATTCTTTGTTTTCCATATTCCCATTAGAGAAATAACTAGTCCCAACTGTCCAGCTTTTTTTGTGAGCATTTTTTTGGTTCAACAAGCATGCTTATAGGACACCAAAGAGTAACTCGACACAGTGAAGTCCACCTAAGGGGGTTAGGGTTTGCATTGGAAACTAAAGAAAGATCAAGGTTTACTGTACCAAACTAGGAGTGTAACGAAATTTCATGCCACAAAATTTCATGAAATAAAAAATAAATAAAATAAAAGAAATAAAAGCATGAAATCAAAAACGCACATGCACCACTGAGACTGGTGATTTTTTACCCTCCTGGCCTACCGGAGCAAAACACTCGCTTCAATATGGAGGAAGACAAGGTAGAGGAATCAGCTGACGCTCCTTCGTCATATGAATCGGTTGTGTGGACCTATTTTGGCTTCCCATGTAAAAAACGAGAGAACGGTGAGAAGATTGCAGACAAAACAACAACCGTGTGCAAAATATGCCACTACAGTGCGGCGAGTACAACTACCAACCACCAACTACTTTGAACTGGAGACAGGCAGCAACTGTACATTTGTGTAAGTCTGCATAAAAAACAACATTTGCATCTACTGTTGAGTTGACAGAATTTGATCATACTTGAAAATCAGAAGTATGTGAACTGTTAAAGGCTAAATATTATACTTCACAGTTCAGACATTTATAGGTCTAAACTGCAGCTCTGAGGACTGCTATTTTTTTCCTTTTCATTCAAGAATGTAGTTATCCTAATTGTTACAACAACAAAGCACTTTTTATTGAGATTTTATGTTTGTCTTTGCACTGTAGTCTAAATAAGGGGAGAAAACAATTTTGTTTTTTTCAAAGAGCATTCATTTTGTACTGAAGCAGCAATATTTTTTGCATCAGGAAGAACATAAAGAAAATGAGATTTTTGCACAACTTCCTACTGTTGGCATTTTCTATAATCTATTTTGTATCGTGAGTATTTCGTATAGTGAGCCCTGTTTCATATTTAGTATCGTTTCATGAGTTGACCATTTGTTGCACCCCTATACCTATATACTATAAAAAAAATTGTACCAAGCAGCAATTTTACCACTTCGTGGATGTGCACCAGTGTTGCTCTGGTTCCCTGTCCTGGCCCTGGTTCCCAAACAGAGTTTCTAAATAAATTAGAGTCAAGCTGAGTTGAGCAGATACCACAAATAGACAAAATGGTATGTTGAAAGCGTTGACAAAAGTTAATTTTCACCACTGTCCCACACAAACAAATTTCTTGATAAATTGTTTTACAATGCACTTGCATGTTTTTCTTGCCATGTGCTGACATAACAATGCCTTATGGAGACAAGTTTGCTAAGGAGTAAGCCATCTCACGCTTCTTCCTATCTTGCTGAGAGAAACATATGCAACGTAAACGGCAACCATGGCAGAGCTGGTAAACAAAACTTTGTATAGCACTTTTGGGTGTATTTTATCCTCAATGCTACAAATAAAGAAATCAAAAGTCCCCCACTTCACAGCCCCCATTGTGTCAAGAAGGTAGAATTAGCTGGTGGCTCTGGGGCCAAAGTTGCAGCTAATTCTTGGGCTGACTGCTTCTGTGTTTTTTCATTTAATTGTTTGTCTGTCTGAGCAAGATAACTCAAAAATTTCTCAATGGATTAAGATATTTTCAGGGAACATTGGTCATGGCACAAGGAAGAAGATTATGGTGACATTGTTGACATTCTCATTCATTTGTCTTAACATTTATTTGGCCCAACAGTGGTTCTTTTGATTTCTTTCAAGTTTACTCCCTGGGTTGACCTTCCTGTACTGTGACTGAATTATTAAAGTCACCATCTTACTCTGAAGACTGGCAGGCAAACAGATAGACAATATAATCTGGACATCCAGGCGTTCAGGTAGGAGACATAGCACATACTTATAATGCCCCTTTCTCTTCTGGTTATCACAGCAGGATAAGAAAACAGCAGATGGAAAGCTGAGACCAGTGATACGAGGAAAGGAAATAGGGGAGAAGGGGGAAGAGAGGGAAAAGAGGGGGCGATAGGGATGAGAGGAGGTGCAGGAGGTAGAAAAAAGGGGGGAGGAGGGGAGGTACCAGAGAGGAGGGGAGAGATAATGTACTGTAGGCTGATTAATGTCAAAGGCGCTGAGTCCTGAATACTTATGAAGCAGATGTCAATGGAGCTTTACCCCGCAAGGTTACACAGAGGGAGGGGTATGATGGCAGGGAGTAGAAAAGGAGAGGGGGTCAGAATCAGGAAGCGAGGAAGGGGATAAGGAAATGAAGGGGAGAATGAAAAACAGGGAAAAGTTGAATGGGAGACAGAAGAGAAACAAATAAAGCAGTGATTGTGACAAGCAGCAGGGTTGGGGAGGCCATGGGTGCAATTTAGAAATGCCTCTTCAATGTTTCCCTTCCTCCTGAAAGTTTGCTGTTTACAATGAAACTCCAAATAACATCCAAAAAACAGGAGCCTTGTGCCAGCGACATAAAACTATTTGATTGCAAGCTTCATTAAAGGGACTGTGAGGAGTTTCTAAATACAATAGTAATTACAAAAAAGTCTCACTTTTAGATATATGCCTGATCGAAATGCGCACTTATTGATGAGTTTTATAGCATCAAAATAGGTTATATATTTATGCTATTCCTTAGCCTTCCGGTCGGGTCGTACATGGCTGGACTGGCCCGGATACTCAACTTTGGGAACAAGACAATTAAAACTAGAGCAAATTTATATTGTTTTATTATTTATATAACACGTCTTAGAGCACTGGGCTGTAAGTAGCGTTATATAGACGGCTACAAAACTAGGATACTAAGTTTTCCAAAACCTGCTTGTTGTCACACATCAAAAACTACCACTACATAACTAGAAGGAGATACATTACTTTGTTGCTTTGCATCCTGTAAGTTGTTGAAAAAAAGAAGTTGTAAAGCAATGCAGAGTTCTGAGGAAGGTCTGAGTAGCATTTTTGTTAGCGTCAACAAACATACGCTTTGGCAATGGTGCGTTCTAGTTGTTGTCGGGAGTTGGAATTTCTGGGCTCCGAGTAGAAAACTACATCTGGAACGTCCCCCGAAGTCTGAATTTCCTACTGAAACCTCGCCAACCCCGAGTTGACAATCGAAGATGGATGCCCCCAGTGTGAACAGTTATTTAGCTCCTGTAATAATCAATTTATTTGCACTTCTGACTGGGGTGTGTCACTCTAGATCAGCTGTATACATCGTATTGTTAGACTTATATTTCCAAAAATGCTGCCATAGTGATAATCACATTCTTCATACAACAACACAGGGCATGCTAACAACAGCTAACAATAGCCTGGTATTATCGGCATGTTCTTTTTCTGACTTTAACTGGAACACCGATAGTCGGCGATGATGTTACTCCCAGTTCCGAGGTTACTGGAACGCAGCATTACGACAGTCTCATGGGTAGCAGAGTGTTAGTGTCGCCGGAAACAGATTCTCCTCACAGTCCCTTTAAATGATAATCAGACACCTGAGTGTGGTTGGGATGAAGTGCAGAACACAACAACGAACATCAACTAATAAAATAATTCAGCAATATACAAATAAGCAAGACCACAAATTAAAAAGCACAAAAATACACAACATTAAAAAGATTCTGTTTTTGTTTGTTGTTCTCAGCCCTGTGTTCACACTGATACAATGTTTCCTTTTCTGTGTTTATGTCTCAGCTCCACATAGTGATTCATTTATTTTCTGTTTTCCCCTGCAAAAAATTCCATTGTGTACTAAAACTGGCATATTAAAGTGTTAAACCTCTGAACATTGATATGTTTTCCTATTACACAATTAGAGTAAAGTTAATATAATATGATTATTGGGATTCCCACTTCTCTCCCTCTGTCTGGACTGTTTTTTGCCTCCATAAATCCCTTCCCTCATTGCTGCATGAGGAGTGGGCGTGGCTTCCCCTTGCGAAGCTCCTCTGCAGCTACACACCTGACTCCTATCATCTCATCACCTGCACCAACAAAGAGGCTCGTGGACTCCTCTCCAGTGCCAGTGATTCCACATCTCCAATGTTGGCCGTCTATCTCGCTGTTGAATCTTTTGAGATTGAGCCAAGCCTTTTGATCTCCGATTGGGAGTTTTTTGCCCTTATGCATACTCTGTGTGTTTTATTGGGTTGTAACTTGTGTACCCTCCCCACACCAACCACCTTTAAACTCTACTTCCTCACGGAGATCCCTCATGAATCCTGGATTTCTCCCTTCACCTCTTCACCTGCTTTTCCCTGTTCAAATAAAACTCTTTGTTACACCTGCAATCTGCCTCTGGCTCTCAACTTGTGTGTCCTACAATAAAACATTGGTTTCATACCATATCAATAATGCACTGAAAAACACAAATTACTCTAATAATAAATGACATTTTTCTGGTGCACTCACTATCAGATACAGCGGAAAGTGTGCAACTTTTTAAATGGGATATGGGTTTTTAATGATAATAGACTAATTTTTGTAAAAAGCCTCATGTGGCCCCACGAGAAACTGCAGTTTTTAGCACTTTCAAGTTTACCTTACTTTTTAGTCTTTAAGATTTCAATTTTACTGCGTTTATATCATGCAGTCTGATTCAGTTTGGCTTCATAAAGTTCTTCATTTTCCATATTCTCCTAAGAAAAATAACCAGTCACAACCTCCCAGCTTTTTTTGCAAGCATTTTGTTGGGGCACCAAGCATGCTTACAGGACACCAAAGAGTGACTTGACACACTGAAGTTCATCTAAAGGGGATTACGGTTTGCTTTGGAATAAAAAAAAAGTAAGATCAAGGTTTACTGTACCAAACTATAAAAATTGTACCAAGCAGAAATTGTACCACTTCATGGATGTGCACCAGTGTTGTTCTGGTTTACTCTCCTGGTCCTGGATCCCACACAGAGTTTCAAATTCATTCACTCTGATGATTTTTTCCATTAAAATGTGTTTGTTAAGGGAAGGGCCAAAAATGTATTCTGTGGGGAAAACGCTGAATACGTGAAGCATGGAGAGCAAGTGGTCCAAACAGGAAAGACAGTGTTTGTACACAGGTAGATGTGCAGCTGTGTGACAGCATGTACCTTAAAAAAACAGGAAACCTGTGGACTGAATCAGCACGGCCACATCTGACTGAGCACCACAAGGTGAACATTCATCTTAAGTGAGCGAATTGAACACCAAAAGGGCAACAACACACTGTGCAGCTGTGGTGTATTATGTATTCTGTGAATAAAAAAAACTGTCACATACAAGCAAACAAAAGCAGAGCTGTACTCTTCGATGCACTCCTGTGGGACCAGAGCCTCTGTCTCTGTCTGTCACCATTTGTAGACAACAATGGCCCTTAAAGCCTGTTTGTTATTGATGACAGGGCAGAGACCTCTCACCCCTGACCTTAAGGAGCAACCTTGACCTCAGGTTTGACCTCTGGGGACAGTTGAAATGATACAGGGATACATCTAATGACCCAGAGGTCAGTGAGGAAGGGTCAAGAGCAGATGTCCTACAGCCACAGTGACCCCTGGATCTGCTGATTAACTGAGCGGGCAGTCGATAAAGGAGAGAAAAGAGCACATGGGAGAGAGCCAGGCCTCTGTTTTCAAAGATTACAGGTTAGCACAGCTCAGAGATCATTCAAAGCAGGTCTTCTGTTTGAAATATGGGTCTGGAATTAAAAAGGGACAAAGACAAACACAGGGGTGTGGGGCAACATTCTGTCTTGGGATCTACAGCATCCACTTAATCAGCTGTAGTCTTTTCTCAATTATTTTTTGATGATTGAGAAAAACTGTATGTCAGAGGGAGTGTGGAGGTTGTGTTAAATGCTGTTTGAATCAGTACAATGAAAGGGCACTTTGTTATGTGAAAAAAATGTGCTTGTGAAAACTGTTTTCAAAAATAATTCATCATATTTAATATAAGACTCTTGCAGAAGTGGTTCAGGCAAAAATTTCATTTGGATGGGGAAGTTCAGAAAAGAGGGGGCCAGTTTTCTTTCACATCAAATAATTTTGAAGAAGTCAAAGACTGATTTTGTTCAGTTATATATCAGGTATATCAGTCAATATGTCTCAGAAACAACAAGCACAACAGCAGAAATTGATGGAAGACTGTTCATGATAGTAGACCAGAGTTTTCTTCATCATAGTCAGGCATAATCATATTCATTAGCCACAGCCAGCAATGTTGACTACAAGCGCATCAAACTGTTCATTAACCACATAATGCAGCCTGACCTGTTTTTATGTGTATTTTATAAAACCTGTGGATACAATTGATTTTTAGATTGTATTATTTATTCATTCTCTTTTTCATCTACTTTACCTCGATGGTTCATCGTTGCTTATTGAATCAACCTCACCGCATTTTAATTACTGAATGTACTCCACTCTGCTTTTCACTTGTGCTTTGGATTTTCCTTATGTATGAATGTTTTTATGTTTAATCATGCACTTGTGTGATGATGCCTGTTGCAAACCAAAATTTCCATGGGATGATAATAAAGATAAAGTTTAATTTGAAGTTGATTCATTTCAAGGTCTATGCTCTGTTATGAGCTACTGCAAGTCAATGGGCAAAAAAATGACTACAAAGCAATGGTATGGCATCACAGTGGTAGGTCTATTTTGGGAAGCAGGGGAACAAGTTGTTTTAGGCAGCTACTGACACCATACAATGGGCATCCTAATGAAGCTGACTTTTTGTCTTGCTCATAGAGGTGCTCTATCACATGGAGGCCACATGTCAAATATACTTTAGGGCATATAAAACTCAAAAAAGTACAATTTGGACTCAAGTGAGATTATTGTACCACAGGTCATGTTGTTGTACTTGTTTTGACTTTTTTAAACAATTATTTTAAATATATATTTTTTGGCATTTTGTGCCTTCATTGACACGAGAGAATGACAGCAGACATCTCTGTGAAAGGGGGTGAGAGAGTAGGGGAAGACACTCTGCAAACATGCCACAGGCCGGACCCGATCCTGGGCCAGCAGAAGCATGCACATGGGACGTACCCGGCTGCCAATCACTCCGCAAACCAGCACCCCTGTTCGACTTTCTAAGCATTTTTTTTTAGGGTTTTGCATTTTTTACATTCTGTTACTGACAGGCAAAGACCTTCGACCTCCATTTTTTATGATTTTCTTTTTTTTTTCTTTAAACAGTGATTCTGGTCACCAAACATTCTGATTAATGGGTTTCATGAATTTTGACACAATTTTAAATAACATTTTTTGTATAATTAGGACAATGCAATATTAATTTATTCAGCAAAACTGATTCTTTTCATTTTCTAAAAAGATTAAATTTGGAAATAGGAGGTTTGTGCCAACAGTGATGATATATTTTGTTTCCTGCATGCTCTCTGATGTTTAGTGTTTAAGTTGAATGATTGTCTGTGGGGACTTTTGTAAAACAAGTGAGTTATCATAATGATCGGGTTCTCAATACCTATTGAATAAATCTCAGTCATGATTTTTATCATAATCAAGCTGCCCTATCTGCACTCCATTTTGTGCAAAATGGGATGTATATGTACAACTTTTGCTTTTGAAAACTTAGACTGACATGATGCTAAACATTCTTTTAATAAATCTTATCAAAATAAAGGAAATTAAAACTCTAAAACAGCAGCTTAACTATATTGGACAGCAAGTTTTAAAGTACCATGTAGGATATTTTTAGGGAACAGGGAGAAAGTGTGATGAAAATAATCCGCTATGACATGAGAGATATGAAGCCTCTTGCTGTGGATTAAAGGTGCTGTGACAAAAATATGTAAAAGGTGTCCAAACTTCAAACTCCTCAGAGCTCCGGTGAGTTTAACTTTGCTCCTACAGGTGCGAAATGGTGGGGGTTCCACTCATGTTTGGCGAAAATTTAAGTTTGAACGCAGACATTGCTATTCCTCCCTCATCTTCTTCTTCCCCTCCTCTTTCATATCTCTCCTCTGCCGACCTCGCCTCCACTCCTCTAATCTCTCTCTTTATTAGTAGTCTATTTACAGCGTATTCAGTCTGGGGTCTGCCAACACTTACTGCTCTCCAGAGCTTTATCAAGCCGCTGATAAACTCCACATACATTTACATACAGGCACATGATAGCACAGAGGTTTAAAGGGGAGTGCGTTTACAGGACCCGAATGTGTGTGTAGGTGTACATAGTTTCAAGTAAGAGTTTTTGAGTCTTGTGTGCATGGATATATGTCTTAGCATGTGTTTGTGTGCATGCATTTTGTGTGTGTCCATGCACGTGTGTTTATGTTATCAGCAGTGTCCCAGTGTGCTCGCCGAGGGCCAGTCTATTTAGTGTTCATAACAAAGCCTTTTACTGAGGCTCCAATCAGGATTAAGTCCTTATCAGCTCACACAGACCACAGGACACAGCCAGCCAGCGCTCATGTGTGTCTGTGTGTGTGACAGTTTGTGATTGTGTGTGTGAGATGGACGAGTGGGGGGGTAAAGGGGATTACTCACTTGTGTATGTTTTGTATAGTGTGTTTGTGCCTCTGTACATGTATGTGATGTAAAAGTGACCAAACACGCTCTTGACTGCATGAGCTTGTGTTTATGCGTGTGTGTGTGTGTGTTTGCGTTGGTGTGTGTAGTTATATATCTGAGGTATCGTGTTTTTGAGACTCAGTTAACTCATGTGTTGCTTTGAATGATAAACTCTGAAGTAAAATTGAGCCAACATTCAAAGCTTATAACACCCCATGGATAAGATAATTATCACCAAAGTCTCAAGAAAATGGGACGAGAGACACAAACAGGAGAGAATAAAGAGAAGTGGATATAAGAGAACAAGGAGAGACGACCAAAGTATAAAAAAAAGAAAGAAAGAATGAAGGAAAAAGGCAGAAAATAAAACCAAGAAGTAGAAGTGAAGTGGGAAGCAGAGAGGTAAGAAAAGAAGTACAAAGATAATGACAAAAAGAAAGAATTAAGGTGTTAAAGTACTGCATGAAAGGAAGGTATGAAGACAGGAGAAGAAAATCTTTAAAAAAAAAAAAAAACAGAGTGACAGATAATGGGAAAAATGTAAAAAGAAGGAGGAAAGAAGTAGGCCAACAAGGAAGGAAGAAATAATGAAAAGAAGTAAAGTAAAAGAGAAGAGGGAGGGAGGGAATGAGGGAATAAGAGAAGGAGGGAAGATATGGACCAAAAGTAGAGGTAAAGGAAGATTTAAGAAAAAAAGCAAAAGAAGGGATGATGTAGATAAAAAGAAGGTGAAAAGGAAGATAAAAATGATAAAGTGGGAAATTATAGGCCAAAAGAAAGACAAAAATAAAGAACTGGAGGAATCAGACAGAAGAAAGGAAGGAAAGAAAGAAAGAAAGAAAGAAAGAAAGGAAGAAGAGTGGAAAAAGGCAGAAAATAAAACCAAAACGTAGAAGTGAATGGGGGGAGCAGGGAGGTAAGAAAGGAAGAAGTACAAAGATAATGACAAAAAGAAAGAAGGAAGGTGTTAAAGTATTGCATTAAAGGAAGGTATGATGACAGGAGAAGAAAATGAAAAAAATGAAAAAGAAAACAGACTGCAGAAAAGTAATAAGTGGGTGAAGCATGAAAGGAGTAAAGGAAAATGAAGAATGAAGTAAGTAAAGAAGAGGAAGGGAAGGACAGAGGAATGGAAGAGGATAGGGAAGATAAAGTCATACAGGAAGAAAGAAATGAAGACAGGCTTGATGTGGAAAGTAAAGGAGGAGGAAGGGAAGGAAGTAAAGTAATAGATAAAGGGAAAAAAGTAGGACAGGAAGGAGGAAAGAAGTAGACCAACAAGGAAAGAAGATGAAAGAAGTAAAGTAAAATAGAAAAGGAAAGGAAGCAAGGAAAGAAAAAAGGAAGGAAAGAAGATATAAGGAAGATAGAAAAGCAAAAGGAGGGATGATGTAGACAAAAAGAAGGAGAAAAGGTAGACAAAAAATGGTAAAGTAGGAAGTTAGACCAAAAGAAGGACAAAAAGAGTTGGACAAATCAGACAGAAGGAATGATTGAAAGGCAAGTAGAGAGTAAAAATCATTAACTCTTAAGGAAATGGGGGGGAAGCTAAAGAAAGAAAGGTAAGGAGGAGGTACAAAATATCAAAAATGATCAACAAAAGACAAAGGAGAAGAAAAAACAGAATCTTGACAGAGTGAAGACTTAAATTTAGGTCATCAAAAACATTGATCAAGTCTGATGTTACTCCATGTAATGTAATTTTGTTTCTTGTCAGCTTCCACAGCAGCATCCTTTATGAATTTGTTTCACATGTCTGCTCATTCATCATCTTTAATCAAACTTTTGCAAACAGCTATGTTAGTGTCTTACGCCGTTCGTGTTGGCAGCAGTTTTAAAGAGGGCTCATGTCGGTGCACTCACCTTTGTTCTTTTCTGGGTCAGAGCTCAAAGATGTGATCAGAGGTCTGGGATCTCAGCAGAGATGCTATATACTGTTAGTCTTTATTATTATGATAACACTGCATCTAATTATGCAGATTGATTTCATTAATATTCATGAGTCACACCGCCGCCAGGGAGGAGCCTAACACAGACACAACAATGAGGCGGCAAAATGAGAGCGAATGTATGAATAAAATTCACAGAGGATTACTTACTGCCGTCTGTCTGCCCACCGTTCATACTGTACCGGGCACCCAGGGGACACACTATTCACAAAAACAACAAACAAAAGAAGTGAACCTCTGTTGCTTTGTTGCTTTTCTGTGATGATCTTTTCATTTAATAGCTTTTAAAAGTCCAACTAACATTAATGAGCTCCTGCTTATCTTTTTTTCCACATCTGAAGTGAGGTGTTGTTGATTCCAAACAATTATGTGATTCTTGTGCATTAAATGGCAATTTCAAATCTTTAAAAGAGAAATCTGATTTAAAGGGTGGTAAACAGTAGTGATATATAATTCACAAAGAAGCCTTTCAAACTGTGTCTGCTCTAACACTATTTCATACAGTATTTACTCTGCCTAAAATCTAATTAAAGCAGAAATGCAGTTTTACTCAAAATGCCTCAGGGTGACAGTTGCTCCATTTAAATGATTCCCTGAGGTTTTCACTGTAAATGATAATATGTTTGTGGGAATATTACTTCTTAAATTACATTAAATTTAGAAAAGACAACAACTCAAGAAAAATGAAATCTGTATTTCAAAATATGTAAGATGAAATTGGTATTGTTAAGTCCAAACAAACACAAAGGCAATTACAATAAAATAGCAATTACAATTGCAGGCGATAACAAAATAACAAAAGCAAATAAACAAAACGGTCATGAATATAAATTAATTATACAGGCTAATGGATGCATAGTAGAGCAGCAGGTAGTGGACGTACCTTACAGGAAGAAGGTTTCTTGTTCAATCTGTGTGTCGCCCAGGCCCATTCAGTGCAGAGTTTGCATGTTCTAACTTGTTCTACCATGCATGGGTTCTCTCTGAGCACTCTGGTTTCTTCCAACAGACGAGGTAAGTTTGCTCAATGCCCCTAATCAAAAATAATTTGGCATATTCATTCAAGGTTGTCTTGTAAAAGCAACAGATGAGTTTTGATCCAGACATGCAAAACTACGCACTATTACAAGTTCAGGAGAGTTTAGGAAATTTGTTAGCATTACAGAGCAGACCAACGTCAGGAGACATTTTGTTTCCATAATGAAACACCCCCTCTGATACCACTTTCGCACTAAAATTAATGGGTCAACATGAGTTTTTGAACATGGGTTAACCTGCTAACAGTAAGCAAGTGACTCTTTTCCCACTGCCGGCAGACCTGGGTCTAATCGGCAGCTGACGAGCTGCATGGCTGTTTATTTTCTCTCTGGGGCATCAAGCTGATGTCATCACGTTAATGACATCATCAGCGTGACAAAGCCCCTCCATGTAAACAATGGAAAGGAGCATGGAGGCCATGGACACGATTTTCTTTGTACTTTTCTCTCTTCAAATGTACAAACTCAGCGCTGATGATACAAAGACAGATGGAATTTGTTGCTGAGACAGCAAAGAGCCACGTAAGTTACAGACAGACTGGACAAGCGAGATATTATGCTGTGGGGATGTTACACCGATGTCATTCGTAAATTAGCGGGTCAACCCGGGTGTGATGTTCTCACTGAAGCCGACTGGAGGTGAGACGATTAAAACCCGTGTCGCTTGCAGGGCCAAACGACCCAGGTCGAAATGCCTTTTAAACCCTTCAAACTGCCAACAGGAGCAGATTGTTACCAGGTTTAAATGTTTTTTTTTGGTCAGTCTGAAAGGGGTATTACTGTTAGTAGAGACAATACTCAAACCATCCAGTGGGCAAAATCACTATTTCTATTTTAGTATTGGTCTGGCTTGCTTTGAGCATCCCCAGAGATGATAGGGGTAACTAAAAAAAAGCTTTCCATCTCCTGTTGAAAAAAAAAATTGTCTGCCGTGTGCAAGTTTTAAACAGCATTTTTGTCAATGCAAAAATGACTGTTACTCTCTGAGCATGAAAAGATGTTCCCTACATGAAAATAAGTTATTGCCATTCCCCTTCCAAGATCATTTGATTTTCCAAGTTGTTCAACCAAATTGAAGTCCAACTGGTGTTACAGCAAGTTTTCCATAATGGACACTACAATAATAGAATAAAAAGTATCATAATCCTGCAACAGTCCTGGCAACTGCTGAACCAGAAGGTTGAATGTCACCAATCAACATAGAAGCTCTTTTTGTCGTATCACTAGGTCCTTGCCTTAAACCAGTGACTGGTGGTGAGGCTTGGGTTGTTTTCGGCAATATGAAGGAACAGTTACCTCTTTAGTCCATTAAGGCATCTCTAGTTATCATCATGGTGGGAGAGCAACAGAGAGCTGATGTGTAAGTATAAAAAATCAATCCAACATACCGAAACTCCTTTTGATTTAAAAGTGACATCACACATTGAGTGCAGAGTGATGTTTCAAGTCCAAATGCAGTTCCTTGCCTACAAATGAAGGCTGAGGTCAGAGTTTCTGAATATTTTTACTAGCTTCTGCTCTCAAAAAGTGTTTTTTTAGTGGCCTGGAATCCTGTCAGCCTGTGAATAAAGTGCCAAAATACACGGAAAAGCTGTTTATTAAAATACCCACTTATGCTTGACCATAGTTTAAATTAAGAATACTTTGTTTGTTGTGGCATCCAAACAAGTATCAGCATTACTTTATTTTAACAAGTATGAGTTTGAAATTTTAAATATGGAATCATAACATCCTCAATCAAAAATTTAAATAGTCTTGCTTTTTGTTTGCTCTAACTTTTTGTAGTGTCTGACTCAAAAAACAAACAAATAATTTTGAGCTGCACACATGTATCATGTATAAAATACAGAATTAATACCTCATACATCATGATCAGTTGATTTCATATTGTCTTTGAGTTAAATAGGTCGAATCAAAACTATAAACCAGAACATGTCAGATACATGTGAAGCTGAACACAGTTAGTGGTATAAAACGGAACAAGTCAAAGTCATATTAAATCACAGTGAATGTGTTATTTTACTCCAAAGATCAGTGATGAACTGAATCTGTCAATATCTCAGCCTGAACAGAGTTTTTCATGTTTTTTTCTGCACATTAATACATGTGTAGAATGAAGGAGGGAGTCTGGGCTAAAAACGATGATGCAGATTTAATGTGACACTCTCTGTCTGCGCTGCGTGCCTCACATCGAGTAAAGGTACATCAAAACAAAGCAAAAACTGGGCGGGCCATCACACTGCATTTGGATTTATCGGGGGTGAATTAGGCCAGAGTGAATTTATGAATAAATCTGTGAGTCCTCAAAGGATCATTAACACCTGTCTGCCCGCTTATAGATACTACTGTATGCTAATGTACCGTACAGTTCTGACCCACCGCTGCCTTTTAAATGCAGAATAATGAAACTCGGGTGGATTGTGAGGATGCGCAGACAGGATCAAAAAGTCTGGATCATATTTCAGTCATTTTCAGACAAAGAATGATGGCCAAAGATCATTTTTACGTGAAACATTGATGAGCTGAATTTATGAATAAATACATCTATTTGAACATCTACTGCGCAGTCAGAATTCACAAAGCTTGTACTGTTAGTTTGGAAGATTTAAATGGCAACAAAAAACACTTCTTACAGTTTGTAGAAAACAAAGAAAGAATATATATTTAAAGGGACTGTGAGGAGAATCTATTACCGGCGATCATTAAGACTCTACTACCCATGAGCGCGACGACTGTCGTAATGCTGCGTTCCAGTAACCTTGGAACTGGGAGTGGCATCATCTCCGACTTATCGGCGTTCTGGTTGAAGTCGGAAAAAAACATGCTGATCTACCAGGCTATTGTTAGCTGTTGTTAGCACGCCTGCATTGTTGTTCACAAACATCACATGAAGAATGTGATTACCACTATGGCAGCATTTCTGTAAATATACGTCTAACAATACAATGTATATCGCTGATCTAGAGTGACACACCCCAGTCAGAAGTGCTCATAAATTGATTATAGCAGGAGCTAAATAACTGTTCACACTGGGGGCATCCATCTTCGATTGTCAACTCGGGGGTGGCGAGGTTTCACCCCGTTCCCAGTAGGAAATTCCAACTTCGGGGGGCAATCCAGTTGCAGTTACCTACTCGGAACTCAAAATTCCTACTTCTGACAATAACTGGAACGCACCATAAGATGTGTACAAGACAAAGCGTGTGTTTGTTGTGATGCAGCTCGGACCTTCCTCAGAACTCTGCATTGCTTTACAACTTCTTTTTTCAACAACTTACAGGATGCAAAGCAACAAGGTAATGTATCTCTTTCTAGTTACATAGCGGTAGTTTTTGATGTGTGACAACAAGCAATTGTTGGAAAAATTAGTATAGTAGCTTTGTAGCTGTCTATATATCTCTACTTACAGCCCGGTGCTCTAAGACGTGTAATATAAATAATAAAATATAAATTTGCTCTACTTTTAACTGTCTTGTTCCCGAAGTTTAGTATCCAGGCCAGTCCAGCCCTGTCCGACCCGACCGGAGGGCTAAAGAATAGCATTTATAGATAACCTATTTTGATGCTATAAAACTCATCTTGAAGTGTGTATTTCGATCTGGCATATATCTAAAAGTGAGACTTTTTTATTAGAAACTCCTCACAGTCCCTTTAAAAGTACAACTCAGGGGCATCACAGTCAAACAGACAGCTCTGAAAGGATGTTTGTTGGGAGTCAAAAACCTGAAAATCAGACATAAGGGAGGAACAAATGAACTTGGTCAGATCAGTTCTCCTCTGGGGGCCAAAGTTTTAAAGGGAAGAAATAATTTCTTTAAAATTGTATTTTTTCAAACTCCCTGATGGATTTAAGCCTCAAAACTGCCTCACATCAAACCTTACACATGTTGTGATAATGTTAAGGTGGATGTAACACTGAGATTCTTTCATTCATCACATTTTATTTGTGTTCAAAAAGTAGAGCAAAAAATCTCCATGTAACTCACGAGCTGATCTGGATTAAAAATAAAGGAGAGCATGTAAGTAGCCTGAATGTAACATGATCATAAATGAGGTTAATTTAATATGCAATTAGTTTAGCATAATTAAACATTCATATGAATTAGTGTGTATCATATGTACATTGCATTGTTCTAAATATAAGTATGAAGAATATGCTAACAATCTCTAATGTTAAAAAAGCTTCTAGATTTCCCATACTAAGATTCTTGTTTATTCTTTGTTGTTTATTGTTTATCAGGATCCCAATTATCTTTAGCACATGGTCACAGTTACTCTTCCTGCAGTCCATAACACATTTAAAACAAATAAAAAACAAATGATCCATTCAAAATGAAGTACATCGAAAGGTTCAGAAAGTGAGTCATTTTACAACAAGTCTTTCCCTGGTATGAAGCAACATGAAAATACATAATTGACCAAATATATACTTGATATTTTTAAACAAGCCAAAAACAAAACAAAACAGGTCACTAAAGCTCAGTGAAAACAGTTGGAAACATGGCCTAATTTATTATAATATAAAGAATTGAAAAAGAAAATCATGAAATATATTCCTACATCCATCTACAATTTATGTGGTGTATTCATTCTTCATTGTATGTAGGTTTCATTGTCACTTGAATTTGGACTCAAACATATTTTTATTGTTATGAAATTATTATGGAAAACCATTTGACTGGATTTTAGCCAATGATATTAAAATACAAAACAGAATACCTTTGATCCAGCTGCATTTACGCTCTGCCTGACCCCTAATTTCCACATGGCCCTCCTGCTTTCCTATATGTGACAAACTCTGCAGTAAGTCACCCCCAGTCTCTTTAATCAGCTGCTTACCACAGCCTGTGCAGAGCATGTCAGCAGCGCAGCTCCACGCTGGTTCACTGGAAATACACAAGTCTATTTTCAGCAGGGGCCGCTTCAACCCAGCATCAACCTACACCAAGCAGATCAATCCAACACAGGACTCAACTAACAATTGCCTTTTGAATCTATTTTTCTCTTGTGATCTTCATAATATAATATTTCAAGCTTCCAAGGCTGCACTCTTCTGCATTGCACTATTAGTACACTTCTTGTGTGTGAGGGAAGGTACATTTAGTCAGAACAAAGCCACAGCTATGACCTGAGGCATGTCACCTCTGCATGATAGAGAACTTCTAAGCACAAGACTAAAAGTCAACAGCTCCAGGAGTTCTGCCTCCCCCTGTGTACAGCAACAATAGCTCCCTAAAATGGCTTGTCACCCAGCTCCCCTGACTTGACCTACCACTGTGAAGTCATACCATTGCCTCATCCTACCATATTTAACCATTTTAACAGAAAATACCCTCAATAAAAAAACAAGCGTGTCATGTGTGAAGTTAAGTTTGCTCTAAGATGTTTGTAAAACTCCAAGACAGGAAGTATTCAGAGCTATTCAAGTGAGGAAATGCTGTCAAGTCATGGGCTCTGTTTGTGTATGTGTGTGAGTATGTGTGCTTGTTTGTTCTAATGAGCATCTGTCAGCACCGGCCTGATAACCACACTCCCACCCCAGGGTGATTTTCCTGCCCGTGTTTACAGCAGAAGCCTCGAGGCTCTACAGCGAGGTCAACATCTGGGCTGAAAGAACAACTGTCACACCCTGCAACACTTTCACCACTGCTGCTGGTACAATGATGTAACTCTGTGCAGAGGTACAGGCTTTGGTTCTGATAGCACTGGTGGTCTTATTTCTTACTGTTTTAGATGGCACAACATTTTGTGGAGTTTAAGGGAAAATAAGGTCCAGGAGCCAAGAAAAGCAAACACGTAGGACCAGACAATGAAAGAAATGCTAAGAAAATTCAAAGTGCTCAGAAAACTCCAAAACAAGTACAACAGACATATGGTGCATAAAGTTGCTGCAGACACTGACACTGGAGCGATGAATCATCTAGAAACATGCATCAACAATTCACATTCAATATCTGCAGCAAATGGGACTAATCATACAAAAATGTGCCTCAAATTGTTTGTCTAGTACCATTGCTTGTACTATTGTCCAGCACTCCTCTTGCTGCTGGGCAATATTTTTTCCTGGCATTATTTGGGGGCATCTGAAAAGTTAAGTGTTGAATTCTTAAACTCGCAGCCACAGACAACCTTGACTGGGGCAGAAAGTCCCCAGTTCACAGGGTCATGTATTGAGCTTGAATCCCTTCTGCTTTCATTTAGTTTTCATGTTTCTACATCAACCTCTTAAACAGAAATGATGTGTCCCTGCAAGACAGTCCCTGTTAGACAATGACAAGGACACACCGTATAGATGTGGATAACTGCGGGCTATAGTCTACCACAGGGGTCAGCACTTTCTTAGTCACTACATGGGGCTAGAACATTTTCCTGCTTGTTGACATTACTTGTGTGGAAGCCTGTGGTCACCTAGTGCTGCCTGCTGTGCTGCCTGCTATGCTTTTTTACTCTTTTTTAGTTTTAAAAGCCCTGATGTGTGTCATACATGTCTCTCCTGCGTAACAGGGTATATCTATCCACAAAACAACACTTTGTGGTACCTGGACTCCTTCCTCTCCCTCTCCTCCTGTGAACAGTGTCAGGAGCAGTCTGAGACGACTGATTCCCTTGGCCCTCCTGAATATACCTACCAGTATGACATCCAACCATCGTTTCGTTGGCAGGTCAAGCTCATTGGCTCTGGTGGCAAGCCTATTCTCTGTAGGGAGAAAACAGAGCTGTTGAAAACATAGCACTGAACCGGGCTGAACTGAGAAAATGGATCAGGAGCACTGCAACAAAATTGAACATTAGCAAATTGCCAAACAAAACAATTAAAAATCTTTATAACTTTATTATATTATTAACAATTAAGTATTACTGGAAGGCCAGATTTTCACAGGCCACTATTTACTAAACCCTGGTCTATAAACCCTACAAACATTAATGTTGTTGTTACTACTAGACCCTTGTGTCATGAACTAGACCAGTGTGCCAAACCAACATGCATGGCAGTTCATAAAGCATGTTATAGACTGAGAAAAGAAATAAACAGCACCTCACTTCCTTTCTCTAAGGACTCTTTGCTGGTCTCAGCCATACAGCCTCGTGATTAATTCCACTTCTTTCTGCCTATATCCATGTAGACAGGATGTTTGGTGTAGGGCTAAAGCTATCGACTCTTTTTGTAATCGATTACTCTGTCAAATTTTTGTAGATTATTCGAGTAATCGGATAACAGTTACATTGCGCTCACTGCTATTTTTTTTACATTGAATCACTAGATTATTATTAGTAGTAGTAACAAACAAAACAGAAAAGCCAGGTCACTTAAATTAACAACTTATTTGTCTTATTTTGAACATTCTGAGCATAAATGGGATCTCAAAATCAAAATCTATACTTTTATTTTTACTCTGGGCCATATCTTGCTTTTTTCAGTAGTTTTTTTTCCAAGTTTGGTTATTCTTATTTAATTTGTATTCATGCTTGTCTCTTTTTGCTACATTTTTGCCTTTACTAGTGTACCATATTGATAATTTTATTTTGCTTACTTTATTTCAAGGACCAAATAATGTCATACTTAGATACTAAGATAATTTAACTAGCTAATGTACATTTCTATAACATATGAAAGCATTCCCTACACCTGCTTCCTTTACTCACTGTCAGTGTTTCCTGTTCTACTCTCTGCAATCAAATTAAATGTAAAGTTACTGGATGTGAAAAGTATGTGAACAAAATACAGATGATTCAGGGCAAGTAGCCTCCGCATTGATTTACGTTCTGAACCAGCCTTTACACGGAGCCATAATCAAAGTAGGTTATTTACTAGCCCATATCGCAGTTATTGATCACATTAGCTGCTTCTGTTGATGTATCATGAGTGTCATCCTGTTGTGTCGCTCTGGGGACTTGATGCACAGACCGGATGCTTACTGTTGACGTGCTGCAGCAGTGACGACATGCTATCATGTTAAGCTACGTGCTAAGCTAACACTGTTTGACATCAGACACACTGCACTGTGATTTCTTTTTGTCCCTTCTTGTAGTGACCACACACTTGGGACACTCTCTGCCATTTCTTCTGTGGACTCTCTCCTTTCTGTCCCTCTCTTTTCTCTTCCTTCATGATTTTACAAGCCGCGCAGCAACGGAGGTAGCAGGCTCGTTGTGCCACAGAAATGACCGTCTGTGTCAAACACCGTGCACTGTATAGTAGTCCAGATATATATTTTATATGTATAATTATATATTAAACGAGGCTTCGAGGCACACAATTTGCCTCGAGGATATTTTGTAATCGAATAATCGCGATTATTCTAGGAATCGTTTCAGCTTTAGTTTGGTGTCAAATATACAATGTAATATATTTCTGTACCTCTATGATTTATTTTTCTTCGTCCATGGTATCATGTTTCCTCTGGGACCCTCTGACCGACTGTTGACCTGATGCCCATGCCTCCAATTTGATGTAATGACAAAGTATGGAGGAAATTTATGTTCCAGAGTCTGTGCATTGTGTTTTACTGTGAAACTTCCAGATACTCCACACTTTGACTTCCTGTCTGGTGCTTTCTTAACAACAGTGAATTTACAAGATTTGGAAGAGGCCAGGCAGAAAAAAGACCTGAGGCGCATCTCCCACGCCTTGGCGCACGCAGGCTGAGAAGCAGACTTTTAAAACAGTCTTGCCGTCTACCTGAGATAAGCAGAAAGCAAACAAGCAGGTGGAGCCTGTGTAGCTATTACCTCATAAACCACAGGAAGTAACAAAAAAAACTGGGAATTTTAAGGGGCACGTTTTTTAAAGAGAAAATTTCTCCTGGAACTGAGAATTTAATAAACGGTATCACATTCTTCTGCCCCCAAGTCCCTTCTAAAGACATTGCGTTTTTCACATTTTACAGTGTTTGATTAACGTTCAGGTCACAGGCTGTGCTTTTTAGGCAGAAGGACAAAAAGTACATGCCACTTCTGTCCACAGACCAGTCCAGCTCTTGAACAGTGATCTTTCAAAGTTCTAGCATCACATTGTTGCTCAGTACCTCAATAGAAAGTCACCCTTTTGATTGACTGCACATCGCACTTTGGCACTTAACACTCTGCCAGTGACGGTCGCTGTGGACAACACGTATCTTTTTGCACAGGTTTTGCACTTTGCTGTTGGTTTTATGGTGTGTTTGAAGTCTTGTGTGTCTTTCCATGTTGCTGCTCTCTGTGTCTTTTGATTGCCCCTGGGACAAATAAAGTGTTTAAATTGAATTAGCAACAAAAAAAAAATGATTTTACAGGACATTAAACCTTTAAGTGGTATGAGCTTATATTTTAATTATGTAACATGTGATGCAGCCCAATTCATCCCATTAGTTGGAATGTTAATCGTCAGTCCACCACATTAGATTCCATTACTTTTTTATTTTCTAAGCAATGCCACCAAACACTGTTTATATTCTGATACAGACATGCCTGAAAAAATTGAAATACTAGTGTCATGTTTAGAAAACATACATAAGTACAGTGAGTATACCTCTAGCCTTAAGCAAATTTTAGAGTATTACCATAAATGTCTTAAAATGCTTAAAAGGAGACCTCATACATTTATTTGTTAATAAATAATTCAGCAGTGTTCACTAGTTTACACTGTAGACACAACTCTGTGTGTACAGGTCATCCTAATTTTGTAATATATGTTCCTTTAAAAACTTTTGATGTTGTTTGGATAACTGTGCAACTAGCAGCAGGCATTGCCACTGGAGAAATAGATGCTCTGAGTTAAATTGAGCATAACTGTGTGTGTTTGGGAGGATTTTTGTGCCCATGTTCATAAATGTTTAAGTTTGTGTTTCCATTGGTCCATTAATGTGAACCACACAGGATGTATGTCAGTTTGAAACATCGCAGGGGACATAGTGTGTTATCCTGAGGCCCCACAGGTACATGTGTGAGATTGTGTGAATGTATGAGAGTGTGTATGTTGTGCACAGAGGTGTGACTGAGCCAGAGGCAGAGGAAGGTCACCTCACGTGCACGATTCGGTGGAACAGCGCCTGGCGAGCGTGCACGAGAAGCCAAGCACCAGCAGTCTCCCAAGGACAACAAAGTGCTTATCCAGGGGAAAAAAAAGAAGGCTGCTCTCTGATCACACACACACACACACACACACACACACACCTCAGTATTCAGTATATAGGGTGACATAAAGAGAAAAACAATCCTCTTAACTTAAGCACGCTGCACCTTGTTTATGTCTTCCTCTTTGTCCCATTATATCCTATTAAAGCACACACTTACATTCAGGTATCTGTCTGCATCTCAATCAGGCTATGTGCACACGTATGCAGGAATTTTAAAAAACTGAGGTTTTTTATCCATTTTGGCCTTCTGTCTACACGTAAACTGAAAATACATATTTTGGAATGGCTTACTCAAGGTAAAGAACAATGAAAATGCCGTTTTGGGCCTGAAATGTTACACTCTACGCCATCCTCTTTGTGCGTTGATGTCACTCCGAAACACATTATGACTGTTTGCATGTGTTGCAGTTGACATTTAACTGTTGCTGTTTGTATGTGTTGATGACTTTACTATTTACATGCTCAAACACACTTTATATGGCCCCTTAACTATGATGTTGGATATAAATAATTCAAAACAAACAAAAAAAAAAACGCTTCCGTTTTGGACATGACCCGGTGTTACTGTTGACAAGTGACCCTGTTGACCGGTGAGCCATGGCTGCCTGCTGTGTGGTTGCTGTGAATATTGCGTTTGTTGAAGCCAACAAGAGGACACACAAAAGTATTTTATTTAAAACAATAAAAAACCTAATTTCACTCTCTAGTATTCACAGCCTTGTTTACAGTTAATTTACACAAAGGTGTCACAACATAACAACACCATGGTTGAGAAAAATGTCCTGGGGAACAAATTTAGGGAAACGTTTAGAAGATACTGGAGAATGAGGCCAAGTGTCTTAATCGGTCCTTCTTAATGGCTTGGGATTTTGTGCAGCCCTAACTTTCAATTGTACAACAAATAATGTAAGATTGTTTTATTTACTCCATCAGTTACATCTGCACTATCGTTGCACAGCAACTGGAGCCACCTGATTCAATGTCTGTGATCAGGCAAATCCATCTTGCCAAGCTTTAGCTTAAAAAGACTGAGAGCAGCCCAAAGCAGCAAGATCCAATCAGTGTCTTTTGGAGCAGGAAGAGGTGGGAGCTAAGAGCGAGACGACAGCAGGAAGTGACTGCCTGCAGTGATTCATGATAATAATAATAATTATAAATTTTATTTAAAAGCACCTTTCAAAACACTCAAGGATGCTGTACAGGATAAACCAACAACAATACAATCAACAAAACAATACAACTATAAAAACAGCAAGATTTCTGATTTTATAGTCTGGATTTAAAAAGGGACAAAGAGTTCAGGTTTTGGATGTCCGGTGGGAGAGAGTTCCAGAGCTGGGGAGCAGAGCACCTGAAGGCCCCGCATATATGCAAACAGCCTCAGTTTTAGTTTTATTACATCTGGACTACTTTTCTTTATTTAATGAAAATAAAAACAAATAACACTGCAAGCATTTTTGATGGAAAGAATATTTCAATTCTACCTTTGATGTTTTTTGGCAAGAGTTTCTTCCACCAGCTACATTATCTGATTGGCCCGATACAACTGTGACTGACAGAATGAGCATTCATTCAATTGCTTTTCAAAGGTTCTGCCTATTCCCGAACCCTTTCTATGGGCTGTTACCCAGACAGACCATGAAATACAGGTCTACATCACACTTACGAGATGTTTTTTGTAACCTTGCATCATCCATACATTCAAGTCTTAAAACTAATCGTATAGGTTTGGGCTTTTAGTTGAGGGCACATTGAACATCTTCACCTCTGTATTTTTATTTCTAAGTCTGGTTGTCCAAAAACAACTTTCTATTTCTAGAAGCTTGTTTAGTACAGTAAGTGGAGCTGTCCATCGCCTGCAACCCTGCTCACTCTGCCATCGGTGGTTCAGCTGTTGTTTCTCATTATAAAAACCACCTTATTGTGTTTCTTATTATCCCGAGCTGCTCCAAGCAACCAGTATACGCTGTGCATCAACGCGTGTGTGGTGTGCGTGTGTTTGTGTGTTTGTGTGTGTGTGTGTGTGTGTGTGTGTGTGTGTACAGTAGCTGCCAAATAGAGTCTTTATTTGCCTCCAACGGTCTCTCTCTCTCCCTCTTTCTCTCTCTCCCTTTCGCTCTCTCTCCCTCTCTCTCTGCTTCTCTCTCTCTCTCAGGTGTTTGTCTGTTCTGTCCCCTCATTATAACAAACACTTTACCCCCTCCTCCTCTCCTCATCTCTTTCTTCCTCTCCCCTCTTTCCCTCCCCCTCTTCTTCCCTGCTCAACCTCCTTTTCCTAACTACCCCTGCCTTGCTCGCCCTCTTTACCTTTCTCTCTCTCATTATCCGACAGCTTGAAGCAACCAGTCAGCCATATGTGAGTGAAAACTATCACCGCACACTGTTAGCTCGTATTTTATTGAGGCTCTGCTCCTTGCCTTAAACTTTGCCCTAAACCTTTAGCTATTTCTGTGCTTTTTAAATGGTAAAACTAATTAACCGAGTAGCTCGGGGCCAACATCCGGCCATATGTGGATACATCTCATAACTCTTGCTGGTTTTGAACTTGTGTTTGCCTTGAAATTTTTTCTCTTCTTTTCTTTTTTCACTAATTAGCGAAGGAGCTCACCGTCAGCCATGTGTAAAGCATGTCTGGTAGCTTTGGTTATGTTGTAACTATGTCAGCCACAAGAACCCTTACTCCCCTTTATTAGGGAGCATTTTTAATTTCAGCCCTGAGTTTTATTCTTTACCAAGTTTGGCATTTTTGAAGGAAATTCTGGTACTCAAGAATTTAGAGGTGACACACACAGAGCCATGGTAGATTGCTCAAACATTCGCTAGAAACACAACTTTAATGTACAGGATATATATCCTTTAATAAACTATCAATCAATTCGTCAATCAATCTTCAACTTCAACTTTATTATTATTCCATAGAAATTGGAATTGGAAGGATTCTTTGTTAAAAGCCAATCTTTTCTCAAGACCCTACATCATTGTGACGTTATGGCATTCGCTGGTGACAAAATGTATCAAAATGGTAATAAACATGAACCTTCACCACAGGCTAGTAAGCTTTGGGGGGGGGGGGGGGGGTATGATTGAAAGAATGATCATCCAATCACCTGCTGGATATGCTTCCAAAGGTTCCGCCCTTTCCCAAACACTTTCTATGGACTGGATAAGAAATTAAAAATGCATGAGTTTTCTTATCTGCAAAGGCATGTGACATCCAGACCAAAACTGTTTGTAAACCAGTTCATAAATACATCCAGCTGGGCTGGAAGAGCATGTTCATATGTTTTAACAGGATGTATGATGAATGTAGCGTCACACACTGGTGTAGAATAAAGCAGGTCTAGTGTGCATGACAAATTTTTATAACAATATTTCATAACAACTACACACTTGCATAACTTTGATTTACTCTCTTAAAATTTTAGGTGCATTGAGTTCCATAAACAGCAGCAAATATAATGACTTTAAAACCTCCCATAAACCATATGGAACATCATGATTTCAACTTCACATTATCAGTAAATGAAAATAACAATATTTTTCTTGTCACTGCTTCTTATCCGTCAGTTTGTTTGTTTGTTTGTTTTTCATTTAAACATGTAAGAAGTTTGCTGTATTTATGATTCTGGACAAAGTTTTGAAGAATGTCTTCCTCTGTTGATTTATTTGAGAATTTTCATTAGGTATTAATGAATTATTGAATGAAAAACATGAATAGACATATATGATACCTTAACAGGTGTAATAGTTGTTAGATGTGGATAGTGAGATGGTGCCTTGACATTTAATCCTGAACTTTGGTTTGCCTTAGCAAGGAAAGTGCCCAATGCTGCCTTAAATTGGCAAATAGATTATCATACCTCAAACTTGAACTACGGATTTAGCTTTTTTTAAATTCTTGTGCAGCATACTTTTCAAATATTAGCTCTTCTTTAAATCAGAGTTTGTCATTTTCATTTGAGGTTTTACACTTTCCATATTTGTTTTGAGTTAAGTTAAAAATAAAAAAATAGAAATGATGAGTACAAACTGCACCCAAGTGCATGTCTTCTCTATACCTTGAGGTTGATAAGTAAGCATTTAAAAGCCGGCCTTGATCAGTGATTGTTCTTGACTTCAGATTTGACAGTTTGTCCTCTGTCACAGTCTCTCAGTCAAACTGTCATTCACTTCACTTGGACTCAGGTTAACAAGATAATTCTATTTCTTAAACAAGCCAGTCAGCAGTTTCTGTAAAAGTCCTCTCCACAGCGATGACAACGCTGTAATTCACTTCCTGTGTCCCAGCGGGTCGAGCGTGACTCGATCCAATCAGAAGCCATGCCAATTAGACGCCTCAACTGGCACTTAATTACCCCTGTGAAGAGGCTGATGGGCCATTAATTAGCAGGACATTAACGGGACCGAGTGTTCATTAACAGCAGAGCATATTAGAGCAGATAAGAGAGGATGTAATGGACTCTGGTGGAGGAGAGAAAGGCTCAAGCTGTCTGCAATAGAATTAGATGACCTGCTACGGCACTCAAGTCTGGGATAATAATGTTAACAATAGCCATTAAAGGGGAATACCACTTACTTTTAATGTTGCTGTGTGTCACTCATATTGCTGAGATCTGTATTAGTGCTTGTTATTTCCTCACAGACAGCCCAGACACAGCATCAACAAGCACTTAAAAGGGGATGACAGATGGTAATTATTTTAGACTGTAAAACTGATATCATAAACACATCAGATTAGACCATTATTAACAGGGTCAGGAGAAGGTCATGAAGGCCACTTTGTTTAAAGAAAAAAACAACAACTTTATACAATGTAAGACTTCTTCATGCAGGCCATCCTCATAAAAATACATGCCTAAAAGAGGCAAGGGATCAGAAAGAGCCACAAGTGTTTTCTCTTTTTCTCTTTTATAAAAACATTAGTTTTACATTGGTTTGAAAAGGCATGTCTAACATATTATTTTGACAACATCAGATTTCTCAAATTTACACAAACACACCTGCTATATACAATTGATAGCATCCCTCAGGAATATATGACCTTACATTTCATAGTACTTCATAATATTAAACACAATTTGCACACTTTTTGTAGTAATATATTAATTAGTGATGGTTTGGTAAAGTCATTTCCAGTCATTTGTCTGTACAGAGAATTGGTGCATTCAATTTGCCTCATAATTTGGAGACTGATGTTTTGTTATCCAAGAAATGCTTTCAACTCATTGAAAAAATTAATTTAAAATCCAACAATATTTAACTAGTTTCAACACTGTAATATATAAGATGATCTTCACCTCTCTGTCGTGCAGCTAAACAAAGACACAAGTTAAGTAGAATTGGAGTAGTATCTTCTTCAATGGCAGCTTGTAAGTGCCTGACTGAACATCTCGTAAAAAAAGGAAAAAAAATTAAGACATATATTTTGCATCTAACTAAAGAGCCTGCACTGTGCCCAGCTTTTCCCAGAACATATTTTTGAAGTTTTGAAAATTACACGCAGGTATTGGATTAAGCCCCTCTATTTCAGCCCTCATAAGAACAGACTATTTTAGTTTAAAATAATGATAAGCTGTGTCTGACCAGGCCAAACTCATTAAATGAGTGTAACTTTTGCATTCAGGTGCTGTGCTCTTATGTTTACTGTGGCTGCACAACATGTCAGGTCATGTTCCTTTGGCACCGCATTCACGAATGGCAGGATGGGTTTTTGCAGGGGTGGGAAAATGTATATCCTGTATGAGTTAATGTTTGTGTGAGAAAGAGTGAAGTGAGAGTGAGTTGTATGTTGGGGAAGTGGGGGCACCTTGTTTTTACAATTATTGTTAACTTATTTATTGCTATTTATCTTTATTGTTTTCTTCAGCATTGTTCAGAGTAGCACCTGACATTTCATTGTGTTATTGCACAATTTTTAATGAAATGACAATAAAACTTTAAATTTTTCTAATCCATCTACTGGAGTCAGGTGTTGAGCTGAAAAAAACAAGGTATTTTTATTAGCCAACTAGGAAGTTAGCATCATGCTGGTACCTTAACTAAAAGACTACGGGATTATTAGCTGCAGGTTTAGATCATTGTTGATAATAAGGTTTGTAGTGAACAAAATTTCAAGAAATGTCCATGATTTTTTTATTGTAATAAAATCCATGAATGAACATAATTTTCACATGTTTTAAGTGTAAACATAAGCGACGAGAGTTAAAACGTTACTGTTTGACTTTTATTGTTCTAGACCTTGGTGATTTGATTCAGAAGCAGCTACTAAATTTTCAACATGTAATGAAATGTTGTAACTTCTTGTTATAAAAATGACTCTAAATCTACTGACCTGGTCAATTTGGTACCCATGGCTGTGGCTTTGGTGTATTTATCATTGACTATATTAAAAAAAAACATTAATCAAAAATGATTGCATTAAGAAACCCTTGCCATGTTTTGTTGTCCTTGCAAGCAGTTGATAAGCAACCATGTTTTACAAACACATTAATGTTTGAAAAGTACAAAAGCGTAGCACTGTCAGATTCATTTTATGTTGCACAGTGAAATGTTAAAATTTTGTATGCATTTGTTCACCACGGACCTTATTTCTCTCACGGCTAAAGATGTACTTGTTCACCTTGGCCTTTGGCAGAATCAAGTTATTTTTATCAGGTTATTTTTGTTTTGTTTTACTGGTTAGTAAACATATTTTTGCTGTATTGTTTTTGTTCTTATTGCTTTTATTGCTTTTATTGGTTTTTATTACTTATATTGGTTTTTTATAGTCTTACTGTTTTTTACTGTGTCTGCCTCTACTACTGTAAAGCACATTGGTAGGCCACTGGCTATTTTCATTGTGCTATATAAATAAGGTTGACCTTGACATTGACATTGATGTTATTTCAGGCTTTTATCCAAAATCCTATTCTAAAATCTCATAGACTTGGAACACATACGTGCAACAATACGAAGTTACTGGTCTCATTTCTGCACCACTCTATTTAGTGGTAACTGTAGCTTGACTACACAGTGTGTGTAAATATACTGACTGCAACAATGTTGTTGAATTTGATGACAAGGCTAGAAATCCAGGTGCAGTGATCGTTTGGCCAGTCATGTTGTAACATTGACTGTAATACACCACTGAAGAAAAATTGTAAAAACCCAAAGCTATTCAAAGTCTCCCACACCAGTCCCATGTCACATACAAGCAGGCCGACATGATGATTTGATCCTTGCTAATGTTATTTAACAATTCTGTATTGCAGCCCTGTCTTTCCCATTGACTGGTAGGAGCAAGAAAAAGACTTAAAAATGATACATTTCCTCCTTCTTCCACCAGGGGGCGCACAGAAGCAGTGAGATGAAATAGTTTAGATTAGGTTAGAGCGTCCTGATCTGTCTTGTCCCGGTGTGTGTCAGTCCTCTGTGGAGGATCCCTGGGGAAGGAATGTTCTAACATCTCTGACTCTTCATTTCACGCTTCATTTACCATCACACTCTCCTAAAACACTAACTCTGCATCTCACTATGTGAGTGTGAGAGCTCAGGGTCGTTCCTCCTCTCCATATATATGTACTCTTTGTCTCCCTCTCACCCTTACACACACAGTATGCACACACACATGATTAAAAGGTAAATGACAGTGACCAGGCGGCTTCAATAGGTGCTGTGTTGTTCTTCAAGGGCAGAAGGCAGAATAGACTTAAGCTCAAGTGCCCACCTACATGGATGAAAGAAGGTTCTGACACACAAACGCATGATCATAAACTCACACACACAAAGCCTGAGTATTGTTTTACTTTTAAAGCTTTGCAGATCTCTGTGGTGTATCCAGTGTATGAATATACTGTTTTTCAGAGCCATGCAGTAAATGTGTGTATATAGTGTTTGCAGCTCATAAAGCCTCTGCTTTGTCAATATAAACTTCCCTTTAAGCCGCAGGGCAGAGAGTATTGCTGCATACCCCTTTTTTTGCAAGGATACTTTTGTTTTCACACTGTAAATTGTCATTTTGCCGTTCATGTTTTATTGCAAGACACAGATCTGGGAGAAATTTTATGGACTTGATCAGTGGTTCACTGCTAGTCTAGCATCCAGGCTCACATACACCTTTAAGGTCGCATACTTCTTCTAAACAAGTTGACGCTGGTCCCAGGTGTCCCCAGGACAAATCTTTCAAATTAGTTATCTCTTCTGCGTAACTTTTAGATTTTGTAACGCCTATAAACCACTTGATGTCATCCCCCCAAAGAACAGGATATTCTAAGTAAATCCTTAGGAGCTACATCTGATCATCCATTTCCAATGAAACAGGTGTTGATTCAGCTTTCTAGTGTGCTCCAATGCAATGACTCCTAAAGTAGGGCCTAGAGCCATGCTGGGGAGTAGGGGAGATTCAAGAGTCAATAAAACATGGTACACTGTTTTGTACAGCTGGCAAAGCATTTTAAGCACTTTTAATTTTGCCAGTGAACTTCCAGTTACCCTGATCATAAAACTACACCAGACACTTCGACCTAATGATCTGAAAATACAAGGAAGGAATCATAGCTTGCCCTCACCTTCACTTGCTACAGTCACATTGGCTGCTGTTATCTGAAAAACCTTTAAGTTTCATGTTGCAGTATCGTCTGTGGAAGAAGAGTGTGGTGCTAATGCAGTACAGAGTTAACAAGGGCAACACAAAGACAATTAACTTGACAACTTATATCTTAAATAGATCACTGACTGGTCAGATGTTTGTCAAGTTATTAAATTATGATTCATGTCAGATGTAAAATCTGAGCAGCAGGAGTTGTCTGCCCAAACTAGTATCTGTTGTGTATGTGCTGCAAACAAAAGATTACCCCCCGGGGACATTAAATACTGGCCACACAAACTGTTGACCTCTGCCACTGTGACGCCCTCACCTCAGCTGCTTGGTCCAAGTCCACATTAGGCCCTTGAGTTGAGCCTTGCTCAGGATCCAGGGATTTTCAGCTAGCAGCTTTTTGTTAGCATGTTGCCTCTGCAAGTTGTTAAGAAATGCTGGGCCCACAACAATCAAGAGTTCTAGCCTGGCAGCAGTTAACTCTTCGTGGTCACATTCTTGAGTGAGCTAGAGTAGCCTATGGTGCTTGTCTTCAAACCCCAAAGAAGTCAAACCGTATAACTCTCTCTCATTTTTCCTATACAGCAGTGTAATTCAGAATGAGAATGAGTTGTAGGCACACAAAGGGTTGTTTATCTCCTGCTGGCTAAATGACTTTAATGCCTATGACATTGTTTCAGGAAATGTGTCCTTCTACATAAAAACACTGCAGTATATTTTTCAGGCCTGTCAGTGGTGCTGTAACGCTGCAGATATACACCAAACCCCGAGAAGAAGACATGGAGCCTGCACATACATCATGAGAAATGTAAATAAACACTGCTGTATGCTGTTCTCCATGTCCACTGGTGGCTCACAATGATCACTGAGAAAAAGAAGACACAAGGCTGTATTCTGCCGTTGTATCTATTGTTGTTGGGGTATTCGCTGTTCACATGGAAATGCAAGGGTGGTGTTTTGAGATGTCTTTACTCTGGGACCCCTTTTCAATAATGTGCATTTTCAGGCTCCTTAATGCTTGATCCATGTGGACAAAAACACTCAAATGATTAAAACTTATTTGGATAAGCCTAAACTCATCTCTGTGAGGACGGCCCCTCAATAACACAAGGCTGTGCTGTGATTCTGAAAATATTTCTTTTATTGAATCACCACACTTATTAAAGCAACCTTATAAAACAGTTGAGATGCAACAGTTTTTACAAGAATGACTTGTATTTTATCTGCTTTACAAAAATACACCTAGCAGTCACTATTGGCTCATTTTCATACATACATATGCATACAGTGTTTTAAAGTCAAGCTCAGCCATGGACAGCATGACATCCTCTGACATAAAAGACAAAATGTTTTATCTGCCCCTATGTGCTGTCGACACCATGGGTGAGGTTACTGATTCCATTTTTAAAGGTGAAAAATTGTAAATATTTAGGAATAAATCAATGAAATTAACCCAATAAAATCTCAGCTAGGAGGACGTATTTTTTTCAACTTGTTTCTAACTTTTGCTTCAGTTGGCTTTCCATCAAGAAAAAAAATGCCCTTCCACTGTAGTCAATGATCCCTGACTTAAACGCTGCGCGAGACCCTCTAAAAACAGCACCACAACCCACTCAAGGGGTCCCACTGGTCCAATTATAGGTGTTACACACTCCAAGGGGAATCAGAACATTCAAAGTTTATTCAAAGTCATCCAGGATTATTCTAACCAGACATCGGTCAGAATTCACAAGACAACCGAGGAATGGTTTCACAGAGGCACACACTTGCACACACAACAATCCAAACAGTGAGAAATTGAGTTGCATCACCAGCAGCAGAGCAAATAGATTGCTGCTATCATTACACACACACACACACACACAGATAAAAACACAGTGGTAGGTATGAATGTGTGTGGGTAGATTGTGTGTCCGGGACTGTGAGATTGGTTTCATCTGTCGTGGGTAGGGTCGCAGGGTCACATCCCTCCATTACCTCTTTATTCACCTGAAAGAAGATCTGTGTGCACGATGGATGAAGCTAATCTGAGCCCCAGAGAGAGATAACACAGCAAGTTAAGAAAGACAGATAGATTCGACAAATGGACAGACAGTTCATGCTGAGCCAGATTAGGTATGATAATCTGTGTTTACAGGTCTGTTTTGAAATAGTTTTTTAGTTAGTTAGTTAGTTAGTTAGTTAGTTCCAAGCAGTCAGGGGTGTGACTGAAATGTTTTTTAATTTTGTTCAGACCACTTGCACATGATGTCACACTCAGTTTTACTTTATCTGGATATCAAAAGCAATGCCATTCTGCATGTAACTTAATGGACATTTGTGCTGATAATAATAAAAATGTCCCAGTAGTGAACTTAAACCTACATATCCAAATGTAATTATCTACTACTATGTAGTGGACCATTCTAGCAACACTTCAAATGCCAGTTTTATATGCCTTTGAGTGAAGCTTAAACTGTCATTTGCAAATGGAGCACTTTGTTGACTAATGTTGATGTTCGCAATTGTCAAGTGAAATTCTCATTCAGAACATTGCTGTGTCTTTTATCCAGTAAACAATCAGTGTAAGCCAAATATTTACTTTGAAAATAACCTTTCATTTGGCAGTTCCGTTTTGACCTTTGAGTCTAAAAATAGTTGATTTTGGTCCGTACAAGTATAAATGTTCATTACAGCAAGGAGTAGCTCTATGACAAGTGCCACAGACTGCATATTTACACACATTAGCCACTAGTGTCCTTTAATCCAAAACACACAGGAGTGTGTTTATCAAAATATTCTGGTATTTCACTGAATTTGACAAGAGCCCATATCTTCCAGCTCCCATTGAGGTTTCTGCCATTTGTCATTCAAGCTCCCTCAGCCTCTAGCATGTATGATCTCAATGCTTCAATTAATGTATTTGTGTTGATTAAAAAAAGGACTGGTGAGTTCTATATACTAGAAAAAAACTGTACATATTTCTTGCATTCCATGTCCAAGTGCACCACATAAATAAAACCCTCAAGACACTCAAACAAGTTTGGCTGAAAATCAGCAGATAACAAACAATTTTTTTCTACAAGCAACGGTCACAGCGTGCGACCTTTACACATACAAACAAGCCCCAACCAGCAGTGCCTCCACCTTTTAAACATCCATGGAGGAGGCGGGGATGACACAAACACACAGAGAGACAGATGGACTGACAGAGGTCTCATCAATCAAAGAGCAAAGTAGTGAGCTAATCCTCACGCCAGCAGAAACAGAGGAAGAGCTAGGTGGGAGAGGAGACAAGAGAAAAGGATGGAGGAAAGGACAGAAAAACAGAGAGGAGAAGGACAGAATGAGGATGAAGGACATGGCCTATTGAAGGACAATCATTGTCTATCAACATGAAGAATTACCTTTCTCTTTGTCCCCTCTGCCTGCACATGAACACACACACATACACACACACACACACACACACACACACACATACGCACAGAGCGGAGCAGGTTGACCTGTGTGGGAGCACTGATGGAATCTTCAGTGGGATTAACAGGGATTTAGCCCAGTGTAATGATATCTGAATGAGTTGATTAGCTATCTGATGACACTTTGCTGTTTGACCTCTAAAGCCTACGAACAACTGGTAACTCGTCTTATTCGCTCAAGCTGCATTCAAGCACCGAGATCAAGAAATAACATGAGACTCTTTCATATATAAAGACCATCTTTATCTCTGTTAAATAATCATAAATCTCTATAAATGTGTGAATTTATACGATGGGTTATTGTGAAACATCAGTTTTCATTAAAGAACTTGACAAATCGAGCCAAATTGTGATGAAACTCAACCACAATGAGGAAAGAGCTTCCATGAATGTACCCAAGAACAAATTAAGTTTCAGATAAGTACACCAAAAATAAATCACTGGTGAAAATGAAGACAAAACAGCAGGAATTACATATTTATGTCTATGTAAAAGGTAGCTATTTTACAAACAGCATCCTCTTTGGTTAGAAAAACTAGATGCCATAGAGATCATCTCAAATCAAGATGCAATCCACAGTCCGTCTTTCAGTTTTTCTGCATTCTTCAAGTTCATTGCTATCTGTCTTTTAGCTATCATGCATCCAGCAAAGGTAAAAGCACAGTTATCCTGCTTTATTCCTCACTGATTTGGATACCCTGTAAAAAGTTTTCTAGAGGTGGCTCCATTCTTCAAGTTCCATTGATTTACCAAGATCTGTTTCCCAATTTCCTTGAGCTACCCCTCACTTATCTCCTGGTTTATTGTTCATTATTCCTTCTCTCCTTAACACAGTCTTGTTCTTATACCTAATTGTTGACTCTAATTTAGACTCAATTTCTGTCAAATTGGGCATGATTGCAGTTTCTTCTAAATATTTGCTGAGTTGTGATCTTACTTGCATATATTTTAGGTTGTCCTTCGCTACATGCCACACTTGAAACCAGGCTGTCTGCCTCAAGGATGACAGCCTTTGTGTGGCGGTGCATGGACACAACCAGAAGGCAACTGGTGCCACGGCTACCTGCGTTCTGCTAAAGATTAATCAAACATTGGTAACAATATCCTAACAGCTAAATCTATGGGCAGCTTGGTTTTTTTTTCAAAGAACAGAATCTATACAATATGTCTTTCTTTTCTGGTTAAAAAACTCAAGTGTCAAAATTGAAGTTGTGTTATTCTCACTTAGTCTTGACTGTTGTGATGAAATAGTGACCTCAGGTATGGGAGCTAATGTCGGTTTGACACTTCGCCTTGTTAACCTGTTCCATGTGCTTCTTCAGCCTCCTGATAACCTTCATCTCGGCCTGTGCCAGCCCCATGTTCTAACTCTTCAGGTATCCTTTAGGCTGACCCCTCCATGATGTACACAGTTGCCCCCATGGTCTGCCCCAATCGTCAGGTCCCAGGCACCCTGTATACAGTTAGCTGTTATCTTCCAAAAATATTTTTTGACAGCAAACAGTGATGCACCCAGTGGAGCCCACAGCTACAGCTGTCAAGGGTCCATGGCAGTACTGGATGAAAACATGGCATGCTGTATGTAGTGCTAGCAAAGCACTGGTAAATTTTGTCTGTTAGGATAATATTTAACTTCAACAGACATTAAAAGTTAAGAAAAATAAACAGAAAATGTAAGGAACATTATATTGCCCCCCTCTTCTGTACAGCAGTCACGTTGGCTTTTGTCATTTCCCAAACTAAAGTTCTATGTTGTGTTTTTACTTTTGCTTGCATGATTACTTATACAGCAATAGCTGCAACATTTTCAACTTGTACCATTCAATATTTTTTCAGAAAATCCTTGAGATGCTGAGATGTATTCTAGAATAGCAATTCGCAGAAGATATTTTTTATTTGTTTATTGATATGTGTTTTGCAATGTGTGGTTTGGATGGGGTGAAACATTTGTGTCAGCTTGAAGAGGGGAAGGCTTAGGAGCAAATACGCCGATGTTCGCTTATTACTTTCCAATGTTTCAATGATACTGAAGTTCTCAATCCTCCCTTTCCAAATTAATAATTTAAAAACATAAAAAATGCATTGAACCAGCCGTAAATCTGCAGATTTTTGTCTGGTAAACATGGAATTATTCTCCAGTATTATAGCATGGGAATAGAGATTCACCAAAATGAAAATTTGTGGCCGAAGCCGAAGCCAAATAACATATAAGTGCTGGGCCGAATACCGAATACCGAATATCCAATGCGGAGGCAAAGTAGTTCACTATATTTTTTGATTGTGCATTAATAGTTTAGAGTACATTTTTAGACATGTTTTTAAAAGAAAGTAATTGTTTATTAAATATTATGACATTTTTTAATATTCCAGTAGCCTTTGCTTTTCAAAAAAAGCCCAACAAAGTTTTTCATTCATATTAAGCCTTCAAACAAAACAAAACATGCATTAAAAAATATTAATGTACACTGATGGATATATACCAATAGACCAATAATACCAACAATACTGCTTTGAGGCTGTCACTTTATATTCAATATTTGAATAACCGATCAAATATGGGATTAAATATCCGTAATCGAATTGTAAATAAATATTTGAATGTAAAATATTGAGTGTGGCGACGCATCAGGCCTGGAGCAGTGGACCGTTCCGTTCCACAGAGGGCGCTGTGAGCGCAGCTTGACCCTCAGACACATCCGCTGCTCTCTCGACCCAAAAAGTTTCCGCTCCGAGTGGAGACATTAACAGCTTTAACTGTTCTGAGGAGAGCTGTGTGGAAGTAGTTTTGGTTCTACACCGTTGATGGCAAACTTAAAATCAAAGACCAGGCTGTGTGTTCTGTGAAATATAGTTTAGTCACTCGTTCTCCACGTATTTGCGGGCTCAGCCGTCGGCTTTTCATTCAAGTTATATGGCCGAGTGCAGCGGAGCTTCGTCAAGAGTTTAACCCCGCGTGACGGTGTTTTTTTCAGCAGGGTGGATCAGAGAGTCTCTGACCCTTACTGGGGGGGGATACTATTCGGCCTTGTTATTACCTCATTCCACCGAAGGCCGAATATGGCTTTTTTTGCACTATTCGGCCGAATATATTCAGCCACCGAATATATTCGGCCACCAAATATTCGGTGCACCCTTACATTGGAACATACTATATTATTGTAGTATGTTCCCTTGTTGATTTCTGTAGATTTTTGTGAGAGCTGAAGTTGGTCGCCACATGTTTTTCAGTGGCAACAACGTTGAACACATGACACTCCAGATATTAAATTCCAGTCTGCAAAAACAGATGCTTCTGCAAGTTGTTGTTTCTACCCAATAAATGTGCCATGACTGTCTTTTTGTCAAAAAAAAACCTTAAACTTCTTTATCATTTCTGTTGTAGCTTTGAAAGAGAGTATGATGTCCTTGATTTGCAAGACAAAACAAAGTGACAGGTTGTGGGAAGAATGATAAAGGAATTTATAAGCAAAATGACAGATAACATTGTTTTTTTTTTAGCTAGTTGTTATCGATTCTCAACTGGAATTGGTTTTTGATTCCTATCACATGTATTGGACAGCACAAAAACTCTTCTGGGACCACACTGAAACAAAGTGGCTCAGTTGCCATTTTGCTCAGCCTGTGTATATCAAATACTTATGCTACAGAAATAGTTGGAAAAACACTTTAATTCACATTTCCTTCAGCTACACTTCCAAAAACATTAGGTGAGATTGGGGTGACATTGTTTCTTGACTTTGTCAACACAGCCCATGTGTTAAGGCTGTTGTCCCCAATACGTGTAGGTCTGGGTTTAAATGTAGCCTACGGCTCTTTACCTACATGTCAATCCCCACACTCTCTCCTATTTCCACCTCTATCACTGTCCTGTCAATCAAATGAAAACAAGACAAAAAAAAACACCTCAAGATAATAAAATGTTTCTGCAGTTGGAAAATTTGTCTTTTCCTTTATTTTTAGGCACTGGTCAACAATATAACAACAAAATATATAACAAATAAGACAAGGCAAAATATGACAAGCCTATTAATAGAGAACTATTTATGCACAAAGCAATTCAAAGTGCCTCCCAGAGTAAACACATCTTAAGCGTATCAAATGGGCGTTCCTTGATACAAGATCTAAAAAAAGGCTTACATGTATTAAATTCCACTGAAAGGTATATTCAGCTTGATGCAAAATGTTCCAGGAAGTGTTAAATGTCTGCTGTACCTCTTTTGTTCACAAACATGAATAAGCAGCACAGGAAGAGCCCTCCTGTTGTCGTCAGGCTGGTCTGTCCCGGCCTTTGTTTAGAACTTGATTTAGGTTTTGGCTCTACTTCTCTTGTCTCTTACACAGAGAGTATTGAGGACTGTGGATGTTGCATTCAAGAAGCCTTGAAGCTCTCTGCCTTTTTTTTACCTCTACCTTCACTTTACTGTTCTCTGCATTAAGTGAAAGTGTCTGCTACTGAGACCACTGTTATCAGAAAGTTAAAAAGACACTCGAAATCTTTTTCTTCAACTTCTGACTATAAAACAGCATTTAGTGAAGGTACTCTGCTTTGGTTTCATCTATGTCACATTCTGTGACATGTTAGTTACTGCTGTTAAGTTCAACAAAGAGGAAGATCAGGGAGCAGTCGGTCTTTGAACATTTTATCAATCACCAGCATGACAAATGCCTCTGAGAGTAGAGAGTAGATGGTGTTTGTTTATTTGTTTGTTTTTGTTTGTTTTTAAGTTAAAGCCATGTGTGTCATCTCTTGCCTCCTCCAGCCATTTTTGGTTCACAATTGTCCTGGTAAGAAATGTATTTATCTGCTTCTTGTGAGCCCTGGTTCGACAGTAAATAATGAGTTACAAAGAGGCTTAATTCTAACACTTAGTTGATTGGTCAATTCAGGTCAGGTGTGGGACAGCATACTGGGTTGGCACTTCGCCAGTTGTTGTTCCTGAGGACTAGTATGCATCACCAACAATGTTAGCCCTACTTCCTATGTAGGTGTTTGTATACATGGAAGTTTGAGGACACAAGGATGAATACCCTACGCCCAAGACTCCAGAGGCAAGGGACAGCAACTCCTTCAGTTTCTTCAGCAACTAGCAAGAGGAAATCAACTTGCATCTCCCCAGCTACCAAACCAACTTCCTAGTAAGGTTTGATCAGGACCTGAACAACTTAATCAGGACTTCATTCGCCCACCGGTACCCCTATTGACTGAGCTATGCTGCCTATTGGCCAACTGACCTACCAATGAGAGAGCTCCCTTTCATCGCAACCGTTTCTGAGATATTTATGGTTGGATCAGCTTTCACCCTGGCTGACTTTTCTGATTCTGAAGCATAGTTTAAACATGTGGTTGGGGTAAGAACGGCTTTAAAGACCACACTGTTAGTTAGTAGTCTGTTGACATCAACATTAAAAAAAAATCAACCCATCAGCGATCACAAAGACTTTTTACACATGCTTAAATAACTACCAGCTCAACTGTTTGGCAGATTTCAATATATTAAGGATATTTCCTCCCTCTCCTCACACAGCACTCAGTCATTACCGCAATGCATGTAATAGCACCAGAAAGCCCTGTTTCACAGCTTTCAGGGGCAGTTTGAATGATTAAAATTGCACAAAGTAGCGAGGAGTTACGGTCATTGAAATACACATGCGCAGCGGTGTCACCGCTGATCCCGTGGTTTTACAAGGGTTAACAGTCAGGGATAAAGTCTTTAACAGGCTTACTTTCAAACTTAAAGTTCCACTTGTGTTTAGGAGCCTTAATGTTACTTAAGAGCAAAGTGCCAATGTTACTGTCGATAAGATCAGCTCATATCTAGCTATTCAAGCAAGAAACATACAAGTGTATTAAACACATTGTTTTTCTCTTTCTCTGAAACACATACTTTGTTGATGTGTGGTGGATGAGAGCTAATGTCAGTTGACATCACCAGCAATATTGTAATTGAAATATTTTAGAAAATGTATCTTTATTATTTTACTCAGGCCAGGTGTGTAGAAGAAATTAATCAGCCAAACTTAAATGAAACTTTCGAACAAGCAAATGAAAGACCAGATTGTGAGCTAACTGAGTTGTTGATTTAAAAAAATTTAGAAAATTCTCATGGAGACATTGATTTGCTTTTTTCAAATTAAATCTTTGTCCTTCAGCAGATGAAGAGCAGATGATTTTCTTTACATCATCACTACCTCACCACCAACTTATTTTTAAAATAAAAGTAAGTCACATTTTGGGATCAAGTTAAAACATATCATTTGTGGTGGCTTGCAGATTTATTTAGATATCTGCTTATAAGAACATATGCATTTTACAAATAATCCTCATGCCACATAGCCTGTTTCTCTGGCACACACCAGAGTCTGCTGATACATTACTGTTCGTACAAGCCAGCCTGGAATCCTCTTCAAATGTAATTCTATTGTTTCAAGCTAAAATTCCTGTCATAAAATCCAAATTCTCATGCTTCTACAATCTGTACACAGAGGTGAGCTTAAAATAAGTGTACAATCTGATTATTCAATATTTAAAGCTTTTTAGGTTTAGGTATTCAGAACTGATTATAAACTATGAGCTTCAGCTGTTAGATCATTGTAAGTGTGGAGTAAAGAAGTTCACGATGCAACTTTGCTCTGTTTCAAAAGGTTAAAAACATAAATATCAAAGTTTCCCTGCTGGCTCACAAGGCTCTGGAGCTGCTGTATTGATCCATTTTCCTGACTTGGTATTTGAAGATAGTTCTCATGAAATGTGCTCATACATTTGATAAATATAATATGGCTTCTAACTAGCTGTGAAAGGCTTTCCTTATGGTCCCACAGTTACACAGGCTTATCCTCAAGTGTACTAGCAAAAAATCATGGACAAATAGAGGATGAAACCATGGATGAATTCTTGTCATACTGTTACAAAACTAAATGAGACACCAAACACACCTGCATGAAAATCTGCATGGTCTGCAGTGATATGAATTATACCTGTAGCCATTTCCCTACTAGATATCATCAACTGTATGGCATGGATAATATGACCACAGTGACAAAACCCCAGGGACCCACAGAACCACAACAAGCACCAAAATCTTATTAGTTATCCGAGTGTTTGCCTCAAGTGCTGAGAAAACTTGGCAGCAGAGTTTACTTCAGAAGATTTAATGGACAAGAGCTGTTACACAAATCCTGTACAATGCAGCAGGTGCCAAATCCTCCATCAAAGTAAGATGAGCTGTTTCATACAAACCACAATCAGACTCCTAATGATGCTTATTATATGATTGAACTGCAGTCCTAAATTGCTTACATCAATTTCTGTGCCTGTGCCTAAACTAGCAATGACTGTCATCAGCCTGTTCGAGCCAGTATACTCACGCTCTCACTACAGCTTGTTGTGGATGTTTGATGTGTTGCTGTCAATAATCACAATACAGCTCTTTTATGTAAAACAAGATGCACTGTAATAGCAATTTATATATTATTCATGTGGATAATAGAGTTTAGTGCTAGTCTGTTTACTTGATTTATTACAGCCCATCAATGCTGGAGGCAGGCAGAGCTGTGCTTGGATACAAATTTTCCCTGTGGATAAATTTCAGACTTTGCTCAGCATTGGACACACATGCAACCAGACTGACTCACAGTGGGGCTTAGACGCCTATTACACTCAGCAGGGGTGTTGAGTGGACAGAGCAGAGCTCTGGTGGCCCCAGGTGGCGATAATGTGTGACTGCAAACAGATGCATGTACAAAAAGACTGAACAATATTGGGTAAAAGTGATTTTGCAACATGTCTTTCCTCAGAGATATATATATATATATATATATATATATATATATATATATATATATATATATATATATATATATATATATATATATATATATATACATATATATATGTATATAGATAGATAGATAGATAGATAGATAGATAGATAGATAGATAGATAGATGATAGATAGATAGATAGATAGATAGATAGATAGATAGATAGATAGATAGATAGATAGATAGATAGATAGAAAACAATTTTTTAATTCACTCTCTGAATATATTGTATACCTTTTATGTATAACAGCGTCCAAACAAATGTTCTTTTGTCAGAATTCTTTAATTTTTTATAAAAGAAAACCAAAGAATGGGAAAAATATGTTTTGAAGTAAACAAAATTGCAGTTTTTTTACTCTGTGAAGTTTGTTTGTGGGAACATTGTATGGTGACTTGGTGCATGAGGGATTCAGATTTTATTTTTATTGAATAACTTCCATCTTGTAATGCAATCCAAGTTTTGGGCATTAATCCATAAAGCAGGGCTATTCAATTAGAAATTCAGTCGGGCCAGACTTACAGACTTAGGACATGAGCTGGGCCAGACATTTTTTGGCAGACAGTGAGCAAATTTAATCACGTAAAAGAAACACAAACAGATAACAAACACACTGGATTTTTAATAATTTATTGCCACATCCAAAAGGGCATAAACTCAAAAAAGACCAGTACTTAAAATAAACTTCTGCTGAAATACTATTTCTTTTAACGTAACACTTCAGACAAATTCAACATGTTTTGACAGGTAAATACAAGCACATATTAAGGTGCATGAAAAAGTGCAGATTAAAAACACCATCTTTTAGTCACATTTGAAAGTGCATTAAAAGTAACTTGATCAACAGCAACCTTTCAGAATGTGTTGCATTCAATATCTGTAATAATGTTGGAATTTTTGTTAGACATTGAAAGTGTTTGTAAAAGTTTTTCCTGTTTTTCTCGCCAGATGTAAGTCCTAATCACCTTGATTTTGGGCCACTCGAGGGTTGCTTTAGGGCCACATGTGGCCCTCAGGCTGCTAATTGAATAGGGCTGCCATAAAGGGAACATTTTGACTCAGTGGTCCATTTAAAAAATTAATTCAGCTCATTCCCTTTGCCATGTCTCTCTATGGTAGCATGGAGAAGCAAAAACAGTACGTACTGTTCCATAATCTCTGTCGATTGTGCTACAGCTTGCAAACCAAGCAGCCAACCACTAATCTGGATGGAACTGTGTTACCCTCATCCCTGACCCCTCTTTGATTATTTTTGTCATCACTTATTTTCAGGTATCTTTCTTTCTGGCTCCTATTGTGTTGCAATTTTTCCAATAACTTTTTTTTCTAGTGTCTAATAGGTTGAGGTTATTTCTGATGCTTTTTTTAAACTTTTGCTTTTCTTTCAACTTCGTTTTAGTCTTACACCTTTCAGTCTGACTCCCGTTTTTAGCCTGATTCCCTTTTTCCAAATCCTTATAGTCTGTTTTTTTCTGTGTCCTCTGTCTGATGACTTTCCGGCTTCTTTTTTTTTCTCATGCCTTTTTCTACGGCGTTTTCTCCTGGGTCGGTTTCCTGATAGAGCTTATAATGCTGCTCTGACACTGTAAGAGGCATTAGACAAGAAAAGGTCTCATGAAAAAGCATCCGAGAAAGGAGTCAGAAAGAAATTCAGCAGACAGAGGACACAGAAACAAGAGATGAGAAAATGAGTCAGACAAAACATTTCAGACAAAAAAAGTTTAAAAAGAGGGTCATCAGGTGAAAGTTTCTCAGAAAAAAAAGCCTTTTTCATTAAGTCATTTAGGTTTAATGCCTTCTTCTCTGGCTCTTTTTTGCCTGATGCCTTTTTCCGGACCAATTTTGTTTCATTTTCTGGGAAAATTTTGTCTTTATGTTTACTGAATATTCCTTATGCTTGAAATGAATTACTGTTGGGTCTTGTTAATAATACAACAATGTAAATGGTCTAAACCAGCTTTGCCAAGTCTATTTATCATAGACAAATTTGGAATTTGCTGCTCCCTCAGTTTTTTTCAGTGAAGCAAAACAAATGGCCAGTACACAAAGTTCTTGTCCTGGGGACTGCTGGAAGGGAAAGGATTAAAGTAAAATATAATCTCATTAAAATACTTTTATTTTTTGTATTCTTAGTTGAAATTTGAGAAAGAAAGTGTGTAGGAGCAACTTGTGGCTTATCATGGTTTATGCAGTTCAAAAATAAGTTCCTATATTTACTGTGATCATGTGCTCTCTTTCCTATGATTAGTGAGGTAGCTTGTTTTAGCATCATTTCGAAAAAATATATTTTGGTCTTGTTTCCTAAAAGTTGCCTTTTCTGTTCTGTCTCTCTAGACTTTATTGGTTATGAATTGTAGCTATAGAAAGAAAGACTGATTGCTTAACCACTGATATCACTTACATTTTATGATAGGAAATAATTCCTGAATCCTCATCCCACCTAGGTCAGTCTGAACTGGCTTTGCATGCCGGTATGTGTAATGTGTTAGACCAAACACAGAGCTGAATGCCCAAAAATGTTGTAGTGCATACACACACGCACATATACACACATGCTTGCAGACACACTCCAGTGAGTTGAGTGCTTGGGTAGCAGAAACTCCTGGCACTGTTCATTAATCACTACGTTGAGGTTTTGATGCCACAGCAGTAATGGAAATGCTGTTCTGACTCTCAAAGATATACTATAGTGCCTTCATCAGCTTCACCAAAGCCCAGAGCTAAGAGAAGGAACTCTTGGACAGGCGGACTGCTCAGCATTAGCTTTGTTTCTGCAGGCTTTCTATGAAACATTTCAACAGTGCTTTTTAACAGAATTTCTGGCATCAGAAGTGTCCCTGCAGGGCACTAATGCACCCAATGTACAGATGTTCAGATCTCCAGTCGTGTCCCAGCGTTATGTTGGACCTCAGCTCCTTTCTATAGACTACACAAAGAATTGGACATAGCCATGTGACGTCAGCTGTTAGATTATCAGAGGATGTTGTTGATGCATTTCTATGACCGCTGCTACCCTGTGTGTGCCCTTTCAACTGAACCTCAGGTAAACCTTCTCACAGTCAGAGGTCATATTGAGGTGAGATTTAAGGCTGTATGGCCAATAGTGGGTCCATGTGGACATGTATCCATGTCAATCATGTCCCTTTTCCTGAAGACCAGAAATCCTTGATAAAGGAAAAATGGACATGATATGAATTAATTCAGCCCCCATACAGTTAAAGCACATAGATCTATTATAGTTTTAGACCAGAGCTGTTATTTGGAACAGGCTGTAATATTTACTAAGGCTGTAATCTCCAGAGATCCTGGAGCCCATCTCAGATACATGAGGAACTACAGCTTTTGGCACTTTTACATGGTCTTCCTTTATCAGTTGTTGCTTTTTCCTTTCACACATGCAGTCCCTGATCTCTCTTCCTGATTTCGTCCTCAGTATACTGTGAAAACAAATGAAGGTGAAAAACCCAACGAAATCTATAAAAATGAATACTCAGATCCCCAAATCTTATCCTACCATTGTCATCTATATAAACCAATAGACCTATAAAAAATGAAACTACATAAAACATACTGAGTCAATAATATACAGTATAAAACTAAATAAATTATGTTAAAGGGTAGTCTTTTAAAGGTAGGTAATGTTTTTGCCACGCAGCAAAATGTGTGCTGCATAGACTCCTCCGTCAGGCAGGACCTTTCTGTGTTAAGTCTGCATGTGTAGGCATTCTCGATTTACTCTGAGGCCCAAAAAACACAATTTTATGGTGCTGATATTTCTATGTGCCGTGCTACATAGTGAAATCAAGCTAGTTAAAGATACCTCTATTGTGATTATCTAGTACACTGTATACTGGTCATTAAAGGTAATTTGACCTTTTCTTCCAAATTGATTTAGTTTGCTTTGTTAAATACAATAACAGAAACCATTACAGTGGTTTAAGACTATTAAGTGTCTTACATCTATCATACCGTCAATTATTTTACTTTTGTTCATAGTCTTTTACACTGATGTTTCACCATAAACACACAAAGTCGTAAATTACTGCCTAGCAGACTTTGTCATCTTAGTTCTGTAATCCTTGGCAAGAGGTCCATGAACTTGATAGACAGAGCACACAGATTTAGTAGGAGTGCCACATTTTGCCCATCCCTGCTATAGACTGACTAGTGACCATAAAACTGACCATAGGTGAGAATGGGAGTGTGAATGGCTAAAACCTTGATGATCACAAAAAAATGTGTTTGAGGCAGTAAAGTATTCTGATACTCACTTTATGATGAAAAAACAGTTTTATTTTAAACAGTCTTTCACACCAAACAATATCGCCATCCTGAATTCAACAAAGTAGCCAACCCACACAAATGACTCGGACTGCTCCACTCCTTTGTTTAATGTATTTAATTAGGTCGTGTTTTACCCCTACTTTTATTCCTTCTATTTTCTTTAACTATACCTATTTTTTTAGTCTGTCTAATATATGTTTTCTTTCTTTTCATTTATGAAAATGATTGTACTTTAGTGCTGTCTGTCTCATGTGCTGGCTAGCCAAAAAAAATTCCACTTGGTGGACAATAAAAAAAAATTCTATTCAGCTCTCTTTCTATAATTGCCATGAGGCCCATATTAAAAAATCACTATCATTCCATATTAGTGCCCCAACACACTGGGTTATTCTGAATAGAGACAGCTGAGCGATGTGCATTCAGTGTGAAAAGTGAAGTCTCAACAGAAAATTATGAGACATATTATAGATATTTTCTCAACAGGTAAGGACTCTCAGAACTGTGTGCCATTAAAGGTCGCAGATTTCCTCAGCTTTGCATAACATGATCATTTACTTGAGAAATATAGGATTCTCATTCATCAAGTTCAGGAAAAAATGTGTATGATCTACCATAGGAAGGATCGTGGACAAACTGCCATGTGTGATTAATGAGACATCCTCAGTCCACCAGCCAGAGAGCAAATCATACATCAAATGCAGATGAGAAATTAAAACCATGTGGAACCAATTTTACATTCATGTGACACATGAAATTAGGCCTGCTTGGAGACTTTTGGTCCAGCTACATCTGCATGGCTCACAAATGTGTGTGCTGCAACTCATTGCAGCAGCAAGTGAATATGTCCAAGTGTCAAAACTAAATTAAAAAGGAATTTCATTGAAAGAATTTTGAGTTAGCAAAAATATTATTTTTACAAAGATGCACACAATAAAGAGATGAGAAAGGGACACTGAAATTACATTTTAATGGGTTATCTCAATCAATCCGTAACTAACAATCAGTTTTAATAAAATCTGTGGCTTTGCATCATATTTTTCTCAGACTCTTTTAGAACCAACCTGTCAGAGTTTACATCGCTGAAATCGGATGACCTACTACAAAAAGGTGACATAGCCAGTGAAACAAGAGGTATTAACTTATTTAGCCTCGACAAACCCATCTCGCCCTGGGCTTCAACTAACATTGAAACATTAAACATAATCCATTGTGCTGGGAAATGCAGTGTGAGAAACGTGGTAAACACTTTCTTGTACTAATCAAAACTAGTACAACTGTCCTGAAGCAGTCTCTCTTAAAATCACCAAAAGAGACTTTTTATAGATGCTGCATTTATTGGTCGCACAGCGGCAATTGTAAAACTGCCTTCATAAATGCAGGAGTGCAAATGTGTGGCCACGATGAGTGTCTGTGCTCCAGCAGTCCTTTTTATGTTAGTTTTCACAGCTTGGTTAGCGCCCTGGGAGCAGCCTGCACACTCAGAGTGTCGTAGCCGGTAAAACAGCTTCTAACACTGTCGCGAGTTTAGTTCTGTTTTGAGTCTGTTGTGATCAGCTGTCAGGGCACGATGCAGGTCGCCTTTCGCAGTGCCAGGTAACCTGTGACAACATCTGTGGGCAGGAGGCGGATGTAAGAGAACTCCTCGGAGGATGTGTAGCGCAGTTTTGTCTGAGGGTCTGTGTAGTTTGCCTAAGGACAGATAGGACAATTTTACCTACAGTGGACAATGAACATTTTTCTAATTGTGTTAAAAAATAAGTAAAATGTAAGTACTCACAGGCAGACCAGAAATGTCTGAATATTTCTTGGCTGGCAACAAGGAGGGAGGGGCATCAATGTTGAAGTCTGTGTACACAGAAGTATCTTAAATTTATCAGCTGATCAGGACAAAACCATGAACACAGAGTAATAAGGAACAGCAGAAAATGAATGAGAGGATTTTTTATTATTTTTTTAATTGGGTTGAGTTCACTGGCTGAAGAAGTCTTGACATGATTAGCAGTTAATAAAACTATTGGAAATATTAATGAAACCCTGTATTTTTGTTTTACTAAAGTACTAACTGAATTTGATTTAGCAGAAGATGTACTTTGCATATATAGTTACAAAAATGCAACAATGTAAAAAAAAAAATCATAAATACACACCTATTTGAAAAGGCTGTATTTGGGGTTCATGATGCACCATGTTGAGGAAATTAAAGATTATAAAGTGCTGGTACTTGTAAGATTTGCTACAACTCTCAATAAAGCATTGTATCATTCAACATTCATTGTTCAGTTCCATTTGGCACACGTGAATTGTGGTGATTCTTATGTTATTCAACAAAAAGTTCATTTCATTTATTGTGATTTATAAGTGTGCAAGTGCTGTTGGCCAGCGAGACGCCCCTATGATGGCTGCCACTCTGCCTCCCCAGTCTCACCTCCTTTCCACGACCATACCCCTCATCATATGTGCTCGTCTTGGAGGTTTTTTTTTTTTGATATGGTCTAATCATGTTGCCAATGTGCTGAGGTGTTTTTTTTCCTGATCTGACACAGTGCTCTGCAGGGCATAGTGAGAGACTGGCCTTTTTTTCTCCTCCTCTCTTCCCTCCGTCTCCCTATTCCTACCTAAGAAAACGGGGCGCTGCTGCTGGTGACTTGACAGTCTTCACGATCCTGTCCCCCCCATGCATGTGACTGTCTTTGTATGTTCTTGGACAGGTTGGACTGTAAAAGACATTTCATTGCTCTGTACTAATGAAATGTGCAATGATGATAAAGGCACTTCATTCTTCATTAATTCAAAAAAGTATTGATCAGCTGAAGTTGGGCCAAGATATCACACTAGTACTACAATGAGAGTAGTGCCACTCCTTTATGAAGCATCATGAAGAAGCGCCACTCTTCTAATCTGTAGTGTATCTGAGTGTAAACATGAATGGTTGTTTGTCTCTCTATGTTGCCCTGTGATCTGCTGTTGACCAGTCCTTGGTGTAACCTGTCTCTCGCCCAATGTCAGCTGAAATAGGCTCCAGCACCCTGAAGGGATAAGGAAAATACATTATGGATGGCCAGAATACGGCTAACTAGTCTTGTGGCTCCTGTGATAGGGCATCATTTTATTGAGCCACAGATGCGCAAACATGCATCATGTCTTGCATGGGTGGACATTAACTCTACAACATCAGCACTGTGCATCATTTGAAGTCAGTATGCGGTATCTTTCCACTTTTGGTTGGATGTCTGACAACAAATTCAAAACATCCTAACTTCTGCTGCAGGAAAATCCTCCATATCTGCTTAAAAAGGCAGTAAAAACCTTGATTGAACTTTGTCAAAAGTCACATTGGTTTACAGTAGTAATCAATTTTTAACAACCTTTCACATCCCTTTGAACTAGAACTGACAAGAGGACATGAACAGTCAAATCACACATTCAAAGTCAGCTAAGAAAAAAAAAAAAATAAGGCAGATAAATAAAAAAAACATCATGGTGTCTTCTAATATAATAAAGTTTGAAATCAAAATCAAAATCATGAATAACAGTTGTATTACTTTATTAAGTATTTTATGGAAAGGGGTTCCTACTTAAATGTAAAAGAAAGAAAAAGCTTAGGACGCGGAAAAGACAAAAACTGTGAGGTGCTGACAGACGTCCAAGTGTCAGGACAAAAATGAAACTCACAGTTAGGATCATCCGGCTTCCAGGGTAAAGCCCGCTCCAAAGCCAAAATCTGTTTGAGATTTTTCCAGGTCCTGTTCTTTTTTCCTGCTGCTGCGCCTCCAATCCCCGAATGCTACCATGGTAAAGAGAAATTTTTGTGAAGTAGCAGAAGCAGAGGGAAAATGTAATAAAAGTGGATAGCCTAAACACACATTACTGCTTACCATAAAATTGGGATCTTTGAAGGAGGGAAGCTTTGCTGTGGGCTCTGTGGGGACGGCCGGGCCACTGTCTGCAGCTCCTGTTGGTTTTAAATCAAGCACAGACTCCACAACTGTGACCTGATAAGACAAGAAAGATAAACACTTGTTTTACATTTACTTGTAAACAAATTCAACCAATAGTTAAGTTAGAGCATAGGAGGAAACAAAGTGCAATTTAATTGTAAACATTGTACTTCACCACTCTAGTCTCTCTATTAAAGACATTTTCAGTGTAGGTCACAAAAGATAAGATAAAAACAGTCGGGGTGGACAACATGTCAAGTTTTTTAAGAAACACCAATTCTTTATTTCCAAGTAAGATATAGGGTATAAGATCTTGATTAATAGGTACAGTTGACAGAATTCCTTTCTTTGACTTAAGTTAGCTAGTAAATAATCAGGAGATACCAGCATGGTGGTGCATGCATCATCATTATGAAGTCATTCAGTAGAATAGCATTTCTTTTGCCGAAAGCTATTAAGATATTATCTATAGGACCCACTGAGAGTATTTTCTTTACTGACCAACATAAAAGCTTTTAAAAATGTTATGGTTGAATGAAGAATCACACATTTATAATTTTATTTCACTTCAAGCAGAAATTATAAATCATTTGTACATTTTCATGCCAATTATGATAAACATATCCACCTTTTGCAGCACAGTGGCACAGTGTGAGGTACTGGTGTCTTAGAACAGGAAGGTTATGGATTTGAATCCCCTGTTAGTCATGGCTTGTATTTTGATAGTCTCGTCAGGGTCTGCACATTTGGTGTGTTTAACACAGACAGGGACACAGGGGGTCTGCATCCGCCTTGATGTGGCTCAGTTCACTGAGCTTCTGAGCCACATCAATTAAGCAATATAGCCCACTGCAATTCTCAAATATCAGGAGGTGCAATACTTCTTTGTGACCAAATATGTATTATAACACTGGTTGATTTGAATGTTTTAGAGCAGAGATGCTTTGGCCTATATATCACTCACAGGTGGTTGAATAAATATTTCTATCAAATATATATATATATATATATATATATATATATATATATATATATATATATATATATATATATATATATATATATATATATATATATATATATATATATATATATATATATATATATATATATATATATATATATATATATATATATAGATATAGATATAGATATATATAGATATATATATATATATAATTTTTAAGTGGTGAGCTTAAATGATGGGTTTCCCATTGATTAATAAAAGATTTTGCATTGTCATTTCAGGGATCACATGGTAAAACTTGGAAACTAGGGAGTTGCTGCCTCTTGAGGTGCAGCATTATGGTACATGCTCAATTAATTGCAATTTCAATAACAGGTATCAATAATTAAATAAATCACAATAATCCAAATCCAACCTTTTTCTGAATAGTTCAGCCCTCATACAATACATATTTTCCTTACAAATGTTATTGCCCATACATGGAATATACAACCAGGCAGATATGCATGGCTCAATTAAAGTTTATAAATGTTTAAATGTTTTCAATCTTTGCCAAAACTTTTGCGCACCACAAGTCCAAAAAAGTCCCTGAGCAGCTCTCCTAGAACTGCTATAGAGGTTCAAGTCTATCAAAAGTCCACCAAGTTTTTATATAAAGCAATTTATATTCCTCAAATACAACAATTGATCAACTGTCACTCAAACATTTGAGCATGTCCTGTAATAAAGAGTTAAGGGACCTCTCTGACGTCTTATCTAATGTAAACTAAATGTCGAGGGGCCTCAAACGCTGTCAGCTCAGGGCCTCTACATCAGTACAGTATATCAGCCCCTGCAGGGATGATACTCTAGCCAATAGCCCTGGTGAAAAAGTTTCTTAAGATGATAAATAACAAACATCAATCACCTGTGCAGGGGCTGCTGCTGTTGCTGCAGTCTGCTGGCTCTTCCTCTTCTTGCTGCCGCTCCCGGTGCTCTGTGAGGGGGCTGCAGAGACCGCGGGACTCCCGGGACGCTTCTTCCCTCGGTTAGCGGCTGAGCTGGAGGCCGCCGGCTGTGGCCTGATGGTTATGGGGACCTGAGAGGCCATTACTGGCACTACAAGCTGCTGGAGCTCAGGAGGAAACACGAACACTCAGCATTAGCTGTGCACAGTGCAGCAGAAAACAACATCCGCATGTGAGCAACAACTTCTTCTTCTACGAGTCTAAAGCAGAACAGGAACGTCATGGCGCCATCTACAGGAGGAGATTGTGCAGCATCCAATCTTTAACCACTTTGTATGTTGAATTCAACAAGGATGGATACACAGTGGTTGTACTCAAATAAAAGTACAGAGCTTTTATAACTCCTGCTTCAATAAAGGTAAGAGTAGAACTCCATAAATCTACTCAAGGAAAAGTTAAAATCCATTTATTTCAGGTGCAGCCTACTGAAAGTACTATGTGGGTTCAGTTTGCTCTGTCCTGTTACACAGGCAACAGCTGACCAGTGAAAAGCCAAACACACACATTGTTTAATTTCTCTGATATATAGGACATGATATTAAAGATTCTAATGATAATGAATGTTTTACACTTTGAGTAAACTTTTGCACGAGCACGCTTTATTGACTAAATTAATTTAGAAATATTAATATGACTATAAATAGATTACCGGTTTTCCCTGATAATTATCATATTTTCTAAGACTTGATTTGAATATTTATTACGCTTGTTATCGTTGATCATCAACAATTCTAAAATTTGACAACCCTTGGAACACCCTGTTTCTGATCTGTTAGGTAATAGATCAGGTATTAGGTTTTACGTATTGTGTTCATTTAGAGTATGATGGTTAAATTGGCATCAGTATCGAAATTAGAATTTTGGTAGTTTCACAGTATTAGTTGATGGGTAGCTTTAATAGGATGAAAGCTTTTTTCTTCGAACTAAGATGCTGTTGAAAATTAACTTAGGAAAAAAAGAAAAGAAAGAAAAGAAAGAACATATGAGTACTTATCTAAAAACGTTTTTTTAAATAAAAAATAAAAAAAAATAAAAAGCACAACTCAATTGCTCTAACTGGAATTAATGTTATTATTTACTTTCCATCCCTGGAATTCAGTTACTTACCTGTCTGTTTGGTTGCCTCCTACCTTTAAGATGACCATGATACAAAGCTGGGCCTTCGTGTTTCACAAGTTTCAGGTGTTAACACAAACTTTTATGAAGAACTGAAGGCAAAGAAAAAGTCTCAAAACTGAGTGACAAATAAGCTGTGTTGAAGCCTTAGTTTGCAACTAGGTTTAAGTCTGTGAATTGTGGACTTGTGGATCGAAAGTGTAGTTAGTTTGAAGACAGTGTGTGATATTGGGATACTCTGGAGGCTGTCGTATCAGCAACAAGATGCGCAAAATACCCAAATCCCTTAGTAGCATAACTTAATAAAGAAAAATCAGAATTTATATATGTCAAAAAAGTTTGAAATTTCAATAAAAAAAATCTTTCAGATGATACAATTTACCTTCCTTGCTTGTGTGTGGATTTTTATTAAGTTGTCTTCTGTTGTCCATCTTTATATAGTTTAAACATAGAATTTATTATAAAACCTGATACATATTTTAACATTTTTCATGAAAATTCACCTTCTCTCTCATTGACTTTACTTGATACATTGCAGTCCACTATTTTTGACATTTAACTTTTTTGAAGAAGTATTGACTTACTTCTCAACTTAAAGGAGACATATCATGCTGATGCATGATTTAATACTTACATATAATAGAATAAATTTGAAAACAAGACCTTACACCCCCTTAATTTTCAAAAAATGAGATATTGTATTTTTTCTGATATCCTAGAACGAGATTTGATGCCTCTAAAAATAGGTCATTGCGAGATGTCCGCGAGATTTAAATCGTCGTGACATCACGAGGTACCTTTCTTTTTATTGGAGTAATCTGATAAAACACTTCCTCCTCTGTGTGGTCCGTTAGCCACAAAACCGTCACGGAGGAACACATTCACCAGCAGGGGTTTATAGTTCCCTAGCTCACACTCACTCATTACCTGCTCTGGCCTGTAGGGGGACTCAATACGCGCTCGCTGCTTTGAGCCTGCCAGAAAATACAGTAGAAGAAGACGGACAGGCTGGCTCAACACCCGATAGAACTGACCAATCAGAGCACAAAGGGCTGTGACGTTGCGAGGTAACTTTAGGTCATCCTCAGATCCAAGCGTTTCAACGAGACCTTGTTAATGGTCTAAAATGAGGATTTTGAGAACGCTATTGTGGGCAATGAAGGAACTAAATGACTTGTACTGAGGGCAGAAATGCTTTACAGGCATCCTAGTCTGGCATAGTGAAAAGGAGAAACAAGCATGGTATGTCCCCTTTAAGCAATAAAATAGATTCATTTCCTCTGATTTATCATGCCCAATTTTAAATATGTGATGTATCACATTGATTATATAAAACATTTAGATTAAAAAAATCACAAGAGTTATCACAAAACACAAACTGAGAACTAAATTTAGAAATAAGAAAAAGCAACTTCAATAGCTCCTTAAGCTCACTGCAATGAAGCGCTGCTGCCCCAGCGTGTCTGACAGAAGGTAGTGCACTTACAGGCCTGAAGAACAGTCCATGCTCTCAGCCTCTCAGAGTTGAACAGTTGTTCGTGATCACTTTAGATTCGTGTTTGTAAATGCCATTTGCAAACAGCCTCTAAGCCTGATAGAAACGTGATGATAACGGATGAAGACTAACTAAAGTCAATTACGTTTTCATCGACTTAAAGAAGTAAAGTGATAAAGCTGCTTAACCTCACAGGGTCACAGAGCTCATGATACTCGAAAGGTTTACAGTCATCAGTCAGTCTTTTTAATGTTATTACAAAAGATAAAATAACCAGTTGTCACCATTATCACCTTTCTAGTCTTTATTTCTTCTCTTTTAGCTGTTGAATAATAGATCACCATGGGGACTTTGTCTTGTAATAAAGCAGATTTGAACTGATGATGATGGTGATATCTTTTATGCTCCTATTAGCTTCACACCTGATTTTTCATTTAAATGTCTAAAACTGCTGCCAGGGGCTGGGTGTGATATAAAATCATTTGAATGACTTATCCACAGTAAGCCCTTTTTTACATATCCCAGGCATAGATTCATGATGAGTGATGCATGTCACTGGTAAAAGAAGCAGGATTCAGGGTTCATTAAACAAATTCTTCTCTTAATTAGTTGTATGAGGCATACAACTTCTACTGTCTACTGGGATCATCAAGACCGACAGAAATACGTTGTTTCTCACAGGGGCTTTCCATACAAATATATGCTTCTAATTTGTGTCAACAACCTTGTTGAAATTTGTAATTGTGCAGTTAATAATTCATAAAGATAAGCTATAGTAGGTTGAAAGCACTCTCATGCACTGACAAGATCTGTCACCAAGTGCAGCAACCACTCTTTGCGGGGAAGAGTGACTTTTGATTCCGAGGTGACATGAATTCTGTTATAGAAACAGATTAGTTTTGAGTAATAGAAAACTATGATTAGACAATCATGATTTCATGTAATTTTAAAGAGGGAACAATTATGGTGTGTAGCATTTATTAAATTATGATAACACAAATGTGAAATGTAGGAATTTAATTTTTTGCTGAGACTGATTTGGGCTATTTTCTTCCATGTAAGGTGGGATGAATTTACCATTCATATGTCATCATTGTCAGGTACAAGCTTCTCCCCTTCAAAATGTATATTTATTTATTTTAATGATATGTGTGTGTGAGTGTGGAGGGAGTTTATACATGCAGTGCTTAACAAATTTAATAAATATCGCTCATACTAAAGATAAAAATCTAACTATTTTAGAAATCACCCATTATGTCTGTCATTGGTGAACATCTAAACAGAAAGGCAGAAAAAGACATCATTTCTTTAGAAATTGCCCTTTGATAATCACAGTATGCATATATCACATGAGAAAAAAATTACAGATTTATATATATAGAATCATATCTAACCAATACTGCTCAGCCCTTACACAGTCTGTTAGGGTTGTATCTTATAAAGTTTGCACCTTTGAAAAGAAATCTGATCTCACGTGTGTCACTGATACTTGAACACCGACTTAGACACATCTAACAGTATCCTAGTCAGTTTTTGTGTTTTGTTTTATATTAATATTTTTTTAAAGGTTTCATTGTTTGCATTTTTCACATCCTTTCATAACCATTTTAGAGAGGTTTTAATCATTTAAAGCAGTGGCTTCGACTAAAGCTGTGGCTGCAGCTCCTTCTCTCTTTGTCTAAATCTCCCTCACCTTGACACCTCACTTTAAAGGTCATGCTGTAGTCTGCTGATTTCAGCGATGGAACAAGAGAGATGGAGGCAAAAAACCTGCATACAGTCACATTAGGCGATGCAGGCAGAGCTCAAAAGATGTCTTCTCTCTCTCTAACAAGAGAGGCAAGTGACTTGATCAAGACATAATTGCTCCTTGAGGACTTGGTAATAATTTGTCTTTGTGAAGTTTTGCAGTGAATAGATAATAATTGCATAATACTCAGTATGTAAGGTTTATTTTGTGACATTTTTCTCATTTAATTACAGATCCAAAAACACATTTGAAACAGGCCAGGCTTGATGTGCAGAGACTGTAAAGTTGGTACAACACAGCAGATAAACATTTGCTACGACATCTGTTAATGTCACATTCTGGCCAGTGTCAGCAAACATGGATGATATGCCAAAGCAGAACTGATATATTCACAGTGTTTGACGGTGTGAATTCAGCAGCAAAAGTATTTCTAATATTGACTCTGACAATCATAAAAGGTTGATCTTTTAGGGTAAAAGTGCCCTGAGATCAATTCCAACTTTGCCAGGCAAGTTATTCTCAAGTGAACTGGTGCCCAATCTCACAATATTAAGTCCGTTAAAATATTTCTGAACCTCCATTTATTTTCAGATCATCACCAGAATTGAATTACTTCTTCTTTGTGCCATGACCAACGTTCCCTAAAAATTTCATTCAAAGCCAATGACAACTTCTTGAGTTATCTCGTTCACAGAAGGATGGACAAACAAAAAAATGTACAAACAGTGATGACACAAAGCCTCATTAGAAGAGGTAACAAAAAACACATTTGTATTTTTACACATATATCAGGGTATTCCAGGTATCTTCCAAACCACAATATGTGAAATAAGACAACCCAGTCTACCAGTTTGTGGTCCACCCTTTGATCGTCAGTGTACAGTCAGTATGACATCACCGTGATTAATTTCATTAATACCCACCCTTTCCTGATATATACACCCAGAGATCTTCACCACAGCCGTTAAAGCATTCCCCCGAGGAAGAGACTAGCATGATCAGAAGGAGCCCATGCTGCTATTGTTGGCTCAATGCTGGCTTGTAGAGAGTGAAAACCCCCTGGAGATTGATCCATATTACATTTTGACAAAAGCAGGGCACAGTCATTCCACTCATACCTAAGCTGACTTTGTCAAAAGGTGTGTAAAGGGTGTGATATGTCTCCTTTAAAATCCTGCAGAAGAAAGTGTATCAACTTTTTCAATGGGGAACACAGAGACTCTAAATCCAGGTACCAGGAGCTCATCCAGGTCCTTCCTTCAGCCTGCCCTGTCAAAGAGCTAGAGTGAAAAAAAGTGTGTCCACTGAAGGAATCCATAAAGTACTTCTGGTAAAAGTGAACAATACTACATTTTGGCACAGACGTGCAGGCTGAAGTGGCCTCTGGGAATCTGCTGCACGATTACAGCATGGCGCCTTGGGAGGTACATGCTTGTTCTTTTGTCATTCAGTGGCAAACACCTTTGAGGGAAAAGTGCCTGCAGCACATCCATCAGCCTACACAGGGACACACCTGTCAGCATCCAGACACCTCTACACTATAAAGATCTTACACATCCTAATTCAGCAGCATGTCTTCAGAGCAGCTGCAGGGACCTGGATGAAGTGAGGGTCTAACGCTGCATGTGTGTGGGCTGCATAATGGACACACGCGCTCTGAGGCTTTACTGCTACTTTCCTGGCCTTGTCATGTCTTACAGAGACTTCGGCTCAGGGGGGATATGCTGATTCAGAGGAAGGTCTTTCCAAATGTCTCATTCATTTTTCAGCACTGGCACACAGCCGCTGCCAGCTGCATGAATAAAGTATAAGCGGAGACTGCTAGAGCTCAATTGCAAACAGATATGAATGTTTAATGTCTGAAGTTAAACTATGAGCTTTAACTGTGGGGAATTGGACCAGCGCACTATGTTCCTTATGAACACATCACCTACTGTATCAGGTGGGAGCAGCATGTAGCAACCAGCGACATCAAAGTCTTTGCACCAGCTGTACTCACACACACACCTGGGTGCCACACAGGCCCCGCTGACAAACAAAAGAAGCTGTTTCATGTTGATCTAAGCTGTGTGGGATCTGTCCTCTTCCTACAAAAGTCAGAGAAAAAGCATTTTGGTACACGCACTGTATACATGCTGCGAGGGATGTCGCATTAAAGCAGATTATGTAAGCAGGTTGGTGGAGTTTTCTGCTCTAGTGACTCTGAGTTGAATGCGAGCCAAACATGTAAGCCACAGCCAGAAGCACAGCGTATTGATCCGTGTCAGCAGGCCATTGACTGGTGCTGGATATATGTCAATGTTTGTAATGGGGATGGATAGTTCTCACGTTTGTGTGTATGTTTGTGTGTGGATGTGTGCAAATCCCACAGAGTTTGAAAAACATTTGCATACACGGAAGAGACGGTTTGAATAGTAAATTATGCATGTGGGATATGTACTCTGCTTGTCAGCTAAGTCATTCTGTATTTGAATGCTTTTAAGCACAAGGTTATAAACTGTTGTAAACTATTACAGTCTGGTGGTAATATGGGTGTTATGTGCAAATGTTGCAATGGCAGATGTTGAAAGTAGGTGGTAGACCAAGAAAAACGGAAGGAATGTTTTAGTGTGATTGTTAAGATGCCTTTTTCTTTAGAACTGTGAGTGATGGTTTTGTAATTTTTCAGTCAGAGAGGCATTGTCACCATAGCCTAACAATTGAAGGTAATGACCTTGAACCCCTCAAAACAGTCAATTTAGTCTTGATGCCAAGAGAATATTTGTGAAAAGTTTGAAAAGTTATGGGCTATCATGTTCACAATCAAGCGATGATCATCAATCATGATGTCACTGATTTTTTGATCTCCTGATCTTACTTGATCTAAAGTCTGTATTTCGGCAAATTCTAAGAAAGGGTTCTCTGGAAACTGTGCTCAAGCATAGGGTGAGCATGAGACCAAATGACCTCGGCCCATGACCTACCAAGACTAAGCAACATACTCAGGCCCCATCCACACAAAGCCAAACCGGGGTCTAAACGCATAAGTTTTTTGCCAAATCTGCGTATCATCCATACGAAGACGGCGTTTTGGGGGTCTGTAAACGGTCATTTTTGAAACTAGGTTCCAGAGTGGAAAGATTTTGAAATGCCGTATACGGCTCTGTGATTACTGGCTCTCCGCAACTTTTCTGATACGCTTATGTCATAGTTTCATATCTTCATTGACACGCATGCCCCACACGCGGCAACAACAATGGCGGCCTACAAGAAGCATATGTGCTCATGAAGCTAGTGGCCCTACTATCCCTGTTGCAGCAAAATCTCCTTCTTCTCAATCACCACCGAGTTGAAAAAACAATTATCAAGGACACATTGCGGCACTTTATGATCACTTTATCACAATCTCTGTTTACAACTTTTGCCACAAGTGCGCAGGCCCACTGTTTTTTCATCTGTTTCCGCTTGTTTCCGTCATATCGTTACAGCGCCCCTAGAGGTCTAGCATGTGTTTTACAGCGTTTTGATGCGTATCGAGTGCATTCATGTAGACACACACATTTTCTGAGACGCCTTCGTCTTTATGATGATCGTTTTGGAAACTGTTAAGCGTTTTGTCTTCATGTGGATGGGGCCTTAGAAGTTAGTTTGGTAGCTGGGGAGATGCAAGCTAACCACCTTGGGCATTGCTGTCGGTTATGGTAGTTCGTGACACAACTGAGAGGGGTTGGTATTCTTTGCCTCTGAAGCCTCAGGGGTGAGGAGTTTGCACACTCACACCCTTAAACTTCATTGCATGTAAACACCAATGAATGAAGTGGGGTTTATGTTACTGGTGGTGCAGATGAAATGTCAGGAATGATGAATGGCTAAGTACTGACCTGGCATGTGCTCCAAACCTGATGTGACCTTCAGTAAGGGTGAACAATGCCATGAGGCTATGAAGAGTTCCTAAACAGTGTGTTCACAAGCAAGAAATAAAGCTGTGTGGCTTGACCTTTGGCCCATTACCACCAAAATATTTTCAAATTGGAATTGATCCAACAGTTTAAACTAACTTATCACTAAGGTACTGTATGTCTGACATGGTAATCCCAGTCATTAGCCAAAATTTGAAAACTGTCCTTTCATGCAATTTAAACAAGAAATTGAAAAAGTCAATTAACTTTTTACTTGCGCGATGACCAGTATTCCTACAAAATTTCATCAAGACCTGTTGAGAACTTAATGAGTTACTAGAAAATTTTTAAAACTGCCCTATTAATTTTAACAAATCATTAAAAATAATCGTGGATCTGCATCTGTATTTGGATCGCTATGAAAATCTACTAACCATACTTCTTTCTTGTGCCATGACCAACATCCCCTGAAAGTTTAAGCCAACTCCACTGAGAACCTTTGGACAAATCTTGCACAAACAAACTGACAGACTGCCAGACCAAAAGATGGACAAACACCAGCAAAAACATAACCTCCTTGGCAGAAAGAATAATACTTGAGTCAAAGAGGACATTCGCTAACCTGACATTGCTGTTGGACCTGTCTGATTCATTGACTGAAAGATTGTCCAGCCACCTGCTGTATGGGTTTTTGAAAGGTTCTGCCCTCCACAGAGTTTTCTAAAGGCCGTCGTCTAGATAGATAGATAGATGAAAGATAGATGAACCTTTATTGTCCCAAAAAAAAAGGGACATTTGTTTCCACAGCCTTCCATATCATGTCTAAAGGGGTGTGAAATTAAGATATTGTATTCACATTTAAGGAATGATCATGAGGCATTCTGGCACTGACTTTTGACCTCCAAAATCTGACCAGATCATTCTCGTGCTCGAGTGAACATCTGTGCAAAGTTTGAGGAACATTCACCAAAATATTCTTGCTGTATTGTATTTTTAGCAAGGAATAAACATGAGGCCTAAAGACCTTGACGTATCACCTCCAACCAATAATGTCCACCTTGAGTCAGATTAGACATAAGCAATTAGGTTTGAATAAGATACCCCAGAGTACTCTTGAGATCTTCACATCTTTACAATCTGCGTTCACAAGCAAGGAATAAACATGAGGCGAAGTTGCAGGCCTTTGACGTATGACCTAAAAAATACTTACACACATCCTTGAGTCAGAGTGGACTTGTGTTAAAATGTTTAAGAGTATCCCTCAGAGTACTTATGAGCTCTGCCATTCCCAAACAAGGGATAACCAAGAGGCCCAAAGACCTTTACCTCTGGCCTGTAACCTATATAATCTAAACAGTTAATCCTTAAATCAGAGTAACTTCTGTACAAGTCTTGAAGAAAATCTCTTTGCACTATTTTGATATGCACAAGAAAAGTCTGTAGGAAAACACAATACAGTACCTCCAGCCCAGAATAGTACGGGCACATGGACATATAAGAATTTAGAAGGTTGTGTGTACTGATGGAAGCTTGGAAAAGACATGTTCTAAATGTTTTCTTCACTTTTTTACCGCCATAACAAAGATAGTTAGTATGTTTCTTTAAGATATGAATTTCTTTGTACCACAACAATGTGGTAAAGAGGTGGGGTTTTTTTACAAGCTACTGATCTAGAAACAGCCATTTACCATTTTACATTGATATGTGAATTTTAAATGGTTTCAGAACAGCTGAAAAATGGTCAAATAAAAGCCAGCATTTTCTTACTAAAATGACACGACTAAATATCAGAGCAAAATAAAATATAAAGATGCATGTCTTCTTCAAGTCACCTTACAAACAATGTATTATAAAGTTGTTCATTTTTTCAGTTAGCATGTGTGATAGGCAAAATAATTCAAATGTGATAGGAAAATGAATGCTATCTGTACGCCAATAAGGCGGTTAAGGTCCCCATTTCCTTATAAAGGCTCCTGTGAGGAGTTTCTTCTGTTGAACATACTGGACATACCCTGTGGGCAAATAGTTAGGCAGCGTCTTATTCCATTTTCATATTATTATTTCTTTGTAGATGATTTTACTTTGTAAAATTAAAAACCCCCATCTTATTAGTATTAATCATTTGTATGTATGAATCACCATTGATCAGCTTGCAATTAAATGTCTCAACTTCAACCCAGTTTTGTAAGGATATGTGCATTTTTCCACCTTTAAAACAGTCACCTGTGGTCACTTTGAACATTAAATAACAAGTAATAAATTAAAATATATGTGAAAAGTACAAACACCTGAAATAATGATGGACAAACGAAAAAAGTGTTACAAGACATGTGGCACAGTAATCACTGATTCTTGATAAACCTGTATTCATAATTGTGGGAGGCAGTAACTATTAGTAAAGTTGAAGTTTGATTAATTACACATATTGTTATAATGACTGTGGTGTTACAGTGAATCATCATTTTTGAAAAGACCATCAGATTTCACATAGGTGGGACACAAAGACAAGATTAGGTTGGTTTATTGAACATTTGGGGGATAATTAGCAGCTTTAGATAACCTAATGTGGGTTTCATGTTATGCCCCCCTAAACTTACCACATACTGTCCAAAGAATGGGATTTGGTTGATAAGGAACAGTTCAAGACCAAGTGTGTTTGTCCAAATTAAAGCGTTTATCTTTCTCAAAGTTCTAGTGCAACCTAAAATGAGCTGACAGAGAGTATGACAGAGACTCTTCAGAATAAGAGGTTATAACAGAAAACAAAAAAGCCCAAATGTTGTGAGAACCATGTGCTGGTGTACAATGACTAATACAAGAAGGTGAACTTGTCAGGATAGAATGCAAATCAGCCTTGTGCATAACATATTTAATCATTCACTGTGCTGTACCTTCTGTATCTCGCTTTCTGAATACATTTGGCATGACCTGACCCAGAAGCTGTAGCTGTATTGCTATTCACATCTCATCAGGTTGAGGCAGAGTGTTTTCTGTCTGTGCAGGTAGAGAACGATGAGTCATTGAAATGAGACACAGATTCTCACTGACTTCATTATGTGCAACAGGAGATTGGCAGTGAGGCCTACAAAGACTAATTTGCATGAGGAATAATGAAAAAAGTGGACTCTTCCTCCATACACCAGCCACCTTGAATGGCTGACAGATTACACCCAGAAATGTGTTTCCAATCAGAAACATAATTTACCATCCCAGTGAGTGAGCGGTCACTAGAATCATATTAACCACAGAAATAAACACACTGAGTCAGACAGCTCCCTTCGCCTGGCACAGCTAGCAGCCTGAGCACTCCCAAGTGCTTCTCTTATTCTGGTAATAAATTGTCACGAGAAAAAGGTTGTGCCTGCAGTCAAGACATTTAACACCTCCCCTGATGGAGCAGGTAATAGTGAGCAATACTGTTGACATCTTATTTATAGTTTTCTTCCCTGTTTGCTGCAAACAGTCTTTTTTTCCTTGAAGTGGAAAAGGGGAACCAATTTTCTGTTCCACTCTGTTATTTCTTCCTCATTCAGTACAATTTTATAAGCAGTGCATTGCAGTATATGACAGGCCTTCAGCTGCCACAGGGTTCTTATTAGACTGATAATATGTTCGCAAGTAGAGGCCAATAAAACCAAGCTAGAGTTATGGCCCTTTGTTATACTTACCGCTACTTTGTGGTTGTTTACATTTTCTAACAAAAGTTTGATAAAATTGCTTCTAAGAATCTACATAATTCTCTCTGTAGGCAAGCAACTGAGAGGTTTGAATCTCTTGATAAGCTGAGCAGACTTTGACTTTGTTTGAGTTGCATATTGTAAGTCTAATCCAATAAAAACACTAAGAACACCAAAATGATATAAACTAATACCCCTTGTGATAAAGGCAAAGTTATATGCAAACTTTATCTCACCTGATGCCATGGTCTTTTCAATCCAGGAATATTATGGAGCAAACTGATTGAGTTGAGAAGACACTTTGTAATTTTTGTGGACAACATTTTGGTTGTTAGTTTCCGTGTGATCTATTATTTTATAATTCAACAGCGGTGACAAATGTTGAAAAAATATGAGGCATCCGCTTCAGTTTGAGCCAAGCCTCAGCTCGCTAGACAGTCCATAAAGTAGTTAAATAAAATCATAAAATCTCTGTGGAGAAGTTAGATGGAGATGGCTGCCTTGTTGCCCTGGGGTCTGGTTATCATACAAGTAACTCTTTCACACACAACACTAGTTCTTTCATTCAGTTACAAAGAAAGTGTTGTTAAAGTAAAAACATTTGCTACCTTTAAAGCGTTGGTTGTTGCTTCAGCTTTTTGTGATGACACAATGCTCTTTTTCTTGCACTCATTCACCCATACTGACAGACCTACATTAAATAAACAAGTAATAACCACAAGTGCCTTCATTTTACTTATATGAGGAGGGTGGAAAGTTAAAAGAAACAACTATTCAATGTTTAGTAATTAGGAGGGTCAGAATTTTAAACATCCAATGTCCTGCAAAATTCATTTTTTTTCTTTGCTTCGCTAACGTTAGAAGGCTCAGAGAGCAGAAGACAGTGACACCTTTCTCTACACTCTCAGTTTACAGAGAAATGTGATATGCCTCTTAAAGGAAAATGTCCTGAAAACACTGTGCTTTACTTCCCAGGATTTATTATGTAAAAGTTATACAGCCTCCACCTACTTATGTTTTCTCATCACAAGCAGAGGACATGACTGTTTTGAACGAACGCCCCCTGACCTGTAACCCTCCCATCAGGCAGCCAATCAGCTCAGAGTTCACTATCATTACCTCCTGTAGCCTCCCTGAACATTTGGTTTAAAGCATTTTTTAAGAACATGGAAAAAAGAGCTGTCCCTGTTCCTCTACACTGATTATTTTTGTATGTGACTTAAATCAAACCCTTGCTTAGCAAACACCAAAGACATGATGCAATGCTCAAACATATCAGGACCCTAGGCCTTTAAAATGTATTTTGTATCTCTGGATAAGAAACGAGAAAGAAATGATACATGTTTTCATCATCATTTTCCCCCTGAAACCTCATTGCTAACAATGGGAACAATAAACTCATCCATTGTGACAACCAAAATCATATTGGTGATGATTGTCACGATGAGTCAGAGTAATTTTGTTGGTTAGTAACTTACTTTTAAAGAAAAATAATACACTCTCTTTTTAATTATTTGCAAAACTAACTATACCAATGCTATGCGTTTACCATTTAAACAGTCACACTACTTGACATATTACCTTCAGTCTTCAAAGCTTGAGAAATTATTATTTTTTTAAGGTTTAACAAGACATGTCTTGTGATAGTGGTAGCCCAGATGTGATGACAGACATATTTATCATTGCAGTAGAGACAGGTACTGTTGGGACAAATATTGTTAAACAAGCTAACAGGGCTAGCTGTTTAACTTTATTTTTTCTGTATCTTATTTATTTTTTGTGCTCTTTATTTGTAATGATCTTCTCTGGGTCCTGCCTGTTCTGATGCCCATTACTCCATTCCCCAATATGGGAACAGAAAAGTTGAAATGGACTCTCCAAGCTCAATAGAGACACGCTGTCATATCAGACTGCCTACACTACTTCCTTTTTAAAATTGAGGACTGTAAAACCTGCACTCCATGTTGTGTATTAAAAGTCAGACCAGTGTTTCTGTTTTGTGGATGAATATCACACGTAGACTGTTTACAGAGTTGGAGGAAGCCATGTGATGTCTGCCATTTGATTATCAAAGGAGCCTTCGGCACATTGCTGCTGCCTTGCAATGGGTGCTGCCATACTGTACAAGTCATCTCAGACATCTCAATTTGCTACTGCTGCAGTTATATTTCTGTATCCCATTTGTATTTTATGCTGCCTAACTGTAATAGACCACTTTTATTCTGCCTGCCATCTGCTGTTACCCAAACTTCCTCCTGTAACCCAATCCCCTGACTGCCTTATATAGATGTCCACAAGTTGAATGGAGATCCACCTTCTTTGACCTCCAGTTTCACTTCTCTTTAACAAACTGAGGACTCTGATAACAGTCTCAGGTGAGGTGTATTGACTACACAGTAAACCAGCATTTCTGTTTCAAACATAAATTTCACATAACAAGGAAAAAAACTGCCATTGAAAGTGGACTTTCTGATTCACGCAAAGCATGCCCTAGAATGCTTTGCAAGTTAATGGTGTGAATTATGGGCATGAACCAGGAAGTCATTTTAAAAGTATCTTTCTCTCCATTATTGCAAAGCTTTTTTCCATGTAATGCTGGTTTTCTGTTTAGCACACACCTTATGAGGTGAAACTTTTACTGAATGGACTCCTTAATTTAAAAAACAGTTAGCAGTGAAGGTGGGAGGGGGTGACAAGTTCACTATGCCAAACATTTGCAATTCTTTTGTTTATTTTGATGGCCAAATTTCACAAACTATGCCTTCAAGTTTTTATCCAATGTAGGGGAGTCAGATGTGAGTTATGGCGCATTCCATTTTTTCTAGGAACTCGAATGTTGGCAGCTGGACTTATGCCACATCCAACTTAAACGTGTTCCAGTTTCAAACTTGTAAAGCTGAAGATAGCCTGACTTCCCAGGAGGAAATTCTGATCAGGGTGTTCCCAGTGAAAGGTGCTTTTCAAATAATCTGGGAACTGGGATTATACAAGTTATTGCCAAATAGATAACATCACTGGGAGCACTCCCTTTGGTCAACTGGAATGCACCGTCTCACAGACAAGACAATAATAGTTACTACCAACCATTGTCTCCCTTACATCCTCAAAACACTAGTGTGATATATTGTGATGAAATGATTCGCTTTTAGGGTTAACATTGCACATGTGAAAAGAAATACGAGTGATTTTGCAATGACAGTGCAGTCTTTAGATGATTTAGCCAACTTGAAGGCATTTATAAACGAACAAACCAAAATTTGGTACCACAGGACATGGTTTTTTTGAGGAGTTAACCCAGCCAGTGTGACAATGATGCCAAATAAGAATCTACATCTACTTTGACTGACGTAGCAACCGAATGCATTTGTAATGTATTTGGTCCACTGAAAGGGGGATTGGACCACTTTTAGAGAATTTCTTCCGGGTTGAGGGAGGGGATGAGTGATGCTGCCTGTGCTTGTCCTCTCCTCCAGGCTCCTCTCCCTCTCTCTCTCTCTCTCTCTCCTCAGTCACACTGGCAGCAGAGGCAGCCTGTCCGCCCGGGGAGACACTCACTCAGCCCCGTGTAGTAGCCTTGCTGCCGACTGAATCACAGCTTTGTCATTTTAACGCTCCTTTAAAATGGACGCCTCCTCTTTTTCAACGCTTTGACTCTGGACTGCGCTGTTGGTGCCGCGTTCAGCTGGAAAACAGACCTCCTCTCTTGCTTGTCTTTTTCATGTTGCTGGTTCGCCTCGACGACATAAGACAGGACCACACTCCCCCCACCCCCCCATCGTTAGCCCGCTAAGCTAGCTAGCCACGCTAGCCGTGATACTTTGAACCGTGTCGGCGTCTGTTTTTTTTTTGCCTCGGAGCTAGCCTGCAGTGTCCTGCGCCACAGCGGCGGGTTGAGGAGCCCTGTCATTGAAGGTAAGAAAATAACACTCATGGTAGCACCGTGTTGTTGCGGTTATCTCCAGAATATTGGGCACATAATGAATAGCGGGCTTGTGAACGTTATCTAGAGTGGCGCTATGGCAGGAAGCTTCATGTTGACAGAAGCAGCCAAGCAACGGAGATGTGATGCGACTCAGGCATACATTATGTCACTTTGCTTTACCGCTACTTAGCCGACAACAATTGTCCCACAACCAGCCAAATATGAGTTATACGGGGAAAGCATGTTCTGATGTACTCACTTTCCAAGCCGCCTTCTATCAGGATTCACTTTTGTTTTCTCGTGAATTGGGCCAGTGCCCGGTTAACATTGTCTTACAGCTGCCGCATTTAACTGCAGCGACTTCTGCTAACGGTCTATTCATATGATTGCAATGACATTAACGACATAAGGCCCAGTAGGAATGAAAGATTTAGCCCAAGCTGTAAAAAGTGACAGCACCTAACGGGAATTCAATGAAGACAAACACTAAAACAACACACCATTCTATTAACAGGTAATAGACTGACAGATGGATACGTGGTTGATCTCAAGGAAATTGAACAGTAGACTTTTACAAAACACATGACATGACAATAAACTCCTCTTACATTCAATCCAGGAACGATCAGCATATTCAGTTTTTGTCTATATCTAATAGGTCAGTATTTCTAAAGTGTACCTATCCAATACTGCCATCAACGCTATTTATTTAAAATCACATAGATATTGCTAAAAAGAATACACAGTCTGCCATGCTGTAATAACAATAACTCTATTTGAATAACACTCCTTAAATTGTAGGTTTGACGGACAAAAACTTACAGAAAACAAGCCTAACTACAAGTGTCCTGGGAGAACAAACTTCTTGTCAAAATGTAGGGAAACTTCCCTATCTCACACGGTTAACAGATCCTTGGAAAAAGTTCCTAGATTCGAGTCACCAACAAAATTTTATCAGTTCTCCTGTGACTAACCTGGAAATGTCAACAATATTGGTGAAGTGCTTGTGGAGTTATTAATGAAAATGTGTGAAACTGCCCTATCTTGAACTGTAAACAAATCTCTAAAGGCCTTGGCTACCCATTTGGGTGTTTTTTTTTTTACTGCTCTGGTTTATAAGACCTGGGAGAGGTTGCAAACAAGTGGGGCTATGGTGAGAGATTTATCATGTTTTAAGGACCAAATGAAAAGAAGGCAGATCAACAAGACCTCCCGCAAGTACAGGTTGAAATTTGACAGGGCTGGAGAGTTGTCAGTAGCACAAACTCAGCCACACCCGCACGATCCTGAGGATGTCAAATCAAATTTAAAAAAAAAACACATAGTGAGTTACCAGGGCCTTTATAAAAGATCTGGGGTCATCACAAAAATCTAATCCCTTCTTCCATGTGCTGCCATGACCAACTTTTCCTGAAAATTTCTTCCCAAATCCATTCTTGTAGTTTTAGAGGTATCATGTTCTCAAACCAAAAAACAAAACAGATGACATGGAAATAAACTAACAAATCACAGTAAAAACATAATTTCTTTATTGGAGGTTCTAAATTTAGTGCAAACAGAAGAAACAAACACAATCAAAAGTTCAAGTGAAGAACCCTTGCAAACATACCCAAGCAGCATGATAAACTCAAGCTCAATAAGAGCCTGTTCATATGTCATACGAACTTAGACCATACAGTAATCAGAGACCCTGAGGACCAGTGATTAAAAATAATATAACATAGATAGATGCAGAAGTCAACAGAACAATGAAAATAGCCAAAAAGTTTTAAGGCAAGGTAAAAAAAAAAAACTAGGAACAAACAGAACCAGGAGATAGAAAAGAAACAGAATAAGATAAAGAAAATGGTAAAGGAGCCTAAAAGGTAACCAATAAAAAGATTAAAGAAGACTCAGATTAAGTACAGACTCAGACAAACATATAAAACAGTAAGCATGAAATGGGACAGCGCAGTATAAAGTAAATTAAAATGGAATGGATATAACATTTAACTAAGGGTATTTTATGTAAAAAGAAAACAATATTAAAAAACAATACAAGAATACAAGATTTTTGCAGGTAACCAATATGCAAGATTTCCAAATTTATCTCAGCTCATACTGAAAGTCGCCTTTGTATAACAATTGACCTATTATTCTTATTCTCACAGTGTTTCAGTGTAAGACATGGGGTTGATAATCGAAAACCAATTCATTTGAGAATCAATAACAACTCCCTCAAGGAATCAGTTTTTTTTCTTTTTGCTTATTAATTTCCCTAGCAATTCCTTCCATTTTGTTTCTGTATGCCTTACAAATCAAGGATATCACTTTCTCGTTAGAGGCAGTCAGCAGAAAAAAAGAAGTCAAATATAATCTTGGCAAACATGGGGCAGAAGTGGTAAACGTTGTGGCTCAATTGTCAACAAAAAGACACTTTACTGTACAATGGGAAACACCAGCAATTTGCAGAAGCGTTCAGCTATGCAGAATGGCACTGTTTGATAGTGTTGTTACCGAAAGCATTTTAAGATCAACTTTTGCCTACACAGAAAATCCACAGGAATCAATAAGGGATAAAGAATTGGATCAATCAGCAGAACAGATGATGGCATTGGTATCAATGAAATCTTATTAGTTACTGTTCCTAGTAAGAAAGTAATGTGAAATTCACATACATCAAGATTTCCTAATATACTGTTCTTTAAATTTTGTCATTCAGTGATGAGAGGGTGAAGCATTATGGTACATTTGGATTTTCTGCCAATATCATGGCTGATATATCTATGGTCAAAATGCATGGCTAAAATATCTGCAGAAATGTTAATCTCTGTCAATGCTGCTTTTTAGGCAATTATCTGCAGACACTGTTGTACCAATCATATTTTGGCAGCCTGAAACAATGTGTGGCCACATGTCAGATGTAAACACAAAAAATGCTTTTCACATTGGCAGATACCAGTAATCAACATTTTAACAATCACTGTGCATTCTTATTTAAAACATGTGGTCCTTTCTCCCAAATAATAACAACCAAGGAGCACAACATTACACACATCTAACAATGAAGGTCAGATGTACAAGGTGTTTCAAATGTTTAGTGTTTCACTGCTTCTTTGTCTTCAGGACAGTGTAAAGAACAGAAAAACAGCTTTACTTTAACTTGGAATAGTTGTACTTTGGGCATATTTTGTATCCCTTTATATTTGCTTGTAGATATCTCCCATAATAGACTATGATATCCAAAAACAATAATTTTATATCCTTTTTATTGTGGAAAAATAAATACTCAGTTTCCTACAAGTAAGCCCTTTGACCTTCAAGCCACACAGTGCTTTACAAAAAAAATAAGAATACTGAGGCATCCAAAAAGAAAAGAAAATCTGTCCTCATCTTGGAATCATGCAGTCACCTCATCTTACTGACAGTAAATTCCAAAAGGGAGTTCTTTATTTTGTTGGTAACTTATATTTTTGATGCAAATTTTAAACAGACCTCCTTTCAGTGTGTTTATATTATTATCAGTTCATGTTTGTTTAAATATTAGGCTGTTTATTGTCTCCTCTTTTGGGTGGATGTTTCTCTCATTTCTCTGTGAACACATTCATAGCTCATGTGTTGCATCACAGCCTGGAAAGATGAGCCATGCACTAGCTATTTAACCCCGGCCTGCTGCTGGTTTTGTGTCCTCGTCCTGATTAGAGGTCAGGTGATTTAGTTTAGCTTAATAGAAAGAAACTACCCACTGAGCAGATCCTGTCTTGAATGCTGGACTGCATGTTTTGAGGGCCATTCCTCCTCTGCTGAGCAGAGGTTAATAACATTTCATGTAATTCAATCACTGAGGGACCTTTTATAGGGTTTGCTTGATGCATGTGAAGTCTAATGTGAGCATTAGTGAGGCTAATGTAGGGCAGGGTGATATGGACCAAAATCACATCTTGATTTTCTTGATGTTAGAATATATATATATATATATATATATATATATATATATATATATATATATATTAGGGATGTAACGATATGAAAATTAATAAATGCTAATTCCTGTTTGACAACAAGGCTAAATCATAGAAGTCTTAGCCAGGCACATGATGTGTGTTTCTAAAGTGATGTATCAGTCATGGTTGAATTTCAGCACAAACTGTGTGACTGAATTGCTTACAATACAATACCAACTAGGGCCCGACCGATATGGATTTTTTTGAGGCAGATGCCGATACCGATATCTGGCAGAAAAAAATACCAATTACAGATTATATCGGCCGATTAGTTTAAAACATATATAAAATATGATTTTTTAAAAAAAAAATTGGTCCCGAAACACAACAGTGAATATATGAATTACAGGGACAACATTTTATAGTTTTGGTCCTATAGTATGTGTTCAACTTAACACCAGTAAGATCATTTAAAGTACAATAACATACAGATAAAAAGCATTGAACTTCTGGGACATTAATTATATAACCTTAAAAAAAGAGTCACTCAGTATGTTGTACTTTTTATGGATGAAAACTAAAGGTAGGTTATAGTAAAAGTACAACAACTTTAAAAAAGTTGTAATTAGATAACTGTGAGAGGAGAGCAACAAAAACACTAAGGTAACGTTTTTTCATAGGCATTTTTATTTTTCTTTGCAGCTCTAAAGCACAAAATAAAATTGTGTACAAAACTGCAACAAAATTCCTGCAAAATAAAACAAACAATTTTCTTTTAAATGTAAACTCTTAGATTATTAATGAACTCTCTGTCACATCTGCTGTTCAGTCCTTATTAGTTCATCAGAAGTAGGTTTTAGTTCAGGTAGAACCTCTTTTTTATTTTAAACATAAGGTAATGTGTGTGAGGAAAAAATATTTTGTGGGACACTGCACATATTTCACAGACTTCTTTAAACAGGCTGATTATGGTTGAAGTCTCCCCTGGATGAGTCTGCGTATGATGACGTTGTTTGCTCCGAGCAGCTAGGCTAACGCTAGCTAGTTAGCTTTGCTGCCGTGTTGGGAACAAGCGGATATAGCCAGATTTCCGTCATAACTGCAATAAAACAGTCACAGTTAAACTGATCCCCTGCCATCAGAAGGTCCAATTCATCAATATTGAGAATGACAGAGGAGGCATCGGTCAGGAAAACCGGCGGAGCCCTGTCTGCCGGTGAGGCTGATCCGTAGCGAGGCAGAGAGTGCCATGGTCTCGCTGTTTCCAGCAGGAGCGGGACATTGTGCACCGATGGAAGTTGCTCGTCATGTCGGACCTTCAGGCTTAAAAGAACAGCTCCGTGTGAGTGTAGACGTGTCATCCACGCAGCATCAGCAGAGGGCGAAGAGCTGTTTCAACAATGCGCGTCGCCATGTTCCACAACGTCATCATTCTGCGCGGCTTGGACACCAAACAGCGTTTATTGTTTTGTGAGAAATTAAGAATATATCGGCGTTATATAGGCAAAACTCTGGCCAATGTTGAATATTTAAAAAAGGGCTATAATCGGCCGGCCGATAAATCAGTCGGGCCCTAATACCAACATTTGCAGTTAAAGTGCTCACACTGTATGATGTGATGGTTTGGACACAGCTCCAGTGCTCACACTGTCAAATTGGGGCAGAGTAATGACAAATGTTGATGAAGTCGACTATTTAACTCCCTCAGGGGTGGTTGGAGTCATGTCTGCCTGTATTTAGCTGTGTCTTTTGCATGGCTCAGATTAAACCAGCTTGAAGGAGCAACAGTGACAAAATCAGATTGGTAACTCTAGATCACAATGAAACATCCCTGCTGCTCATGAGAGTGCAGCGCAATTTGCTGTTTGTACCTGAACGGTCGATATCTACTGTCTTCTCTGTCTCTCCTGTCAATACAGTCAAGAATGGTGGAAGTTATGCAATTGACAAGGTGCTGGACAGGATTTTATTGACTGTCATTCGCTTGTGTTACCCAGCACAGCTAGGTAACTTGTTTAAAATATTGAGTATTCTATGTGTGTGAAGCACACATGTAATGCAGAATGACACTACACTGTCTCAGTAAGGACACAGTGAGACAAGGCTCTAAGCAAAAGAAGTTGAAGAATGAGCTTGTGGATCTGCACCCGTGGTTAAAGTGAAGGCATGTGTTCACCTTAGATATCAATCATGATAGAAATTCACTTTATTGTTTGGGAGCAACTGAATGAGCTGTGATCTGCAGTCACAACCAGTGGATCCATCCATATTTGTGCAGTGTGAGCTCTGTCCAAGAGCAAAAATGTCTACAACAATCAAACAGCAGATAGAAATGACAAGGGAGGAGACTTCTCTTACCAGTCCCACAAAAACGAACATAAACTGGCAAAGTATTCGTGCAATATGGACAGTGTGCTGGACCTTGACAGTCATTTTTGATAAGTCAAAACAAGAAATTATTCAGGATGGATTATGGATGACCTCAGTATTTGTTGCAGTGGTATCACACACATGCCATTGTTTTTTTAATTTTTCTCTAATTATGTAAATGATGAATAAAGAGGTTTTTCTTTTAGAGTAACATTTTCAACCTTTTTCTTGTGGTTAATAAGGATTATATTGTTCTTATTGTGACCATCTTTTAATTGCACAGTAATTACCTTTGTTTGAATCCCTATAAACTATATTGTTGAAAACTATATTCTCTTCCTGTGTTTCACAAAAACATCATTACATCTTGAAACCCCTGCATATGTTCCAGCCCTAAAGAAGACCTCACACAGGGTCTGTTTGTGGGTCCTGACCTATGTGTGCTCGCGTGAGAAAGTGAGGCTCATCGAGGGGCTGAGTGTGCATGAGTGAACACGCATTAACTGTAATTATCTCAAGAGATAAGAAAATGGATTCACTATCAATCCTGAAAGAGTCTGCTGCAGAGGAGAGGAGCAGATAAAGATGTGGAATTGACAGGAACCCAATTATATTAATCCGTCATACTCCATAAAGAGAGCGAGAAGAAGGGCATGTTTTATTTATTCCCTCTCTGTGTGGGTTTGTGGCGTTGTCTGTACATGTGCAGCAGCAAACTATGCGTTGTAGCTGGAGGGAAGTGGCTGTATGTTTTTGCTACCTGTAGCTTTGGTCCCACGGTGCTTTAGCATGAGTCGATGTCTTTGAAGGTAAAAGCTTAACAACACTGAAGATGCTTGACCATGTAGGTTGATTTTCTGAATTAGTGTACTAGCTGTGAAATGGATCTGGATCAAGAGAAGCCATCCGTACATGCGTTTTTCCTGACCCGGATGACAAAATGTGTCATATTCAGGACCTTGCCTCAGAGCTGTATTCATGAACTCGGCTCAGTGTTGAGCCACGGCTGTCCAGCATTGAAAGGAAATGAATCATGTTCCTCATTTCAAGGCCGTGGAGTCGGCATGATGTGTTTCCTGCTCAGTGTGTGTTGACTGTGTACTCAGGCGTCGGCAGATGTGCCTGTTTTTCTTTGTGTGTGTGCTGCTCCTGTGTTTGTCAGGGCGGATGGGGGATTTTTGAAAATTTTGAGGGTTTGTTTTGTTTTGGGGTTTTTTTGCAGATTTTGATGACAGATTTAGCTTGGTGAGTAGTAGGATGACAAAAGAGAAGTTTGTGCCCAAGAAAAGAATGACATCATTGCTGTGGACTTGTGTTAGAGACGTGTATGTGGACTGGGTACCTCATTGTGATTTTAGGTCATATTTAGGGTGTGTTTATGTAATAGGATTGGTGTGTATCTATTGTGTGATGTTTATGCAGGTGCTAATAACCATAAAATTAATAAAACACTAAAAGGTGTACTTTGTTCATCTTTATAAAACATGATTATACAGCACATGAATGGATGTGAACAAGGTGTTAATTATTTTGGTGAATTTTTAATCAGCTTGGTGTTTTATTTCATAATTTTTGTTGCACACTTTGTTAATTTTAAGTATAAAATGTGAAGGGGGAAATCTGTCAGTTGGCCTCTAATTTTGAGTGTTGGTGTTTGTCGTCTGAGTTGGCTGTGGTTCGTTGTTGCTCCGAGCAGGTTTGGAACAATAGCTCTATTCTGGCCTATGTCTCCGGAGGGAGGCAGCAGTATTCGAGGTTCCCGGCTCACTGTGTGCCACTGAGGCTTGGTTTAGGATTGGGTTTCCACAGCCACCTGGAGCTCTGAGCACAGGAATGCCATTGTTCCTTCTTCTAGACTATGGCCGGATCAGACACACATGCGAGCATGCTCATGCAGTGCAAAAAGGCACATGCATGTGCTCACCATTATTACACAGTTTGCAACAGGTGCTAATACCAACCTGCATGTCCTTAAAAACACAGGTTATCAGCAGGTCCTGACTTTGTCCTTTTTAAGTGAATACATAGCCACAGAGGCCTAAGAGAGCAGCAGAAGAGAAGCACATCTAAGGGTCTGTCTTGTCGTTTTAGTGTACATTTCAGACCCCGTAATTTTTTAAGTTTCTATCACAATCTTAATGTCGGCCTCCCTATAGTCAAAGAAAGAAGACAAACTGATTCAGACATTTAAAATGTGGTCTGGGCATAGATAAAAAAAACATTCGTGTGAGAACATTCTTTAGAAATATGATAATGGTGTAAAATATGATACAGTTAAAAAATATTAATGTGAATAATCAAAATCTTCTATCTCCACTGAATTGTCACAAATAACTTAAGAACACAATGTCTTAAATGATATTTAATAAAACCTTGAAAACAATCAATCAGAAAATGAAGCCTCTGTCCCAAACAGTAGAGTAATTCATGCCAGTCCCTTTTGTAAAACAGTTAAAGTCTTAAGTTGATGTTAAAATGTGTACAGAAACCTTTGAAGACAGCTTCCATTTATCTTTAGCTTCAGCTGAATGCCTCTGTGTTAAAGTGGTTTATAGTGCACCATAGTTTATGCATTTCTTCAGTAAAGCTCTGCCTCATTACAGTGTTTTCTTTTTTAAGAAGTCATATTATGCCTCAGCCTATCTTGAATTCAGTTTCTGTGGCTGCTAGAGTGTGTTCACAATTAAGAATGTTTCAGAATAAAACCCTCCAGTTTTCACATACAGAGAACCGATGATTCACCTTTATTCCCTCTTTGTCTCAGACCCTCTGTTGGAGCCTTGTCACTTTGAGGCCTCCTCTCCCACATGGGCATAGTCTACTCTGATTGGTTGACCAGTCAGTCCAGTATGCTATAGTGCCATGTTTTAAACAGCTCTATGCTTTCTGTAGTCTGTTCTCTTGACTGGACTCATTACCCTGATCCAGTGGGCTTGAGCTACTGATAAAACAATGGTAGGATATTACACGGCTATTCAGGGACTAAACAGCTGTTTCAGGCAGCCACTGCTCCTCTCATCATGCTGCAGACTGTTGTCTGGTGTGTAGAAGTACGTTATAACGTTAGCAGACATGTAATACAAACTATCGGGAGTACAAAATCAATAAGCATTGTATGACCTCTTCAGAGCGTCAAACTTTTCGTTTGTTTTCCAACTCTTTGATTAACCTTTAGATTTGCCGTAAATTAGAAACAGTTCAAAAGTAATTAGTACAGCAACAATTGTTCAATTAATGAATGACTTGCTTGACATGCAGTCGATCAGCAGTAAAGCTGAGAAGCAGCGAATCATTTAGACAATTATCAGACAAAAACCTTTTTGTGTGTTGTGAGGAGGAAAAGGTCTGAGACTAATTACAGGGAGAAATGAACTCTGTTGTCAGTCATCATTGGAAACAGAGTCTTATTGATCTAGAAACTAAATGATTATGAACATGGAAGATACTTGCAGACTAAATTACAAACATGCAGAAGAAAACTATGACCTTAAAGCTGAATTATAATTTTTTCATAATGTCAAAGAGGAAGCCGTACAAACAGAGCGACACCTCCTCTGATATTTGTCCCAGCTGGTGAAATGTCACTCTGACTTTGTTTACTTCCTTGTTGTCTCCCAAATCAAATCCTTCTCTCTCGAGAAAGCACTGAGCAGTCACCATCTGTCAGTTTCACATGTTATTACGACTACTTTCCTGCCAGCTGGATTTTGTTTTTTTTTGTTAATGTGTGATTGCAGACTGACTTATCACAGCTCTTTGCATCTGTGGTTTCTGCAGGTGATATCACTGCAGAAGCTTCTTAATGATGCACATTTGTCAATATATCATTTGTAAAGCATTTTTTTGCCTGTTGTAAAGATGAAATAGCTGAGAGTGAAATGGGATTTGTGGGTTATGAGCAAGTAGGAGTGGGACAAAATAAAAATTGACCAAAGTACTTTACTTACTTTGGACAAGATAATGCTACATGGTATAATGTTGTGTACTGGGACAGGAAATTCAATACATCCAAGTATTGATAATTTTATCTTAAGATACATGCCGCTTAAATCAGTTTTCTCTAGTAATTTGACTTGGTCTGCAATGCTTCATGATTCGTCGCAGCAACGCTCATGACATAAACGGACTTAAAACCAGCACAAGTTACTTGGTCAGAGTAGAAGAGCAAAGAGGGTAAGGTAAGCAGACCACTTTGGGGTTAGTGTTGCTGCTTTGGAATCCCAAAGAAGTTTAAAAGCCACATATTGTTTTGCTTTATCGTTTAACTAATAATGATGGGGAGACTTCATGGACCATGGAGACAGATTTCTCCTTGACTGCCCACTGTATTTACAGCAAAAGTAGGAAATGCTCAAACTTTTGGCGGTGCTTCTATGACAAGAGTTATAAAGTCACAAGGAAGTAAAACTTGACTTTAAAATTTCAGCTGCTTTGTTGAAGAATATGCTACCGTTGCACTTAATGATAACAAAGGCTGTCAATAATCTCTCTTAAGTTGCTCCTGGTACATATGCTCTTAAAAATATTTTATTTCTTACTACAACTTGCATTAGTAAAAGCTTAAATGTATTGTAATTTTGCTCCTTGCATGCACTCATGCACAGATGTACAGTTAACACCTTTTGGAGTTACCAAAAACATAGGACTAGCTTTTAAAGTCACTGTTGTAGAGCTTTTACAAAAAAGTGCATTGCACTCAAACCCACGCATCATGTTTACAGGACTACATACACAAGTTGATTTCCTGTCAAGCATAGGTCATATTTCTTTTATCTCATCAATGACAGTGATGTGGCTGCACGGTGAGTGCTCATGCCTTGGCAAAAAGGTTGCCGGTTCAACTCTCGAAGTCTGTCAGGGCCTTTCTTTATCAGGTTTTCATGTTCTCCTTGTGCATGTGTGGGTTTTGTTCGGGTTCCTCACTTTTCTCCCACAGACTAAGGGACTGGTTACACGAGGCCTAGTACTGCCAAATCCAAAGTGCTTTTATTGTGTTTTGGTCTCCCGTTTACATGGGAACAGTACACGGAGTGCTTGAATCTGAAAACTTTGAAACCAGGGTCCAGGGTGGAGAGTTTTCAATATACTCCTTCATGCAGCTCCGTGTAAAACAGAGTCAGAGGGTTTCAGGGTGAAAGCTGACGTCACCGCATGTGTAGTACTCTTTCACATGAATGCTGCATGCGCATACCAGGAACAACAACAACTTTCTCTACTGAGTAACGTGCTGCTTACCATGCTCGGTTTGTCGTCCAGACAGATTTGTGATCCGAACATATTTGTTGTTCAGACAAGAAACTTCTGCGTCTTTGTACGTCCACTCGCCATTGTTGTTTGTGAAAAGGTTTTCTTCTTTGTATATGTGTTGTAGTAGCGCTGTTTCTCTGCAGACCTACATTGCCATCTGCTGGACTGGCATGCACACTACAGCACTTTCATTTATTTCTAGCATCTCCGTGTGAACGCGGATCGAGTTTAAATATGCAATGGAAAAACCTTTGCTTTCTAGGTGACAGTGTCTCTGTGTAAACAAGGCCTGAAAACATGCTTGTTAGGTAAACTGGTAACATTACACTGGTTGAATGTCTATAGTGTGTGCCAGACTTACAGTTCTGTCTGCTGAGTGGCAATGTCTTGTTTTGATTTTTATGGTAAGAGTAAAACACTTTAATTAATCTAAAATTAAACCTGAACCTGAAGAATTATTCGATAATTGTATTGTTTTGGAACAGGTCTATTGTAGAAAATTTGGTTGTGGTCTTGTTTCTGTTTTGAAATGACTACATAAACTTTTATAGTCTGTATCTTTAATTCTGTGTTTATTCAAACAGGATTGATGTACTGAGTATATGGTTTTAGCTTTCATTGAGCAGTTGTTGCCACCTGTGTATTTTTGATTTGAAATGTTTTAATGTGACACATAAACTGGTCAGATAATGTATTTTTTTGCCATACTGTGGTACTATCTATGGACTTAATATGTTTTTATAATAGTTTATTGTCAAACCAGCCATTGCAAACAGACTACTCTTGGTTTTATGTAGGCAACAAGCATAGAAATATAATCTAATGTCCTCAGTGTCCCATCATTTGAGATACTGATGTTTTATTTTGTTAAGGATTTGCTGAAATTTTATGCTAATTTTGTAGAGTAAAAACTAGAGGAAAGACCCAAGTGGTGTTATGTTCATCAGTACCTGACTATGTCTATGCTCAGTCATATGATACCAGTTTTTGTAGCTTTGTCTTCAGTACCCGATGTTACAGCTTTTAACAACATCACTTGAGGATCTTGACTACCCTGGTGATTATTAAAATAATGATAACCAAAAACTCCATATTTTTCTGCTGAATTAGAATATTTACTACCTACTTCCCTCTAATTTGTGTTGACACTGTACTTCTTGCCACTCTGGCAGGAATTTCCTTCCCTTGTACTGACTAATGTCATGTGCACTCCCTGTACACACGTTGGCCCTGTGATTGGCTGACAACCTGTCCAAGGTGTACCATGCCTTTCACCTGGAATCATCTGGGATGGACTGCAGCCCCCTGACCCAGGAAGGGACAAGCAGTATAAAAGATAGATGGATGTATGGATGCAAGGAGTGTATTTGAAAGCTAAATAGTTGTTATGTTTGTATAATATTGTCAATTTTATTTATAAAATGAAAGTATGACGGTTTTTTCATCTTAATCTTTGTCCAAATCTGTGAAAATGAGTCTTGAATGCTATTTACTGCAGCATTGTGATATAATCAGTTTTTGAAACCATGTGCTGTGTAATGTATTATGGCCTGTGTACCCTGTGTTTCCTGGCCCTGGTTGTGGGCTTATAGTGTCATTACTCAAGTGACAAGCTCTAAGGTTCTCAGACGCCTCAGTAAAGTAAAGACAGCAAAGAAACTCAGTTTGGAGGGTGTGTTTAGCTTGATCAGATAGGGACAAGACTTAAACGGTTGATCTTCAGACAACGTGAGAGAAACAGAAAACAGAAACTGAGATGATGAGAGGCAGAACAAGATAGCCATCAGCAGCATTTAGTGTTTTTTCTTCTCTGTCCTTGAGGGTTCTCAGGCAGGCTGTTCACGTTTTGTGTCAGTGTTTGTGTGCATGTGCACGTGTGTGTGTGTGTGTGTCCTCTAGCTTTCCGGCAGGTCACATTAGGGATAGAGTTGCACAGAAGTGGGTCAGCTTGTGCCACCAGGGAGTCTTGCCAGCTCCCTGCTCCCCTCTGAGGTAGGACCAACCAAAGGCCAGCAGAAAGCATGTTAACCTCACTGATGTGTTGGTCGCTGAGTGAGTGTGTCTGAGGGTATTCTTTCATTGAGATAACTTGTCCCCATCTTCCTCCCTGTACTTTGACTTCTCATAAAAAGCTTCCCTTTAAACCATAAAGCCTTCAAGACACAAGAGCAGCTGGTCTGCGCTATGGTGCAGGATGCTCGGACTGCATATAGAGCCTCTTCAGATGATTCAGAGGCTGTCACACGCTGTGTGTCTCAGCTGGATGGACACACTGTTTCTGCTGGCGTAATGATAAGGAAATAGGATTTAGCCCAGTATTCAACTGAGGTTTATTTCATCTCCTAGTCTCAGCCTCTTGTTTTCTGCATTGGTTCTCCTCCATCGAGGAATGAATGGGCTATTTCTGTTTGCGGCTTTCTTGCCTATTTGTCCCTGTTGTTGCTGTTGAATAGGGGAGACATCATTAGGTAATAGAAGCCCAGCACAATTCTAAATAACACTTTAATATGTGATGTGAGATCACACCGAGCTTCTGGGTAATGTGAGGTAGAGCTGCAGCTTTGAATGAAGTGGATCTCTGATTCTATCTATCAAAAACATATTTTTTTAATAAATGCGTAAGACTTTCATTCACATTCTGTCATCACTGTCCATGTGCTGTTATTTCTAAATGTATTTTTTTTGGGGGGCATTTTGTGCCTTTATTGATAGGAGAGAGACAGTGGATAGGCTTGTGAAAGGGGGTGAGAGAGTAGGGGAAGACACTCTGCAAACTGGTCACAGGCGGGATTCGAACCTGGACCGGCAGAAGCAAGTACATGGGGTGCCTGGCTGCTAACCACTCCGCCAAACCAGCACCCCCATGTGCTGTTATTTCTGAGTAGACCAGGTTTTATTAGTCAGTGGTTAAAAGAGCCCTGTAATTATTTTTATTTACACAATTTGGTGGAAGAACTCTGCGAAGAACTGAAATCTGTGATGCATCATTGCGGTTTGGATAGCATAAATATTTTGAAGAAGCAAGTCCAAACCTGTGAGTGATCTGCATTCCAGCAAATGAATGATGGCTTCCTCTGCAGGCACTGTGACTTGATTTTTGTTGTCTCTGAAAAACAGGGAGGAAATGTCAAAAACATTTATAGAACAGCTGAAAACTAATTCCGCAAAGATGTTAAAGTTGATGAATTTTTGATGGATATGTTTGTCTTTGTCTGAAAACTGGTGAAGTTTTTTCTCCCTTGACAAGAGTTAGACTCATAAAACAGAGAGTTCTGTGTTCCTGCCGTCTTTACTGCCTATGATAAATTGGTTGTTCTTGTAACACAGAAAGGGCTTAAAAATGACTCCAGTGAGAGGAAATGTTCTGCAGATTGCAACTGTTATTTTAATGAGTGGAAAGAGTGAAATGGGAGGTTGAATACTGATGTATCAGTATCTTATGTTGGCTTTTGGGTTTTTGAAAAGTTACTACTTAGATGTCAGGCCATGTTTCTGTGATAAATTATGTTATTTTACATTCACCTGTCACTTCATGGGATGGCAGGGACGCACCATGCTAGTAAAAGGTTAGAACCTCCTCTGCCTTCAGAACTGCCTTAATTCTACAAAGCATTGATTCAGCAATGTGCTGAAACAATTCTTCAAAGATTTTAGTCTGTTTCTGTATCTGAAAGAGTACTGCGCATGACAACAGAGAATCCTGTTTACACGGAGACAAAAAGAAAACATATTAAAGTCATTTCACTCTGGACCCTGGTTTCAAAAGTCTGCAGATTCAGGCACTCTGTGCACCGTTCTCATGTAAACAGATGACACAAACACAACAGAAACTCCCTGTTTTCTGTATTTTCATTGTCATGTAAACAAGGCCCTAAATAAAAAGGTTTATTTGTGAGAGTTGCAAACATGGTGATTCTGAGGTTATGAAATCCAAAAATGGCAAAACTATAAAAGCGTGTGAATTATTGGGGTGCTGGTTTGGTGGAGTGGTTAGCAACCAGGCACCCATGTACTTGCTTCTGCTGGTCCGGGTTTGAATCCAGCCTGTGAACAGTTTGCGGAGTGTCTTTCCCTGCTCTCTCGCCCCCTTTCACAGGTCTATCCACTGTCTCTCTCCTATCAGTAAAGGCACAAAATGCACAAAAAATACATTAAAAAAGTGTGTGAATTATTTAAAAAAATATATTAAAATAGCTTTTTTATTCTGAATTGTTGCATTTTATGTGAATTTTCTTACTCTCTAGGCCTTTGTTTGTATTTGTTACTTTTCCTAGCTCAACGTTGTAGTTAGAGGTCAGCAATTTGTAATTCTGCTTGATGTCAGTGTTGGATGTAACGGCGTTACTAATGTTGTTCTTTTTTCCCATTAATGGGTAATCTAATTAATTACTATTTCAAACGTTACAGCGCTGTTACCGTTACCGACACCGACAGTGAAATGTAGCGCGTGATTTTAGCCGATATCAAGCAGCTGTTATCTGACCTGCCTCGCTCAGCCAAACACAGACTGGAGCTGCGCTGCTAACAGACAGATGAGAAAACTCGATGCCAAAGTTGCCAGGTCCACTTATTATAAGCAACTTTTTGTAACTTGTATGTGTATATTGGGAGTAGGGGGTTGAAGTTTTTTGGGCTTGTTCCAGTAGTGCAGTTGCTCATTTGGGCTTGTTGTGCCCCCAAACCCATGAGGAATTTGGTCCATGATCTACCATCAATATAAACCCAATTCAGAAGCTATAAAAATTATTTTATCCCACCCTAACACAAATTAAAATTTGACTGTAATAATGATGTTTCCGCTCAAAAATACATCCTTATAGCCAGAATTAAATTGATTTCTAATGTGGCTACTACTGTTTACACCATGATTAAGCTGTAGAGGGTTAAGATAAAACTTGGATAAAAAACCTGACATGTCTTTTTGGTTACAAAAATCAAGGTTGGACAGACTGTTAATGGAGTTATACATAACAGTAGCCCCTCTTCATCTCAGTATAAAGAAAAGGATGTTCCACCTCCAAACAAAAGGATGTTTAATAAGTAAATTAAGAGACAAAAAAGAAGAAAAATGACTTGGAAATTGAAATGTAACGTGGATAAAATTTTTAAAAAATGCTTCATCTAGGTTTCTCTCTTTAAAAAGGCTGATTTCAATCGCAAAATCTGGCAACACAGCTAGCTGCAGCAACGGCAAGTCCTGAGCAGTCTGTGGAGTTAAAACTGTCGTTTTCAGGGTGGAAGTACAAGAAGTAAAAGGCAAGAACACACATGTGAGGTGTACATTATGTCCTAAAGCGAAGTGTTTGTCTGTTGTTAGTAAATCTAAAATCTAGTGAGGAAAAACATGGAGAACTCCACTGATGATGTCAGCGCTGCTGCAGCAGGCAGGTAACAACAAGGAAGGACACAGAGATGGGGCCACAGTTCAAGCAGTAAAAGCTTTTTCCAAAAAGTAATGCACCAATTACTTTATCTGGTAACTAATTACATTTATGGAGTAATTCCGTTTGTAATAGTTACTTTTTTGTGAAAGTAACTAGTAACTATAACTAATTACTTTTTTAAAGTAATGTGCCCTACACTGTTTGATGTATTACAAATATATCATTTATTGTTGCTTTTAGTGCCACAGAAGGACAAGATATACAAAGATAAAGGTTTCAAAAGTATTATGTTCCTGTTTTGTCACAATATTTCAACCACGAAATCTGTTATTAGAGAGAACTAGATGGTAGAGCTTGGGCAAAAGAGAGAACTTTTCTAAGCCAAAAAATCTATGGTATTTTTCTTTTCTTTTTTCTCTCTTTTTGCCATGAATTAGAGTACAGTATGTTGACAATGAACCCTTTTCCATCTGTGTTGTCAGTATCTCCACTCTGTGTGCACATGTAAGTGTCAACACAGCTTTATTAACTTTAATGAAATCCAATTGAACCCTGAAATTGTAATTAACTTGTTGTTGCATCTCTAACTGGCTTTTCCTCAGTACTCCCTCTTATCCGATGATGAGTTCAACTGCTGATACTGTGCTTGGATTGTACAAAGCTGTAGAGGAGCACGGCTTAACAGACACCTAAAAGAACCTTAAACTGCAACAGCTCAGTCTGGTCTTATCAAGTAACTCCACACCACAGTAACTTCACTCCCAACAATTACCTCGTTTGTGGGAGTGTGCTGCTCATGTCTCCCTGTGCTGCTTGAAGCATGTGTTCTACACTGTGATGTGACCCAACAGGAACAGACTCAGTTTCCATAGTGACAGCCTTGCTCCTTGCCTAAACCCCCCTCTGCACGCACGCTATAAGAGGAAGTGAAATATGTCCAGATTGTGCTGACTCGTGGAGAAGTGATTTTCTGACACACAGATGTGTCTGGTATGTCTGCTGTTGTTATTTTTTTGTCTCTTCTTTTTAGAGTCTCATATGGTTTTGCTCAACAAACACAAAATTACCCAGACCTTAGGATGCAAAGAGCCAAAAAACATGCACTTGTTTAGCACACTCAACAATCAAACAGATATTATGGCAGATAATATGTGGTTTACCACAGCATGTAGATGTATTTTAAACCGTGAACAGCGTGAGAACAATGTGTTATGCGTGCCATTGTATCAACTAATCAATCCACCAGGCTCTATTTGAGTAGCAACAACATGCAACAAAATGTAACACAAAGTTCTTCACATAAAGAGAAAAAATAGAAGACAGCAATGCAGACATGAATAAACCAGTAACAACAACCAGACCCATATTAAATGAAAACAATGGAAGAAGAACCATGTCGAACAGCAATGACACAGAAACTGTCGGACTGAAGAACTGAAGAAATGCTGACATGAGTACAAATCGAAAAAACACTGGAGATAAGATTAAAAACACCTGAACTAGAGATAAAATAAACTTATAATGACAAGTAATAGTAGTAACGGTTCTAAAAATGACGTGTAAGAAATAAAAAGTAAAGCAAAAGAATAAGATATAAACTGTGATTTGACACTAAAAATTCTAAATGATTCAGAAAATAAATAGACTGAAATAGATAACTAAAGATTGTTAAATAATAACACAACAGCTAAAATATAAATTGAACAAAGTCATTCAAAAGCAATTTTTAAAGGCAAGACTTGAGATTGCTTTTAGAATTACAACACAAACCAAAACAGACAGAACCTCATGTTTGAGTCACTTACAAGAGATAAAGTTAGCTGTCTTGAAGAGTTTTCCCTTTTTAATGAGCTAAAATTATTTATTGTCAGTTTTACCATTAACACTTTGAAACTGTTGCTGTCCTTAGAGCTTCAGTTCATATTCACTCATTTCAGCCTTTGCCTCTGCTATTGAAAACCAATAATTTCTCAAATTTCAACTGGATAGGGAAAACAAATTAGTAGATTGGTTAAGTTGATTTGTCTTAACCAGATTTTTAATTAAAGAGTGGTGAAATTACTCTCGAGTCCAGCCTCTTAAGCTAAATCGTTGTGATCTGAGTCATCCAAGCAGTGCATTTCTCATACCACGCCCCTATATTTGATGATGGGGAGCAATCCAGCCAAGAGCATTTAGGGGAATGGGGAGTCATCGAGTGAAGTCAGATTATATTCACACCAGCTCTTTTTCATCTTTTCTCAACACTCGTAGTCAAGGAATTGTCAAAAAACTATCCATTTTGTGTTTGTGCATTATCAATGTAATGTATGTAACAATGTATTTTTTGGGCTTTTTGTGCCTTTATTGATAGGAGAGAGACAGTGGATAGGCTTGTGAAAAGGGGAGAGAGAGTAGGGGAAGACACTCTGCAAACTGGCCACAGGCGGGATTCGAACCTGGACCGGCAGAAGCATGTACATGGAGTGCCTGGTTGCTAACCACTCTGTAATAGTTTGTGTCTGGCTGGATTTGCCTAATAACAAGCACTGTTAACCCCAGACAAAACCAACAAAGTATTAAGACGTAAGAGGTGTGAGTTTCTGTCAAAGACGGAAAAGCAGTCTCAAGGTGGTTTGGATGATACAGTTTTACAGAAATAGCCACAAACAGAATGACTCCCCGTAAATAGACAGAGATTTGTAAGCGTGAGGAGAACCAGAGGAGGACAGAGGACTGACCCCTGCTTTGACCCCTGCTGTGACCGCTCTGTGCTCTGTCTTTGTTGTGTGACAGAGCCAACTATCTGCTCCAGGCTCCCCTGACCCAGGTACACCGCTCCCCCCTGGGCATGTACAACATCCATCTTCTGCTCTTATCTGCCACCAGGCCGCTCCTCTGACCGACTGTGTGCGTGTGTGTGGGGGTCCCTGTGCGAGTGTGTCTGAGGACTCTTTGAGCACAGTTGTTCTGGCCTGGTCACGCTGATAGCCGTATCAACAGTTACTCCTGGCTGATGGACTGCAGAACAACAAGCCCATTGTTTTCCTGTGTGTGTGTGTGCGTGTGTGCTAAGCCATCAGAAATTGCATTTCTATGAGCCACAAATGTCAGATGCTCTTCGCTCATGTATCTCGGGAATGTGTGTGTTGTGTATGTGTGTTTGTGTTTGTGCAGCAGTGTAATCTGCCAGAGGCTGGATGTGGGTCAGTGTGGCTGCAGCTCTGTCAGGAGGGACAGCAGCAGGATACTGCCCCTGAGCTTACTGTAGAGAGACTGGCTGAGTGGAAAACAAACATATAAAAGGTTTGATAAAAACACAAAGAAAATCAGGAGGCAAATCACACTTTGGCTGTGCTTGACCCAAATACTGGTTTTCAGTACACCATTACTCCTTTAAGTAGCATTTTGACATGAGTCAGGGTGGCAGAAACAGAGTAGGTTCGGGCATAATATCATAGTATTCTGTTCTTTGCATAAACTGTATTACATCACAGTATTGACTAGAAAAGCACTCGGAGAGCGCAGACCTCCGCCAGTGCCACAGTCCTCAGCCATATTGTGATTTTGACCATAAATACTAGTCCTACCTTTATTTCATCTAAATATTTAGATTCCTTTACCATGAAAACATACCATTAGCAATTGGAATCATAATGATATCTATTTTAGTTTAGTAGTTATTCACGAAAATCATACTTTTCATCATCACCTCAAACAAGCCTGTTATGCAATACACAACTTGCTTTATTTTAATAAAATCACAAAACAATGCTACTAAAAGTCTGTTTGAGATCATTTTTGAGTGATGGAAGCTGTAACTTAATATTTGGTTGGTATCTGTCAAGTTATGTGAAGCTAGCAAAAAAGGATGTAATTTCCTGCATAAGCTTTTCATACTTAAAGCACACTTGGAAAGTTACTCTGAGAACTTTATTGTGAAAAGCTTGTCTGAAGTCACATTTTAATTTTCTTTAGTGGCTTAAAGGATGCATGATAATGGATTATATGCAGTTTTCCGATTTATCAATATTTCTGACCTCATTATTGCTGATGCCAATATTGATATTTGTTGTCAGACCATTAAGCCTTCCTTTCACAGAGCAATACTTGAAACAGGTGAAGTAATGGGTTTAAACCTCCTTTTAATAGTTGCTGATTTTGTTATGGAAACAGACATTGCTGCAGCTCTGAATTATGATAAACTGTTGCGATAGATTCCAGCACAAAGCCAGTGGTGAAGTCACATACAGACAGATTAAGCTTAGCTCTGATGATGATGAGCCTGTCTACAATGAGGGGTTTGATTACTGTGATGAAAGGAAAATGCCAGGTACAAAAGCTGAATCCAGTTGAGCCGAAAATGGAAAAGCATACAGGGAGAATAAAAACTGCAGTGCATGTTTCTTCACACCTCCAAGTAAAAGTCAGATATATGTCCCCCCAGCCCCAATCCTAACAACCAGTTGATTAGACGATGTGTGCTGGTGTAATTTTAGTCATCAAAGTTTGTCCCTTCCTAACTTATCTTATTGCCTTATCTTATTGCTTTCATGAGACACATTCTACTTCTTATTAGTATGAGTTACCCTTCAATGCTTGCCCCAGTTGCGCTGTTTTACCCATTACTGCTATTTTTCTGTTGTGTCTGTTGTGCGATGTTTTAATGATAAAATAGGGTGTGTTTGAGATTAAAACAGAATCTGAAGATGCATTGTGGTAGTGATGGGAATAAGGACCTGCCTGCCTTCTTAGTATCGCCAGATTCAGAGGTGGACTTTTCAGGTTAGTTTTGCTTTGGGGCTCATTGTTAAATTCACCTTCAGCCAGTCCACCAAAGTTATTGTTTTGTATTTTGAGTTCAGGGCTTATTGAACATTATGTCATGTGACAAAAAATGTGTTTGTGGTGAAGCTCCATGTTTCTACGGTGCTGCTTAGGTGTGATATTGTGCCTATTGAGATGGTAATTTTTCACTGCTCTTTATGTTTTGACATATTTGTGTTTTTCACGTGATTCTTTTAATTAAATCCAAGAGAGTTTTTATATAAACCTGTAATTGTTAGCATCACTCACCTTTTGCAGCTATCATTCAACCCTCAATGAGCTGCATTGTAGATGTGAAGCAGCTTAAGCTTGGCACTCCCTTCCTGTCGGTGGCTTTTCCATGTTCGGAACAGACACTGTAAAAGACTGCCTTTGTTACTTTTATCTTAATTCATTTTCTTTCAAACATCTTTGCATGACAAATCCCGACAAAAGCAAACTTTTGAAAATGTTTCACTTTTCTTATCAGTCAATTCACTTCAAAATGAAAAAACATGTAGTTCTACTCCAACTCCTGTTGATGTTCTTGCAGCACGCAGTTTGCTATCAGAGTGTCAAATTTCAAAATAAATTTCTGTCACAAAGCAAACCTCTTTTTCTCTGTGAACAACAAAGAGATTAATAATAGACCAGGCATGCAAGCAGACTGGCAGATCACTGCAGCTTATAGTAGCTGTCTCGTGTTTACAAATGGCCTGTGTGCACTGTTTGAATAGAAAGGTTGAAAATGTCATTCACTGGTGTAGAGGAACATTAAATGTGCTTTTTGTTGAAGGCTGTAGATAGATGTTGTACACACTCACAGTGACTCAGCAGGCTCAGCTCAGGAGTTCTGTAATGTGAGGTCTCCAGAAGTCTTCAGCACATGAATCATGTCACCTGCACTCTGTGCCTTTTAAAGTTATGTTATAAAAAGCACTTGCTGTGCTTTGTTGGAAAGAAGGATCAGTAAGTTGTTTTTGCTGTTAGGAGACAAAAAAACAGCCTCTGTTCTCCTGGAAGTATGTTAACCCTTAACACTCTGATGTAGTAATGGTGTAACAGTCCTCATTTTGAGCTGAGCTTAAAGTGTTTTTATTCTATTTGTGATTATTCTATTTTGTTTTTCCAAAATGAAACTGCCTTCATTTAATTAAAATCACAATCCCCTCACCCCACCCCAAGGTATTGTGATACCAAAGTCAACTGTTTTTAGCTTTTGAGAGACAAAGTATTAAGATAATCTCCCCTCACTCTATGTTTTACTTATTTATTGCTGTTCTAGTGTCTGAGGGGCCGTTTACACAACGCCTGCCCAAAATGGAGAGTTTTTTATTGTGTTTTCACCTCCCGTTCACATGGGAATGGTGGTCGGAGTGCCTGAAACCACAAACTTTTGAAACCAGGGTCTAGAGTAGAGAGTTTTGAACACATATAAAAACACTGACGTCACTGAATGCCCAGTACTCTTTCACATGAAGACTGCACATATCAGGGACAAGAAAAGCTTCGGCTGTCTACTGAGCAACATATGTGCTGCTAACCATGCTTGGTTTGTTATCCAGTCTAAACTATCCAGACAGATTTTTCTTCAAACAGATTTGTTGTCCAGACATGAAACTCCTTCGTCTGCATGCGTCCACTTGCCATCGGTGTTCTCGTAATGCTTTTCTTCTTCATGCGCTTGTTGTAACACTGTTTCTCGACAAACCTACATCACCATCTGCCGGCCTGGCATGCATGCTACAGTGTATTTAGTCATTCTTGTCTCCATGTGGACGCAGATCTTTTGAAAACGCAAAGGAAAAACCTTTCTGTTCCGGTGAAAATGTTGTTGTGTAAATGTTGCCTAATACAGACCCTTGGTAAACAGAAAGTGAGAGGGGCTGATTAGTATTTTTTTTAAACTAAGGAAGGCAGAATAACTGCTGTAAAAATGTAGGATGAGGATTCACTCTGACCTTTATGTATTCTGTCTGCTTCTCGGTGTCTACTGTGTTGATGTACACATCCAGACTTTTTGTGTGCAGAACATTCAAATGAACATTTTTCCATCCTGTTGTGGTGGGGAAAATCCAAAGCTGCTCCATCTAACCAAGCTACAAGTCTTTTTAAGAACTAAAGCTTCAGCTTCAGTTTTATTGTCAGAGTGACTTCTGCTCACTGTGAGACTAGAAGGGTAGCATAGAACTACAGTACATGGAATAGTCACTGTGAATGAAGCTTCCATCTCTTTGATCGCAGACACTTTCTAGTTCTTCACAATCTAAGACCTTGACCTTATCTCGATCATAATTCCACATGCTGTGTTTGGTACTACCCCTCTCACAGCAGCCTCCATATTTTTCGTCAGTATAACTTGCTCTTTTTTTCCTGTGAAAATTCTACATCCACCACACAAGGTGTCTGTTCTCTTCCTGCCTGTCTTATGTCCCACTGTTGGCCCAGTGTGTGGTTACCACTGCGAGAGCGCCTGACAGTCGTGCAGAATTTTGAGAGAGAAATAAGAGAGGTGATTGTGTTGTTTGGCTAAATTAACAAGCATGCTTTGCTCAATTAATTAAAATGTTTGTTTCACATTACCCTGTGTGTGTGTTTTTTAAAATGACAAACCAAATAGGAGAATTATGAAGCAAATGATGAGTCATTAATGCAGTTCCCTCTAATTTGCACTAGGAAATACAAATGAGTGAATCACCTTAATTTAGAAATGAGCTGGCAAGTACGAGTGTGTGTGAATAAAGATTGTGTTTTAAACCACCCGGCCATTATTATGATAATGTGAAATTGAGCAATGGATCTTATAATTACAATCTAAGACAAGTTTAAAGTCTTTACCAGAGTGCGGTCCATGAACTTTAGTCCACACCAATCTTTATTGAAATGTAAATGCAGAAACTTGAGACAGAGGAATTTTTAAAGGTCAATACTTGAAGCTGTTGTCATTTTTATTCATTAGTAACAGTATGTTTGACAGTGTGATCTGAATAAACACTGCTGTACCAAGAGGGGTAATACTTAAATATATATATTTTATTTAGTATCTTTAAGTGCATGATGCTTTTACTTGCATGGTGCTGGTTTCTACTTAAGTGGACAGGTATGCAAACAACCACCCCAACAGACAGGCCGCTGCAACAGCCTAATTTTGATTGAGGGGCATTTGGCACCACAACTATTCTAAAATATTAATACATGTTTTACTTAATTGCTGGGCAGATGAAGGCAAAAGGGAGCAATGGGTTTTATATCTTTTTTTTTTTTTTTAAGATCAAGCATAATGTCAGAAGAACACCTTTTTTAGATCATCCACTTGAAGGTTAGAGCCACTTATCTAGAGGAGATTGCATGTGTAGTGTGAAGAATTACTAGGAAGCGTGTCCTCGGTTGGAAATGTTGCCTGGAGTGTTTAAACACGCAGCTGGGGGCTTGATCCTGTTAACACGGATGGTGGCCGGAGCCGAGACAAGCTGTGAGATTTGGAACAGAGAAACAAATCAAACACCCCCAGATGTCACCAAAACACTCAGAGATAGAAGGGAAAGTTAGAGGCTAAATCTGTTCTGTATAATCAGTCAGGCCACGGAAGAGGGCAGGTAGTGACTGTGTGTGTGTTTGTAGTCTGATTGGTATCCCTGTCAGGCCTGCTCTCAGCATACCCTCTGTACCCATTTCTCTATGTAAACAGGAAGCAGATCTCTCGCTTTTTTGCCCCTCTTTCGTGTGGCCTTTGCTGTCCTCCTGTGGTCCCCCTTTTGTTCGTCTTCCTACACCCTCCTGAGAACATACAGTACATCTAAAAAGTGACAGGTCCCCAGCTCCCATAGCACATCCTTATAATAGAAAGTAAAGGCGAGGGCTTGTTCACATCCAGGTTAAGTGTGACATATTGGCGTTTCCAGCAGCTTCTTACCTATTTTTCTCCATGCTCTATTCCTGGCATTCCTGTTTTCGTTCCTTGGGCTTCCCTTGGACATCTGTCAGAAATTTTGAGCTACAGCTGCCCTTGCATGTGATACTGCTGTTTTCATCTTTTGTTGCTTTTCCTCCAGTCCCTATTTAGCATGGATCCAGTGTACGTGCGTGCATAAGGGACTGCAGACTCCTCGGGCCTTCCTTTCCCACACGGCTGGAGACATGAGGTGTTTGACAGGACAGGAGGCCTGCACGGAGGTGGAGGTGGTGTGGGAGGTGCTACAGGCACAGGATTGACAGCGCTGTTTGTTGTTGTCAGCTTTGGACTCCCTCCGTTTCACCATACGCTACAAACAGAGTCGCGTTACACATGAAGAAATGCTGGCTGAGAACCAAACACAAATACACTTGCACACACAGAAACAGGGATAAATACACACTTAGCAGTCATAGCAAGATATCCCTCAAGTTCCAGGGATTAAAGCAGAAAACAAATAGGAAATGAAATTTAAAAAGACAAGGAAGTTACATGGGAGAACACTACATATGTATTAAATGATTGTTTATCCTATTTTCAAAGTAGAAATAAAATACACAGTCCTATTTCAAGTCAGCTGTGCAACATAGTGACTCTGTTTGTGGCTTCTGATAATGTATCATAATAGAGCTTTCACCTTATACTCAATATTTGAATATCCATGACACTCATTTGAGCTCTTGGAATGTAAATGTACATACTATCTTCAGCACATTAGCGCGCCTGGAGCAGTGAAATGCCCCAGCCAGAGGGTGCTCCCACCCTCCTTGACCTCAACAACAATAGGTACACCTCAAGAAAATGGAGGACAGGCAAAGCCACTCCATAGAAGCACTTTGGGCTTCACACTGCCAGTAGCAAAATGTAAAAAAAGGCTTTGTTGATTATGTGCAAAACAACTGGCCTACTCCTCATCTATCACAAGTCTGCAGGCCCATTTGTCAGCCTTCCACCCATTGCAGTCAAACGATGCCTCATCATGGTCAACTGTGTCCTCCGTACGTCCTCCACCAAGAGTGTGTAAAGAGTCTGCACTGGTAGGGTAGGCCCATCACAGGCAACATTGCAAGGACATGCAGCCCGCTGTTGTGGCCTCCGGAGAGGTAAATAATGAAATGGTCTACTGGAAATGCCTCATGTCTTTGTTGCATCGGGCTGAGGGGGGGTTGAAAATCTTTTGGTTATTAGTGTGTATGTTTGGAAACCATTCAATTTAGATTTTTGTGAATATGTTAAGCTTTTGAGTAGCATTTTGAGTTATGTTCTTAGGATTAAAACTTTGGGTGGTTAAAAAAGTATGCTTATCATCAATGAAAATTGTATAATTTAAATATTTTTTGTATCAATGCTCTAAATCTGCAGTCAAACAAGCTGAGATGCAGTTTTCATAAAACAAGGTGCTGTAAACCGAAGAAAGTCGAGGCCTCCTCAATCTTGTACTTTGAGCTGTAGGTTTTTTTACTCTGTTAAAAGTAAGTTTGTGCGTAGACATTATTAAGCCAAAATACAGTATCTTAAAGGTTAAGCCTTCAGGCACATGGTCAGTTTGTGTTGCTGTAAAGTGGATGTTGCTGCAGTATATCAACTTGTGTTTTTGTCTTCATGTTAGTGTGAGGCACTCTCGTTTTGACTGTTTGCAGACAACTCTCAATAACTTTCACTCAACAGCTGTTTGATTTCATTTCCACACAAGTTTAAAAATCCAAAATTCTGTAAACATGAAAATGATGGAAATTCCTTGTGGTGATGGAGAACTTAAATCCCTAAGTTTAAAAGAAAATCACCCTCCTCTTGTCTTACCCACTCTCCTCTCTCCCTTGTGTGTTCTTGTCCCTGCAGTCTTTAGAGGGATAGTGGAACCATTTGGTTTTATGCTTGACCATGGCTAGTTAGTCACACTGTGTTCATGCTGTGCTCAGAGAATTGTGCCAGACTTATTTGACTGTCCGTTACTTCGGTCTCACCTTTTTATATTGTCCAGAGCGAAGGTTGTTTCAGGGCTCCTCCACCTTTTGCTGGCTTCATTCCTGCTTTTAAAAGCCTGGATCACTCACGTTATAGCATGCCAGCTTTATCTTGCAAGAAGTTTTGTGGGAAGATCACGCAGAAACCACATGATGTGTGTGTTAAAAAGAACTTCTGCAGGCGCATGTGCTCTCTTGCTAACAGAGAGTTCATCATCAGTCCACTCATGAGCTCATACTCACTTCTGCATTTGTTAGTCTGGCTCTTTCTCTGTTTTCTTGGATGTATATCAGGAATTACGTAGATGCAGACTGACTGGAAAGAAGTTTGCGTGGGAGAAGAAAAGACTTGGCCGCCTCATTTAGGGAGTGCTCATTTGGGTCGGCAATAGAAACAACAGTAGGTTGAAATGATGAGAGCCAAGCCTTTTGGCTCCATGAGCTCTCTGCCTTGGTTCTCAGCTGGTCACAGCTGGAAAGAGGAGGAGTACAAAAGAGAGGAATTCAGAGAGGACTAGAAAGCGAAGGATTTAGGAAGTGGTCTATTAAGCTTTCTTCCCACAACAATACTGTAGTCTAGTCTAAAGGGACTTATTCTACAGACCAAAGAAATGTCTCTGCCAGAATTACACAATAAAACAATGTTGTACAATACAGAATATGAGACTTTATAGCAGTATTGATAAGCTGAAATGTTACTGATTTTTGGGTGTTGGAAAATTCCAAAACCAAACCTTAACAGGAGGGGGTTGATCTCTGTCCCTGAAGCCACATTCACACCGAATGCTACTTGGGCAACCTGGGCAACCTCTCTCCATGAAAAGTCAGATCTTAAGCAATGTGACAGATGCAATCTGGACGACATACTCGCGTTGTGGGAGACATATGGCGCCACTCTTGTCCCTGTGGACAGGTACCCCTAGGGTCGCTTTTCAGGCAGCATCACATGTGGCTTTGCTGCAACAGCCTATCATTGTTGTGTGGGTGTGACAACACAGACTGTTTTTATTCTGGTTCACGGAGTGACAATCCATGTCCATGTGGGAACATTAGTTAGTGAGTTCATTACTCCAGGTGCAGCTAACAGATGATGCTGCTGCAGTGTTTTGTGGTTGGTAGGTGAGTGAAGAGGATACATTTGAAATAGTTTCAGCTAAACATTCATATGATATGATATGATATATGATGTGATGTGATGTGATGTGATGTGATGTGATGTGATGTGATGTGATGTGATATGATAGGAATCACAGTGAAACTAGAGGGGGCGTGACATCACTGAGCAACGGAACAGTGATAAGGGAGCTATTTATGGACAGGTGACGCACCTTTGTTGGGAGATGAAATCTCAGTTACCAAGTGATGTTCGGTGTGAACACACCTTAAGCCTCACCATGTACAAACAACAAGGAAACCTTTATTTGGAAAATATTAATGTTATACATGAAAAGCCCCAACCTGAGGGCTAATCATTGAAATAATTTCATTGTCACAAATGAATAAAGCTGAAAATTGCACTAGAAGTAATATCAGTTGAGTTAGGATAAAATACTAATAAAGCAATCTATAATAAGCTTCTTGCATGTTGCAATTATGGAATCATTGTTGCCCTACAACTATATTAAATTTAAACGCCCTAAATTTGTGTTATCACAAGTTCGACTTACATTGATTGTCATTCATCAAATATGCACAAGACCAAAAATGGCTTTAGGGTAATTAGCTTCTACAAAGCAGCGTTTATCAGATATGGGCACTGGATATGCTCAACCCCACAAGAGGTCTGCAGCAAGACATCCAACCATCCGTAGTTAAGGCCCATTGGCTACTGTAGGAAAGCCCAGTGTAGAGCATAGACCCATAGAATGAATGCAGTTGTTGGCAACATGGTGCTGAGCAATGCTGAATTGACCAAAAATAACAGAAAAGACATGTAAACCAATCAGAGGGGACTGGGCCCATGTGAGGAATGGACCTTAACATGGCAGAAGCTCTAACAGAGCGTCTTTGACAGACTGAGATTACAGCTGAATCGGAGTATTTAGTGTATGAAAAACAGTGCATCATTCTTTTCTTCTTCTGTTGCGACAGTGTTCATCTCCAGCTCAGAGAGGCCTGTCTTTTTTAACTCTGTGTATACCTCTTGTCATAAACTGCCTGTTGTCTCTTCAGCCAATAACATGCTTTATGAATCACGTGGGAGTTTGTGAAAGGTGATCTCTGCACCTAAGTCTGAGCAGCTTTCTACACCAAACTGACAAATGAGAGCCACCGTCACTACTTCATGACAGCAGACAAGGCTAACAACAGGCAAAAAGGCAATGCAATGAAATCACGTCATGAGGAACTTTGTACTCCTCAGCCAATTTAGTTTTGTTACTATCCTGTAATAAAACAGGTATTTACAGAACTGCTGCATCATGGTACATATGTTTAAAATTTTTTTTTTTTTTTGATGAACTGATTATTATGAAGTAACATATAAAGTACACAATAGTACAATATATAAAGTTAGAATTTTCCCTTTCTTGCGGAGTACTGTTGTTGGCGCAAAACTGCTTAGCTCTGTAGAGTCAATATGGACACTGGTGACTATCAAATAGAGAAGCTCAGTACATTGCTAAAGGGGGTTACTTTTCACAGCATAATTTTATAAACTGGTGTTTTTCTTGGCAGCATCACAAACTTGATTTTATCATGGTTTTATTTGTTTGTGTTATGAATGCTAATTTGCTAATTTCTGACCAAACCAAAGTTACGTTCAAGAATGTGACTAATAGGCTATTTTTTTTTAACTTTTGCTCATCTCTTGTAACAACGTATTGAGTATCGCATGAAGTATTCAAAGCCTTTTTATGGCTGAACCTTCAGGTACTTAGGGTGTAGGTCGACAAACATCAACAACTGCTTTTTCTCTGCTTGCTGAACAATTTTACGGAACAAATTTGAGTATGGCAAAATATTTGAATTGTGATTTTTGCTGTGTGTCCTCTTTAATGTTTTTAACTCTATTTCAGCAATTGTATTATATTTCCATGCTGTATTAATAAATTGATTTGAACAATAGAATATCTAGCTTTCTGCAGTATTCAGCCCTGTGAAATGTGTGTATCTGTAGCTTTGTACAGAGGCTACTCAGTATTTTATATGTATACTTGTTTGAAATGAATGGGTTCTCTTTATCTCCAGTGTTAGTAGTGTTTGTTTGTTAGATAGTTAGCAGAATAAATCACATCAACACTTTTGTTAAAATAAGAGATAGAATCCAAGACACCTAAATAGAACTAGGGTACAGCTCTTTTTTACAGACTCCTGAGGTTCAGTTTCATTGACTTTGGGACTCCCTGCCTGCTGTGAGGACAGAGGAGAGGGAGCATAGAACTGTGGCATACAGAATGGACCTTATATATGCTTTAGATGGAATCCTTCTATATGAACCACTCCTATAATCTTTTTGCTTGTTATATATCTTCACCATCTACGACCCCTCATGCCTACATTGTGAAGATTTTTAAGGCTTTTAAGACAATTGTTACAATCAATCAATCAATCAATCAATCTTTATTTGTATAGCGCCAATTCATAACAAGTGTTATCTCAAGACACTTTACAATAGAGCATAAAGCTCCTCATTTTATGGATGCACATATATGCATAGATACATATATACATATAAAGATTCACATATACATATATATACAAATATATACATCCAACACCCAACATGAATCCATATAGCCAATCATGAATCCCTCCATCATGGCGGCAAGAAAAAACCTTCTGTTAAGCAGCAGGAAATCTTGAATGTGGATCCCAGTCTCATGATGAACAGTAAATCCACACGATGCTGTGTTGGGTGTGAGGGCAAAGGAAGGGAGGTAAGAGGAGACAAGTGGACTAAAGTAAGAACTAAAGTTAGGGACAGATCCATGAACTATAGACCTGTCGTCTGATTTATTAGAGGTTAGCCTCTTGAGATGCTACATCTCATTTTCAGGAGGGTCCTCATGTCTGAATGGTTGTGGTGATCATTTTATAGAAGTATAAGCAATGATATTCTTACTGAAAATAAGAATTTATGGTAGTGACGAACTCATGGGTGCCCAGACTCAGACAATGAAATGTGTTTTCTGTCATAGGAAAGATTATTTTGTATTTTTATCATCAAATGAGCTTGGGAGTTACTGGGCTTTACAACATCAATCCTCTTAACCTGCCCTTTACACACAGACACACTAACAGGAACACCACATGCACACACACACACACACACGCACAATATTTCTCTTTCTGGAGACGTTTGAGTCAGTGCAGTGTTGGCCTACATAATGTCATGTTCCGCCGGCACTGCCCAATGTTTGGACAGGTCCATCTCTGCTCATTTGCTCTGCATTACACATCTGACTAAGTGTCCATCTGTTAGCCCAACCACTCAGGCGTAACATCTTGAGGTGTTTTTTGTCAAAAGGAGGCCTGTATAGCTGTTTGTACAGTACAGTTTGTACAACAACCTCTTTTTGTGGTTTCATTGACACAGTGGCAGGGTTCACATTTATTAAAGAAAGCTAGCTGTGTTAGCTTTACATGTTGGAGGACCTCCCAACTCTGCTGCAGTGCTGGAAAAAAGCCCAGTAAAACACTCATGCTCTGAGTAAATCTTTCTTTTTATATTCAGATTTGTTTTATTTGCTCGACATCATCTAGGCACTGCACTGTCAAACCAAGATATGTAAGCTTTGATCCTTCATTCTCCACCTCAGTTTGTTCAATTGTTTGTGTCTTTGTATCTGCTTTATTGTGGTTTTTCCCTTAAACATCCAGCGCTCTCACATTGTCTACCGCACAAGGCAGGCTGAAAGCAGAATGTGAAGAGGACGAGGTTTGCTCTGCAGGCAGACGCACACAGGGATGGGTTGCTATTTGCACTGCAGTGTTGCGTGTGGTTCTGTCGGTTTCTTTTGTGATTTGTCAGGGGAGTATGGGGAGTATTTATAGAAGCCCTCGCTCGTCCTGCTTCCAATTTGCCGATGGATTACGTTCCACTCAAACTTTGTGGAGGTGTGAGTGAGATAAAAGGAGAGAGAGGAGGGGGAAATGGTCGGTGACATATGCTTGTAAGACGGAGGGAGAGCGAGAGAGAGTGAAAAGAGGTGCAAATGAGGAGTTATGACTCACCCTGGAGGAGACACCTGAGGTGGCCAGAATCCTTCACATACCAAGGCATACCTGCACTGCAGTGCAGCCTCCTCACACTCGCTAATGCAGGAGTGTGTGGGCTGGAAAGAGGAGATTAATGGTATGGTTCCTCTTGCATTATAAACTCCTTACACATACACACACAGATACACAGTCTGGCAATACAAATTCCCTGTGGACTCAGTGATGACTTGGCTTTAAAGTAGGCCAAGGACCAGATTGAAGGACACACACATCAGCTGAGACTGAGTCATTCGCTCTTGTCTTTATTCTCTGCAGATTTTTCAATATAGCAGAATAATCCAGAGAAATGAGCAGTTCTGAGAATCTGTCAGCTGTCCATCGCTGTGTCTCCCTGTCTCCCCCCCTCCTCTCCTGTGATCCCGCTCTGAGGCTGGCTCAGTCTTTGGCTGTGTTTGACCTTTGGGTTGTCATGAAAGAAGGGATGATGATGGATTTATATTGAAACACAAGCAGATACGGGGCTAGGCCGACGAATGTAAATGATTGACAACTGGAAACATGTGTGGTGACATTGTGACTCTGACTGTGTGATTATGTGAGTGAGATGAGTGTTATTACTGTGCGTGTGAGCCAGGAAGTGTGTTTGAGGCCGTTGACTGACAACTTCTCTCTGTTCTTCCTGTGACGGCTGAGCAGTTTTCCATCCCTGAGCTACGATCAGTGTGCTCCTTGTCTATGTTCCAAGCCATTTGGTAAAACCACAGTCCTCCAGTGCACGTACTGGTATGCTAAAGAGATGAATGGAAGTGAGACAAAGCTCCTTTAGGATATATCCTGACTTAGAATCTGTGTGTGTCCAGATCACCCAGGGGATTAGGAATTTATATTTATCTGCTTCCTATGTACACTGGCTTTTCACACCCTTGGCTAAACAGTGGCTTAAGTCTGCATTTGTTTCTCTTGTTCAAGGAGCATGTGTGAGTGACAAGACAAGGAGGAAGTGGGATCTCTGAAGCTCCGCCCCTTGCTGGTGGAGCACCCTGCACATCTGACCAGAGACCCCTTATTCACTGGAACAGGTACGTTCATAGACACACGCATTTAAACTTCAGGTTGTTGAGCTTAATATAAGCTACAGGACTATTGATGTTTAATGCCATCTTTAACGTCTGAAGGACAGTACAGGTCAGAGCTTAGTGAGATGTACCAAACTTGTATCTGAATAGACAGCTGAATGTTGACATTGAATTTGAATAGGATAAATACATTTGTCCTCACAAACTTAGCTGCAAATTGAAAGTCAACTCCTTACAAAAACATTTGGCTCAGTCACTTGTATAAGCAGCCAGTTGCACAGTGTTAATTAAAATGACAAAAATACGGTAGGAAACCACACTTCTGTGAGAAAAAGGGTAATGTCTGACTTTAGGTGACTTTTCAGTGTGACTTTGGTGGAAAAACAAACACTTTTTTCATGTTTTAAAGAACTAAATTACATAAATGATATGTTTCATTTCCAGTTACTTGAGCCAATTGAGCTTTAGCACCTAAATGATTACAAACCCCAATTTCAATGGAGCTTGGATGTTGCATAAAATGTAAATAAAACAGCAGACAGTGGCTTGCAAATGCTTTTCAACCTACATTCAATTGAATGTACTGCAAAGACAAGATATTTAATGTTCAAATACATTTAATATATATATTTTGGCAAATATTTCCTGATTTTGAATTTGATGCCTGTGACATGTTCAAAAAAAGCAGGGACTGGGGCATTCTTACACAATGTCAGATCATCTTTTAATAACACTCATGCGTTTGAGAACTGATAACACTAAATTTTGTAGCTTTGTCCTTGAAATTCTTTCCTATTCCTGCTGATGTGCAACAACAGTCTGGTGTCTCTGTTGCTGTATTTTGCGCTTCATAATGCACCTTATATTTTCAGTAGGACACAGGTCTGGAGACAGGCAGGTCTAGTACCTGCACACTTTTAATTCGAAGCCACACTGTTGTCACACATGGAGAATGTGGCTTTCCTTTGTCTTGCTGCAATAAGCAGTGATGTCCATGAAAAAGATGTTACTTAGATGGCAGAATGTTGCTCAATAAACTGTATGTACCTTTCAGCATTAATAGTGCCTTCACAGATGTGCAAGTTTCCCATGCCATGGGCAATAACATGCGTCCTGATGTCGCTTTTAACTGCTGTGCAGCTGAAGGATCGAAGGTCACAGACATTTAATGTTGATTACTGACTTTGCTGCTTACGTGCAGATATTTTCTGTAAATTCTTTGAATCTGTTGAAGATAATACAGACTGTATTTTGATAAAGAACAGAAATTCCTACCAATTAATTGAAACATAAATCAGGTCAATGCAAAAGATAGTTTTATATGTTGTATTATTTTTTGTTATTTTTTTCAAATTGTTGCGCCAATGAAATATTAATGTAGTCTGAAACACTTGGAGGTAGGAGGCAGTTTCAGAGTTCTCATTCTGTGAAATCCAATATTTAATCCTGCTGTTAATGTGTGCAAGAGTTCATAACCAAAGCACTCAGTGATGTCCAGTGATCCTCTGTGGACGCGACAGAATTGGCACTTTTTAAGAGTTCACCTTTAGTTGATTCTCTAAGAAAACAAATAAAGGTTATCTATTAAAATAACAGATTTAAGAATAAATTTGTATTCCTGTGGTTTTATTCTGCAATTTGTACTAGCTTTTGCAAAGGTTCACTTACTTCCAACTGAAATAAACCTCCATTTTAAAGTCCTGTGGCCGCTAGTGTTTGACTTTGGTGGTCACAGGACAAATAAAGGTCAATATTTGAAAAAAAAAAAAACGATTCAATATGCAGGAGATGAGTAAACAAGCTGATTTTTAAGCAAATATTGGAGGATATATACAGTATACAGTCACATAACCATGGGCAGTGTTGTGTGTAACGCGTTAGAAAGTAACGCGTTACAGTAACGAAACTACTTTTTCGTGTAAAAAGTGAAGTAACGCGCTACTGTTGAAAATTTGGTAACGAAACGTAGTTCCTTTTTTAATGCAGCGCGACGTTACATTTCCCTCGGACAGATCTGACACTGAAGCTGCCTTCTCAGCTGCTCGCACAGACACGAGCAGCGTTGCCAAGTCCACTCATGATAAGCGTCTAAAGGCTGAAAATCTCGTGAGTCACAGCCGCAGGTTGTGGTTTTTGGGCTTGTTTCTAGACGTGAAGTTTCTTCTTGGGGCTCTTAAGTCTGTGTGAATCCCCCTGATTATCTTCCAGCTCCTAACATACAGGAAAGCACGACTGCGGTAGGTAGTTTGTCCACTTCGTCGTTTCCTGGTTATATGCACGCCCCCAAACACACTCACGCACATGGCGCATGCTCCAGAGCCAAAGTTGCCAGGTCTGCTTGTTATAAGCGACGGTCTTTTCTTAAATAGATACTTAGCACTGTGATATTGAAATGTATGTAGACGAAAATTAACACACTTTGTGTAGACTTCTCTTTTTTAAAAGTAGTATATCACATTAGGAAAGGAAATAGCTGGGGGCTGCTTATTTTGGGCTTATTTTTATTGACCAGGTTGCTTATTTCAGAAGCAAAATGTAGAAACACTGGGCAGGAGCTCTCATTCCACAGGGTATGTGATATTTTGTAAGAAAAAGAGCACAAAAAACTGTTATGTTCTCTGTAGTAGACCTTTTTGTAGGCCTTCACATTTAGGAATAGATATGGGGTTCTGTCCATGATCAAGCAATGTAAAAGAAACGGAAAAGTAACTTGAGAAGTTACTCTTCATACTCTTTCAGATGTGACGAGTACCGAGCAAACACTACTTTTTAAAAGTAACTTCCCCAACACTGACCATGGGTAATTGCGACATGGTGAATTTGCCAGTAAAGAATTGGTCAAAAAGTGTAATTTTTTCAATTGTACCATTTATAGGGTCCCAGAAGTTTTAAATGAAGAGCTTGGCAGAGTCACGTTCCCTCCTGCAGACGGTCCTGTCCTCAAACTGAAAGAATCCAGCATCGATAGCCTGACACCAACCCCCTAAAATTGATTTTTAAATTTTCGCACATGAAAACATCAACACCAGCTGCCCCAAAACTGGTTAAGAACAGCCTTAGCCGGAGCCCAAATCACTCAGGAATACACATTTCAGCCAGAAATCTTTGTTAGTTTCAGAGATATTGGCATTCAGCAGTGGCTGCCCAGGAGCATTTGTCTTTCAGGAATGTCAAAATCAGGCGCAACACCCCTTTATTAAAGGCCCATAGTTCTTAAACCCTTAAGATTTTCCAACTTTGCATGTGTTCAGTGTAAATTTAGAGGCACCATCCAATTTTTTAGGTGATCTGAATCAGTCACCTTGGGATCTTTGGTTGAGTTCATAAGGAATGACCCAACATAAAGTTGATGCTCGAATCAGGTTGTGTGAACTGTAAACTATGTATTGTTTTTTTAGCTAAAACATGCAACAGCATTATAGTCTTATTCTTAAAAACGACTTTTTTTCTCTTATCCAGTAAAGCAGTCTCTCTGCTTCTTCTTTAAATCCTACAGTTAAAGCTAATGATTCAAACCGAGCCGACTGTACAGCTTGTGGAGACACATTCAGGGACTCTGCTCGTCTTCTTCATGGCCGTGTAAGAAGATTTGAATTTTAAAAGGAAAAGCACAGAGTCACACAAGAAAGACATCTTAAAGTGAAGAAGTAAAAGCAAAGTATGGGGTGAAGTCTGACACATTTTTTACATTTTTTGGTGAAGATTAAAGGTACAGGTAGACTTTTAAAGCAGTTAGTCAGCAGGGAGATCCTGCTGTGAAGCCAGAGCCTCATAAATCCTGTCTGCTCGGCATTAGCCGTGTTAGGGGGAACACTACCACGAGCAGCTCACATATGTCTTAGGACAGACACACAAAGTAGACAGGTTAAACAGATCAGGCTCTAAACATTGTGAAAGTATCATTGTTTTGTATTTGAACATGTTAACATAAACAGTTTTTGGTGTTGTGTTAAATGTGTGAAAAGCAGAAACACACGCTGTGCTATCTCCCCCTCAGCCTTGTATGTTTTAGTATGTGTGAGGTGAAAATGAGAGGGAGAAAAAAAGGATGAAGAGAAATGTGTTTCAATGAATTGTTAAAGAAACTGGCATCACATTTTTCAGAATAAACATGGTTTACAGCATAAAGGCATGCTGCAGTGGTTTATGTGCCCTCATGTCTGCTGTTAATGTGAATCTTTTTAATATGCTGCCGACTTGCCTGTGTGTTCGTGGCTCACTGCATTATCAACCAGCTTGACTCTCCACAGGAAACCCCCTGTGACAATAATGTGTATTGATTTTGGCCGAAAATGCCCAAGCGATTGGAGATTGAAGTGTTTAATTCCACTTTGTGCCTCTGCCAGGTTTTGCATTGGTAATCAATTTCAGTTGTGACTTTTGGACCAGTCCAGGCAGGGCTCTCTGTTTGTTTGTTTTACTTTTTAGCCTTTATTCTGACAAGTTTTCAAACTTAGTTTTTTTTTTCTTCACCACACTTATTGATCCACTCCCAAGTTGCATGCATTCAAATAGAAATAGGATTGTTCTCCTATAAAATAAATATTCTCTTCAGCAAATCCACTGGAGGTTGTGTTTTGCCTTTTTTCAATAACATTTGGAGGAAAACTCTCATTCTGTCTTTCTGCCTCAGGTTGTACTCATTTAACTCCCACCTACAGGACAAGTCTTTGTTGTTAAGCAAAGATTTTGACCTGGTAATTAAGTCTGTATGTAAAGAGGAAATTTGCATTACCAAGGGCTCTATAGGTGAACCTAGACACAGGCCTCATCCATTGCTGTTCCCCTTCCTCAATGTCAGCCTGAGGTGGCATGGACCGAAAAGGATATATATACATTTATGTTTTTTTTAATCTTTAATCTAATCTCGTTTCTTTTTCGAAACATAAATAGCAAGTGGTCATCCCCATACCTGAATTATAGAGTTTGATATTATTTAGGTAAGAAAAAATACATTTGTATTTGTAACTTGTTCTGTTACTGCAACAAAAACAAGAGACACACAATATTGGGCTGTTTTCTTTTTTTCATGGAAATTTTTTAGACAAACTCAATCATATTTGTTATGATTGTACAAAGGCATCTATGATATTTCTGTTTTTTAAGGTTGCTTAAATAGACTTTCCATGACACGTCTCAGGGATGGTGAAGCTATCCAATTCATGCAAATGTGATACTTCAAAACTGTCTTGAATTTTGAACAAATGTTCACTTAGGCTGTGTCCTGTATCCTTAAAAGTTGGACTGTACCTGTCTGTTGCCTGAAAATATTTCAGTATATGTGAAAAATATGATGTGAGCCAGTCCCAGAGCATTAAGTAAAGAAGTAAAGCGATGCCATCAAAGTTGCTGTCGCTTCAGTTCAGTGGCAACATATTGTTTTATTTTAGGACTTCTCTCATTTGAAAACCCACACACATAAACTTTCTCTGACAAATACACATATTCATACAATTTGTCCCCCACACACAATTACTCATAAAACAAGATATTCAGACTTAAGCAATTTATGTTATACACATAAACACACATTTTATCTTCCACAGTCTGATGTGCACTTACTTTCTCTCACACTTACACACCCACACATTCTTCAATACACGCTGGTGTCATCCCCAATCCACACTCGTATATCTTGTGTTTTAAGCACAGCAGCGCTAACCCCTTGACCGTTCGGCACATTTAAACACTAAAGGATTTGCTAGTTGAAACATGGTTTAACTCATTAGGCTGCTACAGGCCTGAAACTCTCATGTTTATGTTCGCTGATAACAACATAAGCATTTTTTTACCTGTGACGGATGCTGAAGGAGTGGACAGAATGGACATGGACGAGGCTGTAAAGTTTCTGAGTAGATGGTGAATAACACCCACACATTACCGTCCTCTAGTCTTTCTTCATTGTCTGACAGGAGACTTGTGTGAGGGCAGGGGCAGGGTGTGTTTTTCGAATGTGTAGTGTGCTCCAGTAAAAGGGCCCGTGAAGCATAGTTCCACGTGCAGGCAAGTATGCATGTTTTTGTTTGGCACATGTCCGTACCAAACCGAAGGCCTTGCATCAAAATGGTTTGGCACGAATACAAACACTGCTACAATCCTAGAGCACTACTAGTGTTATACATGGAATGACTGTGGAACCTCCCCTTGATATCCTGAATTGCAGATTTCTAGTTTTGTTTTCTTTACTTAAATTTCCTTAAATTTAATTGCATCAACTTGAGGTTCACACTGGGTGAGATAGAGGGCTGCATGTGGCCCTGAGCTGCTGGTAACCAGTCCCTGCTTTAAAGCAACACAGATTTTTTTTTCCAGAGTAGTAACACAGCAGTTCTGCTCCTTCATTACCCCTTCAGTCATTAGAATACTATCTCCCCCGTCTACTTCATTTCCCTTTACATACATAAACATAACATGCTGAGGGAAGGCCCCTCTCTCTGTCATAAATTGTGAAGCTCCAGGTCTCCCTCACCCTAGACTTTTTTTTTCCCCCCAAGTGTTTGTGAGAACCACTGGTTGTGCAATCTCTAAAGAGGGATTAAGCCCGAGGAGAAGAGGAGAGGAGGGGGACATGAGGAGTGACACAGAGAAGGATGTGAAGGGGGAAATTGTGTTCTGGTCAGTGTGTAGTGATGGCAACCGCTCTTGAAAAGAGACAACATCACCAAAAGACAGACGGACAGATGGACGGGGAGGTGTGTGGAGTTGTGACGGCAGGGTGGAGGTTTTTTAAGGAGGGATGGAGGGAACGTGATATGTTAATGGATCAGGGAGATAGAAGGTTGGCCAACCGTGCGCCTGTTTAATGTGAGGGGAGCCAGGCTGTTTAAAAGAGACTTCAAAGACACTAGTGCCTAACATAAACTAGACTGACATACACTCACACACAGGCAACACACACAGTAAAAGCACGACCTTAGGCTGTGAGGGTGAGCGCGGAGGAAACCTGAGGTGTCCGCTGCCAAGCCTGATTAGAAATACAGGGAGAGGAGCCGTAGAGCAGAGAGACAGCTCCAGGAAAGTGTGTTTGCTTACATTAATTCAGTGCACATGCTTAGAAATCTTCCCCTGCTGCTGTTTGGAGTGCAGCTGTCTGCTTCTTGTACACTGGCTGAGATCTAATAGCATTCAAGGAAACAGGTTGACATATCTGACAGCATTTTGACACAGCTTTGTGAGGAGGAGTCTCTGGGAGTGCTTGTGTGACAGGGTGCATCTGTGTCGATGTCTATCTCTGCCAAAATGTGCTGATTTAAGTTTGGCATGTGTGCCTGGCTCTGCTGGGAGAGAGAGCTATAAAAAAATCAGAGGAATGTGTCTTTTTCCATGTTAATGCTGGGATTTCACATTCTGTCATGTTGCTGCATTGAGGTCAGTTGAGGCCGGCACAATCCTGCAAAGGTCAGAGAAACAGAGGAGTGCAGGGACTGAAAATCAGACCTCCTACCGATCCTGGAATTTTAAGAATCTCTTGAGGTCCAATGCGATCCAAACAGCCAAAGAAGCATTCAGATAAATACTTTGTGGATCTCCATAGGAATTAGTGAATTCCTAATATGGTTACACTGCTGGAAAGTCCCAGAGGCAAGTCAGTTGATCATGTTGCTTACATATTTGTGTGTTCTTTTGCACTTGTTTAGTTGTTTTCTGGCTGCAGTGTTGAACTAAGCTGTGTTTTTACTAGAAATGAGTAAATAGATTGTATTTATTCCAGCGTAAAATAGGTTCACAGAGTGCTTCACAAAAATGAAAAAGATAATTACTGTCAAAAGCAATAGCAAAGTGTCTTGAAGACAAAGAGTTAGAACTGTAGAAAAACAAAGTAAAACAGTTTGTCATGAGCCAGTTTAAAGAAGATTTGTCTTGAGCTCTTTTTAATGAATCATGCTGCTGAACCGCAGTGCTGTGAAAGACAGTTCTGAAATGTCCGTTTAACGAATTAAAAGGCAGATCGCCTTTAGATTTTTTAAGAATGGGGCCAAAAGACAGCAGGCAGACCCTCATCAAAAGGCTTCAGAGGATCCACTGGGGACGTGGGGCTGGAGCTGGTCAGTGGCATAGTTAACTGCCTCCCATTTAGAACTTTATGATCAAAAATATTCTCAAAATGGATGCTGACATTGCCTGCAAGAAATTGTGAGTGAAATAATTTTGATGTACTGTTGGACTGTGTGATAACTTTAAAAAACAAAATGGTTGTTATGTTTGTGCCTCCCATATTAAAAAGCTACTGTCCTCAATGTAGGCTGTCCAGATCTGATAACTGTGGCTCTTTTCCACAATGTTATGCCCTCACTTTCCCTCCCTCATTTCCACCACCTGCAACTAGGGCTTTATAATATCAGGAAAAGTATTAGAACTGCAATATTATTTCCTTTTGTGACATGTATTACATTTTTTTGTCACAAAGGACCTTATAAGACTTAGGGATGGCAATTAAACTCTCCTTTCTTCAGAGCTCTGATACTCACAGGAGCAGAATGGGAGAGGAGAAGGGACTTGTATCCTAATGGGTTAATTTTAAATAGACTGTTTCCTTGTTATTGCGTTGCTTAATCAATGTCTACCATTTCTATTTTTTTTTTGTTAGATTCACCTGACATGACAGTAACTTGAAATGTAACAACACGCAGTGCCAAGCTACTACCCACACTGGCATGCATCTACATGTGCTTAAGAAATAATCCCAGGAACAAGATGGGGCTAGTAACTGACTGAATATAGGGTGAGAACTTTAACGAGCAGCAGTATGAGGCCTTGCTAACGTCAGTAAAATGATCACTGAGGACCCACATTTGTTAATTGAATATCTGTCATGTGGGTCCTGTTTTTTTCTTACTGTAGTGTTAAATATGAATACAGAGGGATACAGATTCTGCATTTATAGCATTCACTGACAAAGGAGACTGATGTCAGACAGACTTTCATCGGTTATAAGTCATTAAGAGAGAAATCAGGTACTCAAGGTGTCCAGTAATCAGCACTCAAATGGCTGTGTGACATGCTTCAGGACAGGTGGCCAACATTGCACACAATGTGACTGTTTTGGATGTTCACATTACTGTCAGGCTGCAGACACGATAAATCAGGTCACAAAAGCCTGAAAGTAAAGTTTAGAAAAGGCACAATCTCAATTCAGAATTACAATGCTATCTCAACTTCTCAAAGACAACTGTCCACTCATTTGCATACCCCTGTTCTTTTAAAAAAAAAAAAAAAGCTGCATTCACTTTTCAATATTTGTTTCACAACAACCACTGTTGCTTCATCAGCCGCACCCACACAGTGCATGGCAAAACACACATTTTAATCATCAGTCAGACAATACTTGTCTACAATTTTGCCTAACAGCTTCGCCAGTTCTCTCAGTTGTCGTCTTTGTCGCAGTGCTCCACTGTCAGTCACCTCGATGAGAGTAACCACATAAAGGTTGGCAGTTTGACAAGCAGTTATAAAGCAGACGTGCTGGAGGTGGAGTCCATGTTTCTGCAGTAAAGAATGTAGAAGAGCATAATGAAAACCACAGTGGCAAGGTCAAGAGTGAATCCCAATTCTACCCCTTAGCCCTTATCTTACCTCTTAACCCATGGTTTTGCACGTTCACGTCTATTGTAGGGATATCCCAATTCTCCATATGGCTAAGGGAAAGGCTAAGACGAGGACTACACAGCCCTCGAAATGTTGGCAGATGGAACCTCTCTGTAAGGAAGGGGTTTGACAATTTCCCATAATACACCACACTGGCTGACACGAAAGCAGAGTGGAGATCAAAGGAAGCACATCATTTTAAGTAATTATTAAATCATCAAGCAAATATGTATCATGTTTTGAATTGTTGGTCATATTTTACAATTTCTAGTTTTAGTTAGCTTTTGCAGCTGCAGCTACGGTTATTGTTGCATCTGCGTACGTCACAGCCAGCGAGCAGCTCTGAGTGATGACGTAGCGGGATTCGAGTGGCGTCTTGTTTGTCAGCAGTGTGTTTTCACCCCTTCCCCTTGGCTCTCAAAACAGAGGGCTAAGAGGAAGGGGTAAGACGAAGGGTATTGGAGAAGGGGTAGAACTGGGATTCACCCAAGTGTTACATTATAGTATACAGGAACCAACAATAAGAGGCACATCCATGTGTGTAGATGTTTTTGGGGTTTATACCTGGCAGAGTACAAGGAGCAAGAATTTGCACTTAGTGCTTTGGTATTGTGACACCACTGTTAGATAATGCCACATGCCTTGTGGTTACAATTATCACAACAAAATCCATGCACGCAGTTTCACACATACACTCCTAGGAATATTAGAAAATATCAATGCACCAGTATATTGCAATACTTTTGGCGCAATACTGTATGGATAGTTTTGGTCCAATATCACAAATGACTGTTATTCATTTATTAATAGAAATTCAGCCTTATTTCTGTATTTTAGTGAAGCCTTCAGCTGTTAATTGGCAGCCAACATTCTCCCGTTTGACTCTCTACCTCTCATTTACATTATTGTTGCTATTTCTGTCCATGAGAAACAGTGAAGTTTGTCTGTGTTGCTTGGACCATGCTTCATATGAATAACACTGATTAGAAGCTTGATCTTTACACATGCAAAATTATTCATTCTTAATGATCTAAAAAAATGTTTAAAAAACATTTATTGGGATATATTGTATAATCACCCTTGTGTCACAAAACATGTATCACTATCACTATCTTGCCCATAGGCACCCCTACACACTTCTCTCCTTTCTCCACCTCAGTTGTTGAGCGTAGTAGAGGGACGCACCAGCTCACAGAAGAATTTTGTACTGCTGTGGGTTGAGTATTACTGATGTGCAGCGTTTAAGTAGTTGACTTCACATGCTCCAAGGAAAGAAGATGACATCATGTATTCACAAAAGGCTGTTGTGTTATTCTATAAAAAGGTCTAGACCACAGGTGTTCAAACGAAGCAGAAGTTTGGATCATTGGTCATTTCTGTCTATTAGAGTATCAAGAATGTGGTGGGGACCTTGAAAAACGACCATACCTGCATACTTAACTACAGCTCACAGAAATTACAGGTCATGTTTTAAAGAAAGTAGCTGTATAGAACAGCAAGAGCAAGCCATTGAAAGACAGGCAAACATAGCAGCCTCACAATTTATAGCACTCAGCCATCAGCCACGCTCTCTCCACACTTATTGCACAGAGAGTAATGTGTGTCTTTGTGAAGCATAAGTACAGCCAAGAGTGTGAACATGGTGAGCTGTTAACACTCAAGACAGCGCAGATTCTGCTGAGCCGTTTTTATCCTCAACACTTTAAAAGCACACACAAGCACAGACGAGAATACTCAGTGTCAGAATATATAGTTATGAAACCACAGACTTTGAGCTCAAACTTGTAAAACAAATTGTGTTTAAGCAGAGTGTTATTGTAATAATGAAGGATAAATGATGCAACATAACCACCTAATAAAGTCTTAAAAAATAAAAAAGCAGAAGAGTGTCTCCAGAATATTTACTCATTCCTGTGACTCGTAGCTTTTTATTTAAATCAGATAATTATAACATGAATGAACATTACATGACTAACACTCTCTTACATTTTCATAACATCACCTCATTAGTCAGATAGATTTTCACCCACGCAGAGAGTTGTTCAGCTACAAAGACAAAAACTCCCATGATCTCAAACAACTTCATCAAACACCTTTCTTTTTCTGCTTTGATGAAGATTGCTTGTAGCAGAAATAACACACCCGGTGTTTCATGCTTTTGTTTTTTTCATTCTTTAAAAGGGAGATTATTTTATGAGGGAAGATACTCACTATTGGGAAGAATAAAATTGAATTAGCTCTCTTTTGTCTGAACGGTTTGTCATCCTGATACCAACAGGATTTAATGAATAAATAATGATGAAGTAAACAAGAGTTGTAGGTTAAAGATAATACTTTTGGCATTATACTGTCTAACTTACTCTTTCTAAACTTTTGGTCTGTGGATTTTTTTACGATTAAATGTAAAAAAAAATGCTTGCTTTGAAGCATTGAAAGACTTCAATTCATCCTCTGCAACAGCTCTTCATATGAAAGAGTAAGATTTGAGACAGTTTCTTAATATAATTTGAGCTGGTTGAAACTGTTGTATGCAAGACTTTCTACCACAAAGAGCCACAAAGCCACCGGGAAGCTTGTTTAAAACTGGTTTTGCTGTTTTTTGATTGTGCAATTATTTTGCCTTTCTGGGGAATTAACAATGAGATGTTAAATTTTCCATTTGATGTTTTTACCAAAGAGAAAATGCGGTTCCTAACTACAAGTGAATGTTTTGAAGGGATGTCCTGATCAGGTGTTTTGTTGCTCATTACAAAAGCACAAAAGCACTGTACTGATGTCATCTCATTTAGTTTGATACAGTAACTTGCTCACATCCGACAAGTCTTACCAAGATTTTTAACACAGATTTCAACACTTTATTAATAATTGTATCTAAATGGACTGAAATTAAGATTTGGATATTCCACCTTGAATGCTTCAAATTGATGACAGAGCAGTGAGAAGTGGATTGGTTTGTTTTAAACTCAGATGTACTTCACAGAGTTTGAGGGGTGCGATCGTATTGGTGACCACAGGCATTGGTTTCCGTCAGCCAATTATGCATTTTTAATTAATATTGTTGGGATGCACAAAATTAAACTCAAAGCTTAAACATATGATTATTGGTATAAGCAGTTATTTAAATATCTGCCAGTAATTAAAGCTGATGTAGCAGCCATACGTATCTTGTGTCAGCAATATTTTTGGCAAAATGCATGAATGCACTGTAATGCTTCTCCTGTTATTGCTGATTATCTGCATTTAAGGATCAATCCATGGCATTTAGTATAGAACTTAACATTGTTTTATGCATCACATTTGTTTGTATCGCTTAAAGACTGTTGCATTGAGAGTAATAGGCAACATCTGTTACAGAGGAGACTTGGTGTTCTTATCAATAAAATGATGCATAGCTGTATTTTATTGATTAAGCTAAAGTAAGTTACTAAAATCAGCATTTTAGATATCAGTAAAAATATGTCTAGCTCCCAGTTTTGTCCTCTTGATGCAGGTATTGATTTAATGCCCCTATGCAGATATGCATGTATGAGGTTTTTGTTAAGAATGATTGGTCACAATACCCCACCGTCAAATATTCTGACTACTGGCCTCGACAGGCACAGAAGTCTTAGAAAGAACAAACTCTGAGGGAACAGATCCACACTTTTCTTTTCCTGCTGTGCACACACTTTGTGCATCCAGAATCCTATCAGCTGGACTTCAGAACTGCTGCTTTGCACTTCCCCTATCCTCCGTGGCCGCCATGCAAATCTAAACTAAGCTAAGCTAAGCTAAGCTAGCTAAGCACAAACACCTTTTTTCCTCCCAGGGGCACGAGAGAAATCACCATGGCCAAATTAATTTTCTCCCTTCTGCTTGTGCTGTAGCAACCTGAGGGATCATTGAGGCAGAGAATAAGCCAAAGAGAGGAAAGATTGAGCTGAAGGAGAGAAGGAAAAGAGAGCAGAGGAATTTTAATGTGGCTGTGTCTGTCTCTCGCTGCCTGCCAAAGAAAAGCAATTACTATCACAGCCCCACTCTCTGTTGTGTGCTGGTGTGTGCGTCTTTGTGTTGGTGTATTTACCTATATGTGTATATCAGGCTTTACACAGGCATTCTGTATGATTATGCATACCTAAGATAATTAGCTTGCAGCATGTACAGGAACTGTCATCTCATTTATATGTAGCTCAGCTTTAAATGTAAAAAAAAAAAAATGCTTGAAGACATGAAACATCTGATCCAGAATTTGAATGTCAGTTCTCTATTTGCTTACGGCGCTACCAGATACATAATACCAATTCACATTTTGTGCAACACATTTTGCAATTTCTCTCAGTGATTCTGTTTTCTATGCTTATGATAAATACAGACTTTCAGTATTACACTGTGCTGATTCTGAGGCTCACTCTGTGTGTGAAGGTGACCATTTGAGGAGAGGAGCTGATAAACAGCCGGCAGATAAAAGCTGAGAGCCAGCCAGACAGACAGACAGACAGACAGACAGACAGACAGACAGACAGACAGACAGACAGACAGTAGGAAGGACAAATGGAGGCAGTGAGAAGAACTTAGGCGTAGAGCCATAGGAAAGATGGGGTTTGAGGGGTGTTAAGAGAGGGGATATGAGAAGAAATGAAGTGTGATCGTCCCTGCAGAGCTTTGGGAAAAGGCTGTGATTGTATCAGCTCAGGACTCTCCATCACTCCTCACTCCAGACAGGGCTTTTAATATTTTTTTCCTCCTCTGTCTATCTATCATTTAGGATGAGGAGGTTCGCCTACTGTAAGGTGGTTTTAGCCACCTCTCTGGTTTGGGTGATGCTGGACATGTTCATCCTGCTCTACTTCAGTGAGTGCAACAAGTGTGACGACAAAAAGGAGAGAGGACTGCCCGGGAGAGATGGTGAGTGTGCTTTGTAACAAAACTTTTGCTCACAAACATGGTTTTTTAATACCATGTAGGCAAAAAATGAGCCCCTTGGTACTCAAAATTGGATGAAGAGTGTTTTTCTCAACTTTCAATATGCTCATCAAACGGAAAGTCACTGTGTGGAGTCACATCAACTAAAACTGGACATAATGGAAGGCAAAGTTTTTGTCAGATATTGTAAACCCCAATTATTTATTTCCCCTGAAACATCAATGATAATCTTAGAGAAGTGTGTGCAGTGATTCTGTCCATCTTCCCTATTTCATCATTTAAGGCCATATTTGATCAATTAAGTCATTTTTATGGGCTTCTGTGTGTAGGGCAGTGACTTGCATTCACTTAACTTGCAAGTCACTACTTAAAGAATTACTCTGAGTGACCAGGTTACACTAACTCGCATTTTTTAAGACTTAAAAGTTCTTCATTCTCATATTTGAAATCTAAAGCTATAAAAGTATTGTTTTGACCTATGAGAGGTCTTAAATGAATCATATTTTGCCTTAATTTTATCCATATTCTCAATTCTGAAGACTGCTTGAGTGATCACTGATGTTAAAAAAAATTCTATTTTAAAAGTAGTGAGTATCTCTGATAGACTTCTATTCTCACTCTGTCTGAGACCCTGTTAGACCTCCTGTCACTTTCGGCACCCTTCCCGTCGTTAGCCCACTCCACTCTGATTGGTTGATTGGCCTGATCTGTGGTAATTGGTCAGTTCAGCGCTGCTCTGCGGCATGTTTTTTAACATACAATATGTAAAATCAGAAATTTAAAAAATGAATTGGAACTGGATCAATAAAATCTCAATCATATCCAACCTTTGTTTCGAAATTTAAAACAAGGGTCTTTAAAAGGTCTTTTTGAGTATTAGATTTAACTTCAGATATTTTGTCTGCACTCCGTTGTGTTCCACCAAATGTGGAAATAGAGACTGTATTGTGTAGAGGCAGCGGTATGGAAACATATAGAAAACTTTGACAGTGCTAGTTTTTATGCTTGTGGTCTCTTGTAGATGCTCTAACCAGGCCGCGGGACGGTCCCGGTGAGGGTGGGAAGCCCGTGGTGATCCCAAAGGAGAACCAGGAGAAGATGAAGGAGATGTTTAAGATCAACCAGTTCAACCTCATGGCATCTGAGATGATCGCTCTCAATCGGTCACTGCCTGACGTCCGGCTGGAAGGGTGAGGAGCCTCCCTGTACCTCATATCTGTCCTGTCACTTACTCTTGCTGCTCTCATCAAGCTTCCCTCACTGCCATTCCCTGCAGGGATTGTCTGCTCTGGTGATGAACTATAGGCTGTGAGCCAGATGTCTGGCCTGAAACCAGCACAATCAGTCAAACAGTGAGCTGCATTGTTCTCTGAACTTAACATTCAGACAGCATAACCATGAAAGACAGAAATATTAGAGGAGATACAAATCACTGAGAATCAAAAGAACATAATTAACAAGAGAGTATTCCTCAGGAAGTCATTCAAACAGTAAGATGCTGGATAAGACGGGGTGTGGTGGACTGAAAAAATCTATGAGCACTTAAACTTCCTGAAAAACAAGACAGCGTGTCCCATTCCATTACATAATCTGATCAGAGTATGTACATATAATGACTGTCCTCATATGCCATCCTGTTTTTAGAGTTCTGAAACATCATATTTCAACATTCACATAAACGCAGAATGTCATGTGAAACAAGTCGAGATGCTTCCTCTCAGGCTCTGATTTTGTAATACTATCCCTAATGACTCTCAACACAGACATCAGAATTTACCCAAAGATTGAAAAGTTGTTTTGTTAGTGTTTTTACATACTCCTGAAGCTGTTTTATAGCCATTCACAATTCATTTGAAATTATCGCTGCTGTGATCCCCCGTGGGTTTCTTGAACAGGGTGGCAAATACAGGGTGGTAAGCACAGGACTAGAATAATCTTCCCTATTTGGAGGTATTTAATTGCAGTTCAACAGACTGTGGTGCATTTATTTAGGTTATGCTATGCAACTTTGGTCTGTGTTGGTGTGGGTGTGTAAATGTGGGGATTTTCCACGATGACTCAGAAAGTTAAGCTTAGCTACATTATAGTGTGTTGTTCTAGTTTCCTCTCATACTGTGACTAATCATTAGGCTGATTTAAATGGAGTTAATGGCCTTTCAGGGTAGTATAATTTTGATCTAATCCTACAAACAATTGTGAATCAAAACTAATTTTCTGGTTTGTCTTTGACATATGCAGGACTGGCATTTACTGCTTAAAATGTTCCAAACTATTTGATTTCCCCCCTAAAGTCTTTAAAAAAATGTAGCCCCAGCAGATATGGAACAATATCTCTATGTTCTAATGAAAGCTATTGGTGCACAGTTTAGTCCCCCATGGTGTATTGGGCTGTGAATGCTATTATGACACCAAACGATTACATTTTAGATGATGACATGATTCACTTTTATTGTGAATCAGTTTAATGCTACTCTTTGGTGTTTTTGAGTTTATAATGTAATTCTTTGAACATCACAGTCCCATAGAATTGATTTTAAAGATTTCTCTTTTCAATCTACAGCTGTTGTTGAATTTAACAAAGTAAAAGAAATCTTTTTTTTTTTTAAAAAGCACATCAGATTTCAGTCAGTCTTTGCTTCTTTACTATTTAATTCATTTCTTCCGTAATCATCTGACAAGCTTCGGTTGTTTTTGTTACCTTCACATGAAGTACCAACCCAGCTCAGAAATGGCTGATTGTCTGGAGTGGTGACACAATCCTTACTGGTTTGAATGGAGATATGGTTTGGTGTTAGTACTGTGAACATTTAAACAAAACCTCTGGGTATACTATTGTTTTTACTTTTATGTTAATTTGGAACAGCATTGCACAGAAGAAAGACTAGTCTTGTGAAGCATGAAAGCGTACTGAAACTAACCACTCATGGGCCAGCAGCTGGCAACCACTGGCACAGTGCATCTCTACTACCAACACGCTCACTAACTTGAAACATTTACCTGTAATTCATTGGATTAAAACATCTGTAGTGGTGGGCAGCTAATGTTGTGCAATTGTTTTGGAAACTGAATGATTGTAATGTTTGCAAACTTAAATAGTTTGCAACTCAAGTCAATATGGTTATTAGCTCACAGCGTGATTTCTGTCTGAAACTAAACGCATAGTGACATGCCAATAAAAATCACTTTTTAAATTATTTTTTGTTCAGTCAAAACCCCCATTTATCCTTGCAGAAATATCTTAAACGTATCCTAAAATTGCCCAGGTGAGCTGCATGTGTGAGGAATTACCTTGATAGTTACCTGCTGTCCTCTCAAATGTCCCCTCCCCCACATCTCCAGTCATACAAGATCAAAAAAACTAAAATAGCAAAAAAAAAAAAAAAAAAAAAAATCACCAAGATCTTTAGAACATCAAACGTCATGTCCCTCAGATGGTTTGCACTTACAGTGTGGCCAATTTGAAAGCTATGATGTCAGTATTCTGGTCCAGTATTCTGTTGAGAACATGCAGCAGATCTTTAGTGTATTAATACCAGTATTGTTTACATTCACCTTTTCTATCTGGTAGGGATGGAAATCCAAAACCAATTCCAGTTGAGAATCATTAACAGCTCCATCAAAGAATCAGTGTCATAAGTTTTTTTGCAAATCGATTCTCTTATCAATTCCTCCCACTGACAGGGTTCAGAAGCTTCAGAATTGTGGCTTAATTTTTTATGAAGGTGCCTTCTGCACATAAACACCAGCAACATGCGGGAACTTTTATCTAAGCTGTGGCGTGTGTTTGACATTGTTGCCACTGAAAATCTACAGGTCAACAAACGATAAATCTGCAGGAATCAATAAGGCAATCATTAAAGGATTGGATCAATATGCAGGATTGTTAATAGCATTGGTATCAATCGATTCTAATCAGTTCCCGACTCTCTGGGTTCTTTCTCCCATCACACTGCTTTAACAAACTCATAAGAGTTGCAGCATAACCTGCTGTCACACCTAAAGCTCACTGCCCCTCAGGTGAAGAAAGTGTAATCAGAACTGAAGTAAACATTATAGTGTGTTTCAAGGGTAATGATTACAAAAAGGACTTTAATGATTGCCTTTAAGATAACTCCTTTTTATTTTGCTTCAGCAAGATACAATTCACATAACGAAGAGTCAACTGTACAAAAGTGTGTGCCAGTGCCAGAGGCTGGGAGACAGGCCCACATGAACAGAGACAGTTAGAAGAGCTGATAGTTCTGAATCCGGCCGGAAGATCTAGCCAAGGTTAGTTCAGACAGGTGTAAGCAGACTCCAGCCACCCATCTTTGCTTCGTCCTTACCTGCTACAGTAGAAGAACATATCCATCAGTAATGAACATTTTCAGGGCGATACACAGAAAGGCTGACTGACAGACTCAAGAATGACAGACAGGCAGACATGCGCAGCAGACAGGCAGCACAGAAGAAGGACATTGATCCGTGAAATGGGTTTTAGTCTTTGAGCGAGAGTTGATTACCTAGGTGTGTTTTCACTCAGCCTTCTCTCCGTCTACCTGCTTTTCCAATTAGGAGATAAGACGGAGTCAATATCAGGCCGGGGAACGTGTATGTGGGTTTATGTATGAGTTTATTTGTGTTTAAACACCTACATTTTTTAGGATCAGCAATTTTTAGGTGAAATTCTCCATTTACACATTCCCAGCTCTTTCACATAGCTATGTTGAAGAGCTGGGAATGTGTTTGGTTTTTATGATGGCTTGATGTAATAACAAGAAGAAAGTATTGTTGATATCAGTGTAGGTTAATCCAGTGCTGATTTATAAGGAATTTCATTTGCAAAACATCAATAACAATAATGATAATGATAATAACTTTTGTTTAGCACAGGGATGGACAACTCTGGTTATTGTGAGGGTCACATTAATGACCCTTTGAGGACTTATTTTTCACCAATAAATAAGACTGTCAATAATGCAATAGCATATTCCTGTATTTTAAAAGAGCAATAAATATTTAGCATTTATAGGAATTCATATTTTCAAGCTTAAAATATAACAGTAAGTAAAATGTGATGAGCTACACAAATAATTAAAGTTAATTGAATTTACCTTTTAAATGCAATAAACTGTACTTTTTCATTTTGTTTAATTTATTTTGTCTTTATTTTACCAGCAAATCCCATTGAAAATACAAATAATTGACTGAAGCCAACTTCCCAAGTTGGTAGATATGAAAATTTTGGTTATTAAAGCTTATCTAGGTTCATTTGACCTACATTTCCCTCCAAAACTATCAGTAATGTTTCACAAACTATCTTAGTTCAGCATTATTGCAAATTGTTTCTAAAAAGTCCTGATAAGAATGAAACAAAGCCAGTTATTTGATACTAATATGGAAATACATTTAATTTTTCATTTAGTATTGCGTTTTACCTGTTAACATGCCGTGGTGGATAATCAGTCAACAAACTTCATGGCATTTCATCTGTATGTTTGCAATGTTTGGAAATTTGAAATTGAATAATGGGCCACATTGAGTAAACAGGATGGCCACATGTGGCCCCACAAGTTGCTTTCCCCTGGCATAGCACCTTTAAAAACAGGTTTATACTGTTTGACAAACACATAGACGCATACGTAAGAGTAAAGCACAATTACCCAGACAACAAACAAACTAACCCCACACAACAGGAATGACCCAAACATTAAAAATACTTCAGCATTACAACATAACAGCGGAAGAGCCCAGACAGTACAACAACTCTGCAACATAAAACGAGATCAAGACATCCAAAGATTAAAGAAGATAGAAACAGTAAGGCATTAAACAAGGTGGTTAAACCTGTGAGTGGCTCAACAGAGTCAACAAAGTAACTGAACACTCAGGACTAACACATTTAAGGAAGGAGAAATAGTACATGGGAGAGAAAGCAGTAAAATCAGATGATGTAGAAGGAAGTCACTACTGCCCCGTGTTAAGTTCAGAATCCAAGCCAGTTCATACAGCAAACTTGCCAAAATCGATCCTAATCTCTGTATGGGCTGCCATTGTTCACAGGCTTGCAGGTACTTCTTGCTGTTGTCTCATAGCTCCCACCTCTTTCATCCCTGATTGGGCAGTGCCTCTGCAGACTGAGCTCTAGCATTTACCTTGAAGCTTTGCGAGATGGATTAGCCCATGGTAAGACTGATTTTAGAAGAATTAATAAGAGGAAAGTCACTGATTGTTTGTTTCAGAGTGGCTGGCATTGCAGCTGTTAAGTGTAAAAACAAATGAGAGCAAGTCAATTTGACACAACAGTGAAGCTAGTGTGTGTATGGGGCAGGGTGTGTACATGTGGTTGGGTGGTTCTGCAGTATATTGAAACACTTTCCATGACCACGCTGTCAAGGGATTTGACATTTTTCTTTTAGGGGTTCTGACTGCAACACTTTAATGAGACAAATATATGGATTTACACGTGGGTGTGTTTCTGTGTGTGTGTGTGTTTTTAAGCCAAATGTTCTACGAGTGATTTAATCAGAACCAGTGTGCCCGCCCATCATAACTATCCCCACAATCCACTGGCTGGAGAAAAAACCTGTAACTCATTATGCTGCTCTGCTGCTGCTGCCAAATGTTACTCTGGCAGCACTCAGACTGTTTGGGATACATAGGACTCACAACTACTCCTCAGTTTTTAAACCACTTCATGTGACATATAGTCACAACGTGTGTCAACACACATTGACTCTGTTGACACTTGGGCAAGCTTATTTTCCATGAGCTGTGCAGTTATAGATCATGTCTGAAGACTGGAAAATCTCAGTACTTGTGTTCATGTTTGTTCTACAAAGAAGAGAGGAGTAACGAACTGACGAGTGGAAAAGATGAAAGACTGCAAGGGTGTCTCTGTTTTCACTGCGAATCATCTTGTGTGCTCATCAACCCTCCCTTCTTTGCAGAAAGCGCGTGCACAAGCACATGCACAACACACACACTGAGAATCCCTGTGTGTGTTATTTAACATGCTCCAGAGGCAGCTGCAGGATGGAGTGTATTCTTGACCTCCTCTCCTCTGTAGCTGATACATTCCTTCAGTAAGAATCAGCCACAGAGAGAGAGAGGGGAAGCATTCCTGTATTCTCAATCACATTGGGAGAGAGAGAGTTATGATGACTGAGGAAGAGGGATCATTTTCCTTTTGGCTATTGTGACAGCTGAGTCTGCCAGAGGAAGGAACTCACAAGCTCTCTTCATTTTGCTGTCAATACACAACAGTTGGAGTGACTCCCTGAGTCGTTACAGAAAATAGTGACAGTCTGATGTCACAGAGCTTGCATGCAGGTATCATGTCTGCTGTGCCTTGCTTGGTGCATTTCTGCATGTGGTTTCTGCTCACTTCAGCTCTGCTCTACTTACTAATGGTACCAGACAGTTGGGTTGCTTTCACAACTGAAGTTTGGGGTAAAGATGCTGCATTGATCCAATATTCACTTGGTTTCGTTTTCTTTCACAGTGCTCTTTTTGAGGTGAATGCTGAATACTGCGTAGTATAGCCACCAGCACTTGAGGCCTTGGCTGTGATCTTTGTTCCTGCAGTCTGACCTGTTGTTGCACTTTGCCCACAAATACACAACTGGCCTCAAGTAATAATGTTGTTTAGCTCAAAGCAGTTTAGAAGTATTCTGTACCATAAAACAAAAGTATTTAGGCTGTTTCGGATGATATTTGCATGTTGAGGTTTGGCCATATTCTGTGCAGACTTAAACATTAACTTGGTAAGAGAACCAGAGGCTTACTGTGTGAGCAATGCCAGTATTGATAATGCTTTGCTTGATATTGTCGCTACGAAAGCTTGCATAATGTTGTTTTGTGTAGCAAAATTTAAGCCACATTGTTCCGGTTTTTTTGGAGTGGGAGAAAAAATCGATACACCTAAGTATCGCGATTTTTTGTCTGCCGATTTTAAAATCGATATTTTTATTCAAAAATCGATATCTCCCCCCCTACACACACACACGCACACTCACACTCTATAGGCGCTAAAGTCGCCAAATTGAGGCAAGCGACATTGCTGGATAAAATAGGCCATAGCTGTTAAAATAGTGCTGAGTAGATTTACTACTTTTCACCAGCAGATAGTGGACAGGTGACAGGTTTCTATTCAAAGTTTTGGCGTATATTTACTTTAAAACACACACCGGACCGAGGGACGCGAGTGTGGCTGCAGAGGCTGTGGAGCGGAGCAGAGAGAGAGAGACACAGAGTGATAGAGAGTACTCACGATGCCGAGAGTACTTTGTCAAGTACTGTCCGACTCTGAATCTGAGGAATATTTACTCTCTGAGGATGACAGTCAGTCGTCCAGTGAGAACCAAACTGGCAGCGAGTGTGCGCAGCGGGAGCGGCTCCGCGCGCCATTACAGTCCCGGAGCAGTACATACCGAGAGCTTTTCCTCTCCATGGCAGGCGACTACCAAAGAGTGTACATAGTCTGGGATGCAGGGAAGCTCAAAACACCGCGAAAAGTGACGGTGTTAGCGAAGAATGAGACCGCAGAGCTCTGGTCAGACGAGGAAGAAGCCGGGGGTAAACAGTGCAGGCAGCAGAGGCGTTCATGCTCGGCCCGTAAATTACAGTGATGATGATGGCTGGGAAAACTAACCACTTTGAAACTATAGCCTTTTTAAATCTTGATAGCAAAACTGAATATTTCTTGAAAAAACTCTGTTGCCTGAAGGGATAATAAGCGACTTTTTATATGCAATCCAGGCTTTTGAAGAGAGAGAGCATAAACAGCTGGTTAAAATATATTGCTGAATAAATCCTAAAAACAGACTCACATGTGATGTATATTTTTCCTGATATAGTCTGTAGGCATCATCATTGTTCATCTTTTTCACTGGTTTTAAAATAGCTAACTAAAGATTGCAAAAATCGGCAATATCGTAGAATCGCAATTTAAATCGTATCGGCACCTAAAAAAATCGCAATAAATCGTATCGGGAGAAAAGTGAATCGTCCCAGCCCTACTGCTTTTTGTTTTGCTTGCCTTGTTTGGTTTGGGGGCACATGCCTCACAACATTGAGGTTTACTGTTTCGATTCCTGTGTTGGTCAGGGTCTCTCTGTGTGGAGTTTGCATGTTCTTCAAGTGCATGCAAGAGTTCTCTCCAGGCATTGCGGCTTCCTCTCACAGAAAAAAAACATGCTCATTAGGTTCACTGGAGACTCTAAATTGCCCTTAGGTATGAGTGTGAGCATGAATGGTTATCTGTCTCTCCATGTGGCCCTGCAATCAGTTGGCCAGGCTCAGGTTGTGATGAAATACTGATATCAAAACTGCAGAAGTATGGAGTAAGAGGTCTACCACTCACTTGGCTCACAAGTTATCTGAATAACAGATTTCAATATGTTCAAATCAACCAGGAGTTTAAATCTGAAATGAAGAAGATAAATTGTGGAGTTCCACAGGGATCAGTGTTAAGCCCACTATTGTTTATTTTGTATATTAATGATATCTGTGAAGTCCCTTGCAATCTTAGGACAATCTTGTTTGCTGATGATACAACTTTACTGTGTTTTGTCTTCCAATGTATGTTTATATGCATGTGTATGTGCATATGTATGTGTATATGTATACATACATATATATATATATATATATATATATATATATATATATATATATATATATATATGTGTGTGTGTGTGTGTGTGTGTATGTGTGTGTGTTTGTTTTTTAAGATGTTCGAAATAAACTAAATAATAAAAAATAAAAGGTTGTACCTGCCTCTCGCCCAGTGTCAGTTGGGATAGGCTCCAGCTCATGTGAGCTTTCACACTACCCATAATCAAACGAACTTCCCAAAAGCATACCAGAGTTTGTTTGGTTTGGCCCAAACATGTCAGTTGTGAAAGTGCCTCAGTCTCCATCACAGGAGCAAAACTGCACTGAGGTCTTTTACCACATTACTCAAGGGCATAGAAGTGATAGTGTAGCTGTTCTTTTGGTCTGTTTTTTTTTTGGTACAGCCATGACACAATATTTGTTCCAGTGACAGTTGTAGGCACAGAAGTGTAAGACTGCTTGAACCCTTACCAATGATTATATCCAAACCCTACCATCCTTATCCTTAACGGGAAAAAATAAAGCAGTGGAGTTAAGAAGAGTTGAGTGGGTAACACAAAGGAAATACACTAGCACTGATGCTCTTGTAATTAAAAATGCTCCCTGTTTTGTTTGTTTTGGGAATAGAATTGAAACATTAAACACTAAATTGGATTTGGATGAGTGTGTTAGTTTTTTTTCCATCTGCTATGCAAGCAATCCATCAGTAGTATGTTTTTTCCCAAGTGATTAACATTACTTTCAAAGCTGTTTTTCAGAAAATGAGGTTGAGTTTTGTTGGTGAGGTGATCAAGAAACACTTTTTAGCTTTAAAATACAAAATTTGGAGGATGCAAGATGAGGCAACTAGTATTTCCTATGTGGTTTATTCTTTAAGTATGATCTCAACAACACCATGGAAAGAATGACCTTATACAATAATCAGTCAGAAGTCCTCTGTATATGTGCACCGCATGTCCGCATTGCTTGCTTTCTCTTGGGGGAGCAGTGCACCTTGCTAGCACATTGATATTTAACACCCGTACTTGTCCTTTTTTAGTATTATTACAGTCTATATTTAACAAATAAGCATTTTGTTATTAAAAAATGAAGGTGCCTTGCTTCATAAAAGTTGTTTTTTCTTCAGCTTGGGTCAGAGAACATCTGTAAAATTTTTTGTCAGGATTTTTTCCCTTCACAGTTCTAAGAGCTCAGCGTAACTTTCAAGGTTCGTACCACCACCTGACATAATTCAGAATAAAGATGACGACAAACAGCTGCTTGCAATCAGATGGAATTTTACTCGCGAGGAGAACAACATACAGTAAAGCAGTCTGAATTAGGGCTGTCACAAATGATTATTTTGATAGTCGACTAGTCACCGATTATTTTTTGCGATTAGTCGACTAATCGGATCATGCATAAATTGCAGCTTATTGTACCAGCATACAGCTAACATCATTAGTTTCCAGCTTCAAGTGTTTAAGGTATGTACTAAAAATGAAGACAATTAAGATGATAGTTCATTCAACTTTTAATGAACTTTGCAGCTTGTAGCAGCATTATGACATTAGCATTATGAAACATTAGCGTCATCACATTTTCTATTCAAACACATCGCTATGAAGTAGATAGCTCACTGCTGACGTTAATGTTAGCAGCTAACTAGCCAATTAGCTTACCGAGATTGTCCTTCTTCGTCCGAAAATAAATCAGCCACGACGTGCTTTCTTTTCAGATGCTCGTGCATCGCCGTCGTACTGCCATGGTAGGCCATTTCTGCTTTGCAGATTTTGCATTGCACACTTTTCTCCTTTATTTTGGAAAAATGCTCCCAAACTTTCGAGCACCGTAGCCGGCTAGCCATGATACTGCTGGGCATAACACTTCTGGTGACATCACGTATGACCCCGGATACCACTTCTGCGCATGTGCGTAAAGGACAGAACGGCAGACGAGACAGCTGAAAGTACAGCGGCAGTTTTGAGGGGAAAATAAGGTTTAAAAAATATTAAAACGGCGACGTCGTCATGACTAGTCGACTAATCTTGGCAGCCCTAGTCTGAATGTTGAACAGGAGAAATGCAATGTCTTCTCTCTTTTATAAGAGTGATAAGAACATGTGTGTATGGAGTGACCTCCGCACAGGCTCCTCTCTGTCCCGGGTTGAGCTGGTCTGGGAAGGTGTCCCCAGCCCGGTCACGGTGTTAGATAAGAAGGAGCCTGCACGAGGCCATGTAGTGTGTGTGTGTGTGTGTGTGTGTGTGTGTGTGTGTGTGTGTGTGTGTGTTTGTGTGTGTGTTTGTGTGTGTGTTTGTGTGTGTGTCAGAAGAATGCAAAAGCTAAACAATGATTATTAAACATGATTACAAAGAGATTATAAAGAGATATTCAAATACATGGACAATTAAACAAGATTAGGACAGGGTTATAAAAAGACAAAGAAATACATGAAAAAGATTACATAAATTGTGTACAAAGGTCTAATTATTCTTCACAGTTTTGAGTTTTATTTGATAAAGTGTGTTAGAGCACTGGAGGAGTGAGGACAAATCTAGTATCTAGTATGCTGCTGTACTGTGTGGTGCAGCAAACTGAAACAGATTCTTCATCACAACCCCCAACTTTTTTTTTTTTTTTGCCACATCAATAAAAGGTTTTGCAAGCTACATTCTAGCATTCCTACACTTCTTTGTGTGTTGTGTCATCACAGCAATATTTCTTATGAAACAGGGGAGGAGTCCTGAAGGAAATAAGACAGACTACATTAGATCACTTGATGTAGTGCATTACTTAACAACATTAGCAGAGCTTTTTGTAAATTGTAATTTTGGGTATGTACAAAGTTGAGTGAATTTAAAATGTCTGTTGGGTAATTTTCTTTCAACGATTAAATTATACTCATAACCACTTCCTGAAAAGCATGAAAGAAATCTTCAAACCATGAAAAATTTAAGCAACCATTGCTCCTTTTAACATTCAAAGTGATCCTAAGCAGTGTTCAAAATAAATCCTCTCCTTGCATATTTACATCTCATCTGTCTCTCTCTCAGTCCTCTTCTCTTTGTTTCAGTAACAGTTTGATGTCTGTGCCGCTCTGTTCGCTCTGATAATGGCTCACAGTCTAATTAGCATCACTAATCAACTGTCATCATGCTGACCCTGCTATTTCTGTATCGACTTTCTTCATCTAAATTTGGGGATGCACACTCAGTGTGCTGGCTCTTCCCCCTCTTGAGTTTATTGTTGCAAGTTTCTAAAAATATAACTTCACAAGGCCATAAATGATGATCTGATTAGTGCAGCACCTCTATGACGGACTAATGCGTTTTAGCTGATGATTTAGTCCCAGCCATTTCCCCGTCTTGTTCAGCTCGCTCTCGTGTGTAGATTCACTTACGCGGCAGCTCCACGGCTGTTCGCAGCACTTACAATCAGACTGAGGCTGGATTGTGATGTCTCTGCTCGACTGTTTCTCTCTTTGTTTCACTCTGTCTCTGTCAGCTCAGTTTTGTTGGTGTTCAAAGGCTACATCTTTACTTTGAGCACATGTGGTTATCTCTGTGTCTGTGTTGGTAAAGCTACAACTTTCCCACTTCTCTCCTCGATCTATGTGACGACTCGTCCTCCTGTACATTTTGGCTTTGAAACTGAGTTTGTTTTTACGTCTCTTCAACCATTCTGCATAGAAACGTGATTGCTTCACTGAATCCACTATTTTCTCTTTTCAGGTGCAAGAATAAATTATACCCTGATAATCTTCCTCGTACCAGCGTGGTGATTGTATTTCACAATGAGGCGTGGAGCACGCTGCTGCGAACCGTCCACTCTGTCATCGATCGCTCCCCCCACACACTGCTGGAGGAGATTGTCCTGGTGGACGATGCAAGCGAGAGAGGTATATACACCCTCAAAACATACACACCGACACACACCAGACATAAAGCCATCAGTGCTTGTGCCTCTTGTTTGAAGCTTAGCCTATTTTTTATTTTTTATTTTTTTTAGAGCTACTGTATGATTTTGATGGGTTAGTGGGCTGGCGCTAGTGCCCAGCAGCCAGTCAGCATATATGAGCCTTGTGTGCCACTCCGCCCTGTGCAATGCTGCTAATCCCTGTTTGGGGGAGATTAGGTCTTTAATTCGCCAGCCGCAGGGATTACACTCTGTTATTACCCTCAATCCATCCTCGCACATCCCAGAGCCGCCAGCACACAGCGACGTTTAACCCTCTGGGCTCTTAGAGAGTCTGAGGGTGTGGTTGAGTGTGTTTGGTTTGGTGGAGCACTTTACAGGTGATGTTGTGCTAGCAGGGATGCTGAGACATATTCAAACAGCTACATATTTACCTTCTAATCTTTTCCAAAGGTATGCATCATGGGAGTATCCTATAACTCAGCCACTGTTTTATGTTTCTGTCAGTCATTTATGTTTATTTTCAGGGTGTCCCTGTCTAAGGATTTAAGTACTTGAATCTAACAGGTCAGACTTTGACTGTCACCACTGTCTGCTGTGTATCATTTGCCTTCACTGACTCTGTGTTTCCTATTGTAGTACCAATGAGGTGGGATTTTTGTCTTGACTAAAATAACGACATAGTTTTATGTTATTATGGCGTTTTTTCTTTTTATCTACAAACCCATGCACACTCGGGCTGAAAGATATATCGTTATCATATCCATATTGAGATAGGAACATTCAAGATATTAATATCGAAAAAGCAACAATATAAAAGATATAGATTTCTCCAATCCTCACCCTGCATGCACAGCTCTGGAAGTCCCAGCAAATTTCATTTTTACTATTGCCCTTGAATGCACCGCTTGGTTTTCGCCGAACTCGTAGTCATATCGTATTTTTTCAATATCGAGATATCTGGCATGAATATAGAGATATGAATTTTTGTCCATATTGTCCTCCCTCAATGCCTGAATTTGCATTTTAAAAAGAAATGTAAAAATCTAAACTTCATTTGAAAAATGTCTAACTTAGTAATCCATTATCTTTACAAGTCATCCACCTTTGTGTAGACTCATTTATGATGTCGTTTCCAGAGGCAAACATGACCTTGAACTATGAGTACAGAATGACAGCATTAAGCAACAGAAGAAAAATACAACAGCAGGAGATGCTTCAGCTTTGTTATGAGAGCAGCATTCAGTCAGAGCATTTACATGAGTAATACTCCAGAGAATATCTCTCATAGAAGAGAATATATGAAGACTTAAAGGAAAACAGAGCAAGCAAATACACTTACCTGGCTGTAAATGTGCATAGGTTGCCATCCCATATGGGAAATATTATGTAATATATGTTTTCCAACATATAAAGTTCTTGACATAGTGAAGTCATTTGTCCTAAATGCATAATATATATATAAAAAATGATTAAAAACAGAACTTGACCTGTCTTATTTCTTGCTCTAACTCTAACTATGTCGTTACGTCTAACCCTAACCCTTCTTCCACCGGTTTATGTTCTCATGTGTTTCTACTCTGATAAAAGTATTCATCAAGAGTGTATTTTATTAGGACGCTCAAATAACTGGACTGTTGTAACCAGGGGCACAAAAATAGCATAAACACTTTTTTCTTTTTTTAACAAGAGGCAGTGCACTGCATTTCAGTTTACTGGAGAGAAATTTAAGTGGATGTGTTTTTGTGTGTGTAAAGCATTAGTCGGGTCTAATGATTGAACACATGCCCACTTACAGTGCAGAGGGCTGAAAGCTTAGCGTAAAAGTTAATCCAGAGTCATAAGTTGCAAAACTTGTATTTTTCTATTAACTGAAGTGACACAACTAGATGATCAAACGACATAGAAATGAAGCTGCTCTCGAACAGCGAACAGGCAAATTGTGTTTTCAAATAACAAGCTGTCTTACTTGCCCTGGATTTGACCTCTTATACTTATGCTGTATTACCTGGTGCGGTTAATTAAAGGAAATGCTGACTAAACATAAAGAAAGGGGTTCCTTCTATTTAATATGAAACAAACTTTTAATTGCTCCAAGTGTTGAACAAAAGCAAAGCAACTCATGGAGTAAAAACCACTGAAACACTTTGAAGGATGCAAAAACAGAGGCACCAAATCAAACAAAGACAACAGCAGGGAGACCAAACAAGTCTAATCAGTTTGTTCAGTTATCTGGTTCTTCTCTGATTTTGCAAGTAAAATTTTTCGAGGTACATGAGTTACTTTCAGAATTACATTAACAATTCAAAATAAGTAGATTTTTGCCTAGAGGAATCAGTTGATTCATGAAAAATCAATTTTAGCATCCCGACATTAGCTGAAATGGAATGATTCTTTCAAAGCAGGTCATAAGTTATGAGACTGACTTGTAACTAAGTCTTTATTTATAATCCACAGATTTTTCACAGTTTGAGGTAAACCAAGTTCACAAGCTCTGAAATTTGATTTGTTCATTTAAGATTTCCTGAAGCGGCCACTGGAGCAGTACGTCAGGAGGTTAGAGGTTCCTGTCAGAGTGGTGAGGATGGAGCAGCGCTCTGGACTTATCCGCGCTCGTCTCAAAGGAGCATCAATCTCCACAGGCCAGGTTTGTTTGTAGGTGCATGAGTGTGTGCACATGCACATCCACTGGCCAGTGACCTAATGTCCGCATGGTGTGATAACTGTTGGGTTGGTCTGATGTTTTCTTTGTGTGCTTCTAGGTTATAACCTTCCTTGATGCTCATTGTGAATGCACAACGGGGTGGCTGGAGCCTCTGCTAGCACGCATCAAGCAAGACAAGTAAGACACACACACACACAGTCACACACTACAAAAGATGCACACATTGATGGAGAGCAAAAAAATCAATAAACTATGTAGAGCTAGCAGGGGGCTGCCCTTGTGTTTATTTGATGCTTAATTACTGATTCTCTGTTTAGTGCTTTACCTAGGCAGATACTCACATAGTGTGCAAACACCATCAGCAGCACAAATTTACATACAAATAAAAAAGGTCTTTCTATAACCATACAAAGTGCACAAACCTGTCTGTCACTGATTGCATTCATATGTTGTTGAGACACAATCACCTTTGACCCCACACAAATTAAAAAGGGTTCCTTCAAATATCCAGATACAACAACAGATTTGAATTTGTTGTATACCTCTAACACATAAATTGCCTTTGGCTTTGTGTGGTTGCCTTGATGATACCACGAGACAACAAAATACTCCACCACACCTGCCTCACCTCAGGAGCTTTACTAGATCCCTTCTCGAGCTCCTCATGAGCTGCAAACAACAGGCTGGGACCAACATCAAACTCCTGCTACTGTATGTTCAAATTAAGAGAAACCTTATAGTGTTGCCATCAGACACGCACACTAAAACTCACACTACCACATGTCCACTGCCCACAACTCAGAGGAGAATCTACATTTGTAAGTGAGGTATAATTCTGACAGAAAAAAATGTTTCACACACCCTTCCTTTTTGGCTATGAAAATATGCAAAATGTCAAAAAACACAAGATGTGGTGCTGTTGGCATGTATTGATCATCACTGAAGTTGTTGCTGCTGGTGCAAAAGAGCACACTCTTGCTGCTATGATGGGAGAGCTCAGTTTTAAAAAGACAGGGTGAATTAAAAAGTGAACTCTTGCACAAGAAGAGCCATATTGATTCTGCAACATTGAAATCTAATGTGGAATAACTTACTCACATGCTGTACAATAGCTGATTCTTTATTTACCTGCTTACCCCAAACCCTTAAATATAATCTGCTGTTGCATGTAAGCTGCTGTCAATTTTTAAGAGTCTCACAAAAGCTTAATGACTAATATTATCTTCAGTTAAGTCTATGATCTGTAGTTTCTGTGCATCTGTGTTGCATTTTTAGTACTGTTGGCTTTTGCAAGGCACGTCTGTGCCTCTGCTACATATATTATGGTAGTTATGCTTTTTTAGTGAAGGTCAGACACATAGCACAAGTTGGTTATGCTGCCCACTTTGATCTGTGGTCTGGATCTTTGGGGTCTTTTACTACAATCAGCACTGCGCATGTTTTGTTTATTTACACAGCATCCAAGCTTTTCATTTAAATTGCAAGATGTGGACGTACTAGGGACTAAATCAGTTAAAAAGCCTTACTAACCTCAGCCAACTTTGCCACTGCGTTGAAGCGTGTGGCCGCTGTAGCTGTAGTCATGATGCTGCATGTCTCAGTATTTTCATGCTGGTTTCCTAGGTTTATAATATTAATTTGCTTGTTTACTGACTTTTCACTGCACCAGTATTTTAGATTTTTTTCCCACTAAATCATTGTATGGTTACTGCAGATTATGCATTAACTAATCATTTAGTCACACCAATAAATATATATATTTTTTTAAATAATACGTTTTGATAAATGTACATGCTGGCTATATTTTGTAGTCATGTTGAATGGGATTGCTCTGAACAAAGTTGTGCTTTCTTCTTATGTAATGTCATCGAAGTGCATGCTGTACTGTGTTCTAGTGGTAAAGAAAGTCTGATTGCTAAGGAGAAGTCAGGGTGCAGTGAAGAGACTTGAATACTGCTAATACTACTACTTGAATGCAATTTCTCTTTGTTGTGTGTGCTTGCTGCAGGAGGACAGTTGTGTGCCCCATCATTGACGTGATCAGTGATGACACATTCGAGTACATGGCAGGATCTGACATGACCTATGGAGGCTTCAACTGGAAGCTCAACTTCCGTTGGTACCCAGTTCCCCAGAGAGAGATGGACCGGCGCAAAGGAGACCGCACACTTCCTGTTAGGTAGGTTATGCAGGGAGACGTATCCCACCAATCAGCTGCTGTGTGATTTGAAATACATTCTGAAGCATCTTTAATCCTCACCAGCTCGGGGCGTCTGTGTCGCTGTTAACCCCGACCTCTCTGCTGGGTCAAGTGAAGAGAATTTGCAGAGACTTTGCCTGTAGAAACAAAATGAATTCATTAGTAAAATATCTCATGAATCACACCCTCTAACTCAGTCAGTCAGCTGTTTGAGATAACATGAAGGCTGTGAGCAGCAGCATTGCTGATAGGCATTTACAATTGATGTGCACAGAGTAATCACTCTCCATCATTTAATTTATCACGGTTAACAGTCATAACGTGTTCTGAAGGCAGCAATACTGAAGGAGATTGAACTTCCTCTGGAGCAGATGTGGAGTTGTTTATGTAAGATTCAGTTTAATATTGTTTATTGTATCATTTCTCATGAACCCGCTCTTGGAACTAAAATGAAATATATCTGTGCCTGTTCATCATCTCTTCTTCCGGCTCTTAAGAGTGCTTGATGCCAATATTCAAGGTCACACACATAATGTATGTTATGTAAGACTGTGCCCTTGTTTCACTTGTTTTTGCAGCTCTGTATAACAAAACTTTCCTAAGGGTGTCTTCTAAGTGGCCCAAAAACAAAACTGGATTGTAGAGTCAGGGCACAGAACTCAGAACATAAACAAACAAACAGTGTGATTTACATAAGCCTCATCCAACCTCGAAGTGCCTCTACATTATTCAGCAAGTTTGGTGACTAGATTGTTCCATCATTGCTTGTTTTCTTAGATTTTAAGGAGTTCAAATAGTTGTACTAAAGTTTTACTCAATCAAAAGCATAATTAGCACACAGTGACACTCAAGCATAAAATAAAAATGACTTGCACTGAAATGTACCAAATGTTCTGGTCATGCTATTGTGATGTAATTTTAAAGCCATTTAAATGTGCTGCAAGATTAAACTTACCTTAATTATGTACTAGTTGGTTGGGCTCTGATCTGCTTACTCTTAACCAGTTTTCCATCCCTGTTTAAAATGTGTTAAAGTAAAATAGTTCCCACAGAAATCACTGGCATTAAAGTAAATGAACAGATTTTAAAACTTACTGAACTAAAAGCACTGTGCTACTTAGTTACAGTTACATGTAGGTAGAATTAGGTACTTTCCTCCCCTGTTCAAGTATAACTCAGAGTTGTCTTGTAATGAGTTCCACTGCTGTTATTTCAGCAGGACTTTTGCTGACACACTTTTATGCAAAACCCTGTGGAGTGACACTTCAGAGGAAAACCTCAACTACTGAACCGGTTGTTATGGGCTATGTTATGTTTTCTGCTCTGTAATTTACTCTGCTAGCAAAAGTCTGAGGTCACTCAGAAAGTCTCTCAGTAAAACATGTGTCCATGGCCTAAAGGAGACTTACAACAAACCTCACACCATATGAAGTGACCTTGTATCACTGCTTTATTTCCATCTGGAAAAGGTACAGGCAATTCACCTCAACAAAGTGAGCCAAGAAGAACAAACATACAATGCATCAATTCTTGTTTATATGATGAAAAACAATAAAAGAATTTGTGTAAAAACTTGAGACTTTGGAAATGGCTCACTGCTTTGTTAAGTGATTTTTGGTGAGTGTGGGTTTTGGTGGGTTTTGTATTCATGGGTTTTGTCAATCTTTCAGTCTGACCCTTGTCCGATGGCAGCTCCTGGATTCAGTAAATTTTAAATTGAAGGGAAAAAAACATTATTTTCACAAAAGGTCGAGTTTATTTGTAGGTTTTAAAGAGGCATCAACATAATTTAACTCATTTCATAACCAGCAGGGACTGTAATGTAAATTGTTACATTGTTCAGCTAAAAATCCCCTTGCAATATTTTATTCTTAAGTCTCAATGCTGTAGTGTTTCAGCTAATTAATTGCTAATCCAAAACTTTCTGAATCTTTAAAATATAAAACCCCTGCCAACATGTCCAGCGCCTCACAACGGCATGTGGAGACATAATATTGACCAACATTTGGTCTTCTAGTCAACAAAGAAACAATGTTTAACTCTTCTGCCTAGAGATAGTAATTGAACAATTAGTCTAACAGTGCCAAAACATTGAACAAGGAGAATAGCACTTACCCTGTTCTTTAACTGCCTTTTTGTGAAGTCAGTCTCGCTTTTTATATTTTAGTTCCATCCACTGTCATCTTCTTCCATCTCTCAGCCTAAACAGTGAACAGAAACCGCTCTCCCTGCTTAGTTACTAATTAATGCTTAAACCAACAGGATGTTTTTACATCTTGATACTTGTAGTTTTAGCCTGTTAAGGTAACGATCTCAGATTCAGATGTTATGTCTGTTTTGTAATCTCATTTATAGCAGTATATTAGTTGTGGTTATGCCTTTGTCTGATGCTTTTTGTCCAAAGTTCTTATCAAGTGTGTAATTTTACACATGAAAAGCTTTGTGAGCTTAATTTTAGTCCAGGAATTAAACAGTTTTGTGCAACCTTCTGTCATTGATAAACTCTGTGAGCCAAGAAGTTAAAGCAAACCTAATGTGTTGATTTTCTACAGAAGGTTTCATTTTCTGTGAAAATAAACCTCAGTGTTAGATGTAAAAGAAAACAGAGAGCAAGGAACATAGTGAGCATTTACAAAGGAGGAAACTGCTTTTAGATTGAGAGAGATGGGGCAGAGCTTCAACACCATCAATGGACTTATGAGATCAAAAAGAAATGGAAACCAAAGATTGGAGTGACAGTAGTGAAATATAAAACTCAGAAGGGATCTGTAGATGCTGTGTGACCTTTGGAGAGCCGTTCCTTTGTGAATTTGATAATATAACGCATCTTACCTCTATTTTACCCAGCTCTTTCAACTCATTTCAACTCTTTCCAGGACTCCCACTATGGCAGGTGGCCTGTTCTCCATAGACAGAGACTATTTCCAGGAGATCGGCACATATGACGCAGGCATGGACATCTGGGGAGGAGAGAACCTGGAAATCTCTTTCAGAGTGAGTAAGCCAGCTGACATGACTATTCTTTCACAGCCTGGCAGACTGTCAGGAGTGTTGCAAACACACACACACACACACACACTCACACACACACACACTCACACACACTACACTTGTGAGGTTGACTTGTTTGTCTAAATTGTCGACTTGACTAAGACTTTGTCAGGCGTCATCCTGCCTGCCATTTAATCAAACTTATTCAGACTGTCAAGAGGTCAGTGGTCAGCCTGTGCTTGCCTACACTCTGACAACTGTTACACACCTTTGTTACAAATTAACAAATATGTTTTCTTACAGCAATCAAAGTGTTACATTAACAGTTTTGAGTAAACAGTGATTCAAGAGGAGAAAGTCCATTGAAAACACCGATCAAGCTGTCCCTGTTTTATGATGTAAATCTGCCCTTAATGAAAAAACAAGTAGACGTAAAAATCCTAAAGCAGTGGTTTCCAGCTGTTTTTTGTTTCACTGATCAAATCCAGATAGAATTGGCAGAAACACTAGTTCTGATTAAAAGACCTCTGAATAAAGTTTGAAGTAAGTGTGCCATCAATGTTTTAGTTCAGGTGTTCAAGCCTGATTTAGGGAGTCTCAAAACTATTGAGCTTTAGCCCCTACCCCTGATGGAGGAGCCCAATGCCCCCCCCAGAATGGAGGGGCATGGACTCCAGTTTATGACTAAAGGACTTAAAGGTGTAGTCAGCAATGTGGGAGAAAACGAGTGGAGAGGTTGTTTATAAACGAATTTAGACCCGCCCCCCCGAAAGCTGATGGACGCGCATCGTCATGGAAACGGCCGTAGAAACTGCGTAGCTGACCAACGCAGCTAAGGTAACCCCGACTTGTCAGACAACTCGACTGCAGTTATTGATAACATCACAACAACAGTACATTTTGGCAGATTAGACGATAAGATGAATGCCTGACGACTGTTAATGTTATGTGAAGCACCACTAAGCTAATGTTGCTTACCTATCCAGCAGAAAGACGGCGACATCCGCGTCCGTTTTCAGGTATTTCAATTCGCGGAGTTCCCTCCACCGTCGGAGAGCAACTCCATTGTTGGCCCGGGTCTTCGCTCTTTCGTGGTCATAGCCCTTCTTTTTCACTTTTCACCCCTCTGACCTTTTTCTTTTGGGCAGTTTTTCAGCCATTGCGACTGCACATATTGTATCTCTCTGTTACGCTAACTGCGCACGCTACACAACCTACTACTCCCCCTCCCCCCTCTGTCTGATCTGCGCATGAGTATGATCGCCCCCTGGATGTGGGGGGTGTACTCTATTTTGGTAACTCGGCCCGAGCCACAGTATTTACCTGCTGAAATTCAGAGCCAAGGCTGTGTATTGAAACCAGAGTTTTTTTCAACATGCTGTCAGTGGTGCCACTTGTGGATGGAGAGGAGAAATACGGAGATTTTGACAAATCGTGCATTAGATTAGAAGATTAGAAGATCGCTGACTACACCTTTAAAACGTATTTACTGTCTGAAGTAAATTAATTTGGATGATCAGCAGCTGTGAACCTGCTACACTGGTGTTTCATCATACATCAACAGAAATTCCATCATAAACACAAATTCAGATCATTAGACATGTCAGTCAGTTGTCACATAATTAATTCTGATAATATTTATAAATAGACTAAACCACAGTCTCTTAAATCCAGCACAAGTTTTGGAAGCTTGGACCAAAGAGAGCTGCTGCTGATCAGAGTACCAACCCTTTGTGTAGAGGCTGGTTGTATTTAAAAGCTTGCTATGCTAAGCATGGACCAATAAGGGAGCACTCCCAATCTTACAGCACCCACTCCTGCAGCAACTCTTTTCTCTCAACCTGTAGCCAAAAAAACAAAGATCCACACAACCATCAGAGCACTCTCTCACAATTTAAGAAACTTCACAAAGACAGAACCAAGCAGTGTTGTGGCCTGGGCCTCATTACTACTTAACAGTGTAAATGTGTTGTTTTTCACAGATCTGGCAGTGCGGTGGTACTCTCGAGATCGTCACTTGCTCTCATGTTGGTCATGTCTTCAGAAAGGCAACACCCTACACGTTCCCCGGAGGGACGGGGCAGATCATAAACAAAAACAACAGGCGTCTCGCAGAAGTCTGGATGGACGAGTTCAAAAACTTCTTTTATATCATCTCTCCTGGTGAGTGTTTGTGTTTTTTTTGCTCATGAATGCATGCATGTACGTGCTCATGTGTGGAGGTCAATCTCCGTGGCAGTTTTGATCTATCCATTAACCCTGTGACTGTGTGATATAGCAGTGGTGATCCAGTAGTGCAGAGTGGGGGGCGTTGAGTAATTTCATGCTACAAAGCATTTATTGACTCACACAAACTTGCACACTGGCAGAAGAGAACCCACAAGCTGGCTCAGGAATAAATGAGTAAAAGTTCAGCAGAAGACCTTAGACAGGGAAGAATTTAAAGGAAAGTGCCTCCAACAGGACATTCTCACTATGTGGGTGTAACTCTATCAGGTTGTTTTCTATAAGAGGTCTTACCAAGTGCCAGACTGAGTTTGACGAAACCGCCTCAGTTGTAGTTCCAAAACTCTTCTCTGCTCTCAGAAGTGTGTTTTTGCTGCCTGTAAACATCTGAAATAAAATGCTCCTCACTATGACTCAGAGGGGATGTTGTTTTTTTGTTGTTTTGAGGATGTCACTGTAGTTTTTGTGCAGCCACCCTGTGATGACCTCCACATATCTTACAAAGGAACCATCATAGTTTAAAGTGCAGTGGAAAATGAAGGAGATAAAACAGGAAACTGTCCAAAGTAAAGCTGAGTTCAGCAAATGCCAGTATTGGAAAAGCCACAGTAAAGCCAGCATTTGACCAACTGACAATTTTACAACTTACAAACTCATGAAAATATGTTAATTTCACCATCTACAAGCAAATGAATTAGCATCCACTTTGACTTTTGTGTAAAAGCTCCTGCAGACAGTGTTCTAAACAGCTAACACATATTCATATGAGTGTGTGAACATTAAACAGGGAATTTGTTGAGAGAATTAGTTTTATTTTGCTTCTTTTCATCACAACTTCTGTTCATTTAAAACCACAAACATAAAAAGGATTTGGATGTTTGGATGCATTCACGTACAATAAGCTCTATTTTTCCAGGGTAAGTGGAAACCTCAAAGTCCTCTCCTGTCCTGCAACTAAGTTTGGAAAAAAATATATGGAGTATATATAGATGTCATATTTTTTAGAAAAATACTTAACACTTGTTTTTTGTTCCTGCCCTCCATTGCAACCTCTATCTCCAAACTGCTTTATTCACTTGTCTGCATGTAGTTAAATTAAAGCCCTATATAGCATCTTATTAAAATGCACATATTAACTTGTGGTGTCTGTCACAGACTGACCGTTTTAGAGAAGGCTGGCAGTGTTGCCACATTTAAGTTGTAATACCCTTGCAGAACTTATAAAAGGCCCTAAATAAGAAAATACGGATAGTGAGCAGAAAAAGTGCAAATGTCTTTATTATGGATTATTAATTAGGAATTAGGTTCAATATCTTTCTTTAGATCTGCATTATTTTCCTCTAAAATTGTTTCATTTTTCTTCTTATAGTTTAACCGAGAGTTTCTTATTTTTGTAGGTGTTCACTTACTCAAATACAGTGGTAGTATTGAAAATTCACATTACTGTCAGGCTCGTGCCTCTAATTACAATCTAACGTTCCACCAGATCCTCAAAGAGTCAGACAAAACACTGACTCTGTTGTTGGCCTACAGCATTTTTAAATCTTCAAGGTTGCACCAAAACATTGAAGCAGTAATCTTGTGCAAGTTGCTCACTCAGCATGACCGCAGCCATGTGCAATGTCTGCAGAGCAGAGTCAGCGCAGATACTCAAGTATATAGCATCCTCATCCCATTAGATGAGTTTTAAAGATCTCAAAATAAAAACAAAGTAATTCAGAGTATTTGATTTATAAAAAGCTAATGCAAACTGATTTAAAAATGTATGAATATACTACAAAGAGTTATCCTTATTAAGCCCCTCTAACCAGTCAGTCATTGTGATGTTGTTTTGACTTGTTTGTTCCAGAGGATCAGACATAGATGACTAGGAATTTAATGCCAAACATGGTCATGGAAGCAGCAATTCAGAAAACATAATATCATTTATAAGAATATATAATATGTTGTCAATGCAGAAAATTGGCATGTTGCAGTGAGATTCATCTTGGTTGACGGACATGTGTAAAAAATGGGGAGAGCCTTTTCCACAAGGGGAATCACAGCTCCTGTCAGAAAATGTAAACAGCTATTCAGAGGTCAGGGGCAAGGCTGTGCAGCATGTTGGAGTGCCTGCTTCCTTTGTTAAAGATCACTCGATGGCATTTCTGACCCCACACATCCTTTAGAAATGGAGCATGATTCCTTTTGCTCATCAGAGGTCGGCTTGACCAGTGAAGGAGCAGAAGGCATGAACTCCAGAGTACACAAATAAACAAATGAACTTCAGGTTGATTGTGAGGAATGTTTCAGACAAACACACAAATGTTCAAAGATAATGAAGCGGATCGCTATCCTTCTTCTAATATCTGTAGGTGAGCTTCAAGATGGCTGTATTCTAATCGACAGATGTTTTATCATGACACAGATGCAGCAACTGAAAAAAAAAAAACATGCCTAACTCACTCCGAAGAGTTTGATACTTCCATCATTTTTAAAACATTAGATTATTCAATTACTTTTGTTTTACCTAGATATTTACAAATTCAAGAAAATAGTAATGATAATGATAACAACAATAGCAAGTGTCCAAAATTATGGATGGCAAATACTCCTTATGTTTGTTCTTGTGCAGTTACAATGACTGTTCCCCTGCAGATCCTTGAAAAGTCTCACATAGTCCCTGTTTTTTCCCTTTTAAGGCCATAAAACCTTTATGTTAAAATAAGGTTGTAAAAGTCTTATTTTACTTGAGAGGTTTTAGATTTCAGATGGCACTTGGTTAAGATCCTGGTCATCAAATCTATTTTGGGCCATTTTAAGGCTGCTGCAGAAAAGACCTGGAAAAAGATGCAGCAATGTGATGCTTGTAAAATGATCACAAAGTTCCCTCTTCATACACATGTATGCCTGGTTTTCTTTCCCTCTCTTGGGATGATAATGGACCACAATATCCCATTATAGGATTAACATTCAGCACCGTGGGTTTTTTGGTTTGACCAAACAATAATCAACTTAAACATGATTTTAGATTGCAGCAGAAAAAAATCTACCATGCCAGTGTTGTTGACACTGATGTTGACTCTGCTCTGCTTACAACAGTGGCATAGATTTTTCCCTGTTTGCTATTCTTTTGAAATTTTGGGCTTGGTTTTTCAAAGTTTGTGGGACACAGGGTCAAATTCTTGTCATATTGTTAGGCTTTTTAGTTAGGAATTTTTCCAGACATATTCAAACAGAATTGAAACAGAAATACAAGTCCTAAACACCCATTTTGAGCTTTGTTAGGTAATTCTTGAGTCTTTAAGACAAACTCCCACACACTGTCTAGATTATCCAAACATATGAAGGCGGACCTAAATTCTTAGGTCACGAAGTGTTTTTATTCTCATGAATACTCTGTGTTTGAAAATAATAAAATGTCCATAATCAGTTTGATTTTTATTATCTAAAAGTAAATAAACTTAAAGATCATAAGTGATGCTTTTGGCTATTAGAGAGAGAGCTCTGTATGAAATAATAACGGTGAGATGCTTTTGTAAAGTGTGGTTTAAAAACAGAACTTACACATGAGCCCATCTAGGTTTTTATTCAGAGGGATGTGCTTAGTTTCATAGTAATAAAATGTGTTTCTATACCTTTCTTTGTGGGTGACTCCCTTTAGAATAACACTGAAATGGAATCATTGACACTTGGTTGTCGCTGACCTTTATGTTAATGTCTTGCCCTGTTTGTTTGTGCGTATATGTTCAGGCGTGACCAAAGTAGACTACGGTGACATCACGTCTCGTACAGCTCTGAGACAGAAACTTCAATGTAAGCCCTTCAGCTGGTACCTGGAGAACGTTTATCCTGACTCTCAGATCCCCAGACACTACTACTCCCTGGGAGAGGTTCGCTTCCACACACACTGACACACACAATGATGTATTAACTCCTCAGGATTTTACAGTTTAACATTTATAATCCACTGTATGACGGAAAGATAGACTTGACTGATTCATCACCCAATGGCTAAAATCAGAGAAACAGGTGATGGTCTTTTTTTAATGTGTGTCTGTTCTGCTCAGATCCGCAACGTGGAGACCAACCAGTGCCTAGACAACATGGCCCGCAAGGAGAATGAAAAAGTCGGCATTTTTAACTGCCATGGCATGGGAGGAAACCAGGTAAGAGACCAGGACTAGAGGAAACATCTGAAACAGCGTTTAGAAAAAAAAGACATGAATTTAGCCAAACTGATATTAGCCCCACTTTTTACAGCTGTGAAAAAAATGGAGCAGGTGAAAATGACCTAAAGGGAAATGCTGATTTTTTTGTAATCTGTGTTTGTTTTTGTGAATTGCAGGTTTTTTCCTACACAGCTAATAAAGAGATCAGAACAGACGACTTGTGTTTAGACGTGTCCAAGCTGAACGGACCCGTCATGATGCTGAAGTGTCATCACCTTAAAGGAAACCAGCTCTGGGAGTACGACCCCGTGGTGAGTACAAAAGTCGCATCGATGTAAACTTAAGGAGAAATTTGAGTAAAGTGATTAGTTACAGGAACAGATTGTTACATTTAAGCCTTTTCTATGAGATAGAGTGTCAGTTTTTGAGCTTACATCCTCTATGTACAAGAACCTCTATGGAATATTTGCGCATGTAATACTGTAGATCTAGCTGTTTTAAATTTGTCCTCTTTTGGGAGGAATGAAGTTTGTTCTGAAAAACTTTACAGTCATCAGGCAAAAACCTGCCTTTTCATATGATAAATGATGATGATGTACTGGCTTAATCATTTCTTCACATCTCCCTTTTTAAAGCAGCTTCCAACTTTGCAGCTATGGTTTATTGGGGGGAGAGAATTTAGTTGTTTGTAGAAATAACAGAATGTTAAAGCCGTTCGTAGTGATATGCAGATGTATTAACTATTTCATACTTAAGGCTGCATAAAAAATAAAAAAACAACCTCAGGTATTTTAAATCTCAGTATTAAATGACCAGCATGCATCCAGAATGAGCCACAATGCACTAATTTTCTCCATAATGCATGTTTCTGTTTCAGTTTAAGTCTTTTAATGTAAAGAAAAAGCTCTGGTAATTCATTAATCAGGCCATAAGTCTTTCTCATACAGCTCAGTCACTTCTTACCATTCTTTTTCTCTGTGACACATATTTCATCTTTGTTATATGAAGACAAGCAGAAAAAACAGGTCCTGTGAGGTTGAATTAGAGCTAAAGTTTTCATGAGGAAGAATTAATAAGAGCTACACAGAGAGGAAACATTAGAGGGATGGTCAGAGCTGGAAAAAAAGGCTCATTACAGCATTTGGAGTTTACTTGGTCTAAGCCTGACAAAGTGTAAAGAGTCATAGTTTGCAACCACTGATTTGCCATCATGGCAGCACAAATCTCAGGAAGCACCTCAAACATCACCACAAAACCCGTGTTTATATTTGTACACACCAAACTGTGTTCACCACCTCAGTCTGTGAACTTCTCAAAATGTAAGAAAAGGGTCAGCGGTTGAAGTGATACATTTTTAACAGTTCTACCTAACGACAGTTTTCAGAAACCCACAGAAGTAGTGTTGATAAGTGAGGCTGTAATATGGTCAGATAATATTAGCAGAAAGTCTTAGATCAATTTGGATAATTAAATGGACAATATAAATATAGGGAGCAATTATCTGCTGATATTGATTCAATTTTTATCCCCAATAAAAAATGTGTGCTGAGCTCTTGTACTAACCCTTAAGTTTAGGGATTGCCAGAATACCTCCATGAAGTTTAACAATGTTCCGTCATTCTTGTTTCATGAAAATTAGTTTATATGAATTTCTGACTCTAAATGTCTTTTTGTTTCCTTTAAAACTGCGCTAAAACATGCATAAACAGAACTTTAAAAGGAACCAATTTTTCCAGTTCACAACCAAAAAAGTCTGGCTGAATATGTTATTTCTCTGTCCTTTCAACAATCCTGCACCTCCTCAGTTTTGTGCGTTTCTACATGCAAAAATGTCACTGACCACAAGCTTATCTCAAATAAACACAGGGACAATGCAAGTGAATCGAAAGTAAAAATAATTCTCTTTTGGAAGTTTGTGTTTCCTATTGTGCAGTAAACTTTCTTTGACCACTTGTTTTACAATTTTGTTATAGCTCAAGCAATTGAAACTACAAATCCCAATTTCAATAAGATGGGACTTTTGTGTGAATGTAAATAAAAACAGAATACAGTGATTTACAAATTATTTTGACCTATGTTTAATTTAATCATACAAAGACAAGATATATACATTACACCAGTGATCAGTTTCACTGGAAACTGTTGAGTGTAAAAGCTGCACCCCCTGAAGGATCAGTCATTCACAAGCAAGCATGGTGTGAGGTTCACCGCTCTGTGAACTGCATGAGCAAATAGTCCAACAGTTTAAGAATTGAGAGAAATGTTGGTTGCTCATTGTCAACAGTCCATCATATCATCAGAAGATTCAGAAAATCCAGAAATCTCTGCATTTAAACTGCAATCCCAAAGTCATCATTGAATGCCGAGACCTGCAATCCTTCAGGTGCCAGTGCATTTAAAATAGACATCGTTCTGTAAAGGGTATTACCACGTGGACTCGGGGACATTTTGGCTAACCAATGTTACCATGCAAAATGATTGCCATTCATCAACAACACCCAGATATGCTGTTGTCTTCTCTGGGCCTGAGCTCATCTGAGATTGACAGATGCAAAGTGGAAAAGTCTGAGTCTACATTTCTTTTTTGCTTTTTTTTTAAATCATGGACATCGTGTCCTCCAACTAAAGAGGGAAAGGACAATCCACAGTGTTATTAGCACTAAGTCCAAAAGCCAGCATCTGTGTTAATATGGGGTTGTGCTAGTGCCCATGGCATGGGTAACTTGCACATCTGCAAGGGCACCATTAATGCTGAAATGTTTTGGAGCAGCATATGCTGCTATTTAAGTAATGTTTTTTTCAGGGACATCTCTGCTTGATTTAACAAAACAATGCCAGGGCACATTCTCCATGTGTTACAACAGTGAGGCTTCAAAGTAGAAGAGTTTGGGTACTAGACTGGCCTGTCTGCAGTTCAGACCTGTCTACAGTATCATAGAAAATGTGTGACCCATTATAAAGAGCAAAACATGACAATGGAAACCCTGAACTGCTGATCAACTGAAGTCTTACATCAAGCAAGAATGTAAAATGTTCCACCTACAAAGCTTCAACAGTTGCGGTCCTCAGTGTTCAAATGTTTATTGGGTGTTATTAAAAGGGAAGATGATCTAACACAGTGGTAAACATGGCTCTGTCCCAGCTGTTTTCATTAGAATTTGGGTTTATATTTCTCGTTTTTTAAGACTTTGGTCATGAAAACCTGTTTATAAATGCCGAAACACATTATTTACATTCTCTATGATATTAAACAAGCTAGTCAGGAGCTGATTGACATCCTCTCATCCAGCCTCTCTCCTCTCCGTCTGTGCAGAAGCTCACCCTGGTCCATGTCAACAGTAACCAGTGTTTGGATAAAGCCAGCGAGGAGGACAGCCAGGTGCCCAGCGTCAGAGACTGCACACACACACGCTCTCAACAGTGGCTGCTGCGCAACGTCACACTACCAGAGGTCTTCTGACCACGCTCTGCACACTCCCAAACACACACACAGTCACATACACAGCAGCAGCCCAGAGCGAGCGAGCAGGAGAACAGACAGAGTTTATCTATAGTGGGCACAAGGAGCAGAGGGACTTCCCGTGAAGGGATTTGGAAAGAGCTGAGGACGGATCAGATGGGACGGTACTACCTCTGCCCGAGATCAGAGGGAGGGACATGTTTGAGCCTCCTCAGTGCAAAGACTCCCACATGGAGACGGTGGCTGTTTGTTTGGTTTTTGATTTGTTTTTTAAGAGATTTTAATGCCGGAGTGTGACGTCACTCCAGGGCCTGAACACAAGGCTGAGCGATGGAGACGAGGCTCTGCGCTCAACGCTTCCCCGAACGCAGCTGTCCATCCCTCAACTCATCACTTAACGTTTACTGACTGCCTCTTATGAGCGAATGTGTGCACTTAAGTGTGTGTGCGCGTGTTTATCCTAAGATGAATGTATGCCATTGGAAGGGGGCGAAAGTCCTTGTTTTCTTTTGTTTTTTTTTGTTTTGTTTTTTATTTAAATTTGTCATGAAATTGAACTCCGGTGAACTTGTATGAAGAAGGGTGTGTGTGTTTGAGCAAGTGTTCATGTGTGTGTTTGTGTCCGAGCCCCTCCTACAGTCCTGCAGCAGTGTGTGTCTCCCTCTGGTGTCACACTTCGGTATTTCACCCCATAGACTGACGCTGAGGATTTCCAAGGGACTGCACATAAAAAAAAAATTGGACGAGTACAGACATCTGCCGTCAGCAGAGAACATAGAGATAGAGAATTCTGATGTTTGTGATATCTTGAGATTTGTATGTCCATTTTTTCTACGTTTTTGTGTTTCTACAGTCCTGTGAGAGTGCCACAGAGCAGTAACATTAGTGCGTCGATCTGTCTCTGTTGACTTTAAAGATGTTTAACATAGAGCTAACACACAAACAGGAACACTGCATATGTAACTAACGTTCACTGCCTAAAGAACCATAAGGAACTCAAACACACATCATCTGTAAACATATAGGAAACATATTTCAGACTTTATTCCATTTTTGTCATATCCTCTTCTCAATGACCTCCTTAAGACACTCCAAGGGCTTCTTTCCACCGGTGGAGTGTGTGTACATGGATGTGTGTACATAAGAATGGGTTACCAGCTCAGATAAGTCCATCAGCTTCATGTTTGTCTGTTTCTCTGAGACCCTGTTTACATCGCATTAACATCTGAACAGTAAGATCTGGGTGATCAGGAACAAAGGGGTAATCTGCAGTGTTAGATAAGCAAGCAACATAGATGGCAATTTAACATCTGAATGCTCGACTGTTTTTAAAAAGAGCTGGCTTTCTTATAGACGGATTTGGTAGTGTGACCATTAAAAAGCTGTTCGAGAAGCATCACAAGCCTCTTCAGCCGAGATCAGATTGCACAGTTTTTGGCTTTTGTGCCTCTAATTCACATAAAAGTAAAGAGGAGCAGACATTAACCAGTGTTGAGAAATCATCTACATTTCGGTAAAAGTCTGTTTGATGTAGGTCGACTTGTCTAAAGCGGGTACAAACATGCTGGTGGAGTGTGACATCTATCGATGAAGCGCTGACTAATTGAAGATCACCAACATAGATTTAGCACACTCAACCTAGGGAAACTTTGGCCCAGTGTAGCTTGGCGCTCCTTGGCAAACATATTTCACACTCAACAAACGACATATGAAGCACAGGTTTACCATCAGGCTTAACATTGTTACCACTGACAGGTGAAGTGAATAGCACTGACTATCTCTTAATCATGGCACTTGTTAGTGAGCGGGATTAATTAGGCAGCAAGTGATCGCTTTGACAGTTATTTTCCGATCCAGCAGTCAGGCTATTGTTGCTTATTTGCTAAAAGAAGTCCATACTGGCTCTGATATAAAGGTGTCAAAATGCACAGTACATCAAACGTTTGTTGAATACTATTAAGCCACAGACCTGTTAGGCAGGCGATCATATGCCTGATCAGTGTATATGCCATTTCACCGTGTGCAGCTGGTCTCTGTATTCTGACACCTTGCTTGGAGGATGAATGGCAGCTGTACCCAAAAGGGCGCCACATGACAGGAGCCCACATGTGGGCAAGCCGTAATATTCTGTAACAGGGATGAATGCAGTAGTAGCTGAGGGTAGTGAAGGGAAGCAGAAGTCAACACTTGGTGGCGTTTAAATTTGTTGAATTATGTGGGTATTTTTTAAGCATGTTCAAACTTTTTCGACGTACCCAACAAACATCAGTGTTGCCCAACTGACGTTAACTTAGTTTGTTGGCCTGACTTTGCTTGATTTGCCTTGTCGTTTCCCTATATGTTTTCAAAAAATTAACATAACAGTGTATGAATGCAGTAAACATTGGTCACTTCGTTTGATTAGGCGACAACAGATCTAAACATTTGTGCCAGTGGCTTGGCCAATAGTCAGGAACTCCTCAATGGTACACAGCTACTCAATTCAACCATCAGGATGATATTGGAAGGGGTGGGGCTAGACAACAGAGGACTGTAAACAAACTGTATTTACAGTTCACTGTATTTGTTTATCCAGCAATTATGATCAATGAAACCCCACCCCAATGCTAAAGTTACACACAGATTCATTCGCTCTCCCTCAAAGCAAGTTGGTATCAGTTTAAAGGAGAAAAGCTTTTAAAGAGATGCTGCTAGCCTCTTAGCTCATCGCTAATTAGCCTCTTTGTAATTGTGCAAGCAGCTCACTGTACATAGCATGCAGTGGTATGACCTACAAGGCTGGCAGGGAATCTTTAAACAGCTTTTCTCCCTTAATATGCCAAAATAATCATCTAAAGGAGACAGTGGTGTACCATTTGATAAATAATGTTACGTGTTGCTATTGCAATGGCAAACACACTAACAGAAGTGCAGTTGATTCCCCAACAAGGATGTTAATGAAAAGGGATGTAAAATGTAGACAGGGCTTAATTTAACCCACCATCACAGACTATCAGCAGATTTATTGAATCAAACGAGCTGCTCTCTCCACACTCTCCTGAGGACGTTTTCTCTTCAATAGGAAAAAGAAAGCAGAGGAAGCGGCCATTAAAATATCAAAGACTGTTGCTGAGGTGTGTTCAGAGAATTAATCAGGGACAGAATAATCAACACAGAGAGCTGAGGGGAGGCAAAGTTGAACTGTAGGTTAGAAAAAGCAGCAGCTGACATATCTGACATCATGAGTGTATCTCACTCTGAAAGCCCTCCTGCAGTCGTTTTCTTTTCATATCACAGACGACTGAACAGAAACATCAGTGTGTCGCTCTTATTTCCACCATCGTGTTTCCTTTATTCCATTTTCTTCTCTATCAGTCCTGCTGCTGTGAGTCGGGGCAGGAGAGGTGATTTCATTTAAGGTCTTTACTATTTCAGCTTCTTCCAGTGGAGGAGGGGTTTACACACAGGTTCATCTTTGTCCTGGCCGTGGTGTGAGGCAAGGCCGTCGACTGATTTCATGTCTGAGAGAGTGACTGTGCTGATGATGTGATCTTATTTCTTTGTTTTCTTTTTTTTTAAATCATGAGACAGAGGAAGTGGCCCGATTGTTCTGATATTTGGGGTGTGGGGGCATTTAAAGTAAATTGACATGTCCAAGCTTCTACACTGAGCTGATCCAAATGTAGAAAATAAAAGTGAAAAGTTTACAGAACAAGATGAGACAAATGATGACTCCTGCCTCTTTTTTCTGCTCACACCAACTTGTGCTTTTTTTCAGACATTCATGTGTTGAGTTAATTTGAAAACTTGACATTTTAAGATCCATTATCATTTTAAAGCTAGCATGAGAACTTTTTAAACGGTTAAGAGGTTAAATGAAATCAATATGAATGCCTCTGCTCAAGCAACAGAATCAAACAGACCATCAGAATGACAGCTGACTATTTCTGTGGAGTTATTTTTTAGGTTTGATAAAACACTGCTGCGGGGTAGGTGTCAGACGGGATGATTGACAGCACACTGTACAGAAGATAATCAGGAACATGGGGACGCTGAGGTCAACACACATCCAAAGTTTCTCATAGAAACTTTGAGGTTTAAAAAAAATGATGGATGAATCTATGACGTTGTGATTGACTGTGTGTCATAATATTCAAATTGATATTCTATCGATCTCACTGGACTTGTGTGCTACAAAAAATGAATTTCAGTGGATGGATTTGTCTGATTTCAGGTCTAATTTCAAGTAATCGTTTAATCCTCAGCTAAAATTTTGCCTGAGGATTACAATTAAATTACTTTCAGGAAACTGAAAAAAGATGTGCCTAAAAAACAGGAATATTGACTCGTATCCAAGTGGCAACCTCTGGGGCTGAAAAATGAAGCCAATGCTGAAGTTCCAAAAGCTGCAAATTTACCAATTTTAACAGCCTGAATGAATTTTTTTCGGCATGGTTCAAATTCAGCTTTGGTCTAAATATTTAAAGGTGCAGTGTGTAAAAATTGGCATTTTAGTAGCAGCTAGTATTCAGATTTTGGAATGAGCCGGTCTGTTTCTGAAACATCACATCACTAAGCGACGAGAGCAGGTGAAGACCAAAAAAGACTGTGAGCACAGCAAAATTTACAACAGTTACAAGGTGAGGGTTTTTTTCATTCATCTTTGTAAATATTATTTTGATAGATTATAGGTCAGTAAATTTAATGATTTTCGGTTTTGTAAACTTTTGTAGACTCATATTCAAAAATTGCGTTTTGCTCTTTTTGTCCCCAAAACCCACCAGTAGACAACGTGGCGGATCATTATGTCAGTCTCCACAGAGGGGAAACCTGCGGTACATAGAGATAAAAAGCTTTGTCTAACTTCATCTGTACATCTGTTTTGACAAACTTTACATACATTATATCTTATATCCACCGTTTCTGTTCAGCAAAATGCTGCAAACTTCTACACACTACACCTTCAATGCATCCAAAGGTGGTCACAACTTTTTTTTAATACCACGCTTTTTTTTTTAATTTCATCGAGGACATTCAGACTTGGATAATTACAGACTCAAGGACTTATAACCTTGACTCTCTAAATATTCTTAGTTCATCCATGAGTCAAAATGAACCAAATTTGATCTTCATCACTTGAAGCATTTTTGAGATAATGCTTTTGCTTTTACGGGGAAGAGGTACACATGTAGATAAACCAAACAGGCAGTTCCTACTTTAAAATACCTCAGTACACTTTAAAGATCCCGAATACACAAACAGGGACGACTGGGAGTCACATGACCATGGACTTAGACCCATGACCTTCAAAATCGAATCAGTGCACCTCTGAGTTGTTGACATTTGTGCAAAAGTCCAAAGAACACTGGTGTGTGTATTCTTGAGATTTGAGTTCATAAGACTGCATTGGAGTGTCTAAAATCTTATCAGTCCATCCTTGACTCAGAGCCGATTTGGAACAGGAATTGAAAGGAGTTTATTGATACCAGTGTTGTTATTGAATCTACATATCAGTTTGATTCTTGGTTGATTTCGTGCTGCACAGACAAATTCTTCTGCATGTTCTCCTGTTTCCTTCTTTGAAATCACACAGAGACAGACACTGGCTGTGGTGCTGCTAGAATCATTTGGTGTAGAGTTTTTACACCTTAGTTCTCAGTCCACCATGATCACATCTCTGACGTTGTTGATGGATCTGCTTACTAATGCGAGTTGGATTCCTTGAAGTAGTTGCTATTGAAATTTAGCCTGAATAGGTTTTTTGGATTCCCCTTCCAGTTGGGGCATTTGTACAAAGCTGTTAGAAAATTCTTCTAAGTGTTTCTGAGAGAGTGTTTTTACAAGTAAAGGGTAGGTATAAAGCCGGGTGACCTTGACCTTTGACCTGGGACTTTCAAGTTTTCATCTTTGAATTTCATGGACATCCTTTAATTTTGAAGACCCACCTGAGAGCAGCTCTACAGTCTCTCTAAACAAGCATCTGTCAGGCTAATAGATAAATATATCTGATGAGATAAAATTTAAAACAAAAAACATTATGTTCTATTTTTAGGCACAGATAAGCTCCAAACAGTGGGGAAACACTTTTCAGCTGTAAATCATGTAATTAGAATACATACAATACTCTGGCATTGGACCATTTAACGCTTTATACATGCTTTTATTTATCAGTTCTCATGAATCTCTGGTCTTTTAACCCTGTCCAAAAGTAACAAAGAAAATTAGATTTTATATTTACAATACTCTATAGCCCGACCTTTCAAGATTTTGATATTTTTATACATTCAGAAATACATCAACATGGATTAAAAATAAAAAATTATCCTCCAATAAATGTTCTAAAGGACCTCTATTTTATTTAAAGGTCATTTTCCTCAAAGAGCAAAGTTAGATTTTTTTTTAATATTATATTTTGTTTGTTTCTTTTAAAAGGTAAAAACATCTGAGAACTTGTGAATTCCACTCTTTTTGTAAGCTAAAAAGATAAACTTAAGCAGACTATTTAATGCCAATTAATCGTCAGTCTTCATTTGTATTGTGGCAATTTATAACAAGGGTTATTTCAAAAAATTTACACAGAGCACGCCCTGCATGTACAGCTCTGGAAGTCACAACAAATTTCTTTTTTATGATTGCCCTCGAATGCACCGCTTGGTTTTCACCAAAACTGTAGTCATATCGTATCACTATCAAGATATCTGGCATGAATATCGAGATGTAAAATTTTGTCTATATTGTTCAGCCGTAACATATATACTTATATAAATACACATATGCATACAAAATATATATACACATATATGTATATCCAAAACCCAACATGACTCCATCATGAGCACAGCGCTCGGCCAACCAAATGACAGGAAGGTGCGTCTGTAGGGGCCTTACGATAACAGCAGCAAGAAAAAAACCTGTTTAGCATTGAAAACCTTGAGCAGATCCAGTCTCATGCTGACCAGCCATCATACCAAAGTTGTGTTGGGTGTGTGGACAGAGGAAGGAAGGGGAGCATAGACGAAGGGACTCAAGTAAGAACTGAAGCCAGTGACAGATCCATGGGCCCATCATTGACCTGTCCTCATATTTGTCTCTGCTGAATATACATTTATTAGAGGTCAAGCCCCTTGAGATTCAGATTTTTGTATTCAGAGGATCCTCATGTCTGTGTGGTTGCAGTGATACATTTCTATAGAAGTACAGTCAATTATGAAAAAAGTAATAACCTAATATTTACACCAACATCGGTGATGCTTTGAAGGTAGAAATGACTGATGTTGAATAATAAAACAGCATCAAAATGACGATTAATGAATTAAAATAGAGAAAAACCTATGGATGCCCAGATAATAAAACAGTCCACATCATATTTGCCATTCAATGAAATTCCTTAAAGGCAAGCCCCTTGAGACATGACATTTCATTTTTCAAGAGGGTCCTCGTGTCTACATGGTGCTTAAAGATAGTTGCTATGGAAGCATCATCAATACAACCATGGACAGGGAGATGATGAAATGATGAAAAAAGCAAAGTTCAGGTCCTAAACAATAAAACCTGGACCTTTCATCTGTGCCGTAGATCCAACTCTTCTGTTAGAAGATACCGGATGATTGGAAAGAGTAAATCTGTCATTAATGAGATCTGAAGCACGTGCTCTCTGCAGGCTTCAGGAGGACTGTGTGCATCTTTGATGTGAAGAAATGGATCAAAGTGAATCACTGCGGCCCCGAGGAAAACTCCACGAAGAGATGGAATAATGAAGCGAGACCAGAGGAACAGAGTGAATTTCTGGAGCCAGCTGTGTGTCCCTCTGGTTTAGCTCTTTTATTGTTTTATTAACCCTTGTATCAGCGGTCAGACACTGTTTCATATTTAAGACTCTGGCCTAATTAAGGTGCATTCATCTTTTGTTTGTGCTGCCCTGCAGGCTTCCTCACAGAAAATGATGTTTGTTATAAGATTGTAAAACAGATCACACAATGATAATGACAGTCATGAAACAACAGTTTTAGTCATGATGCAGAATTATTAAGTTAAATTACAGAACATGATTGTTTATTGATTAATTTCCTCTTCTATTGTCTGCTTTCAGATCTGTTAAAGCAATAGCCATATGCTTGACCCCCTTTATATCTGACCACCCTGCCATCCTGCACCGTGATTGGCTGTTTGCCTTGATGATAGATGTAGATCTATTCAGAGTTGTCTGCAGCGTATGTGTTCCTTTTCAGTGCTTTTCAGTCTATGAAAAATAGCATATTAACAAATACATTTGCATTTTTAGAAAATGATCAAAGAAATTCAAGCAGCAAGTACTAACATCCTCCTGATCTGAAGTGGTTTAGCGTCCCCCATTGTAACTCCTTCATGACAGGGGACATGGCTTCTGCAGAAAGAGGATCAGGTCTGTCATGTAACTCAGATACAGTCTGATAAATGCACCCACCTGGTGGTGCTCTCTGTTATTGCCTCCTCCAGGAGGTTTTTGCTAGGGTTTGTTTGTATTTTCATTGTGTTTATTTTTGTTTGTTTGTTAGCAAGATTATGCAGAAACTACTGGACAGATTTTGCTGACATTTTCAGGAGGTGTTGAGATTGGCCCAAATTCAAAATGATCAGATTTTGGAGGTGATCCAGACAACCGCCATTGGCTAAGTATATTTTTTTTCCTCATACTGTCTAACTACTAATGATATAAACATGAATCTGAGAGGCAGGTGTGGGTTTTCGGGGTCAAGGATCATATTATGATGGTGACTTTATCATGGAACTATTGCTTATAGATGATATAAGTGAACTACATTAGTGAAAATTTGCGCTGCATTCTGGTAAGTAGATAGTTACAATCTAAAATGTGCACATCCATAAATTATTCTTAAAATATCAAGCCTCAGAAGGAACTCACCTCACTGTGTACTGGAAGTTTTTAATAATAAAGAGCAAGTGTATACAGAGACATAGTTAAATGTAGGTTGGGCAACAACAAACCGTCTGAGCTAGCATGTTTTTTTTTCCACATGTTTAACATCCTAAAAGTCATGTTTGAGCCACATTGAGTGGGGGTTATGTTTGTTTTTTGGACAGTCAGCACAGACTGTGAATAAAATGGCTGAGTTAAGGAGTTTGTCTTTACTAAAAAAAATTAAACAGGTCTTCTATGCGATGTAACTCCGCTTTCACAGTCTTGAGTGTGTCTGGTGTTTATTTCAGATGTGTGTATTAAAATATCTTGGTGTGATCACGGTGTTTGTTAATTAGCTCAGCGGAGACTTCAGATGAGAGGTTTGTGTCAGGATTTAGCAGCAGCTGTGCTGTAGCTTTATTTATTCTGTCCATCTGTCCAGATCCTCACTGACACATCCACAATCTGTAAAATCTTGATAGAACAGACGAACCATCTGACTCAGATCACACAAACAGAGAGGAGGGAGACTGGATTTTTTTAATCTTGGAGTGTAGTGTTTTAAACCTGTTTGTGTTATTTTTAGCTTCTATCCTCTGCTGTACACTCACAGATGGACAGACCTTACCTGTTCACCTGGTGGGAAACAAAGACTTCAGGTAGTTCTATTTTCAAGTCTTTCATATTTATCTTGATGCTTTGCTTTAGTAAGAGATTCAAAATTAGCATAATATAGAATATCTCTAAATGCAACATGTTGAAATATAATACAGTACATGAAAGATATTTGAGGTCTCAGTGTGAATCTTATGTCACTTTTGAGTTAAAGTGATTTTTCAGCATTTTTATCAGACATCACACGATCATTAGAGACTGATCACTGTCATTCATTAGATTAAGAGATTATCATTCTTATTTTTTTTTATAGTTTTTTATTTTAAGATTCATTTTCCCTTTACCTCCACCATTAAAGTCTAATTCACTCTGGTTTCTTTTGTTCATCTTGAGAAAGGAGAATTAAAATTTTGCAAATTAAATGATCATCAACAGTTGTGGAGTCCCCCAAGGATCTATTATTGGCACCATTATTTTTCACTTTGCCTTACCTTCTGAGATCAACTGATGAATTCAAATCTCCTTCCACCTTCATGCAGAAGACACATGGATTTCACTAACGCTGTGCAGTTTTACTTTTTGAGGCTTTTAGTGATGATATTCATTTTATCTTTAAATGATTTTGAGAGATTCACACACTTACGCCCGTTCACACTTCTGTAAAGTTCTTGATGTTGAGTTAAGCAAGCCATTCGTTCATTGGTACAGTTTGTACAAAATGTGACTCATTATCTTCTAACAAGTTAACATAAACAAACACATGAGCCTCTTTCCTGGCCTCAAGCCACAAGGAGGACTTATTAAAGAACTAGAAAGCGCTTAAAGAGAGCTCACATATTGCGGTTACATCTATAATCAATAGTTCAATGATGAATGATTCCTTGACCCTGAAAACCCACACCTTGCACTGGGAATCATGTTTATATCATTATCAGTTAAACTGTTATTAAGTAAAACTATCATTTGCTAAAGGTGGTTATCCAGATCACCACCAAAAGCTAATTATTTTTAAGCTGGGCCATTACAAATATCCCCTGTAAATGTCAGCAAAAGCTGTCCTGCAGTTTTTGTGTAATATGCCAACAAACAAACGGACCAACAAACATGAGGTATCAAAACATAACCACCTTGGTGTAGGTAACAAGGATCCAGATAAGACCAGGTACATGCCCTTAATAACCTGGCACACCAGATGGACTGTTCCGGTTATTTCATAAGTCCATCTGGGAAAGAGCCTATAGAAAGTGTTTGGAGAGGGCAGAACCTTTCAGGAGCATAACTGGCAGGTGATTGGACAATAGTTCCATCAGTCAGCTTTTATTATGGATTAATCAGATAATGTCAGGAAAAATAAAGAAAATGAATAAATAAATTCTAAGAAGTGAAACATCTTCCAGAAAAAGAAGTCAAGTTCCCAGTTGGATTACCATGACCGAGAATCTGCACAGACATCCCATTGTTGATCAACCACTGTACCATAAAGTGACATACTACCGCCAGGCGCCAGTTCCAGGAAAATTTTGAATGACCTCTGCCAAGGAGGTCATGTTTTTGGCCCTGTATGTTTGTAGGGCAAGATTACACAAAAACTACTTGGATGGCTTTCCATGAAAATGTTATCAGAGGTGTGGTTTGGTCAAAGAAAGAAGCCATTTAATTTTGGTGTTGATCTGCATATTTGTCTGGAGGCAAAAAAATTCCCCAAACTTTGAAAAGTCCAATAGGTTAACATTGGGCCGTAATTTATAGTCATATCTCTGCGTCATTAAATGAATGTGCTTGAATGTATGCATCATCACAGTCAATTTCATGAGGATCTGATCCAGATTGATGTCATAAAAACAGTGGAGTTTAAAATGGGAAATCTCATTCATTGGCAGAAGTCTGTGCTCCTTGTTTATCTAGTTGCTGTAGTTTGGTCAAGTTTACTGGCTTTTAGGTTATTTACGTTTTTTGTTTTTTTTCAATCTTCTGTGAGTGTCCTGTATGCATGTATGAGCTAAGTGTTGTACAGTGTTTTCATATCTGTTGTGCTCATATTTCTGCTTCTTATTCATTGCACAGCACTTTAATTAAGGTCAGTGTTTTGTGCTGAATAATTTAAGTGGACTGAATCCAAGTTTGAGTCAAACAGCAAACTCCTAACAAGGCCACGTCAGTTAAAATGAAGTTTTATTGTGTCAGTGCATATCCAGTGATAAAAAATAAAACACCAGATTCAAGAGACAGTGGTTCAGATAAACTATTGCTTTTTCTTGTTTAGACCAAGAACACCCCCCACCCCCACCCCACACCACCAGGCAGCTAACACAGTAGCCATGTTTGTTCAATGTGTCACATTACAAACACAATTCATATGCACAGCTTGTTTATTAAAGCTTCATGTAATGTAAACTTCTTCGTACTCTCTGTTCAGACAAAGTGCTCTGACTTAAGTTTAAGAACGGAGTGAGTCAGTTAAGTGGATGATCAGAAAATATTAAGATTTTAGAGAGGGATTTTAAATAAATTAAATATTTATAAGTCCTGAAAAATGACTCAGTCAGGCTTTCACTGAAGTTATTCTGAGTCTAAACCTGCCAAACACATATAAAACATGACAAGAGTTTACAGTGTTTTTATGCTTAGTGAATCAACACAAAATCTCAAAACAACAAAAAAAAAGGTCCCTCATCATCCCCTGGTCTTACAGTTATATCGCTCTCCCTTATAATAAGACATGTCTGACCTCTGGAGTAGTTTCCATCGGTCTAAACGTATAAAAATGAGCACAAAGTAGAACTTAAAAAAGGAAATAAAAAAAGTCACAAAGTGGTAACTCACACAGGAGCAGGGGAGCAGAACCGGGGAGGTATGTGAGCAGAGATCAGGGCGACAATAACCAAAACGTACAGTTCATTCATGATAAATTAAAAACCGTCATCAACTCCTGCACGTCAGCCAGGATCGACAACTTTAGTGTGTCTCTACACGGCTCAGCCATCTTTCTAAACTCTGCTGAAGCCTCCGTGTGGAGAGAGGTAGGGAGTACAAACACCGCACGACCACATCACTGGGAGCGCAGGTGGACATCAGGGGGCTGTAGGTAAAATAAACCATCCTATTCGTCACCACAAACTGTATGATCGTCACCGCCTTTTTTAAAAACTCATCAGATCTAATTTAGGCACTAATTTTAGGCAGAGCGCATGGTTACTGGCAAGATTGACTGGCAGGAAAGCCGCTGCTTAATCCCAGCGTTTGGTCATTAATCCGTGTTTGGGACCAGGATGAAAACTCACAGCCATCATTTTGGGGACTCAGCAGCATCATGAGGGAACAGCTGGTGAGCTGTCCTTCTTTTTATGGCCAGGGGTGGACTCCTGCAGAGCCAGGTAGGCGGCGTACAAGGAGCTTCAGGGAGGAGAGCAGATCCACCGAGGAATCGATCAATGGGAAACCACAGGAACAGAGATGCTCTCACTCACTGCTCTTCATGACTGAGGGGGTGGAGTCTGTGAAGGTCCTGAAAGTGACAGATCAGACAACGGTGAGACTTGTTTTCAACAGTCTGTGTGTTAAAATAAGAATAACTGTTTAAGGTTAGTTATACAGCTATAGACTGTGTGTCAACCATCAGGCCAAATTATTAAACTGATGGGAAATTACTTTGTTTCAAATGTGTGCAAAATTGAGAAGTTAAGAGAGCAACCCTACAGGTCCTCTGCCCAAACATCATCACCTCTGGACAAGAACGCTGTATCATGAATGCCACATAGCTGTGAAAAGGTGGGGTTTAAACCATTTCAGAGCTATAAAAATGGCCATACTGTTCAACAGCATTCAGGATCCTTCATCTAACAGACGTGAAGTCAAAACAGGGACTGGTAATAATATTATCATATAAAGAAAGTCATCAATTTCCATTAATTTTCCCCTCGTCAGAAAGGTCAAACACCCCACCAGAGGTGTCAGGAGGTGTTTTTAAGTCTCTAAGTAAAAAAAAAAACAAAGATTTTAGTTGTAGGTTACCATAAACAGTATTTGGATGTTTTTTATTATCATCATAGTGCTTGTTTTGTAAAAAATGTTATCAGATTTTGATAATTTCATAAATTATTTTCAAATGTTTTATTTTTCTGCTTTCTTGAACTTTTTGTTGTCTATGTATTTTGCAGTTTCCTGTCAGTCCTCCCTAAGCCTGACAGACTGAACCATTCTATGTGCGCAAAGTGCCATGAAAATAAAGCTGACTTGATTCAAATAAATATTTGAATTAAAGACTTAGATACTGTTTTGTAAATAAATATTTTGCAGTGCTGGTTAGTTCAAAGTTGTTCCACACTACAGTCTTATTTTCAATCCAGATTTACATAAAATTCTGCAAGTGCTTGAGTAATCAGAAACAGTCAGCACCACAGGCCCCTCCCCCCATATTTCCTGGACCACAACTTGACCCTCCTTCCTGCTGTTGAAACACACCGAGTTCCTCAAAAATAAGAGTCTCGGTTCCAAAAGGGCTGAAAAACTCTTATTTTTGAGAAACCCAGCCTTTCTTGTAAACATGTTAACAGTGTTTTGTGACCAAGTTTGGGTTTTCTTTGGATGTTAGGACTTCACCTCAGTGGGTGCAGTGGCCAGGTGGACTGCACAGGTGTTGGCACAGCGGAGCTCGGGCTCATCAGCATGGCGCTGTAGATGTTTGCTGCGACCACCAGGATGCAGAGGAGGATCGGCCCAATGATGGCGCCCTCCAGACCCAGATAGTACGCTCCTCCTGCCACCGCCAGACCAGTGAGGTACGGATGTCCACCCCTAAGAGGTAAAGACAAAATTAAAATCATATGTGAAAGTTAAACTGTGAATATGTAGGAAGCTACTGAAGAAGAAGTTGTGTTTAAAACTACAGCCCTGTACTTAAGTATAATCCAAAGTGTGTCCTTATTACAGGATTTAATCATAACCTAACGTAACCTCAATTAGCCAGAAAGCAGACTTCAAACCAGAGCTTGGCTGCCAATAATAGCTGAGCTGGAGCATTATCTGGCCGGCTCTCTGGTGTTTTTATTGAGTCTATCTCAAACAGCTGATGGTTATGAAACTAAAACTGACTGACGCAAATAGAAACTATTTATAGACTTCACTGACAGAATAGTTTCCTTTCTGAGCCATTTTCCTGTACCAACAGGGCAGTTTGCTCACTGAAATCTGCCAGTCAAGTATACCAGTGTTACACAGGAAAGGAAACAAACACAAGCCTGATGTACACACCCAGATATGTCCGAGTAGATTGCTGTGTCTACAAAATAGGTTGGAAGCAGGTGACAGATGAGCAGCAGGATGGCCTTCACGCCTTCTCCCTGCACCAGCCACAGGTCACACACTGCTGGCACCGCCGCCCAGTACGTCCCCAAGAACGGCACTGCACCCAGGATGGCAGCCAGAGCTTCAGAGGGAGAGGGTTTATAGAGTGAGTGTACACAGCATGTGGCCTGGCAGGTAGAGGAAAAACAGACAGCATGACCTGCTGTTCACATGCAGACTCACCAGAGGGAATGAAGACAATGTTGATGCCAAAGATGGTGTGTGTGAGCCAAGTGTAGAGACCGTAGAAGCCAGCCATTTTAAAGGATGCGTCAAACACACCTCTACAAGACAAGGATACGGACATGGTCAAAATGAGGTCCATGTCTGAAACAACTACATGTCATTTCACACCTGGGACCAGTTTTAGTAACAATTTACTTAAGAACACAATTTTCATCATTACCTAGTCGCTAATGAGTACACTATTTATTTTTTAAATGGCTGCTAATTAGATACTAAGAGCTTAATAACACCTGATTCAGAGTTGTCACTCTCTTAATTGCTGTTTGTTACCTAAGCCAAAGACGTAAAGCTGTTTTCAGCACGTCTTTCTGTTAGTAAGATTACTCATATGCTTATGAATGGATTTTGATTAAATTTACAGGGAATGGCATACGAGGGAGGTCATTGATTTCGGTGGTGATCCAAAACAGATGTGGGTCCAAGAATTTGAAGGACTTATTCATAGCACACATAGGGTATTACCCACATTTTTAACAATAACATTTTTTACAATGTTTGAAATGCCTTGGTGGAGGTTTGTGATTTCACAGCACTTCTAGTTACTGCAGAATAGGGAGTTACTGTACATTAATTATGATTATTGTAGCTTTGATTAGTATTGTTATTATAGGGAGTTAGTTTTAAACAGATATTATTCTACCTTAATAATTATCAATAAAAATGTTCTGTGCATATAAAACAAGTCACAAAAGTCTGGATGCACTATTTTTCCTATTCCAATGTGAGATTTTATTCATGACTTATTTACTAACTTTGCACACTTAACAAACCTAAAAACATCATATATATAGCATTGAAGTTTAAAAAACTTAATGTTTTATAACATTCTAAAGTGGTCTACAGGATACTGTAGATTTCCAATCGTGCTTACTATTTTTTTAACAGGGGGAAAAACAATATTAAACTATCACTATGTTTACAGAGAAATGTCTCAGTCAGTGGTTTACAGGCTGCATTATACAGTGTAGAGTAAGCTACTAATAACAATGCCATAATGTCTGATACACAGCCACTAAATTGAGCATGTTAATAAGCTAATAGTGAATGTGGCAATCTTGACCTAAAATAAAATGTTACTGAAGTTATTTTTTCTGTCTCTACCTGATGGCCTCCTCCACAGACTGTCCGATGATATTAGAGGAGGGTCCAGGCTGGGAGAGCGGAGTCAGGCTGATCACCCATTTCACTGGTTTGTAGTATTCGCCGCTTGAGCTCAGCAGGTAAAAGAGTGTCGTTAGGAAAATCACCTGCATATACACAAGGAAGATATGACTCAATTTACTTATAGAAGCAGATAATGTGATCCAAGTAGTTCAGCAAAGGGTGAAAACAGACCAAGAATATTAACTTAATCAATGCCAAGGTTTGTATAACAGCGCAGCGGTCGGCAACTAACGGCCCGCGGGCCAAAACTGGCCCGTCTCCAATAATATCTGGCCCACTGGATGAAATTGAAAAACTGATATAAAAGGGGCAGGGGCGTGCTGGCCATCAGGGAAACCGAGAAAGCTCACAAACGGTCGGCACACCTAGATCGCCAGTGGCCACAGCGAGCACCACTGAAAATATCAATCAGAGGCCGCTCCCAGCCAGACGAACACGAGCCACCGCGATCGCGAACATCACAGCCGTGCAGCTGACAAAATTAGAACACCCCCCCACCCCCCACCCCCGCTCTGATGAATGACATTCGGCCGGTCTGGTCCAAAAAATTGCGCTCCTCAGCTGCTGCCCGCTCCTCGGCTGCTGCGCGCTATTCGGATGCACGCTCACCTGCAGCGCAGGTGAATGGAGTTTGTGAAATCAGCGGCGTGTGCCAAGTTCTAGAGACAATAGATGCCGAGTATAAGTCATTTGGCTTGTGAGGAGCGAAGCGGAGAACGCAAAAGTTGCATGGAAAGAGGACAATTCAAACCAAAAGGGGCTACCAGTAAGAAGCCATCTCTCTGGTTTCTCTGCTGAAAAGGGAACTTTTGTGTTGGATTTCTGGCATTGGGTTTTGTGATCTCGATGTGTTTTTTTTAGAAGGTTCAAGTTGGGTTTCTTCTGAGTTAATCAACAATCCTGAAAATCTTTTTTTTTTTAATCTTTATTTAAAATGCGTTAGCTGGGCTCAAAGAAGTAGTTATTTTCAAAATGGAAATTACTCACATTTTTATTAAATGTGTGGGGGAAAGAATATAGTTGGCTATGGCACATTTATGATGACTTAAAAGACAGTCTGGGTAACAATTCACTGATTAAAGATAGCAGCTTTATCATCACCAAGTTACTATTATAAGTGGTTTTATAACACAGCCACAGTGGAGCTAAAGCAGTAATAACACACTAATAATCTGAGAAATAAAGTAACTTTATTCAAAACAAATTACTTTCTCAAATTAGACTACATTTTGTATTCACACAATATAAAAGTAGCCTATAGATAAGGGGAAAACGTTTTTTTTGTTTTTGTTTTTTTTAAAAGAGAGAGAGAGAGAGAGAGAAAGAAAACATGTTTCTGATTGATGTGATGTTTTGGCCCACCATTCAGTTGGTCAGAAAAATTTTGGCCCAAGGCCAAACTTACCTGCCGACCCCTGACATAGTGTATTTATGATTTACAAAATCAAGGGACACAGATAAGCCTTTAAAGAGGACATATCATGCTGATGCATGATTTAATACTTACATATAATATAATAAATTTGAAAACAAGACCTTACACCCCCTTAATTTTCAAAAAATGAGATATTGTATTTTTTCTGATATCCTAGAATGAGATTTGATGCCTCTGAAAATAGGTCATTGCGAGATGTCCGCGAGATTTGAAACGTCGTGACATCACGAGGTACCTTTCTTTTTATTGGAGTAATCTGATAAAACACTTCCTCCTCTGTGATGTCCGTCAGCCCCAAACCCTCACCGAGGAACACATCCAGCAGCAGGGGTATAAAACTCCCTAGCTCATACACCCTCATTACCAGCTCTGGCCTGTAGGGGGACTCAATACGCAGTCACTGCTTTGAGCCTGCCGGAAAATACAGTAGAAGAAGAAGGACAGGCTGGCTCCACCCCCGATTGAACTGACCAATCAGGGCACAAAGGGCTGTGACATTGTGAGGTAACTTTAGGTCATCCTTGAGACGAAGCATTTCAACAAGAGCTTAATAACGGCCTAAAATGAGGATTTTGAGAACGCTATTGTGGGGCAATGAAGGAACTAAATGACTTGTACTGAGGGCAGAAATGCTTCACAGGCATCCTAGTCTGGCATACTGAAAAGGAGAAACAAGCATGATATGTCTCCTTTAATGAGATTTTATGCATCAAACTGTCACACACCAAAGTCTAGTTTTTTTGTTTCCACTGCATACTCTGTGTGTAATTTATACTGTGAGATACAGTATATGCATTGAGTCAAGTCATTAACATACTCTCTCATTTGTACAGTGCATCAGTCAACATGTAGCGATAAATCAGAAAGAAAAGCTGAAGTGTCTTAAAGAAAGAGCACAGGGGGATCAGGAGGATCAGAGACCTTAGTATATGAAGTCCAGACTCTGATCAGATCATTGTTAAATCTGAATTTAATGAAAATCCCTTAAATCTTTCCTTAGCTATTGAATACTTAACACTGCTCTTATGAGACACAGTGATGTTGACCTTTGACACAAGGTTCAATCAGTTTATCCACGAGCCAGAGTGGACATTTTTACTAAAGCTTGACTGAAAAGCTGTCACAGTGTACTGGTACTGACTGGTGTCTATTTTAATTTAACAAAATAATCATATTTAGTTAAAGGTAGGATAGGTACATGCTGCGTATCTGATTGGTTCTTTTCAGCAGAACAGCTAATATTTCTAGCCAAAGAGATGAATAAATTAAAGAAACCTAACAAAATAATTTCTCACAATCAGCCCCTTTCTCTTCCTAAAACAAAACAGAGTACACAGTTAATGTAAACTACGGCACAATGATGTGGTAAACATGTTCTCTCCTCTGCAAGTTATATGTCCCTAAATAAGAGCAACATACAGTGTACAGTGTACAGTGTCTGAAGAGTTTTTGTTTGCTTGCGGCTTGATGCAAATTACTCCATTTCAGTATTGCAAAATAACACTGTTACAGTTGAATATAAAAGAGAAAAAGGAAGACCTTGTAATTTAAAAGCATATTTTTTTCCATACGACTGTGAAGCCATATGCAAAAAATGGGTCAGTTCTATATTTTTGTTGATATTATCACTCTTAATTGGTCGTCCACTTTTCTTAAAAGTCATATTGTTATAGTTTAAGACAGTTTCTCCACCCTCCTATGTTTGTTTAAAATGTATTTGGCAAAATAAGAGACAAATGATAAAGCTCAAGGTTTATTTGTCTTGTATCTTTTTTCCCTTCAAGTGTTTTCTACACATCTCAGGATAACATCATTATTGCAGATTTTTGGCCATGAGGGGAAAATCTGTTATTGTTGAACAAACCCACTAAGTGTTCTTCATAACTTTTACCAATAAATGCCCAAAATGGTCTTTTTCAAAGTCAGTTGTGTCTTATTGGCAGATATATTGAAATTAAGCCAAGACTTTACCTGGTACTCTTGTAAAACAAGACTTCTTTTATATTGTTATCTCTGTTGCTTACATACTTATTTATCAATTTTGTTAATCATATTAGGCCATTGCATCTATATATTTAATTTACAAATACTCATTCAATTGTTTTTAATGATGATTTATTCTACTCTGATGATTTAATCTACTCCTTTTCTCTTGTCTCCTTGACAACAATGTAAAATGACAAATCTTCCTTACTAGTGTTACTGATATGTAGGGTGAAATGTATGTTTACATTTTAGCCTGTACTAATGCACCGATGCACTTCAGTTTTCTCATGTTACCCATTTTCATTCCTTAGGTTGCTTTATTTTACATAAACCTCTGTGCACTTTGACTCTCTTGGCCTCTGTTTGATCCGATGATTTTTTCCCCCCGAGTTCTGCCTTTTTCCTGCCTTTGTTTTGTCTGTTGGAGTACTCTGTAAACAACTGTGTTTAAAGGTGTTATATAATTATAGATATATATATTTTTTTAAATTATTATTATTTTTTATTATCATAAATAGAAACCCTCATGACAAACAAATAACATGCAATCACTGTGATCAATGTGACAGTAAACGTTCAGTTATTCATGAATCCTACCAGACTCAGGGCAAAGTTGAGCAGAGCCGTACCGCTGTGGAACAAGACAGTGAAGAGTGTCGTGGTGGTGGAGATAAGCAGGCCAACATTTCGACTCATTACCACCCACAGAGACTCCAGGATCTACAAAACAACGAGGGAGCAGTAAACAAGTCAGTCACAGGAAAACTGTCCTCCCCTCTGTGACACAAAGTGCTAAATCTGTCAACAACTTCCAGATGTTGCGGCAACCATCACAGGCCAGCAAGAACACACACAACGTGCAGGAGAACAACATGTGTAAACAGATTACTGATTTGAAGACAAGAGAGAGCAAACAAATGATGTACAATTTTCCGAATCAATGGACTCCAGCCTAATGGCCCTCTATGAGAGCACACAAATGCAAATGCTGACAGAAAGCAAACACAAAACTACTCACAGACAGCAGGGTCTCGATATTTTCCTGCAGGAACGAGGCAATGTCCTTCCAGTCCAGGATGTCGACTAACCAGCTGTTTTGTCTCTGAGCCATCATCTTCTGACCACGATGGCGCCCAGTGTGGGTTGTGTTCTGTAAGACCCACAGAGTGTTTTGTGAATAAGACAATCAGAGGGATCAAATTTTAAGTCCAACATCTACCATCTTCAGGGTACCTTCACAAACCAGGAATGATAGAGTCTGTCCCAAAGTTCCAAAACTTGCTTCTCGATCACAGCTGTGTGGTTCACCTTGTCTCCTAACATTTTATGTAGCTGCAAAAAAAGAGGATTCAATTATGTAGTTTTCTGTTTTCCATACACTTGGATCAAGAATAATTAATCACCATAGATACAGGTCACACCAGCATATAAAACATAGTTTGTTTTCAGTTTACCAGAGGAAACTGTTTTCCAGCCTGACAATTCACATGTTTAGAGAAGTCTACAACATGACTTCTGTTGCATTGGAAGTCTAGCAAGGTCCCACCGATCTCTCAGTGGCTTCAAGATGTAATGTTTTTCCTGAAGCTAGAGAAAATAAGGGAGGAGCTGAAGGGCAATCAGACATGTTTTTTCAAAAAATGAAAACCTTTCCTGACATATTTCAACTCCCTAAAGACTTTACCAACAGACTGAACAAAAAGTAGCACTTTTTTTTTTTTAATTACTCCTCCATTTTTTTATTCTCCCTTTCCTCTTATTTATTCATTCCTATTTATTTTTTAAATTTTGTCTTATTTCATTGATTTCTTTTGTTTTAAATTATTTAATTCTACCTATTTTTTTAGTAGAAGTGTGGCTCCTACATGGTTCATGGGGGGGTAGGGGTGTTGACCTGGGGAAAAAATTAATAAATAAAAAACAGTTAGGAGTGGGAATACCAATATTCCTTTGTTATGTCTTCTTCACTTTATTGGATCATTGATGTATTTTGCAATATTAAGAAAGATTAAAATATATTTTTTGTAAATTTGCACTCTTCAATAAAGAAATTAAAACTAGAAGGTGTCTACAACATGCTGTTTCGGGGCAGATGTGACACTTTTTCTACTTAAACCTCTTCATTTATCCATTACTTTAGTCCAGGCACGTGTACCCCTGTTCACTGATTTGCTTATCCCCTATTTATTCAATTTCCATCAACTTCTGCTCTTTTAATATATTTTCAGTCCATGCGCACATACTCACATTTCTTTACTTACTATTTCATTCCACAGAACGATACAGCTACCATTTCATTTAGTGCTGGAGAAAGGATGAAGTGCATTGGAAATTAATCCACCACAGTACCCAGATTACATTTTAGTGAAATAAGTATCACTAGAGCTGGGAGATTTACTGTGCTTTTAAAAAAATATACGTGCATTTTCAAGTAAGACTGAAGTTTAGTCAGTGTTGGTTAAATTAATATTGTTGGTAATGAGCTAAAATAACTTTAAGTGAGTCACCATTTTTGGTAACTCTCTTGACTATGTGTTTGGCTTTTTCCAGAAAAGCAAAGAAGGGTAGAAAAGTAAAACTGGCCACCCCCTCCCCTGCTCACTTGCAACAAACAGTCCTGTCAGCAGGGCCAACATGGAGAGAAGGAAGGCGAGAGAAAGGATGGAAGGTAAAAAGAAAAATAGTGGCTCCTTGATTCATCTGGCAGCAGAGTTGTGTTTTTTGCTGAGAATACTGAAACAGGTGGCAAAAAAGCTTAAGCATGATGAATTTTTCTAAAATTGACATTAGCGCCACAGAGTGCATTATAACAGCTATTAAAATAGGTGTACAAACCTCAAACTTTAATAGCCTTCTGCATAAAAAAAAACTTAGTTTAAGCCTCAGAAACCTTTGTTTTTCTAAGATTATCTACATGGAAAATAATACAGAGATATAGATTGAATATCACCATTCAATGAAAAACTACAGTATAAAGATATATATATTGGTCCATATCACCCAGCCCTACATAACATAACACATCAGTTTTGTAAGTCACCTAATTCATTGCTGGTTACTTGTTTCAAACAAAGTTGTTCTTGAAGATAAAAGGCACTTTATCGCTTCCACATCTCAGCATTTTATCCTGTCGGACTGGTCATTTAGATATGCACGATGCAGACAGCTTTTTTTTTTTTTTTAGTATTTTTTGGGCATTTTGTGCCTTTATTAATAGGAGAGAGACAGGTGATAGGCTTGTGAAAGGGGGTGAGAGAGTAGGGGAAGACACTCTGCAAACTGGTCACAGGCGGGACTCAAACCTGGACCAGCAGAAGCAAATACATGGGGTGCCTGGTTGCTAACCACTCCGCAAAACCAGCACCCCTGCAGACAGCTTTTTGGATAAAAATAGATATTAAAAGTGTGGCCAATCCACCAGATTTTACAGCAGTGCAAAGGTAGCCATCATTCATACCTTATGCGTTATCCATTCTCTCCCATGTTGATAGACATTGGTAGCAGCTGAATTCAAAGCCTTCTGCACAACTCGAGCCTCTGGAAGCCAACTACAGGAGAAATTAAGTGTTTATAGGATATTAATTAATAAGCATCTCTTCAACAGAAATGCAAACTAAGAGAAAAATGTCTTACTTTGCCCATTCAGGATGGTTGGACACCGTTTCGTTGATCAGATTACTTGTTACGTCGATGATATGTACGCTTTCGTGGTGAACCTAAAAAGACAAAAGCTACACTGTTTCACTGAACAATGTTTCCAGGATTCAATGTGTGGCTGAATGAGCATCAACATACCATAGCTGTGAGCAGAAGAGCCATGAGCAACGTCCCTGTGACCAAGAGGAAGATGATGAAGATGCTGATGATTTTATCCAAAGATCGCTCCAACCACACGACCATCTACTCTTACGCAGAAGAAAGAGAGAAGACAGATGGGAGAAACAGAGAGGTGACGGAGGGAAGATAAAAAGTTAGTGTGATTCTGAAGAGGTTGAGATTATACAGTGATCAGACATGGAGAAACCTGTGTCTTCCCCATCGTGGATCTAAATCTGCCCTGAGAAAAGTTGACGCCATGGTGGCCATTAAAGCATGCACACATCCCTCTACTTAAAAAAACATGCTGGTGAAGAATCGAGCTGTGTGCAGAATATTAAACCAAAAACATCTGCATTATTTCAAAGTTGATTCTGTTAAAAAGTCCGGTGGACAAAGTCTCAACTCAGGTTTCTCAATGTTTCAAAACAGCATCAGCACCAAACCTATTTAAGCTTTAGTGTCTGTATGTGTGTGTTAATGATATAAAGGCTTTGTGTGAATATGAAGTTATTAGAGATTACAGAGAGTTACTTAAATGAATGAAAATGTTAAAGCCAACACTTCTCTTAAAAGGGGAAAAGTTTTTATCCTGATTACTCTGGATACCTACAGCCAATAGACTTTGACTATTTCAAGCATCGGATGTGAAGTGATTACAATACTCTCATTGATTTGAGGAAAATAACTAAAGCAATCGGAATGCCACCGATGTTGCCCGACAGAAAACAGACAAGACTGAAAAGCATGATGGAGACTATTTTTAAAGTCCAATCAAAGTTTTTTTTCCAACTGTTTCTTAAAAAAAATCAATTTTATGAAAAGTTTTGCAAGAAAATATACGACCAGGTAGCTGAATTAAAAGTTATCTATTTAAAACCTTAAAAAACAGCAGAAAATAGATTTGTCATATTTCTTATTTGCAACCTCTGGTGCTGAAGAATTGGAAAAATAAAGGAATTTTAAAATGCAGTTCCTTTGGTATCCTCCTGTGGCCGACTGCAAAGACCTTAAGACCCACGACAACCATATTAAACTTTTATAACAGAAATAAACAGCCATGGTATAATGCCTTGAGCAATAACTTTTGTTCTGATGTTTTCACAGGTAAGTTAAGTTCTATTTCCTGATACACTGTTTAACATATCATTATTCCCTTTCCTGTACTTGATTATTGACATTCAAAAATTAAGAGAATATAAAGGGAGACAGAGCTGGGACAACTGCCACACAACTGTCAACCCACATTTAGTGTTTAACCAACAGACCAGTCTTGGAAAACAGATCAACAGTTTTATTTCTCAATAGGCTTTCAAGGCTCCTCTACTTCTATTTAGTGGTCTAAATTTAACTTTCATCATCTTTACCATACACTCTGGCTCTACATCAGCCATCTCTCCATGCAGCTCATTCACTCTCAAGCCAAACCTGCCGGTTAGATCACAGCATGGAAGGTACGGACGAGGCCGAGGGCCAAAAATAGTCCTCACCCTGACCGTAGCTTCCTTTTAAAATAAAAGCAGGCAGCAGGGAAGCAGTGAGAGGACAAACAAAGAGACAGGATGAGAGGGTGATGACAGTGGATGGGTAAAGTGCCAGTCCAAGCTACTACAAGGTGTGCTCACGCCCTCCCCCACACCCACACTGATAATAAACAGGTTATTTTTACTCAATGTTCTCTCATACACACTCTTTCTCTCAGCACTCTGCTCCCCAAAGTCATTACCTGCTTGTTAAGCCAATGCCAGAGCTTGGGAAGGAGACAAAGAGACATTGGGAAGATTATTTCTGGAAAATCATCACATGGTCCCGTGCAACAAGAACACAAACTCTTTGTTATGGGCACGAGGAGAAGTGTGGCAGGAAGGATTTAACTACAGCACACAGGGAGTGTGGCTGTATAGTGGGGTGCAAGTCATTTTAAACAACACACACTTCCCAGAACATCCTGGGAGGGACATCCTTTGGTGTAAAAGATGTCGGTTTGGCCACTAGAAGCAGCACCACAAACTTAAAACATAAAGCTAGTAAAGTAATGCCTAGACAGAAGTCAGAGCAGAGTTGCTTTCTTATGCATCAAGCACATCATGCATTTCAAGTGCATGTTCTCTGACAAATGCTGGATTAATTTTGACCCTTTTGTTGGAGGGATACCTTGTCTTCAAAGCTTAAGTTCTCCTTTATGTTTGCAAGCTATTTTATTCTATCCATATGTTTACTTTGTTTGCAGTTTTTTCAGGTGGAGTGTGGAAACCTTTTGTCGTTCAAAATGAAGTGACCAGTAGCTGTGAGAATCCCAGGCCCCCTCCAATCTGACACACGATACAGAGGAAATCTGTCTTGTACTCATAGTGCGGGATAAATTCAGCTGATCCTACAACTAGGTGTCAGTTATCACATTTCCTTTTTGACCTTTCCACTGACGACTGACAATATCCTGCTGTCAACTTCTTCTTTACTCACATGTTAAACCTTTTCCTGGTGAGTTTATTTCCAACTTTCCAACTTTCTCATTTTGGTTTCAAAAGAGGCTAAAAGGTGTGCTGTATGGATAACGTATTTAATAAGCTCAACCAGTTGGAAACTACTAGTTTCCTCCAGACAGACTTTTCAAAGGTGTCATTCATACTTTTTTCATTTTTGACTCTGAGGAAGATGCAGGTTGTGCTGAAAAAGTAAGTTTGTTTGCATCATATTAAAAGTGCTTCATTTCCTCAAATCACTGTCACACTAAAAATTATATTAACATGAGTCCAAGCGCTAGGAGTAACTTTAAGGGTCAATGATTCATATTATGATGGTTACTTCATCATGGAACTGATGTTTGTAGGTTTTAAGATTTGTGTTTCTTGAATGCACAGCTTTGGTAGTTTCTTTTCCTTTATAAGCCTGGCTGTTGTTAAATTGTAATGCATATCCATAATTGTATTGTTATTTTTTCTTTAAGGTGAGCTTTAAAGGCAATAATATGAATGTCTGCGCATGCTAATGACTTTACTGTAATGTTTATTTAACATCTACAGCAAAAAATTAGCACTTGAACATAAATTCAGAGAACTGTGTCCAGATCTGTTTCTGTCTTTCTCAATTCAGAGACAAATAAATGTTCATTCTTAAAAACAACAATGGGAGTTTTCTCATCATCATAATAATAACAATCTAAATGGGGAGGGTTTTTTTAACTCATAAAATGTGCTGCAAATTTTTCCTCAAGGGTAGGAAGTTACTGGTTATATCTTCAGCAATTAAGTGGACTTCGTTTGAACTTGAGTAATTATCTAAACCATTAGTTTGGGCTTAACTTCAGTGGGTTTTTTTAAATGTGCATACTCAGTTTCACTTGTCATAGCATCTGAGATGCAAGTAAAGAAAAAGCTAAACCAAAAGCTAATCTGATTTACATTTTCCATCGACTGGCATTGTACCAATACTAAAAAAAAATTTTTATTATTACTTTTTTTTTAAATGTATTTTTTGGGCATTTTCTGCCTTTACTGATAGTAGAGGGACAGTGGATATGCTTGTGAAAGGGGGAGAGAGAGCAGGGGAAGACACTCTGCAAACAGGTCACAGGCGGGATTCGAACCTGGACTGGCAGAAGCATATACAACCCCAAAACCAGTGAAGTTGGCACGTTGTGTAAATCGTAAATAAAAACAGAATACAATGATTTGCAAATCCTTTTCAACCTATATTCAATTGAATACACTGCAAAGACAAGATACTTAATGCTTGAACTGAGAAACTTTTTTTTTTTGCAAATATTAGCTCATTTGGAATTTGACGCCTGCAACATGTTTCAAAAAAGCTGGCACAAGTGGCAAAAAAGACTGAGAAAGTTGAGGAATGCTCATCAAACACTTATTTGGAACATCCCACAGGTGAACAGGCTAATTGGGAACAGGTGGGTGCCATGATTGGGTATAAAAGCAGCTTCCCTGAAATGCTCAGTCATTCACAAACAAGGATGGGGCGAGGGTCACCACTTTGTGAACAAATGCGTGAGCAAATTGTCCGACAGTTTAAGAACAACATTTCTCAACGAGCCATTGCAAAGAATTTAGGGATTTCATCATCTACGGTCTGTAATATCATCAAAAGGTTCAGAGAATCTGCAGAAATTACTGCACGAAAGCGGTAAGGCCGAAAACCAACATTGACTGCCCGTGACCTTTGACCCCTCAGGTGGTACTGCATCAAAAACCAGCATCACTGTGTAAGGGACATCACCACATGGGCTCAGGAACACTTCAGAAAACCACTGTCAGTAACTACAGTTTGTCGCTACATCTGTAAGTGCAAGTTAAAACTCTACTATGCAAAGCCAAAGCCATTTATCAACAACACCCAGAAACGCCACCGGCTTCGCTGGGCTCGAGCTCATCTAAGATGGACTGATGCAAAGTGGAAAAGTGTTCTGTGGTCTGACGAGTCCACATTTCAAATTGTTTTTGGAAACTGTGGTCGTCATGTCCTCCGGACCAAAGAGGAAAAGAACCAGCCAGACTGTTATAGGCGCAAAGTTCAAGAGCCAGCATCTGTGATGGTATGGGGGTGTATTAGTGCCCAAGGCATGGGTAACTTACACATCTGTGAAGGCACCATTAATGCTGAAAGGTACATACAGGTTTTGGAGCAACATATGTTGCCATCCAAGCAACGTCTTTTTCATGGACGCCCCTGCTTATTTCAGCAAGACAATGCCAAGCCACATTCTGCACGTGTTACAACAGCGTGGCCTCGTAGTAAGAGAGTGCGGGTGCTAGACTGGCCTGCCTGTAGTCCAGACCTGTCCCCCATTGAAAATGTGTGGCACATTATGAAGTGTAAGATACAACCTAGAGACACCGGACTTTTGAACAACTTAAGCTGTACATCAAGCAAGAAAGGAAAAGAATTCTACCCCAACAGCTTCAAAAATTGGTCTCCTCAGTTCCCAAACGTTTACTGAGTGTTGTTAAAAAGGAAAGGCGATGTAACACAGTGGTAAAAATGCCCCTGTGCCAACTTTTTTGCAATGTGTTGCTGCCATTAAATTCTAAGTTGATGATTATTTGCAAAAGAAAATAAAGTTTCTTAGTTCGAACATTAAATATCTTGTCTTTGCTGTGTATTCAATTGAATATAAGTTGAAAAGGATTTGCAAATCATTTTATTCTGTTTTTATTTAAGATTTACACAACGTGCCAACTTCACAGGTTTTGGGGTTGTACATGGGGTGCCTGGTTGCTAACCACTCCGCCAAACCAGCACCCCTTAATACTAAATTTTAACTGATACACACTTTTGTATCATGGTACCTGTTACTGAAATTTTACTTCATGCTATAACTGTTCTGGCTTAACACATAATGGATCAGAAAAAGAATGTTCCCCCAGGGTCAGGCACATCTTGTAAATATTTTACCAACAATGAATAATAAAATACATTAGCAATTAAGTTTAACTTAGTTAGGTCTCATATTTACAAAAGAAATGTGATTCTATATGTTAACATTTGGCATTCAGTATCTACTCGTCAGGGTAATTTTTCTGCAATATATCAATTGTGTCAAATGTTTTATATTCTACCATTATTAACTAAAATAAATAAATAACTGCTTGACAAAACACTCTTCAGCTGTTGACATGTTTATATGACAAAAAAGTGTACTCAGATACATCAATTGGAAGTACATTTTAATGAAGGACATTACTTTGCCCAAGTGCTTCTGTTACTTTTATCTAAATAAAGTTAAATAAGACTAGCTACTCTTTAACTTCAGAAAAATAATTGTACTCTGTCCACCCCTTTTGTAGATCATCCATTTAGAGCTAAACCAAAATTCTTTTTAGCTCAGAGAAATCTCAGAGAAAAGCCACAGAGGACTTTAAACATGTACAAATGCTCTGGTGTGAAACAAAAAGACGTGTGTGAGCGTGAAGGTGATGTGTGAAAACTGAAGGAGGGCGTCTGCACCTCTGGCGCCTAGAAATGGTAAAAGGCTTTACCTTAGTGTCGACGCGAAGCAGGAAAAGAGCCAGGCCTTTGATTGGTCCAGGCAGCAGGGCTTCCTCTCTCTCACGTCCAAGTTTCTCCAGCACGGCCCACCATGAGCTCAGGGTCCGCTCTGCAAAGTTCTTCAGGCCAAAGCGGACTACCAGCTTCTTCAGCACCCACACTGAAGCATAAATGAGTGATTAGTCTGAGCAGATGTGAGACGAACAGCATAAAAGAAAAAGCTGTGTGTGCATGAATGTGTATAGTGTTACCAGCTACAGGAATGGGCAGCAGCTGCAGGATCCACAGGTTGAGCCACACCTGGACCAGCACAATGGCCCACACCAGGAGAATAAAGTAGATATCACTGGCTCTGTGGGAGCTTTTTTCTCTCTGGAAGAGGCCGCCTGGTAACGAACGAGAGCCTCGGGGGAATCCAGGCGTGGAGGGAAGTGGGCCAACAGACTGCCCTCCATCTTCATGAGACAACAGTGAAAACCAAAAGCAGACAGTGGCTTAGTGCTGTGTTGGAAATGCTGACCACTATGGCTAAACAGTGAAGCCAGAACTCAAGTGTCATGAGCTGCAGTTACTCTTTGGTAGTTTTAAACATCTCTGCTCGCACACAAAGGGGATTTAACTATTCAAGAAAGAATAAATCTTATCTAATCTACTCAAGAAATGGAAACAAGTGGAGACAAGCTCAAGCTGGTTTGTTGTACCTGTAGAGTTTTCACAGGCTTCAGTTTTAGGCTGAAGGTTGCTACAGGAGATAGCCATGTAAATAGTGTTAGCAGCAAACGACAAAACCTGCCCCGAAATCTCCCCTGAGGAGGAAGAGAAAAGAAACAAGGCAGTCATTATGTCAGACAAACTTTTTAAACACACACTACGAGAAAACTTCAAGACAGCCTCCCACTCATAACATGCCAAGCTGCTGATTCATGTATGTCCTTCACAGTGTCTGGTGTTTCATGTCAGATGGAGTGGTGAAGATATGACATAAGAAAAGGCTGCTGCACTGATCCAGGAAAATAAACAGAGACAACAACATTTTCTTGATATCAGCGCTACAGTCAGTAATTTGACATATTTAAAGGATCAACAATCTGGTGGAGAAGGACATACTGGTGAGAACAAAACAGAGCAAGAAGCAGCTTCATTAAGGAGAAGATTGCAAAATGTAAACTAGCTCATTAAGAATTTGCTGGATCATTACCTGCTGTGCTAATTTGACTTTAAAAGGGGAAACAACATTTTGCAGAACAGGTTTTATCGTGTAATTGCTTTAGGACCAAACAGATCACTTTCATATTTAAACTTTAAATAAGAAGTTAATGAAACATCCCATAAATTCAGCTTAGCTGATCTTTAGTACAGGTTGAAAATAAGAGAAAATGTTCCTTAGTTGCCATCTAATACTTTAAATAATAATTTGATTTTAAATAATACTGTATTTAGAGTTGTACAGCCAACATTTTAAAGTCTACCTTAACACTAATGTCTTAGTTTAGTAGCCAATAAAATGCAAACACAGGTGTTTTGTGACCTGGACTTAAACATTTATCATTTTAATGAGTGTTGTACTGCTCCACCAGGGTGATCTAAAATATGACTTAGAAGAAGGAGCCAGCTTCAGCGTTCATCTGTCAAATACAGTGTACATTCAGAAATGTGCAGAAGTACAGGTGTAAAGTCACTCGGTGATGCTCAAAGATTCCTTGAATTCCTTTTCTACTAAAAAAGACACCTCAACAGATTAAAACATTGATAAAAAGTGAAATACTATTAATGTTAAATGCATAATTTCAAAGATAGGTTTGTGATTTTACTAAGCTTTTTGCTGTTTTAAGGTCTCAAAGGAGCAGCAGTGTCCTAATTGGACAAAGTAGTAAATGATTCATAAGATTTAAAAAACTAAGGGCCATCATTTCAAAAGAATGAACAATAATGGGGCACAGATGGCCTAGTGGTCAAGGCCGCTCGCTCTCGAGCAGGTTGCCTGGGTTCACATCCTGACAGCAACTTGGTCAGCCTCCTTTCTGAAAAAAAATAAAAATAAAAAAATCACAGCTGTAAAACCTGAAGCCTTGTGTGTGGTAATTTGTAATCACCTCTGCCAGGGACGGGCGGTTTCTCCTGAGAGCCCACGATCATGAGTATAACCATAACCACAAATAAAGGCACTCTCCAGGAGCCGGTCAGAGACACTAACAACAGATCACAAAACACAGAGACAGATGTAAGCATTAATACAGAAAATACCAACTGTGGATCAAAAGTATCATTATTTTATAAGTTTAACAAATGTGCATTATAATGTCTGAATCCTCTTATCACACTGTGACATTTTCATGCAGGCTCTTGCTCAGTCACTTTAACATTTCACGCCTGAAGGTCAAGTGTGCTAAAAATACTGGAGACTTCCTCATGTGCTCGGCATGTGCTTCATGTGATGGGGACCTGCAGAAACCCTGTCTTTCCTCTACCTAAGAACAGCTTTGCCTCCCGTTATTACAGCAAAACACAATATTGAAGCATAATTTCAAAGGCTGCCTGTCAATGCATGCTTGCCCCAAAAAATGAGAAAAATCTGCCTCAAAGCTAAAACTGAATTTGCATACGAGTATGAAAAATGAACACTAACAGGTCCGAGCAGGTCATCCCTAACCCTTACGCACTCCCCTCACCAATGTAGAAGAGCAGGACGGACCAGACAGGAAGAGCCAGGGCCCGCAAGTAATGCTCAGTGTGAGGACCCCATTTGAAACAGACAGCCAACAGGTAGCCAAACACCACAGTGCACACCTGAGGAGACAGCAAAAAAAGAAAGCAGATATGTGACCAAAACAGGGAATGTGACAAAGTTTAGGAGTCCTGTCATACTGGAGGGTGCTTTTAAAATCATGCTGAGTTTCAACTTTCACAATAAGATGACAGAATTGTGTTTGTGTTTAAGGAAATAAATAAAAGCAGGGGCTCTGATTCAAAGACATTGATCAGTTTGCAGTTTATGATGACTTTCTGTAAATACAAGCAGGCTGGAGTGACGGTAGTGAATCCTAAACCACTAAACCTTGGTAGAAAAGTTAAGAAGAACATAAAAATAGAGAACACTACAGCCTTTCCTCAAGGATTCTAAAAATGATCATCCTGTAGAGCAGCTGTTCTTAAATAGTGTGGCAGGGCACACTGGCATACCCAGACAATTTGAACCACCAGAATTTTTCACTACAAATGACTTTTAGCTGCATTAACTTTATTTACAGCTGCAAACCCTGTAAAAGTTGACAGCTTCCATAAATTCTTGAAGGGAACATTATTTTTTGCCGTTATTAGAACTCCAAGGCACAAAAATTTTAAATTTACTTATCTCCCCTATATGTAAGTTCTCTTAATTTCGGTATTTTTGGTTGCAGTTTCAAGTCCACCTCTGGCTGTCACATTGCGCTGTGTCCTGGGGCAAGACACTTAACCCCAATTTGCCCACTGCTTTAACTTCTACTTTTACTTCATTGGTGTGTAACTGGGTATAAAAGGGTGAGGATTTGTTAGGTAGAACTGATGGATAAGTGACACAGTGAGTCAACCTTCAGTGAGTGAATCTGAGAGTGAACGGCTGTGGTGTAAAGCTGCTTTGAGTAGGAAGGATGAGAGAAACGCAGTATCATTTAATAAAAGTGGCTTGTCAAATTAAGATGTGGTTTTGTACTGCCTTTACTTTTTATTACCCTGTTTCGAACAATTTTTAAAAACATTTTTAGTCAATGTTTATAAAGTTAAAAAGCTTTCTTTCTGTACATTTCTAGTTGTAATAACATAAAATAATAGAGTACCAGAATAGAGACCATGGCATTAAAATTAAAATCATTGGTACTTAGGGCTGGGCATTGTGGGCTTGTGTTGGATATAAATCTCTACTTTCCAAAAAGTGTCTGAGCCAAAGCAGTTTCTTGATTTATCTTTTAAAGTAACAGGAAAGTGTACTGATATTTATTACATTCTCAGTTTATTAGATCATGTTGCCAGCAATGTTTGTTTCTCCAGCCAGAAGCTAAAATGCAATAGCCAACTGAGAAGAGAAGGCAGAGTAGGTTTAGCATCTTTGGCTCAGACATTTAGTGAAAGGTAACAACATGATAACGCTGTTATCCGGTTTGGTAAGCAGTGGAGGAGCTGTACTACGTCAGTACTGGCCGGGTACCCCATGTTTCCTGCAGCATTCTGTATTTAGGGTGACCACCTTAACGAAACACCTCCTTGATCTCGGTTTGGTATGTATGGCTCAATTGGGTTTAGGGGTTTTTCCCTCTGTAACAGTGCAGACAGATTTATAAATGTATCGAGAAATAATCTACTCTGCATCAATAACAAAAAGCAATTGCTGAGCTCCTACCAAAGGAGTTTTTTTTAATGAAATAGAAGAAAATAAAACTTGCACCTGCAATCAGATGAATCTGATTAAAAGACTTCATATATATATATGTGTATATATATATATATATAGGTAAATTTGGTATCTTGTGATTTCAAAATATGAATTTAACCTTCTGAATGACACTATAGTGAGAAAGGAACTAATAATAATACCATACTTTAATCGCACACATTACTTCAGCATAAAAGATTGAGAAAATATCTGTTCGAGTGAAACATGCCCTCATCCTCTCGCTAAACTGCTCTGATAACTCTTTATATCAAGTACGTGAACATGAAAAGGGGAGTTGACTGTAATATCCAGTCAAAATAACCTCCCATACTCTCTCTCCACACAAAGGCATCTTTCAGTGTAATTTAATATCTCTTCCTTTGGTATATTTATAGAAAAGGACCCTGTGTCTGGAGAAAGGGCGAACTGTCTGAGGAGGAACATTTAATACAATTTGTATCCAGTCAGAGAGAAGCTGAGCTCAGGCCCCTGGAGCTGTTTGGGAATAATGACTTATTGATTGATCAGGACCTCAAACTCCAGGAAATTAGATCAGCAAAGAAACAAATTAGAGCAGAAGTTTCAAGATAAATCCTTTCTGCAATGAGGTCAGTGTAGCCACCTTTATAGACCGGAGAGAGCAAAACATACATGTGAGGTTATCATTATCTGTGGGGCAGCTTTTGATTCATGGAGTCATCACGCCAAAATGAGAACTGTTACACATCTTTCCTCTAGGCCATTTTTTAACTACAACCTCAGTTGAAGTAGTGCAGCACTTACCACAATGCATTCTTTCATTACTGCTCCACAGGCTAGTTTCTAAATTGATAGCCTGATCTACAAAAAGTCACATGATTGGATATGCCAACAACTCCAACTGTTGAGCTAAATTAATATCATACTAAACTGAAAAAAGACCACCCCAGACACCAGCAGATTTTTACAGCAGTGAAGCAAAAACCAGAGGATCGTTTTAACTACTATAAACATGCATAAAACTTGGTGGAAGTTGTGGGGAGAAAAATGTTATGGTAATTTCAACTTTGTTCATTTTTAATACTTATATTCAATATTATCATTGGAACACAAACAATTAAACTTAGTTGAAAAAACAGTAATCTACAGCTGGAAAAGTAATTGAGTTTTATGCCGGTTGCTATTACAGTCTAACAATTATGTAAATGAAAAAAATGGTATTAAAGGTTAGTTTGTCACATAACATAGTGCTTTCTTTGGACATTTTTCCATCTGACATTATTTTGATATTTTCTTTAATTCACATAAGTCATAAGTCCTTGCTTGTTTTTTAATGCATTGAATAATTGTAATAGGAGAGTAGAAATTCAGACGCGCATTGTAAAATCCATGAGTAATCGTGACCTATGATACTGGTCTCAATATGTATCAAAATAATTACTGTTCTAGTTTTTGCCATTATTGAGCAGCCCTGTGGTTATCAGAAACAGTGATAAAAATAAGCCTATGATTTCAGCAACTGTGGGATGATAAAACTTATAAAAATAAAATATATTTAGAAAAAAAAAGCTCCCAAGCCCCAAATCCTATCTGACCCATTTGTCTCATGCATGGCAGTTTCAGTTTTGGTTGAGCTTCTGGATACATAAACAAAAACTTTTATAAGATATGAGAGCATGTTAGTCTTATCAATGCAACGCTAAAAAGGGAAACACATATAATATATTAGTATTTTAAGAAATATATATCTAGTCAATTGGCCAGTTTGTTTGAGCTGTCTGCAGTCAGGTTTTGGTGGCTCGGCTGCCATGCTGACCTCACCCACCAGAGGCATCCACACAGTGACACAGAGGGTCTTTGTGGTCACTAGAGAGAGGGGTGTGTGCCCAGTTGCATCGGTCCATCCACTCACCCACACGGTGTGGAAGCAGTCCAGCACAGCCCCGATGATCCCGCAGACGTACCCGAGGATCACCTGCATGCCAATGATGCTCCAGGACAGGTAGAGGAAGTAGACCAGCGGAGCCCCGGCCCCGATCACCAGCAGCACCGTCAGCCTCTCCAGCACCAACTTCCCCATGACATCCACCCCGTAGTTCACACACCACACCGGGACCAGGAGGGTCCCAAGCACGATGGGAGTCCCGGTTTCCTGCAGGCCGTTGAGCCAGGAGCGGCCCAGCCGAGCCAGGGAGTGCTTAAAAGGGTGGAGGAAGGTCCCGCAGAGCGTGGCCCACAGTAGCGGGCGAAGGAAGGCCTCCAGGATAAAGTAGACAAGCACCGCCGCCCCGCAGCAGATAGCCACGAATATCATCGCCCCGGTGTTGTAGAAGGCCTGTTTGATGTTTTTATCAAACTTCAGCGACGACGGCTGGCTCAGCAGCTGGCTCATCATCCCGACGGCCGGCTGGACGCTCTCGGAGAAAGAGACAAAGTGTGGCCGCTGGGAGGGAGGACTCGCCGGGGGAGAGACGGCGGCAGGCTCCGGTGCTGAGTCCTCCTCGTCTGCCATGTTCCCCGACTCCTCTCCGCTAACGGCCGTCTATCCGTGATATGCCCCGCGTGAGGGAGGAAAACATATGACGTAGCAATGTCGGAAAAGACCAAAGGAACTGTGGGAAATGTGGTCCCTTAAAGCAACACACTTCCGGTGGCAATTTGCAAGTGTTCTTGAATATTGAGAAAAAACACTTAACTGAATAATAAAGAATCTCCAAGATTGAGGGGTGCGGGTTGGAAAAGCTAGCCTTTCAACAAGCTTAAATTTTCGTCATGCAAATAATAAGGAACCAAAATATCAAAGAACCGTTTCTGCAAGGAAAATCATAAAATCTTCAACACCCTGCTTTTACTACAAGTACTAGTACTACTACTACTAGCCTACTACTTCTACTACTACTACTACGACTACTACTACTACTTCTACTACTACTACTACTACTACTACTACTAATAATAATAATAATAATAATAATAATAATAATTATTATTATTATTATTATAAAAATATTTTTTAATTTAAAATATAACTATAACAATAAAATTATCAACGTCAGTAATTATTATTCGTTTTACATTACAATAATAAGAGTTATTATAATCAGTTTTTACCTCAATATATTATTTTATTGCAATGTATTATATATACTTATATACTATACTATATATTACTATATATAATGATTTACAACACCTCCCTGTTGTTCTGACACAACACAGCGTACTCAAAATACTTCTAGTACTTTACCACTTTTTAGTACTTTAAGTACTTTTTAAAATTAACTGTTTTACTTTTCATTGAGTAGATACAGTTCCAATTTTCTGTGTACTTATGTAATTTTTTTTTTATCAATGTATCAGTACTTTTACTTGAGTACATTATTTTTGTAGTCTTTACATCCCTGATATTTATTTGATACTTGAAAATCCTTTGACAGAAAGAAAAGTGAATATACTGTACATTATCATGTGTTCAAATTGTTTATTTTCAATCAAGACATTGGTGTAGAAGTTTGATATAAACTTAGACAATTAATGAACAAATATGTTAATGTTTAATACATTTTGCTTACTTATTTCATTCTATACATATTTTCAGTAGTTAATTTACTGCTTCACTATTTACTTGAGACAATTTTTGTTCATTTACATGTTAACAACTTGGTTGAAACTTTTTAATGTGTTTCTCTATGCCTTTAAAATTTCAATAATTATTATATGATTACAAAATAACATGTTGTGTCATAACAATGATATTATCTTAATAGTTATATTGTATATTTTCAACAGATTTTACACCTGCATTCAATTTCAACCCTCAGGTAAAAAACTTTGATTTTAATTGATGAGTTTTGCATGTAGTATTTAAGGACAAAATATGTTTTTGCTGAGATTGGTTAAAAAATATACATATATATAATTTGACTGACACCTTTTAACCCTGCAAGAAAATGTCAATCAAAAATTTACATTTGCTAAAAAAAAAAGGCCCTTTTAGGCTTTTTCTGTTGTTGTTGCAAAGTATATAATACAATTTAATATTGGTTTATTTAATCATACATTACAGTGTTAATTATTAGAGACCAAAAGAAATTTAAAGTTTTAGCTCATACTTGTGGTCTAGAAAGTTCCTCCCTGGAAGACTACACGTAATATAACTGAAGTGAGGGTATGGACAAAATTAAAAATGTTACATGTATGCATATGTGAATAAAGTCGTTTCTGAAATAAAATAAAAGAGCTCAAATGACCACACAAGGATTGACTGTCAGACCTGTCTATTCATGAGCAGAAGACTTAAATCTTGTGCATACTGTATTTTTATTTAACAAAAGGCATTTCAATGAAAAACTCAACCATTACATTTTTTAGTAGAATTTTCATCAACTTGTTCAAACAGTTCAAAAGGCTCTAATAACAACAAGGGAAAACTCGCACATGCCTGAGCAAAGTCTTCTTCACTCCTTGTTCCTTTCCTGCTGATTGTGTTATTTCTTACATTGGCAATAATAACTCGAGTATCAGTCTCTCTTCCTTCAACACAGTCATAGTGCTACAGTCACAACCTCTGTGGTTCAGCAATAAAAACAAGGGGTAACTATGGTGGGTGCAAAAAACAAGAGATTAGTAGTGCTATTAGCATAGACATGCTAAAAAATAACTGACATCCTTTATACTTACTGTTGCCAGTCCCTTAACCATGAAAAAAGTGCATGCTTATACTGTAAAGAAAAAGAAAAGAGATCATTGTCCCTCTTATGTTTTTGCCAAATATGAAACCCTTGTAAACAAAACAGGATAAAAGGACAGGAAGAGCAGTTGCAACAGCTGTTGGCTGCTTTATTTTTGTTTCCACAGAATCCCTTTTGCATTAGCCAAGTTCAACATGAGACAGTGTCTCCTGTCTCCAGTGAACAGTAAGCTTCTGAAATCCTTCCAAGAGTTAAGAGCATGCAGTGTTTGAAGACTTGTGAGACTTGTTTATGGCATGTAGATTCCTCATATTTTTTAATACTTGGGAGCTGTCATAAATACTGAAAATAACTGTCTGTTTATTCTATAATACTACCCTTTTATCAGACCATGTGTTTTCTCTGGCACCAGAATGCAGCAGCTCCACAGGGAGGTTCAATCCTTCACTCTATCTTCCGTTTGAGTTGTCAGTATTAATATATACTCTCTATTGTGTTAAATATATCTACTACAGTATCTCCTGACAAAAATGGCAATGTTTTTATTGCTACTTTCTCTTCTCTTCCCTTTTTCAGCACCTTGTTCTCTGACGTTCTTCATTATGGTGTTCCCATAAGTAGGTAGAAGGTGAGGGCCACTATGAGCAATAAACAGAGGGGGGAGTTAAAAGTCTGGTAGGCTGTGGAAGGCATAAAGATGTCCTCATATTTATAGATACTGATCATGTGGTCGCTGACAGGTGGACTGTCGATATCGTGCCTCGTGATGGATCCTGTTAGGAAAGTTAAAAAGTTGTTAAAGATGTCAGAAGACCAAATGGAAGATGGGTGACTGTCTTTAAGGCTTGAATACATACCTTGTATAGCAGGACCCCATGCAAACAGGTAATACCACGACAAGTGTAAGTCCACCAGAGTCTCCTCTCTGGGGACATAGAGAGGGCGTTTGAAGCGACAGGTCACCCGGTTGTTCTCAAAGATGCCCTCCTCATCTCTTGCAGGGTTCCTCTTTATCTCTTTGGCCCACTGACCCACGTTGTAGAAGTGATGAATCCGAACACGGCCGTTATCGTCATGGACACAGCCCATGACATCATCTCCTCCCTCAGGAAACAGAAATATAGAGTTTAGTTCTACATGACTGAAACGAGTTTACAAGACTTTGACAATTTGAAGATATAAAAAGTACAAAATATATATTTCTTTAATTTGAACTTGCATAGAAATTGCAACTCTTTACCAAAAAAGAGAAAAAATAAACTGAGGCTATAGTCGTCTAAAAAAGCTGCCCAAGTGTTAGCAAGACAGCAGCTTCTTTCCAGAAAGTAATCCTCCACTCTCTCATCCAATTTCCTAATTAACTAAGTGTCCTTTATGACAAAAGATGAATGCCTAAAAAACTCAACAATTACAAATTACAGCAATACAAGTCAACATGTGAATCACACTTTGACATGTCCCTTTTATTATCAGTGAAAGAGTTCAGGAAGCACCATGCGTTTAACAAGAAAAAGGCATACATGGAGGACCTAGACGTAAAATAAAGACATCATTAAGCATATCAGGAATATGTCTGTCCTGAAAGCCTCTACACTAAAATTCAGAAAGCCTCTGAATTTCAAAAATCCTTTGAAAGTTCTTCAGTTTGTGTTTACATTGGCATCCCTGTGGAGAAAGCAGTATTTCTTCTGTTTTTTATTTAAAAATGATCAGCCCCCTTTTTAAAGGTTTTTTGGCCTTTCCTGCCTTTATTGATAGCAGTTAGTAAGGAGACATCACCCGAGTGTGAAGGGACTACTGTAGGCAGCAACTGTAACTGTACCACCAGCACAAAGGAGAAAATCACAGCCCATCAGCACCCCAGTCTTCTGTGTTTTGATAGTGAAATGCATCACTCATCAACATTAACATTTATGAAAATACTGTTTTAAAGGCAGCTAGTCACTTTGGCAACTGTCTTGTAGTTTCAGTTATAGAAAAGGATTATTGTAAACTTTTTAGTTACATTCCAAGGTCATTTTTTCGTAGCTCAAGTAGAGACATCAGCAGAAATGACCGTAGACTGATTCACTGGATTCAGATTTTTGGCAATTAACAAGCTGTGTTTTTTGAAGTTATTTTGAGCACTGTTAGTATTTTCTCAAGTAAACATCTTTGAAAGTCCTTGAGTAACTAGGAGGATTAATTTTAATGTGGACGTATAAGCCTCTTAAAAAGAGGCCATGTTTCTGTGAACTACAGGGTTCACCGTCTTTCACAGTGCTGTCTCTAGCTCTATGAAAACAGATGAAGCTTGGTTACATCATCACTGTTAAAAGATGTTGCGTATAATTTATATTTAAAGGTGCTATGAGAAGAATCTATTTGCGGCGACATTAAGACTCTGCTACCCATGAGCAAGCACAGCGACTGTCGTAATGCTGCGTTCCAGTAACCTCAGAACTGGGAGTGACATCATCTCCGACTTAGCGGCGTTCCAGTTGAAGTCGGACAAAAACACATCCATCTACCAGGCTATTGTTAGCTGTTGTTAGCACACCCTGCGTTGTTGTTCACAAATACCACATGAAGAATGTGATTATCACTATGGCAGCATTTTTGTAAATATAAGTCAACAATACTACGTATACAGCTGATCTAGAGCGACACACCCCAGTCAGAAGTGCTAATAAATTGATTATTACAGGAGCTAAATAACTGTTCACACTGGGGGCATCCATCTTCGATTGTCAACTCGGGGATGGCGAGGTTTCACCGAGTTCCCAGTAGGAAATTCAGACCTCAGGGAATGTTGCAGTTGCAGTTTCCTACTCAGAACTCAGAAAATTCCTACTTCTGACTACAACTGGAATGCACCAAAAGACCCGAGCCAAAGCATGCTTTTGTTGTGATGCTATAATACATGCAGCTCGAACCTTCCTTAGAACTCTGCATTGCTTTACAACTTCTTTTTTCAACAACTTACAGGATGCAAAGTGACGAGGTAATGTATCTCTTTCTAGTTACGTAGCGGTAGTTTTTGATGTGTGACAACAAGCAATTTTGGAAAACTTAGTATCGTAAATTGTGGCCGCCTATATATCACTACTTACAGCCCGGCGCTCTAAGACATGTCCGAATAATATAAATTTGCTCTAGTTTTAGTTGTCTTGTTCCCGAAGTTGAGTAACCAGGCCAGTCCAGCCCTGTCCGACCCGACTGGACTGCTAAGGAATAGCATTTATAGATAACCTATTATGATGCTATAAAGCTCATCTTAAAGTGTGTATGTATTTCAATCAGGCATATATCTAAAAGTGACAGTTTTTCGGAAATACTTAGAAACTCCTCACAGTCTCTTTAATTTTGTAGGATTCTTGCAGGACACAGAGTCGAGATTGTTAACATGACAGACTTCCATTGTAAGACAGCTGATTCAAAGTAGGCCAGTACTAGAGACAGTTGCTGATTGCTGCCAAGCTTCTATAGCCTAAATGCACTCAGGCTGCGAGACTTGAGCTGCTCTTGCCTGCTGACTCTTTGCTGTTCCCACTGCAAGCTGCTTTCAAACACTCCTCCACTGTAGCTTCTCATTTATGCTATTCTCTGACTTAAACAATATCAGCTGACATTGATGCTTACTCTGGGGGGAATTATTCGCTTCTCCCCTTGCCTCATGCTTTATTATAATTTAAAAGTATCAATCACTTTTAATTGTTATTTTCATTTTTTTTTTTGCCTCACATCTGTTTCTTACACAAATGGACTGTCACCATGAAAGAAACAGTTCAAGTTTAGTGAAGACGGGGCTTTTTTTTCTCTTGACAAAACGTATTGGTATCTGTATGTGTATTGGCATAATGACTTTGGAAATATTGGCATATCATGGATAGGCAAAAATCCATTATTGTGCATCTCTAATCTGTACCAGTATTGGTTAAAAAAGGAGTTTGGAAATATCAGCGTCAAATATCCCAAATAATGCACCCCTAATACGATTATAGATCATACTTCAGACATTTACAGTTACTTGCTCTGATATAACCAATAGAGTAAAATGTGTTTTCAACGAAGTCAAACAAGATTTGCAGTTTCTCACCATCTTCTTGTCAGAGGAGAAGCCTACAGCTACCCAACCATCTGTGTCTGCACTCATCTCGTACTCAACATCTGTGCCAATACGACGATAACTCAAGAAATAGTCACAGGTCTCTGCATCACAGCCTGGTTTCCCGTACCTGTTGAGAAACAATGAACATTGTAGCGCTGTGTAGAGAAAGTGAGGATAATCAGATTTCACTTAATAATGTGGTGGTTAGACTGGGTCATCCTTTAGTCTTGTATTCTGTTCTGAAGGAACAGGCTTCATAGTGAAGGACCCAAGTTTATTTCCAGCTCTCCGAAGTAAGGACACAGCATCTAAAAAAACTCAGCCTCAGGGGACGCAGCTGCACTCTTTAGCTCTGATTCTCTGCAGACAGAAACAGAAAAAGACTTCTTCTCCTCTTACCTGATGCAGCCTTTGGTGACTCCACAGTCGCTCACTTTGATCTTAGCAAAGGGGTCCACTGGTGGGGCAGTGGGGAATGGATAACCTGCAAAATGCAACATCAGCGCTTAGGTTTCTCACAATTTCTTCTACACAAGACACATCGTGTCAGTGGCTTGAGGATTACAAGATTAACGTGAAAGCACATAGACTTTAGATAAAATATAGTCTATTCCAAGCATGCAAAAAGGTATTACTTCAAAGCTTACACCAAATACTGAAAACTGAGCTGAGTTCTTTTTAGGGCTGGGACGATACGCTTTTCTCCTGATTTGATTTTTTAGATGCCGATTGGATTTAGATTGCGATTCTATGATACTGCCAATTTTTGCAATCTATAGTTAGCTTTTTTAACACCAGCAAAAAAGATGAGAACAATGATGATGCCTACAGACTATATCAGGAAAAATACTCATCATATGTGAATCCGTTTTGAGGATTTATTCAACAATATATATTAACCAGCTGTTTATACTCTCTTCAAAAGCCCGGATTGCATTTAAAAGTGGCTTATTAACATAGACTAAAATGAAATATTTACATTTGGAAAAAAAATGATTTTTGAATGAAAAAAATCAATGTAAGAATCGTCAAACAAAAAAATCCAGATACTTACATGAATAAATTTTTTTATTCATCCCCTAGTTCTTTTTAAGTAGTCAGAAAAAATATATATTTTTATGTGCAGTCAGCAGAAAAAGAAAATGACAATCTCTGAAGCTGTACAGTTAAAGGCACAGCTTACATACATGAGATGACACAGCAAAACATTTTTGTGACATTGAGGCAATCTCTCTTTGTCTATGTGGTAACGGAAACCTAACCTTGAAAAGCAGCTGGATTCACTGGATTCTTTAGATGATTTTGGTATCTCATATGCTTTAAGCTGAAAAGATCATTCCCGATCAAACAATGACCAGGTTGCCAAGTGTTCTCTTAACGACAAAAGGGCAGCAGCTATCAGTGAATTAGTTCTGCTGAAAGTGAGACCTGACTACATGCCTCTGGCAGGTCTATTATGATTGTGACAGGAAAACCATTTGTCCTGCCCCTCCAAATCACTTTCTATGGGAGGCTACCCAGACAGATTTGAAAAATATCCCATGGATATGTGGAAAATATCCCATGGATATGTGGAACAGTTCATCTGGTGAGTCAGGTTAATGTAAGCCAAACAAGTTGCCAGGTTTATGCAGCTGTTGGAGATTTTAGATCCCCACTTTATGCAACATTGTTTACTCATTCACTTTATGACGGGCACTATGAAAATGCAGGGAGGTAACTACTCGGAGTATATTTGAGTACAAGTGTTTATGGCGAATTCTAAAATCCACTATAAAAAAAAGTTTGTCTAAACACTATCAACAGTCTGTTGTTAGACAGGCTCAGAAAATATTTAAAAAAAACATACAGTATATGTGGACATTTGACATTCAAAGTTGTTTTGGGTTTAATAAAGCTTTTTGTCATGTACAAAATTTATTAAACAATTCTGCTGAGGAGTGCTGTCTACTTTTTGTTGTTTTGATTGTTTTTGAGGGCGAGTTAACATGGAGATGGCATCTTATTAAGATGGCCACCTTAACTGTAAAGAACAAGATGAAACACTGGGCGTAAGCATTTTGTTTGATCTATATCCTCTATTTCTGCTTTTCTGTTTTTTGTTTGTTCCTTTGGCTGTTTTTTTCTCTTTTTTGAGCCTCAAGTCAGAGCCCTGGACAAATTTTTCCTTGGAGACAAGAACTCAAGCACATGTGTGCCTAAACTGTTTCCCCAAGGGGCCACAGCCCCAAAAAATTTGGGAGGAGTGGTTGTTTTTGCTGAGTGGGTCATCCATTTTCCTTGAAGAAGGATATAATGGATGTAATCCAACAATGCTTCAACAAGGCAAATAATAAAAATTGTAGTGGCTTATTGCATATTCAGGGTCCCTGGTTGGCCAAGGTGATAACTGAATGGGCCCCTAGTAAAGATGAGAAATACCCTGTGCACTCAGCAGAGAAGAGATGCCGATGACTCGGTTTCAGTTGAAGACTCAAAACTGCACAGAGCTGAAAACTTTTTAGGGGCTTGATAGGTGTTGAAGATGACTAGCACAGTATTCCCTCTGAATCAAACCTTGGGATGGAGAGGATAGCTCAGCAAATAAGAGCCATAGATGCTTCTGAATTCTAATCAGCCAAATTTCCATTATTTTGGAAGCTACTGCAGGTCAACTAAAGTGGAAGGAGGCCCACTTTTAGTTTGGCAGGGGCACAATACCTTCTCTTTGCCGCCGCTTTGGTGTTGTGTGTGTGTGTGTGTGTGTGTGTGTGTGTGTGTGTGTGTGTGTGTGTGTGTGTGTGTGTGTGAGTGTGTGTGAGGAAGAGGGGAAGAGGGGGTGGGCAGCCTCACAGGGGAGCTGGCCTGGGTGCTGAAAGGCCCTGCAGACTGAGGACAGGTTGGTTGGAGGGCAGAATAAACACCACATGCTTATATTCTGGTCCTTAAGCTTTCGATGGCACCTCTTGCAATTTTAGGTTGCTTGTTTGGCGCGAGACACATAAACAAAAATCCTCTAGCTCGCCATTGTGAGACAGAGCACTTGACTCCATCCTTACCGTCGTCTGACAGATATCTGGACTCCAGGAACTCGGACGCAAAGGTGCTGTAGGAGTCCTTGTGGTGCTCCTGGTGCCCCGGCTCTCCGTGCTCTCCCTGGCCGGCTCGGAGTGCTGCCTCATCGGTGGGGCTCGGCGCGACCCCCCACCATCCACTCTGGACAAGGATCACTGACAGCTGCAGTAGCCTCCGTGAGAAAATCATGGCTTATAACACGTATTGTTCAAAAAGTGACAACAGAGCGGTTTAAAAACCTAAAATAAATCCGATTACTCATGGTTTTTGGAGTATCTTCGCAGGTATCCATCGCAGCGTAACCAAAATCATCTCCGCATCCTAATTGCCTGCTCGGATGTTTTCATCGGCAGGGATGAAGGGGGGGATTATGCGACGATAACCGCGCTCGTAAGGGGCTAATTTAATCCAAAATTAGCTGAAATGGTTATCTGGTCGTTTAATCCCACACCACAGTAATACCCTTTGTGATCAGAAACCAGGAGCCTTGTAACCTCATTATCTTTGAATATTTTCCAATGGGGCAAAAATGGTTTCGTCCAGCCTCCCTCTCCACAGAAACAGCCAATCAGGAGCCGCTACGTACTCCCGTCAGAATCGATAAATTGGGCAATTTGACTCAAACAAACACAAGAATAAGTGTTTTCAAAACTATAGGGGCTTGCCTTGTTCCAACACACGAACAAAACAAAAAAAAATGAGATTACAAACCAAGATTCCGCTAAATTGGGACGTTAGAAGTAAATAAAACAGAATAAATGATTTGCAAGTCCTTTCTTAAAGCACGATATTTAATGTTCAAAATGATAAACTTTGTTGTTTTGAGGATTATGTTTGTTTGTCTGCAGATTCGCTCATTTTAAATTTGATGCCTGCAACACGTTCAAAAAAGCTGGGACAGGGGCATGTTTACCACTGTGCTACACCACCTGTGTTTGGTTACTGAGGACATGAATTGTTGAAGCCTTGTAAGTGAATGTCTCTTTCTTGATTGATGTTCAACTTCAGTTGCTCATTGTTATATTTTGTGCTCCATAAAGCATCACACTTTTTCAAAGGGAGACAGGTCTGGACTGTAGGCAGGCCAGTAGTACCCACACTGTCTATGAAGACATGCTATTGTGACATGTACAAAATGTGCCTGGAAATATCTTGCTGAAATAGGCGGGGATGGCTCTGGAAAAGATTAAACTTGAATGGCAGCAAATGCTGTACCAACATCTGTATGTACCTTTCAGCATTAACGGTGCCTTCACTTATATGTGTGATAATAACACACCATACCATCATAGTTCATATCGTTATGAACTTTGCCCTGATGGTTATTTGTGTCCATAATTTCCAAAGACATTCAATCAATCAATCAATTAATCTTTATTTCCAATTTTTCATAACAGGTGTTATGCAAAGGTAATTTACAATAAAGCAGGCTGAAGCCATCCTCACTTTATGCATACACATGTATGTATATATAAAAATATACATATGAAATATGCATATACAAATATATACATATTATTTCCAGAGATGTATCGATGTAGGCAGAGACAAAGGGACTAAAATTAAGAATTTATGATTGCGACAAACTTAAAGGAGACATATGCTGATGCATGATTTAATACTTACATATAATATAATAAATTTGAAAACAAGACCTTACACCCCCTTAATTTTCAAAAAATGAGATATTGTATTTTTTCTGATATCCTAGAACGAGATTTGATGCCTCTGAAAATAGGTCATTGCGAGATGTCCACGAGATTTAAATCGTCGTGACGACACGAGGTACCTTTCTTTTTATTGGAGTAATCTGATAAAACACTTCCTCCTCTTTGATGTCCGTTAGCCACAAAACCGTCACAGAGGAGCACATTCGTCCAGCAGCAGTATATAGATCCCTAGCTCACACTCACTCATTACCAGCTCTGGCCTGTAGGGGGACTCAATACGCAGTCGCTGCATTGAGCCTGCCAGAAAATATAGCAGAAGAAGAAGGACAGGCTGGCTCTACCCCTGATAGAACTGACCAATCAGAGCACAAAGGGCTGTGACATTGCGAGGTAACTTTAGGTCAGCCTGGAGACCGAGTGGTTCAACGAGAGCTTGATAATGGCCTAAAATGAGGAATTTGAGAACGCTATTGTGGGGCAATGAAGGAACTAAATGACTTGTACTGAGGGCAGAAATGCTTTACAGGCATCCTAGTCTGGCACAGTGAAAAGGAGAAACAATCATGATATGAGTCCTTTAAGGACTTATGAATGTTGACTCATCAGACTACAGTACACTTTTCCACTTTGCATCAGTACATCACAGATGACCTTGGGCCCAGAGAAACTGGCAGGTTTTCTGGGTGTTATTGATATGTGGCTTCACTGCACTTGTAGATGTCATAAAGACCTGATTCAACTGAGAGTGGTTTTCTGAAGAGTTTGTTAGCCCACATGGTAATGCCCTTTACAGAGTGATGCTGGTTTTGACGACAGTTCCACCAGAGTAAATGCATGTTGTTGGCTTTTAATGCTGGTTTTCAGCCTTGTCGCTTATGTGCAGATATTTCTCTGGAATTCTAAATCTTTTGATGATATATTGGACTATAGATGATGAAAATCTTTACTTCCTGGCAAATGTACATTGAGAAACATTGCTCTTAAACTGTTACATTATTTGCTCCCCAGTTGTTCACAAAGTGGTGAACCCCATCTTATCCTTGTTTGTGAGGGGAGGCCTGATTTACACATAGTGGCAGTAATATATGGAGGTCTTGTGCTCCAGGGTCCCCGACCCTGCTATCCATCAATCAATCAAACTTTATTTATATAGCACTTTTTCTACAACATATGTAACTCAAAGCGCTTGCAGAAAAGAAAACAAGAGGAAAGGAGAGGGGTAGAACCAGCACCTGTCAGGGGAGCACAGTGTGGGATTGGAAAAACCACCTCAACACATGAGACAACAAACAGACGAGCACATGGGGGGGTGGGCAGGATTGCAGTCTGAAAAGTTAAGAAACCCCTGGTGTATGTAATTTTACAGGATTGGTGTGGGCAGTGGTGGCTAGGTCCTTCAAAATATGTATTTCACAGGGCCAAACATTTTCGGTTGTGCCCCTGGGCTTTGGCATGACTGTGCTCCAACACTGCTGTCCTGACTTTAAGTTGAATGGGCCATCCACCACAACCTTGGTAATTCAAATAAGGAGGATCATGCCATTGTAGGATAGGGCAAGGGTCAAATTTAGAAATGAGCATCAATAAATAAAACATCTGTTCTTTCTACTTTATTATCTTACATGACTGTTAAAGTTCAAATGAAATGTCCATTGCTTAATTAATCAGAATTAGAGTTCTAATTTTCACTCTGTTTTAGAATGAACTTGGTCTTTGCTCACCTCAGTGGGCCCCACCATGTTAAAATAAATAGTCATACAAAAGATGTAAATATCACAAAATGTATTTTATAATTTCAAAACATTTGGTTTATATTTTGAAACAAACTGCAGATCATTTGATCAATATAAAAACTGCATTTCTGTAAATTTTATGGGAGATGTGTGTACTCGGGCCAAAAGGTAGTCTAAATTTTGTAATCAATTTTTTGGGGTTTAGTATTAAAATCTTTTAACCTCTGTGGCCCCCGATGGGCTGCGATGTACAACTCTGTTACAGATCCGATTGTCTCTGGCTTTCTGATCTCCAATCACTTTGGTTGTTCAAAGATCTGTCACTAGATGGCGATATAAAACCATAAATTAGGATTCTTACACAGATGGGGCCAGAGAGTGTCATTCTAGGACTTCTGTCCTGTTCAGGTCTGTTTAAACTACAAGGAAAATAAACCAACAAACCAGAAATGCTGAGAGGTTTAACGAGTAATTTATGAATTTTCAACCATATTAACTCTTTAATGAATCTATCTGGTTTAACTTAATGATTTATGGACTTGAGATTTCTTTCCTGGCAAGAGCTTTTCAAATTGAGGGTCACACCACCAGTCATGCCACTTCCACAACACATTCACTCTCTCATGGAGAGGTTGATTTATAAGGTACTTAAATCATATTTAGGCACACCACACCACTGATGCAGCAGTGGGAGCAAAGATGGGTCTTAAGATCGCAGCATGTAGCAGCAGGAATTCAAAATTGACAGCTCGCCTTACTATTGAGAGGCAACCAACTTTATCCACAATCTTACAATTTTATATTACTTATGCAGTTCAAAATTACAGAATAAAGTAATTAATCTATGTCAATAAATACATTCCAAATAAGTCATTTGCAGGGATCAAGAATACAGATTTGAAGTGTTTCTTATTCAGTGTAAATGAATCATCTCACACTTCATTTGTCTTCAGATTAGTCAGTTCACTTAGACGGCTCTCTCCAAACTAAGAAGTGAAACTATGGCAATGAATCTCTGAAAGAATTTACACCCATTAAGAATAATAAAGATCCACAAATATACCATTTTGAATTGTTGCTCGGTAAAACAATAAATCATTAATAAAGTGAGTATTCATCTGCATTTAGTTCTCTCTTTCCTGCTTGGATGTTTAAATTGTTGAGAAGTGGTAAACAAAGGAGAAAGATGAAGACTTACTAAAATGTGCACTTTTGTTCCCAAGTAGTCTTTAACAAAGCTACCGCAGATGTTCTCGTTATTTTAGGTTTTCATTTTTATCTGGTTATGACTTCACATTTTGATTTTATTTATTGATATATTTTTTTCATATTTGTATGCTTGATGTTGGTTAAGTATTTACTTGTTGAGTGTTTCAGATTAATTTAATAAATAAGATTAGTGTTTGAATAACATAGGATTCTTTTTAGGGAGGTGCCCAAAATGGAAAGAGAGCATAAACATTATGCATTTAAGTAATGTATAACTTTTACTTTGACCTATTTATTATAATATTCAAATACAGTGTAAATGCAGTGTATGACCTAAAATACAACCTAGACCAGATCAGATTGAGCTGTTTTAAACCTGCCTTTGCTTGGTTTACCAGAAAAGAAAAAAAAAATCAATTCAAAATGTCATGATTTTTGTCAACCTTGCAAGCATGAAACTAAGTTTGATTATTCTTTTGTTTGTTTGTTTTTGTCTCCTCTAAAGAGGTTATGTTTGTACCAGTTAGTTTTTTTGTTAGTTTGATTAAATATTCAGGAATTGGACAATGAAGAATTTATTAAATTTTGGTGGAGATTTAGTTTTTTCCCCCCAAGGACTTCTTTATAGTGTGAAATAAGGCAAATAGTGTCAGATATGTCTTTGCGGAGGCTGGCGCTGCAGGAGCACATGTTGTTTCATTTTGGTTTCATTTGATAACATTTTTTTTTCTGTTTTGCATATTTTACTTTTGTCTTTTTGTGTTAAAGATGATGACCCTTATCTGGTGTTTTGAATACTTGTAGTCTCTAATTTAGAGTGTTAGGACAAAGCAGAAGGAGGGAATAATAGGAGCGAGAGTTTGTTGTTCATGTGTGCAGCCTGCAGGTGATGCTGGTGTTTCACAATCTGAAAGAGACTGAAAATGTAGATTGACTGAAAATGTAGATGACTGTCCAAAAGATTAAGTGCTGATATGCATCCACATCACAGGCACACAGACACCAGACACACAAACACAGACACACAAAGACATATATCAAATAGTGGAAATACCTTTATTCAACAAATAAATGTTTTTGCTAAAAATGTGTTGATGTCAGTGCCAAGGTCTAATACTATGGCTCTCAGCTGGTGGGCAAAAAGCCAAAGTGGGTCACAGGGCTGTTTTCACAGGTTCCTGAGTGGGTACCAGAGGAAAATAAGGTGAAATGTATATGGAAGTCCAAAGTGGGCATACATCCATTTATTTATTTTATTCTTTTTGACATGAGAAAGACTAAATTTGTTTATTTTGAGATTATCTACACTTGTGTATCTCATTATGTTGGAATATTAAAGCTTTAGCTTTCCTAAGATATCTGAAAAACAATCAAAGTTTACTGGGGGCCCTGTCGTCAGACTTTGCGCTGGTGTTTGCTGGTGCAAAAAGGATAGCGTCAAAATACCTTTCAGCATCCTGAGTTATGTTTAATGTCCAGATTCTTTGTTCAAGCTCGTGTATTTTTTTGCTGAGACTGACAGCCGGATGGCAATGTGAGCGGAGCCATTTACCTGGTTTGTTTCCTTTATAACTGAAAATTGAGGTGGCTGATTAGTAAAAACACACACACATTAAAAGATATGGTTTAAGAGTCCACACAGTGTTCCATTAAAAGTTGATTAAAACAAATTAAAAGTTAGCTAAAAGTCAACTTGTGTAAGAGCTATCTGGCAGGTTGCTAGGACTTTGACGAATGGTTGGTGTGAGATATGTTAGCTTTTTCAAGTTATAATCACCCTTTAGTGTGTCTTTTCTGTGTAACAGAGTACTTGTGTGAACAAGACAAAAAGTCTTCCACTGTGTATAGAGCCACTTGCTCCCTGAAACAGTTCCTTTCCCCATGAATAGACCTACCAGAGTGACCTCTTCCAAAGGCTTTTAAAGGAGCAGGAGCTCCAAAAAAGGTCTCAGACAGACTGAATACAGCTAGATCAGGGATACTTAGTGTAAAAGTGAAAATGGGATATGCTAAGAATAGGCAAATATTCTGGGGTAAACATAAGCACAGTAATGGTAAAGGTATATGCAAACATAATTTTAGTATATTCTGAGAGGTTTAGGGTTAGTTAGGGTTAGATAATTGTTGTATCATTGTTTACACATAAGTTTATAGTAATGTTAAGCTGATATCCTGTTGTAGAGTATTTAGCCAAGTGAGTGCTGTACATGCACTAGATAGCTGGGTAGACGGAAATATAGGTAAGAAGAGAGAAGGGAATGAGTTGACTGTATTATGTGTCGGAGCTCACATAAAGTTATAAGAATGAATCATAAAGACAAGAAGTGTAATCAGTGAGTAATAAATGTGTGGCTGGATTTTTTTGTTTAAAAGGTCTTTAATGAACAGGCAAACATTCGTTTGTACTTCTGCCGGGAAGGTCAAGTTTTTGCAGTACAGGGAGAAGAAAGAAGTGATTGGATTAAGGTGGTGATATGAATCTGGATGCAGATTTTTTTTTTTATTTGTTTACAGTGGGATCTAGGGCAGTTTGTCACATTTCTGACAATAACTTACTCTACAATGTTGGAAAAGCCTTGGTGGAGGTTTGTGCTTTCAGAGCACATCTAATTTGTTTCTTTTCTCCATTTAATGTTGAAATTTTAGTTGTTGTCTTTTTTTATCTAAGGACCACAAAGATGACTTTTCCCTCATAAGTTTGTAATTTCTTATCGGCTCAAGAAAACAACCAGAATTTAAACCTTCACTAGAAATAGATTACATTTTCTTCTATTTAAGGTCCAACATGCAACATTTTACAATAAAAACATTTAAGAGGATGAAAATGTTCATAGATTTGCATCAATGGTTCTCAGTGAGGAGGTGGTAGCGCCTTGAGGCTCAACCATTTGGTTCTCCAGTCTCAATGTCAAAGGTGAGTATTTTCTGTTTTAGGGTTGTGTGTACATACATACAGGAGTTTGCGACCTCTGACCTTTCCTCTCCTCCTGTTGTCTTTCTCTGCAGACACAAATCAGCCTGATCAATCGCTCCTCTTGTTCTTGATCTGCCCAATTATCCCTCGTTTATCCTCCTATTATTCCCCCTACTCACACCCTGCCCCCCATCTCTCTCTCTCTCTCTCTCTCTCCTTCCCAATTACCATTCTGCATAGGGGGCAATGCTTGCTGGGTAATGAGGGACTCTGGGCGTACCAATCTTATCTTAATAGCCTTAAAGGGCCACTCATTAACACAAACACTCACTCTGTCTCTCTCTCACACACATCCATCACTGTACATCACACAGAGAGAGATGGAGTGACAGAAAGGGAGGACGAGTGAGCAGGCGAGCGAGGGACTTGATGGAAGCAGTAGGAGAGGAAGAGCGGGGATGAGACAGAAGGGAGAGAGAGGATTGGAGAGGGTGAGGCAGAAGAGGGAGGTAGAAGGTGTGGGAGGGGGTCTCTGGTAAATGTCAGTGGTGTGTCTCCTGGGCCTGAGAGACGAGTAAGTGACAGGAGAACAATGGCTGCTGGATCCATTCAGAAACACAGCTGCTGTGAGTGCAGGCATGGATACGTCTGGTGCTTCAACCAGCGACCTGGAGCTTGTATTGGCAGACCTAGACACCCCCAAAAGTAAACGCATACGAAATCAGAAAGATGAAATTATAACTGTGACAGGGGTTCACAACAAAACTTTGATTTCTCTTTTTGTTAACACGAGATTTGATTTAGAGCTCTGTCCACACTGAGAAGAATGTTTGCAGTTTTGACCTTTATCCCTGAGTCAGAGTGGAAATTTGCATCAAGTTTGCACCAAACTACAAGACGTATTCTTGAGATCACATTTTTATGAGGAAGTGTGTTCAAAAGTAAGGGATGAACAAGGCTTAATGAGCTTCACCTATGATCTCCCTGCCAAGATCTAATTAGCTTTTCCTTGATTTAGAGTGAATGTTTGTCCAAAGTGTGACAGAAAAGTCATTAAGGTAGGTTTAGCCAAACTTGCCTTCACTTAGGATAGCTTAGGAAATACGTTTGTAACATGATGACAAGGCATCAATTTCAGAGTTCGGGGTGGGCATCATGGCCAGGTCTTGTTGCCCCAGATCCACCCCTGATGCTCTGTACTAAAAAGACTGGTCACATGGTTTCCTTTTTCTAACACACAACAAAAGCAAACAGCATGAAAGTGCAAAACTTTGAGGGAGTGAAGATGATTAGTAAAATATATACTCTGGAGCTTTATCAACACTGATATTTCTTGCTTTCATCCATTTATCTGTGTTATTCAATCAAATATATGCTTAATTTCCTGTAGGCCATATTTCATGATACATCCAGAATTTTCTGAAGACCATTTTAAAATGAACCTTGAGCCATAGTTTGGGTACCCAGGCTTGTCAAACTTATGATTATGAACAATGGACCTTTGAAGTGATTCAATAATTTTTAAACCATGTTTACAATGCCAAATATTGAGCATGTATTTGACATTTTTCTTTGACACAGTGCAGAGAAATAAACATATTTTGCACCAAAACTGTACAAAGGGTATAAAACCTTTCGCAAAATTCAATTTAAGCACATATACTGTTGCAAAGGGATCCTCTTGGCCTTGCACAGATTATCTATGTCCTGTTTTTTTATTATTTTTTTTAAATAAAATCAGTGTCTATTTCTGTAATTAGTTTGAGTCCATTCCCTTACCTAGAATCAAAGCTGGAGAGATCCCATTTATGCCACTCATCCATTATATTAATATAAATTACAAAGCAAAACACCATTAATAAATAATACAATACAGGTTCATTTATATGTTTCTTCTGTATTTAGTGGTTAAGTGGTTTCAGGCAGACCAGTGTACATATTAAAGTCCAAAAAATCTAAAAAGACAAACATGAAATCTTTTTTTGAGCTTGTACCTCTCCTTCAGTGAAAATAGCCTCTTATATCCAGAACCAGCTTTTTCTGTAACTATTTTGCATTTTATTGCTGATATTGAATGTTTCAGCCAAGGTATAACTTTGTTCCCCCACAGAGCCACGGAAACAAACCTGAGGGGTTTTACTTTATTTGGCATCTTAACTCAATGAAGACACCTTCCAGCTCATTCTCTAAAGGAGAGTGGCTAGATCACTTATCGACTCGATTCCTCTTATAACGACAAGCCATTACCTCTGTCTTTAACCGTCTCACCCACACAAACAGTCATAAAGGAGGCCTGTGATGTGGCTGCAGGCCTCCCCACCCCCAGGGCTTCATTTAGGAGTTGTCAGAAATCACTTTACTCGCAGAGGACAGTAAGCACTATTGGCATCTTCAGAGCAAATGGGCCTCTACCTTACCAACCCCCTCCACATCCCTCTCAGAGACAGGCATCTTGACTAGAGTTGGCTTATTGCACTTATTGGGGAGTGGGATTTGAACAAAAGCATGTCTGTCTGTATCTCGTTTGCATACATGGTTTTGTTTGTGCAGTTTGTCTGTTGGGGTCTCTGTGTGTACCAAAGGCTGAGAGGTTCCGTTGTGCTGATGAAATGTTTGCTTTAGAGATAAGACAACACAGAGCAGACATCGATCAGCACTCATTAAACATCTCCAACTGTGGTGACACACAAATACAGTCACACATCCACATGTGCACATACACACACACAGTCGACAAACAGAAAATTATGGAAACTGTGGATGTATTTGATCTCAATCCAGAGTCTCATATCCAGGTCTCCCCTCTCAAAGCTGGTATTGACAGCTGACTTAAACTGCTTGTTGTCACTAGACTTATCCATTAAGCTGTGACACTGCTCCCTCTCCATATAGACGCACTGACCAGCCAGGGCCTTAAGCAGTGATTATGGTGTTGGGCATTGGGAGTTGGGGGCCACAGCGTCATTAGTCTGGTTAATCAGAGCACTGCTCCAGGTTAAGCTCCGCAGCCTCCAGAGACAGGCTGATGAGCTGAGAGCCGTGCCCTGCCTACAGTTCTCGGGGTCTGGGCTCCAGCGGCTCCCCTGGCCCCCGCTTGCTCCAGCCAGTAATCTATAACCCTCCCCTGGAGCTCTGCGTGGAGGCTCAGCCTGCTGGACAACACTGACACACCATGCATGGTAATGAGACACACGCTGAATGGCACACTGTCACACACACCTGTTTGCACACACCCACACTTTACACTGATGCTGTGTAAGTGATGAGCTCTCAGTTACTATGAGCTGATCTGCCTGCTTTCCAAGAGAAGCACATCATTTAATTAAACATATTCACATGATGCCATTTTCCTCCCACTTAATGTACTGGGTGGGAAGCTACAATGATGATATAATGTAGTGATAAATCCCTGGTACTTAGTAGTTGAGAAAAACTTGAGAATCTGACAAAATATTTCCTGGAGTACATTTTTCCCTTTCAGAATGAAAGAAACATGTTTATCATCCTATTAGCCGTTGGCAGAAAACTGCTTACTTTAGCTACAAGCCACGTAAGCTGCTTTTCCATGAAGCAGTCAGGCTCAGTTTGGCCCGGTATGGTTTGCAACTACAAGTGTTCCCACTGTCAAGTATAGGAACAGGTACCTAAATAACTGATCTGTGCTGTCACTCTTTTTTGGGTGCTGAGGATACCAAACCATCCCCCACAGGGTGGAGCTAAAACACTGCAGTCTGTTGACTGCTCACAAGAATCACCACTTCCTGTGAGAAACAACGTAAAGAAAAACAACATGCAGTACTGTGCCATTTATAAATCACTAGTAGATATAAGTGAGCAACTTTTCAGCTATTTCTGCGATTAATAATGTCTGCACAGAACAATCCTGCATAGAGAACTTTGAAGCAAAGAATTTCCTATCTGGTGACTTGAGAGTTTGCTAATTTACTTAATTGTTAGATCCCCAAACAAAATCAGCTTGAGCCATTTAGATAGATGGATAATTTACTATGGGGGAATTACAGTGCCTTGTAGCTCACAGGTCATCATAACAATTAACATGAAAAATACACAGGCCAATTTAAAATGTAAATAATAAATACATAGAATAGCAGATGTCTAATCAAATAGTAAAAATAAACAGAATCCATGTGGGGTGCCAGGGGTCAGTGACACCATCTCCAGAGCCATTGCTCTTGCCTAAGTTATACAGTCTGATTTGTGCACATTGCAGAGTATGTATTTTATTTTGCCATGTGATTACAAAATATATATCTAAATCTACATCCTAGCTCTTTTAAAACTTCAGAATGATTGTGAGTATTGAATATTTGCCAGTACCAGTGCAGAGCATATCTTCTAAATCATGCAGCATGAAAACCACATTAGACAAGGCCCTGGTACCTGACATTGCAATCACCCAGTACAAGGCTGCTGGGCAAGCCTTCAGCCTCATATTACAAGAACTAAGACTCAAATAAAACAATTTTCTGGGAGTTCATTTGAGATCTAAAAGATGTAAGCTTGTTACAGACACATGATCATTTCATTGAAGCCACATTTAGGTAAATATACACCACATTATATGCAGGAGTCAGACTACAAGAGGCGAGCATGATTACAGTGCACCGAACAGTCTGAACTGTTGGCCCCAAAACCGGTCATTTTATCTTCTGTAGCGTGTAATACTGAACAACAATAAAGACCTATGTGGGACACGTCATGACCTGATGATTAAAAGTTGAGTATATTTGTTTTTTGGTCACACCACTTATACTTTGTTCAGTTGCGTCAGAGGCCATGACAGATCAAGGGTCAGAATGTTCTGCATAGTTAATAGTCACAAATGTAAACAAACCAGATAGGAAAGAGTTGTATTGTGTTGCCTCACGATTGAATAATTAGGTAAAGGGAACAGTTGTGGTCCTGTGAAAACACAATAACTGGCTTCGTGTTGAGATGTAGAGGCACTACAAAGACAGACTAAAATAAGAGACAGCAACCTTTTCAGCACTGCCATTATATAAAGTATAGCATCAAACCAACATGACAATAATAGTGATTTGAAAAGACAGACATATGGCAAATACAGTATGTTTGTCTTTTATCATTAATGTTACCTCTCTATTACTGTGTAGTCAGTCATGTCTGTTAGTCGAGTAACAATAAATTTTAAAGCCCATTTCACAGTAAATTTATACAAAAGTGCCACAACAAAGCTCTGCCATCATTACACCTTATGGTATTTACATGAATTCTATGAAGATGTAAAATCTGTGTCAGTTCACAGTGCAACCTGGATTTATATTTCATGTAAACAGAGCAGGAGCCCCAATGGGATCCCCATTCAAACAATGGCAGACACACACACTCACAGTGCTTCTGTCCCTTGCTCAACCTGCTTTCGCCCTCTCAGGAATCTCAGGAATATCCTACCTCTGATACTAACTCTGAATGACGGGTCAATTTATTTTCCCCATTTCATCTCCTTGATGCTCAGAGTGGAGTCAAAGCATCACAAGGGAGTTAATATTACGGCTTAAAACAGGAGACTAAATGGGACTAAAAAAAAGTGCAACTGAAGAGGTAAGGGTGTACGTTTAAATGCAGTAGCCCAGTTTTGGTTGCATCAAACCTAATTGACATGTTGTAGTTCCTGGCATAGATCTTTTACTCTTGCTGACGGTGGTATTTCCTCAGCAATTATAAAAGTTGTGTTAATTTGTGAGTATTGACATGTTGATTGAAACATTTTAGTTTCATCAACTTTTTTTCGCCACAGACCATTGTCAGAAATTATCCAAAATTCACTGAAAAATCTCAGATCATCACCTTGCAGTCTGGTCACCACAGACCCAAATAGGTTATCATTTTCATAATTTTTTCCACTGAAATATCCATTTAAATTTAATTACTTCGGGAATCAACACTGTACGTCATCATCATGTTTATTTCACTGACCCACTCAGAGTTCCCTAAGTAAGGGCACATGTCCTTTTCTGTAAAACAAAACATAAGCTGAAGAAATCAGATCAAAATTGGGAAATAAAAGCCAATGAACATGCACCTAGCCACAGAAGAACCTTAAAAATATGGCGTTAGTACAGTTTGAACCAATGCAGTCTTTGACCCTACATAGACTCATAGACATATTTTTAATTCTAAAGAAAAAATATGAGAGTAAATAACAGGTCAGAGACTCCAAATATACTGGATTTTAAAAGAAGAATCTAAGGCTTGTAAGGTGCAACATTTTAAAATCCAAATATGGCATGACAAAATGCCCCCGTGTCCCTGTCTATGGAGCACAGTTACAGCCAACTCAGCAGAATAAGAACATAATGACCACAGGGACTTAAAACCAGGAACGACTCAGACATATTCACACTCGTATACAAACAAATCCTCACAGGACCATGAGGGTCTTGGCTCAGCGGGGACCCTCTGGAGAAGTGTATGTGAATGCAGCCTGCCATCGCCTGGCCCCCTCTGTCCCCGCGTCCCCTGTGAGCTCATTAGCCCCAATCATAACCACTTCCCCATATCTACATTACATACTCCATCCATCTCCACCCTGCCACACACAAATTACATTCTCCATCAGGATCTAAAAGACTATGTCTGTGTGTGGTTGTGAGAGTGTGTATGTGTTTTTAAAGGACACAGAAGGTCGGGAGGCCCCTTGAGCCCACCAATATGTCCCAGTGGACGTTGCAGACCCTAGGAAAGTAGACAGGCAGAGGGTGAAAAGTAGGTAAGGGGTTAAAAAGTGTGTTTTCAGGTGACTCTGTGGCTGTTGTGTTTCTCTTTTGTGACCCAGATGGGCGGCGAGGGAGAAAAAGAGGAAGGAGGGGGAGGCAGGAGAGAAATAAAGAAAAGAGGTTTTTCATTTAAAAAATGAGTGTATGCTGCAGACACAGGGAGGACCCCAGAGGACCTGCAGAATGAGATGAGACAACAAAGAGCCCCATCATCAGTTCAGTGAATAGATCTGTCCATCCTTCCCTTTTTATCTTTTTTTTTCCACCACCTCTTCCTCTCTTAATCAGCCTCTCATTGTGCCATTAGCTGAACCTGTACTCTTAATTAGAGGCTTGGCACAGACATCATCACTTACCACTGCCCTTCTCACACACCCACCAACACAAACGCTAAATAAACACGTTTTAATGCGACACTAATCATGTCATCCACTCAATGAGCCTTCCCTCCTGTAACACACAACCCAAACATAACACATGGGACATCTGTGTCTCCCATCTATCAGTCTACCAACACTGTGGGTATGAAAATGTGTGTGTGTGTGTTTCATTGAACGTGTGTTCTTGTTTTGGTGCAACTCCCAAGAGGAGGGAGAATGATTTTACTCAGTAACCTGAATCACCTCATATCCCAAAGCTTTTCTGCATGAATACTGTACACACACATACACACACATAACACACAAATTCACTCTTATTTATGTCAGTGAGTTTGTATTGATAATGGCCATTAGCATATTTATGATCATTGCCAGCCTGTTATTGTTTGCGCGCTCCATTAATCTTCATCTGCTGCCTGCCGACTGACAGCTCAATCTAACAGGCCATCACTGGGCACCGGGCACACACACACACAGACACACACACACACACAATCATACACACATTAAGATTGCATAGTTGTACATAAAGCAAGCTTGCATTAACAATCGAGGGGCATTGTTTCACACTAGCAGACATACATACACACATTCAGGCAGACAGCGTGATTGACACTCACCCCTGTGGGTGTAATCACTGGAGGTTATCCTCCCCAGCTGTGTGGGGGTCTGCTCTGCTCCTCCCGTACAGCGCTGTGGTGTTGTATCCTCAGGCATGTGGGAGCTGCTTCAAGGCCACAGGTGGGCGATGGTATAGATGGATCATAGCGCATAGCCCACTCCCCACCAGAGCTGTATCACATTCTTACAATAGGCAAATTTCTATGAAGAAACAAATGCCTATGAGGGCAAAAACATTTTTTAACTTTTAAGCTAGCACCTGGTCATGCATTTTTTTTCTGCTTAAAATTGGTCTGCATAGAAAACTTGTGGGTTAACAAGAAGGCCTTGGGCTGTTTATGTGGTAGTGTGGTTGATGGAAAACTTTATGATGGGTGTCAGTGTATCTTTAAAACAAGATTTGAGGTAAAAAGTGACATTGACCTTTTGCCTCAGAAGTTTGGACGTTTGAGACAATGTAGTTCCACTGAGTACTTACTCAATCTTGTGTTATGCTGTGTAACGGGGGGGTTGGTGCTAATGTGCGCTTGTGTGGTTTTTGGTTCTGGCCTAACCTGGTGTTGGGTGACTGGGCCTGGATTGTTGTGCTCACTTTTTGGGTTTTAGGTTTTCCTCAGGTTCTGTGAAATAAGCCGAGCTGATCTGAGGCATACCAAAAGTGCTGGTGCTTGGGGTGCTGGTTTGGCGGAGTGGCTAGCAACCATGCACGTCCCATGTACTTGCTTCTGCCGGTTCAGTTCAAGTCCAGCCTGTGACCAGTTTGCAGAGTATCTTCCCCTACTCTCTCCCCCATTTCACAAGCCTATCCGCTGTCTCTCTCCTATCAATAAAGGCATAAAATACATAAAAAAGGTGTTAATACATACAGTAAATTTTACAGATTTTACAGATAAAATTGTGCTTTTTGTTTATTTTCTTGGGCTCTTTAGCTTTGTCATCTGTGTGTTCCCATCTGTTTGTCAAAGCACTTTGTAAACCTCTGTTTTTATAAGTGCCATACAAATAAAGTTATTAATTTTTAATAAATAATATCCTGTTACTTTACCAAAATATGTCTCATACAAAAATGTAATATTCTTCTTGCAATTTTGTTTTTTTGCCAAAAAGTATTTCTATTTTAATAATAAGTACACAATGTATTTTGGGCAGGCTATTTCAGTGCTGGAAGCTGCACTTTTATTTTAGAATGTTTATAATATATTAATATAGAAGTTTCATACCATTCCATAAGAAATAACCCAGAGAAACAACCCAAAAGCAGAGTTGCAGCCTTGGCTGTCACAGGCACTGAGGCATCAGAATGCAGCAGGTAAAGAGTGAACTGGAAACATGCAGGCAGATAAAACTGTGTCATGTGCTCGTGTGTGAGTGCGTTTTATGTGATGACAGCATGTGGGTGTGCGGGTGCAAGTGAAAGCTCAGACATTTGCTCAAATGTTAATGTGCTTGTTTGAAGCCAGAGTGACTGACTGACTCACAGTTGATCACTGGAAGCAGAGCGCCAAGTTAAATGGGGGTGGCAGGGTGGGTGGGGGTCTTTGCTCCTGTTACCTCTATCTGCCACCGTTTCTTCAGTTTCTTCTTGCTCTGTCTTATTCTCCTGTACTTTCCCCACTGTTCCAGGAAGATAAACCAGGAAGCCAGGATGTCCCTGTGTGCATGCTGGAGTGTGTTTAGGCAGGTGATTAACTTGGACTGCAATAGAGTAAAAGAATGCAGCAGAGTTAGAAAGAAGCCTATTTTAATCCTGAGTGACTCAAATATGACTGAACAATCATTATTTTGTAATTCTGGATGATTGATAAAGTTACAATGCCTTTGGTGATGAATTAGTCTTTGACACTAAGACTTCACTGTGATGTGCTAATGTACTTAAATGAGTAGTGAGGCCAATGTCATGGTAGGATGTTGTGTTGTTGCCAATTACTGATACTTTTGAATTTCTGATGTCTATTTAACATAAATCTTTGTGTTTTCCATTGTTAACTTGGCTGCGATTGGCCAGTTTTCTATTCTATGTGACCAAAAACACTGAATGTGTTTGGCTGTTGTCTGTGCCCTCCACACAGAACTGGATTTCTAATCATAACTACTGACCATGTTTAAAATTAGTTTCAGATCAGGGCAGGCCCAATTCTCCTCTGAGCCAAGCTGGTTGAGGACAAACACTCGAAAGAAACCACACATCACAGGAAATTATGGCAGATAGCCTTTCAGACCCTCATGGCCTTGTCACAGTTTCATTTACACAAAAGTGCAGATACAAAACTCTGGGATCCTTACTTCTCGAGACATTCACATTCATTTGGTGTTAAGTATTTGTGTCAGTTCACAGTGTGATTCACATGTAGATATAAACAAAGGTGGAGACACACTCAAGCCTCAAGAGTTTGGGTGAGCCCCCATACCAATATTACACCTCTGATACTACAACAGAGCAAATTCTTCCCCATCAGGGCAAAATTTTTGCTTATCTTATGGTGTGTGCCTAGCTTTCATAAGGCCTACAAGTCTGCCAAGGAACATTTTCATTTGACATGTAGCAGATGTGAGAAGCAAAAGTATTTTGACAATGAAACTGATGGTCTAAGATATAATAACAGGTGGAGGGCTGGGTTGGTGCTCTCTTCAAGACAAAAATTCTGGAATCACCAACCTAGAGGGTTAGCATTCACCTCATCTGTATCAAAGTAAAGCATAGAGCGATCATAAAATCTTAAGAGCTCCAAGATTTTTTTGACATAAAACAAGTTGGCTATTTGCTCACTTAGTTTGCGAGGTGGTAACCAGGTGAAAAAGCTGCCCCAATCTGCTGCTGTGTGACTCTGACTTGATTGGTTGATATGTCAGTATCTGTCTGTAATTGTTCTATGTCTGTAACTTTGTAAATATACTGCTGCCTGTATTAGCCAGGACACTCCTACTAATGAGATTTTCAATCTCAATGAGGTTCATCTGGTTAAATAAAGTTCACATATACAGCAGCGGAGATCAATATGCTTCCAGCAACATGTTGTTTCTCTGTGTTAGCTTTGCACTGCCCCAAGGACAAAAGCCCAATTAGATTGCATGATTGAGCTACAATTAAAGCTTGACCAAACTTAAAAAACAGTTCGTATTGAAAAAGCTGGCGTCTTGCTGTAACTAAAGCACACAACATATACTGTATGTCCATGTAAAATACCTTGAACAAATATACAAAATATATTTTTACACATAGCTCTTAAACTTATTTATTAGATATCCACAAAATCTTTCATTCATAATCTAAAGCTTTTCAAAATTTCGTATATTCTGCAACACTGATTTGAGTTTGAAAATTATGTTTTTGTGAAAAGGGCATCTAATTGGATCAAAAGACATACTCTTTGACACATAAATTCTGTTCGCTGTGAATGAAAGTGTTTCTTTATAACTCTAGAAATCATAGAAACTGAAGCTGCATGTGGACATTAATGCACCCGAGATACACAACTGACAGAAATCTGAAAGTTGTGTAGTTACATGAGTTATGGATGTAAAAACACCTCATGGCACACTTGTGTCCCATCTAAAAACTGTGTCATACCTCAGAACTCAAAAATGGATATAATGATGTCTTTGTATTAACTGGTAAGGGGTTAAGTCTCCAAGCTTTATCTTTTGTTTTTACTCTGTTATCTTGTCATGTTTAGTTTTTGATTTAATGCTGACAGACATCTCTGTATAACTTTGCATCTGAAACAAGACTCCTAACATTTTTATGAGTAAACCAACTGTGAATTAGATGACGTCGTATGTTTAAAATCTATGGACTCGTTTGTCTTGAAGCTCTGAGGTGGTATAAAAACACAAAACACAGTGCAGAGCAAGTTGTAATGCCGTTCTCTCTGAGGTCATAAAGCTATTTTTATAGAGGCTATCTATAATATTCCACTATCAGAGATTAAAGAAGTTTTATTATGATCTCCCGCAGAGAGAAGAGTTTTATGTAGCTTTAGTAAATCACTCCTTTCCTCTTTGATATCAGCTGCTCAAATGGTTTGCTATGGGAGTGTAAGAGTTGTGCAGTGTTAACATTTATGAGACATAAGCTAATATATTTGAATAGTTTATGGCAGCAGTAAAGACTGAAATACATAATTTGCTAACATGTACCATGTAAAACAGCTCTTAAAGATGAGCTGTGAATACAAATGCATATGAAGTCCACTGTTTAGGCAGTGTATCATTCATGAGCAGAATTATTCTGTCTCTGTCTTTATCCACCAGTAAAATCCCCCGGTATCTTGTGCAAAATGTGAGAATCTGTAGAGCAAGATAAAGCAGTGCAATCTAACACTGATTCATCTTCAAGGTTAATACAACAGAGAATATTGTCTTTTTTGTTCTGAGGAATGTTCAGTTCCTCACTCACACACTTCAATACACTCAAAAGAAAGGCTGTTCGGTAATTTCTAAGGATGATTAATGAGGTTGATGAGAGATGGTACTTCTACTGAAACTGATTCATACATTATTGTATTTAATATTAATACTGTAACTATGAATCTGGTGTTTTAAATCTGTCTGTTAATCAATCCATCTACAACTAGAAAAGCACTCGGAGAGCGCAGACCTCTGCCAGTGCCACAGTCCTCACCCATATTGTGATTTCCACCATAAATATTAGTCCTACCTTAATTTCATGTAAATATTTAGATTCCTTGACCATGAAAACATACCATTAACAACTGGATTCATATTAACCTCCGCCAAGGACGCTATGTTTTCGGAAGAGTTTGTCTGTCTGTCTGTGAACAAAATAACTCAAAAAGTTATGGATGGATTTTGATGAAATTTTCAGGAAATGTTCAGCATGGGAAAAGGAAGAACTGATTCGATTTTGGTGTTGATCCAGATCAGCATCTGGATCCGCCATGATGAAAAATGCAATTTTCGTGAATAACTACTGAACTAAAATAGATATCATTATGAATCCAGTTGCTAATGGTATGTTTTCATGGTCAAGGAATCTAAATATTTACATGAAATAAAGGTAGGACTAATATTTATGGTGAAAATCACTATATGGGTGAGGACTGTGGCGCTGGTGGAGGTCTGCGCTCTCCGAGTGCTTTTCTAGTGACATCTATTTTTGTTCAGCAGTTATTCACAAAAATCACATTTTTCGTCATGGCGGCCAGACGCTGATCCAGATCAACAACAAAATCGAATCAGTTCCTCCTTTTCCCATGCTGAACTGTTCCTGAAAATTTCATCGAAATCCATCCATTACTTTTTGAGTTATTTTGTTCACAGACGGACAGACTAACAAACTCTCCCGAAAACATAACCTCCTTGGTGGAGGTAAATATATCATATATGGACATATATACATACATACATAAATAGCAGCAGCCCACCTCCATCCCAGGCTCCTACAATCATCTCATCGGTCTTTGAGGTCCATCTTGCCAGAAACCTACTCCTGCATCTCCAATCACCACCAGCACCACCAGTGTCTAGTATGCAAGGGGTTTCCTATCTTGCTGTTGGCCTAAAATATCATGACTGAGTCTACTTGCCAAAGACAAACTAATCACAAATGACCATGTATATTTGCCATGCATCAAAGCTGGATTGATTATAAACCTGCAACCCAAAAAAACAAAGAGTTAAGATGTATCTGCAAAAGGTTTTATTATCATCAAAAAGTTTTGTCCGCATGGATCTCGTGTTCTACAAGTTTTTGAAAACTGGTCCCAGAGTGAATAAATCTAAAGATACCCCTCTTGCATTTCCATGTCCACAAATTTTATGCAGATTGTCGGAAACAATAATGCCACAGCCTAAACTGCCTGTACAAACCCCAACACAACAGAAACAGTGTCGTGTTGCTGCAGGAGGAGCTTCTGATCTTGTTATGGCTTCAACAACAAAATCTTCTGCTACTGCTGTGAACAAGTGGACATAGAGAACAGAACACACCAGTGTTTGTTTACATCAGACTTAATTTACGCTACATGTCTTCTTCCCTGGTTTTGGTGCAGCTTTACAGCACCACTTACAGGCCTGGCTGATGTACTACAGTGTTTTATGTATTTTCATGTCACATTACATTTCTTGAATCGATGCCTTGTGTACAGAAAATGTTCTAAATTTTAAATGTTTTTGTCTCAATGTTGACCAAAGCCTCTCCTGACTGAGATACACTTAGTATGTTTATTTGACTTCTTGAATTTGGCATCTGACAGGGATTTTTATTGTCCTTCATAAGCTAAATTAAGAACAATTACATTTATTTCTACCATTAACCTCCAGCTCCAATAATTAAAGAGACATTTAGATAAAAACAGACATTTTCATGTTCTCTTCTTTGAATGTTATGAATTGTTAAAATGTTACATTATCCTCACAAACAATGAAAATAAAGAACACTTCACACCGTTCACTGCTCTAACACTGTTCAGTGTCTGCTATATGTTTAAATGTTGGTTATATTTCGCTGTTCCAGAGCAATGAGTCCGTGACCTGGTTAGAGAGCTGGAGGAAGGAGGAAGAGTTCAGATTGATGCTAACTGTGTTTCTCTCATCATCATCTTCATTTAGCCTGTGATTAACTCCCAATCATCAGGCATGATTAAAAGTCAGAGTAAAAATATTCCATACATAGTTAATATTCCACTAACAAGGAAACCAGCTCCCAAACTGCCAACAAAATAGATCTACACCTTCACGCACACACCCTCGCACATACATCTCTTCATTTCTTGCCTGAAAACACACACCTAAACATTTCACGGCTATCTCCCCCACAACCTCGTTCCAGCTAGGTGGAATTGGAAAACCAACCCCGCGGTCTCATTAATTAATTAAACACCATGTGCCAGTGGCACCTGGGTACCGGTTATCAGTGCCACTCAGACACACCATGATCTCAATATCCACCCCACCACAGGGCAACCACAGAGGGGGGAGGGGAGCAGGAGAGGGGGCATCTTTGACAACTTTGAGTTAAAGACAGTTTCAGTTAAGTCCAAGATATAAAACTACAGGCTGTAAAATGGGACACACTCTAGCGAGGTCTGACGATCGTTTACTGCTGTTTGTCTTTGTTTCTCCCTCAGAGGCTCTGAGGGGCCTTTTTATCATCGAGCCTAACGGGGTCCCTAAATCACTGCAGTAACGCCCCCCTCATCTGCACTTAAAACAGCCACATGCAGGAGCATGTACATGTAAATACACTAACACTGCTACTTTTCCGTTTCAAAGCATTTGCTTTTAAAGGAGACTTCTACATTTTTTTTCTCCTGTATTTTCTATATTTTAAATAGATGGTTGAGAAATTAACACTTGAAGTACATGATTTTATGATAAACAACTTGTTCTCTGTCCTTAAAATCTTTACACTACATTATCTGTTGAATTAACATCCAACAATAAAAGTTTAACAACGGCTTTAAATAAGGAAAAAGAGGAAGACTCCAGGGTGCTAATAAGACAGCTACTATTGAAACATAATTAAGGGACACTAGCAATCTCGTGGTCCTGGACGTTGGTCCAGTGTACAAAGGTTGTTTTTACCTTTGATGCAAGTATCTTGGGTTGACAGTGTTTCATTTGTTGTTGCAGTTTTTGTCTGTTTATTGGTCTCTGTATCCAAAATTCAACAAAAGAAGAAAATGCAATTCTTTCAATTAATGCTGCGTTTGACAATTCTGAGTGTTTTTCTTTATCATCACATTTAGTCATTCATTTTTTATACTGCTTATCCCTTTCTGGATTGCAAGGACCTGGAGCCTATTTCAGAAGGCATTGATCGAGAGGCGGGGTACACTCTGAAGCGGTAACCAGCTAGTTGCAGAGACAGACTTTGAGAGATGGACGACCATTCATGCTACACTCATACCTAAGGGCAAGTTGAAGTTACCAATCAACCTAATGAGCATGTTTTGGTCTGTAGGAGGAAGTCGCAGTTCCCGGACAGAACTCACACATGCACAGGAGGAACATGCAAACTCCAGACAGAAAGGCCCTGCCCTTCCCGGCGATCGAACTGAGTACATTCTTGCTATGAGGCACCTGCACTACCTGCTGGGCCACCATGTCACCCTTTTATTACATTATTTATTTACTTTTGCACAACTTAATTGAGATGTTTTTCATGTTTCTAACTTTGCAAAAGCAGATCTCTTATAATTATCATGTGGTGTTTGCAAATCTGATGGGCGGCACAAAAGTGGAGCAGGTAGTGCATGCTCCTCACGGCAAGAAGGTTTGTCTATAGTTCTGCAATAGACCAAAACCGTGCTCATTCAGTTGACTGGTGACTCTATATTGCCCTTAGGTATGAGTGTGAATGGTTGTCTGTCTAACTAAGTAGCCCTGCGATCGGTTGGCAACTGGTCCAGGGTTAGGAATAGGCTCTAGCCTCTGAGACCCGAAAGGGATAAGCAGTCTAGATAATGGATGATTGGATGAATCTAACTTTAAATATAAATTATGATCATATATACAGCTACCACTGTCTTCAAAAGCATGCAAGGCATAAACACCATAAAAAGAATTAGATCAAAGTTGGGAAGTGGGATTTCCTATTGTCCACCCATTTGAAATCAGAGTTTATTGTACAAGCATTCAGGTCTTCATTTTATTTGTATTAAAAACAGATATTTTGATCACTAATATAAATCAATCACTGTTCTCCCACTTGCTGTTAGTAGAAATTTCAAATAAACCCATCTTAAGTAATTGGGTCTATAGGGACAAACATCTTCAGATATGAACATTTGCCACCACTATTGGCTGATTTATATTTAGCTTCTTAAATTGATTCAAGAACTGACATCCCATTGCAGATTTACAGACATTGCCAGCTCACAGAATCTGAAATAGGTGCTTTGAATTAGCCACATAGCAGGTAGTAATGATGTTCCTGCTGAAATAATTCATTCGGACAAATTGATTCTGTTTTTTACATCCCAAAGTTTACCTTTACTTTGTCTCTGAAGTAAAACAGCATTGTTTGATAAATAGTGAAAAAATGTGACTTAAAAAGAAAACGACACTGTAAATATTTTTGTTTTGTTTGAGCATGTTTTAAGTCTCTTGCTTTATCCCTGTAACTTGGTCTGGATTCAGTCTGATGCTAAAATGATGATCTTTTTGGTTCAGAGATGCAGAAATGACCGTGAGCATGAATGGTTGTCCATCTCTCTAAGTCTGTCTCTGCAACTAGCTGGTTACCGCTTCAGAATGTACCCCGCCTCTCGATCAGTGCCTTCTGAAATAGGCTCCAGGTCCTTGCAATCCAGAAAGGGATAAGCAGTATAAAAAATGAATGACTAAATGTGATGATAAAGAAAAACATTCAGAATTGTCAAACGCAACATTAAATGAAAGAATTGCATTTTCTTATTTTGTTGAATTTTGGATACAGAGACCAATAAACAGACAAAAACTGCAACAACAAATAAAACACAGTTTCATTAAGATAAAAAAGGACTGGATTAAAGATATTCCAGTCCTGGTTTACATAAGGAAATATGCTTGTTTATTAACATGAGGTTTAAGTTTTGAACCTTTCTGGTAGCTTTAATCTTTTTAATTTTGCTCTTGAACAATGAGGCCATAAAGCCTTATTTCCTCTTTTTCAGTCTGACACAAAATGAAGGCAATGCAGATAAAAGTGACATCCTGCAATTGGTAAAGCAGTGATCAACTGAGATAAAAACATAAGATCTTTGGTGCCACTGAACTTTAAAATTGAGCAAAAATGGAACTTTGCACGTACATGGTTTGTGAATGTTTATGAATTTAGACTACAGCATTTATGAAGTTTGTCCATTGGCAGGCCCACCCACAGAATCCTTAGCTTGCTCTGTTAAAGGCCAAAACAACTTACACACAAAGCAAAGCCCATAAGAGTCAGAAAACTATGTGTCCTCTTGTTTATTAAGACTTGTGGAATGTCAATAAGAGCATTTCTATACAGTAGGGGGGCTGAGGAGGCCAGTGCAGCACAGACACAATGACCTTCTGCTATTCTCCTGTTTGATAATGACCCAGACAAAAACACGCTGCCCATCAGCCAGACCTCTAATAAAGCCAAAGATGCTCTATTATCTGCTAATAACCTTCTGGTTGCTGCAGAAGTCACCAACAGGCCAGCTTCTTCTGAATGCAAGGAACGGGAACAAAGCTGTGTGCGGACAGGAAACTGCGGAAAGCATCCCGTTTATCGATCTGGGACTGTGCAATGGCGGATGGAACACAGTGGTAACTACATTCCTTTTTTTATCCTGCAAACAAACAGAGAAAAAGACAGAAAAAAACAAACACAGTGCAAACAAGTTCACTCCAACAATCAATCCTTTTGGTTTGCTCATTTGCAGGGCTACACATAAAATATTACACACACACTCTTTCAGGGCGAGGTATTTTTCCAAAGATAGGGTGGGTAAACTCGTTACTCTTTTCTTAATTGGTACAGAGATTCCGTCCTTTTTTTCCTCTCAGCAACCCCTCCAGGGGAATGCTGATTGATTGTCCTCTAAGTCCTCAGAATACCCCTCCATCTGCTCCCTACACACACACACTCTGGAATAGGAGAGTTTAAGAGGTGTTTCATCTGCCAAAGACAATTGTCAGCTCAGTAACTTTTCCAGCATCTCCAGTCTCTTCTGACTTTACTATCATTCGCTTAGCCTCAAGATGTACCCATATAGCTGGTCTGAGAAGGCTGGCAGAGAGAATTTATCTTGCACTCTCTTCCTCCCAGCTTGTCCCATGTCCCTGCGGAGCTGCGGCTCCTCCACCAGCTTCCTCATAGCCTGAGAGAAGGCCTCTGCTGTGGGCTCGCACAGGAAGCCTGTCTCCCCATTGGCCACACTCTCCAGGGGCCCCCCTGAGTTTACAGCGATAACAGGGCAGCAGCAGTACATGGCTTCAACAGGAACTATCCCAAAATGCTCTCTGCTTGGGGTATACAACACAGCAGTGCTACCCTGTAGCAGCGCTACCTTGAGTGCATCAGAGGGAGAGCGCAGAAAAGTAACACAGTGCTCCAGGTTAAGCTGTGCTGCAAGCTCCTTCAGTTCAGAGTAATGTTGAACGTTCTCAGTGACTCGGTCATCGTAGCCCCCTGCCACCACCAGGTAAATACCTGCTGTCTGTCCCGGAGATAGGCTGCTTCTCAGAGCTGCAAGAGCCTCCAGTGCCAGCCCCAGATTCTTCTTCCTCTCGTATCGGTTCAGAGAGAGAAACAGGTGGGAGGCCCCCTCGGGAAGCAGCCCCTCCAGGCTTTGTGTCTCAGTGGACGGCTGGTCGAAGGTCCTTGTGTTGAGGGAGGGATACAGGACATCTGTTTGGACCCCTTTCAGGCCCTGAAAGGTCTCCCTGAATATGCCTGCAGTAAACTGGCTGTTCACCAGAATCTAAGGGAAGTACAGAGAGAGAAGTTCGTAAGGATCTTGCATATATCAAACATTTTAATTCTTTATCATCCTGCACTCTTTGATTATCCTAAATTCTGGTCAAATATTGAAATGTCTACAGAGTCTTGGTCTGCCTCAGGAGATTCAGCTGTGGCACAGTTTAAAATTTCACTTAGACAAATACAAACAGTTGAAACACGCATGCCTCGTCTTTCATTTATTTTATTATACAAAACTTAAGTGGTTACCAACAGTCAAACCACCAATAAGTTACTTTATCCTGTCAAACTTCATGGGAAAATGACGCCATTGACTTGAAACAAATCAGCTCTATTAGTTTATAATGCTGGGGTGTTTTTCAAGTGCATATTTGCTCTTCAATTTGTTTGGAGACGCATCAGGCAAAACTGATAACAGATTTTACTTCTTGGTATTTAATTACAGGTTTGAACTGGATAAACTGCAGCAAACACGGAACAAATGATTCAGTCTTAAACCACAGTTCATAAAAAATCATTACCTGTGACTGGTTTTTGTTCCAACCCTTCTGTGGAGTGAAGGTGTTTTCAAAGTTTTATGGGTTACTTACAGTCTTTGTTGTTGAGTTTTACACATACACATCAGAAGAGCAGAGTAACAGATACATGACTGAAAGGTCTGGCATGTAAAATAAATAAATAGATAATTTTCCATTTTCAGTTAAAAAATCAAATAAATTTACTTAACAATTTTGTAATAGATCTGAAAGTAGATCAATTACTTGCTGAACTCATTGCTCATTCATGAGCTTTAATTTTCTTGAACCATAAACCGCTTTCTACAGTTAATGGTATTTCATGATAAAAAGATGTTTCCATCATCTACACAACTTATCCTTCTCAGGGTCAAGGGGGCAGGAGCCTACCAAAGCCAACATTGGGCCATGCAAACTGCTGGTCCATCTCCCAGTGTTTTCTGTGTGCAATCTTTTTACTGTGAGGCCTGGGAACTACCCTGCTGCACCCCCATACCCAGCTGCTGATGGCCTGTTAGGCAATAATTTGTTCTGATGTTGAAATAATAAAAGGTTTGGTCTCTTAACAAATATATTAATAGTAAAGATATTTATATGCATGACACTAATATTAAGATTTGAGATCTTTAGAAACCTACTATGTGCTCTAATTCAGTGAAGACAATTAACATTTAATAACTCATTACTGACATCAAAGTCAAAACTCAGATCATTTTTGATTTAAGAAAAATGTAGAAACAAGGATTGAAAACACGCAAAATGATACCATCCATGTAATTCCTTTAACTGTATAACTGAGTATGAAAGTTTCTTAAAATACACGCCATAGACACCTGAACATCTTAACATATCTTGCTTGTGCCAATCTCTGCAAGACCACTGAATGTCAAAAGACTGAACCTAAGAAGCTCTTCACTTCAGTGTTTTACATCCAAACATCTTCCAAAACATTTTTGTACTTTTGTTTGAGAGTTCTCTTTGTTGTCACTTTGCTTAATCATGACAAAGACGTGATGTAGCATAGAAAAAAAAAATACAACAAAAAGGTAAAATGATAAACCACCCTGAATCCGAGCATACCATATCAGCCATGCCGGTGGTGCGTTCTTCCAGCCAGTCAATGGGGGCTCGGTAAAGCTTCTTCAGGAATGACTTCCTTTGGGTGAGCAGTTGGTCTGGGAAATGACAGTAAAACAAAACCTTCTTCCTGTGACGAGAAAACCGCAGCACTGGGATACATGCCGATACCTAAAGTAGATTGAAAGGGGGAGTAAGCATCTAAATTTAGAACAACTACAAAAATCAAAGAGTTGATTACAGGTTCCATATTTTTCAGTGAGTGCACACTGGTCACCCCAGAATGTATTTAAGAAGTTTCTCCTCTAAAATTCACTAAGATGTAGGATTTTACACTTCTTTAAACTCCTGCTATAGCCCTGCTAAGAACAGGGTTTTTTTACATTAATGATTGAAAATACACCAGTAGCCATCAAAAACAAATATATGAAACTAAGTTATGCTCATGGGCTCTCTGTGTACTCCTATTTCCAACCACAGATCAGAAGCATGCTTGTTAGGTAAACTGATGACTCTAAATTGTAAGCAGGCCTGAGTGTGCAAGATTGTTAGTCTCCCTATGCTAGCCCTGTGACTGGCTAGCTACCAGTCCAAGGTGAGAACTGAACTGAGCTCCGGCCTTTGCAACCTCAAAACAAATATGTCAAGTAGAGAGTGGATGCATCCTTAAAGGGTATGTGACAGCACAAGATGCATGAAAGAGAGAGTGATTTAAATGGATTTGTATTAAAAAAATAATAATAAAGTGTCGACATCTTTGTGCAGGTTAAGGGTGTAACGCATTATATGAGTCCCAATGAGAATTTATGGTTCGCAATGAAGACCTAATTTGAGTTGCTAAAAAAACAGACTGATGGTTTAATGGAAGAACTCACTTGATCACAGAAGATGACATCATACTCTAATCCGCTGAGGAAGACCAGGTAAAAGGCTACAAAGATCATCCTTATGTAGGCACACACAGCATGCAGGTAACCAAACACACTAGTGGGTAGCCAGTCGCCCACACAAACCTGACAAGAAAGCAGAATAAACAATAGATTAATATATTAGCGTGTCTTTAAACATATCAACATACTCTCAATTACCTCCACCAAGGAGGTTATGTTTTTGTCGGCATTTGCTGGTTTGTAAACAGATAACTCTTAAATTCATGAACAGACATTAATTACATTTCATGGAATAACTCAAGGAAGAAGTGATCCGAATCTGAATGTGGATCCGAGTATATTTTCTAGGATTTCTTAACAGTGTCAGATTGGGTAGGTTTCCACATTTATATATCTATATCTATATCTATATATATATATCTATATCTATATCTATATATATCTATATCTATATCTATATATATATATATTATATATATCATAATTTTTAGGGAACACTGGTCTTGGCACAAGAAAGAGGTGGGTTCATTTTAGTGGTGGTCTGCAGTAGAATGTGGATCATAGAACTACTTCCTCAGAAGTACAGCTTTTTAACTTTTTGCCAATAACTCCCCTGACAATACTGTAAATGCTTTAGCCAAGTTTTGTCCTCTTTGAGTGCTCCTAGTTTTATCTGGGACTGACAAACATAAGGAGCATACTTACCACTGGAAGTTCTGGATCCAGGGTCTCAGAAAAGCAGTGCGTTGGATCGTAATGTGCTGTCCAGATCTGAACACTGCATCCTTTAGACTTCAGAGCCACAGCTGCATCCACCACCAGCCGCTCTGCTCCTCCAATGCCAAGGTCAGGATGGAGGAATACCACCCGGACCATCCTGTACAACAACGATAAGTTAAGTTTAATTGAGGAATATGTTTACAAAGAAGATTATGCTTATGTGTAGATAGGCATGGAAATACAGTTCAACATAATGTTTAAAGGCCAAATTCTGTTATGATGAAGAATGGCTAATCTTTTGGGCAAATATAGCCAATACACTGAGCAAATAAGTCAAAAAAGATGAGATGAAAATTGCATGTTTATCATCCCTTAAATAAATAAGTGAGTGATACACTAAAGAGGTGTACCCAAAAATTATGACACATCTCGTATTTCCTAACATAACATCAAATATACACTTCTTCAGCTGCTGCTGTCGCAGTTTACCCAAACTCTCACTCTCACACGTCAAACTAGGAACAAGGACACGAGTTTTCTCATTTTGTAAGCTAAACAGCCCTGTCCTTATCTGACTTAACATTGATAAGCAGGTCGATACAAGCTTTAACGCTAACCTGTGTTGTTTGTTTTCTATTACAGTTTGTCCAGTGACTTAACGACAACTATGAACTTAAGAATCATTGTATTCCATGCGTTTATAATTACCTTTCAATATTTTGACCACCCTTCAAGTTTGGAAACCTGCGACTACCCCGTGTAGTTGTCCATTATAGCAACATTAACTGTCATGCCACTGCATCCTGTAGACGCCATCTTGGCTCAAATAAACCCATATGGCCGAGGTATTTGCGCTCTGTGCTCGACCCACAATGGCGCCTGTTGCATCGTTATATTAAGATCGCTTCCTGTGAGACACGTCTCCCTCAGAGCAGAGGCTGACCAATTATTCCCCATTAACTCGACACACATTTAGACAAAAAAATTCTAGTACTGAAAATAACAATAGGCAGCTAAAATATTTAACTCGTCTCAAACTAGACGTTAATGTACTTACCTGAAAACAGAGTGAGTTTATTCGCAGTTAAGTTTACCACCCGGTCAGGCACCTGCTCGGTCGCCTTCGCTGGTCTTGTGTTTTGCAGTCGTGTCCTTTTTAGACAAGCGTCAGCGCTGTGGGCTCTCTTCTGAAGTTCTGACCAATTCACTCACCGACAGTGTGCCGTTCATTTGACGTGGACATCACACTGAAGAGGGGTTCAGGGTTTCAGCTCGCATCAGGACAAATACAACAAAATGGTAAGAGTCTTGGCACTGTCAGAAATACCAGAGTGGTTGATGTGGTTTTAATTTAACGTCACCTCTGAGCTAGCATGGGTTTGATATCTGTTAGCTTGCCTGCTAACGTCAGTTCATAATTTGTGGACGTGGCTGGTTTTAAAGGACTCAGACCATCATGAAATATGCACTAGGTACTCACCAGGCTCGTAATATATGATCAATATATCCACGGTACAAGATAAAGTGAAAATGTTGGGTGTTACAACCAGCAAATGTAGAAATTAGGAAATGAATGAGCAGTACGGCTAATCAAGGCCTTTACTATCACTGATTAACATAAACAAAGACCTGAGTCTTGTGTCATCTACATGTTTACTGTTCATATTCTAATCTCTTATCTGAAATTGCTGATAATTTACAGAACAAAAAATGAGATTTTAACTTCTTGTGTGTTCCTGTGTGATTCAACCAGTGGAGGTTGGGTTAAAATGTAGTTGTATGCTCCTCTCTTCAGTTTTATTTCTGAGCGTAGTTACTATACAACACTTTGGTGAACAAAATGGTTTCTGGAGTGGACTGAAAATTAGCAATGTGTCACTATTGTGGTTTATCCCCTTTAGCCTGGACCAGCAGCAAGTGCAACAAATGTTGGGGCATCTGGACGCTCCCCCAGCAAGACAGTTGCCCCCCGTACAGCAGGCTCCACAGTCAGACAAAGGTATGAATACACAGTAAGGAAAGTCTTACTTAAGTTTTTTGGATCACTGGTTCAAACCCAAGGCACGTCTTCACAACTAAATGACAAAAATAAACTCACACAAAAAAATGAAATACCCTATTCATTACAAAATAGATATATTTTAAGAGCACTTTAAAATATGTCCAATATTGTTGAGTGACTTATTGTCAAAATGTGGGAAAACAGCCCTATCATGCATGGTTCACAATTCTTGAAAAAAAAAATCCTAGATTCACAACTGAATTCATTTAGCCACCAAAATCTCACCAGTTCTCCCTTGTGCCATTACCAACATTCTCTGAAAATGAAGTCAACATCTGTTGAGAACTTCCTCAGTTATTAGCGAAAATGTGGAAAACTGCCCTATCTTGCAGTACTCACAGATGCTTAAAAAATCCTGGCCCTGGATTTGGATCACAAACTAAAAATTGATCACTTCTTCTGTGTGCCATGACCAAGGGTCACCTTAAAATTTCATCAAAGTGCACCTTTTGATTTATCTTGTTACAAAAGTAATAAACTCACAAGTGCTGGTTGAAGCATTACTTCCTTAGTGGAAAGTAACAGTGAATGCATCCTTTCGGACTTGGGACAGCATAATCCCAAGAGCATGTCTATTGGTGACCTCACAAATCACTTTAACCACCTTCTTCCTATAAGGAGACATAGCACAAAATACCTATTTGGAGTCTGTGTAACGTGCATCACACCATATAAAACTGGCTGCTTGAAATGCTACTTTAAGTTGAGCTTCTTTTGTGCTTCTTTATAAATGGCCACCAGCATAAAGCTACACAATCTCCCTGTCACTCCTTCACACAAGGATGCACTTTTAAGTCCCAACCCAGCAGATGAGATGAACCATGGCTTTAAACAGAGAGAAGTTTCCATAAGTTTGTATGACCGAGCAACTGGTTTTTATTATTTTTCTTCCATCTCCACATTTATGCCACCACAAAATCTCTTTGGAAATTCACGGTCCAGGGACATACATCAAGCAAGATCTTGTCAAACATTTTAAGTAACTATTACACCATTAGTTCTCAGGAGCATGTCTGGGAGAAGGAACATTGTGGGGGAATTATAGAGAATGTGTGGGAAAACATTTGGAACAACACCAAAAAAAAAAAGACACTGCATGTACTCCATCTATCACCTGATCGCCTCTCCATGTTTAACCCTGCATTCTTTGCCCCTTACACCAAATGCAAAATTAATACAGGTAATCTCGCTCATGAATGTTTACCAAATTTTAAAAAATACAGAGACACTGTGCTGCCTACAATGAAGAAAAGGCTTGCAACTGAACTTAAACCTGATTCTGTGTCAGTTCTCCTTCGTAATCCTTGTACATGTCTAAATGTCTATCACAGACATTTGATAGATGGCTGGCATTCTGTGCTAGAAATAATATGCTACCGTACTGAATTTCTAGTAAACCTCCAACTCTCTTTGGATGGTATAAGATCACAATGCAAACATCCCTCTTGACTTTTTCACTTTCTTAAAATATTCCAAAACAACATACTTTACCAAAATGTGAAAACCATTCCCACTTTCACATTCATAAATGTGTCGTCTGTTCTCACTACGGGTTTAATATGAACTGCGTTACGTAGAACCCAACTATGGGACTGATAATATAACAATGGGATGGATGTCCCTAGAGATCATTAATCATCCTGTGTGCCTGCCTGTGCCCTTTGCAATATCTTTCTTTTTTATTCCAGGCTTGATAATGTTCTGAATTAAAGTTGGTAAAAAATGATAACTTCTGTAAAAACATCTGTTTAAAAGAACTGGACAGCTCCTACTATCATGAGAGGTCCCTTATCTTTACCACCTTTGCTCTAGCATCGGCTGATTCTACACCTTTTCTAGACCATGACACTACCAGTAGGTTCCTTACATTTTTTTATGTTCACCCTCCAGTCAAACGCTCAATGGCTGACAGTTGTTTTCTTCATGAATTCTCACAGGTTTATCTATTCCAATTTTTTGATCAATAGCTTATTCAATTCCAGTCCCCTTTTCTCTGTCACGTCGCAGGTGTTGCCTGCCAAATCGACTACCAATGATTTGTTTATATGAGAGATTTGTTCATTTGATATTTATATATGCTGCCAGTTAGGAAATTAACCATTTTACACTGCTTCAGATGGAAATTTTCCATCTCAGCAAAGTTATACAACAGTCCCAGTCTGCATCACTAAAAACTATCTACTATTTTTTGAAATGTTCCCAGCAATACCCTGCCTGCAAGGAGTTGTTTCCTCTAAGTATTCGCGCCCACTACATGTTGTACGCCCTATATTTGCACCACCAAAAGCCCAGAAAGGTAAAAAAAAAAAAACAATGAGAGGTCCCATATTTTCACCCCCATGTTGCCATTCCTACCTTTCCAGCCCTTAAGGTTGGAGCTTGACACACTCACTCCACCAAGTGAGGAGAGGCTTGCTGGACCAAACAGCACCAAACCATTAGCGACTCCCCTCTATAAAGATTGATTAATGAGTTTAGGATACTAGTCTCCTGTGCTTCTTGTGTGCCCTCCTGCGCAGATTAAAGCAGCAGATAGATGTTGTGCTGTGAGCTTAATCAGTGTTTAATCACAGACTTGCTGTTACCGCTCTCATTACCTATTACTATCAACCTCTTCATTACCTCATTAACCTCCATTTAATCTCATCACATCAGTGAAGCAGCCATGATTCAGATCACAAACAGCCATGATTTATTTAGATTTTCTCCTCAACATCTACTATAATTGTATTCTGACTACAGTGTAGATTAATTTTACTTTGATCAAACAATGCGATTCACTAAAGTGTATGTACTTTAGAACACTAGTACCTGAAATGAGAAAAGTCAGAACTGTGTAGATACACAAAGTATTATTTTAACAACACATGACAACGTCCAGTAAGATGTCATATAAAAGCATGAAATGATTTCTGACCTGAGTGGTGTGTGTGTGTGTGTGTGTGTCCAACAGGAAAGCTACCAGCAGTGGCACACGCAGCGGTGGCAGGACCACAGGATCAGCAGGAACCGGAGGCATGTGGCGCTTTTACACAGAAGACTCGCCAGGCCTCAAAGTGTGAGTACAGTTATGAAGGCACTTAAGTGCCCCCTAAAGCAGGGGTCCCACCCTTTTTTGTCCCACAAACTAGTTTTATTTTGGACAAGGGAGTTGCCTAATGAAATGTGCTAAATAAATATAGCTCAGCAAAATGCAGAATAAGTGAAACAAATTAGGTTGTTTTCCTGAAAAAAACATAATGAAAAGAAAACAAATAAGCATTAAATTAACCAGTGACTGTGTCAACTGATTATTTTAGAATGGAGTGTCTGCAGCTGTTTAGTTTTTCAGTGAATGAATTTGATGAGTATATCTTCACAGTAGGGCTGGGCGATATGGCCTAGAAATAAAATCCCCGATTTTTTTCCACAACGCTCGATTTATGATTTTAATTGATTTTTCCCTCCCTAAAAGAAACAAAATTCCCAGTGACATAAATATGAAACAATTCAAGTTTTGCCTTTATGTTGTCTAGATGTTTCCCTCTTAAAGTCAAAGTCTGGGTCATAAAAGGTTGATTATGTAGTGTAAACGTAGGCAGGTTTGTCCACATAAACACTAAAAGGCTGAGGTATTTTTACAGTATTAGCATGAAACACTCTGATCAACATTTAATCTACTTAAATATCAAATACAACCTATAAAAGTGCTTGTGCAAACCCTACAAGGTCGACCATTATGAATTTTTTTTTTTTTTTTTTCAAAAATTGCAACTACTTACAATTGGACTAAGGCAAGAAAAAAAATCTCGATTTTTAATTTTTTAAATCTTCTGCAGAAAATAATTAGAATTAATCGATTTAATCGATTTTTTTACCCAGCTCTACTTCACAGTAATACATACTTAATGGAAATTTTAACAAGAACACTTTTTTCCAGCACTTGATGTAACAGCAGCATCTTAAACATTTGCTATTTTCGCAGTGCATTTATGCCACGTGGCTCCATTGTCATAACACCTCGAGACATACACTTTCATTTTAGTGGAGCATTATATTTGTATCAATACAGCACTCCTGCCCCCTGCTGAGTCTGAGTATCCTCCTCTCACCAATGTTATGACTTTGATACTACGCCAAGAGATGATATTGGCATGTTGTAACTGAGTGTGGATGCCTCAAAACTCCTTTTAAAGTACTAACTAGCTAATTGAAAAGCAGATTGAAGGGGTACTGCAGTGTCTTAAAAATTCCTGATTTAAGATGAAAAAACAACTTGAACTTTACACAAGTGAAGTTAAGTGCAAAATATGTATCATGTCTGTGTCTTAAAGTAATTGTGACTTCTACTGTAGATTCAGTTACCTGATTTACCCAGAAGTCCACTCACTGAAGTTGCATACCTTTGCTGGCAGTTCAAATCTGCATGCTTTTGTTGCCATGCTCCACCTGACATAGATCCAGCCCTCATCATACTTTGGGAATCCCTGGCATGAAGATTTGACAGTGTTTTCCTACCATTGGTCTTGCGTTTGAGCTGATCAGATGTAACTATTTATGGTGGTGATTATTTTGTTAGTTCTGATAACTGAGCTGTCTCCATGTCTGTAGTTTACATCAGGTAGTTGTATACAGGCTGAGCTCTCATGCCCCTGTATTCTCCAGCTTGACACATGGCACATAGTTAATATTGACAATTGCACTTTTAACAAATGGGACAAGAACACAAACTCCAGGTTAAACAGCGGCTTCATCTCAGACCTTACTTAAACAGTCATCATAGCAGTAACAAAGACAGGAAGCCTGTGTTCAATTTAATTTAAGCCACATAGGCAGATGTACGAGAATCTGTTTTTTTTTTTTTTTTAATAAATCACTTGGCTATCTATAACTCTGAATGGTCTGGTACCCGTCCACATCCCACCCTTGTCCCTTTCCAGCAACCCCAACAAACCTGCCCTACTATGCATGACAAGTTAGAACAATAACAGGAAGCACACGCTTGTAAACAAAATTAGCCTTTGACATGTTTAACTTTCATCCTGTACTTATTCTCAGGAGCTCTTCTGCCATCAACATTATTAATGTTCATGAGGTAGGTGGGGAAAGGTGGGTAATGACAGGAAATTAGGTAGACGTGCCTGTGCTGTTAAACAAATCATCTCAGAGTGGTGGATGTGTTCATGTCGCACACAGTTACGTCCTATAAGGGTAAACCTTAAACAAACTTAAACTTCATAACGTTGCATTCTGCTGCTCCTCTCATATTAGTGAAGGCGTCCTGTCTCGAGGCTGTAGCCGGCAGTGGTTGATCGATGGTGCCGTGGTGGTTATTGAGTGCATCTCTCCAGCCGTCGAAGGAGGCCACAGCGGCCGTACAGTGCGCTGTATATCGAGTGCGTGTTTGTTCCCGCGTTAGATGTCGGCCTCAAAGCTTCATTAAAGGATCCACTCTGAAAGGTCAACTCAATTACAGCCTCCTGAAAGGGGGAGGGACGGGGGATGGTGAGGAGCCGGTTGGCATGGTGATGCTGCCACTTAGCAATACACCTTCTCCTACAGCCCCCCTCCCACTTAGACCCTCCTTTAGCAGTGAGAGCCCCTCCTTGTTCTCCCTCAGCTCATCAGTAAAATCAGCCACTCAGCTAAGACTCTTGATCTGGAAGGAGTTACTGCAAATGATGGGATGTTCTGTGTGTGTGTGTGTGTGTGTGTGTTAATCAGTGTGTCTTTGTTTTGACAGCGGCCCAGTGCCCGTGCTGGTGATGAGTCTGCTCTTCATCGCTTCCGTCTTCATGCTGCACATCTGGGGGAAGTACACCCGATCTTAAACCCTGCCTGATGACCTTTGACCCTGCGCCTCACCTTCTTAACATATTGGACCTGGACCAAACAGCAACAGTACAACCCCGCTTCCCTTTTTCCCTCCGTTTCCACCATCACTACAACACAGAGACACACAAACTGGATTTTTGTCACCCTTTCTGCAGAAGAATTAATCTCCAGTGGTGCTGTTTCCCACCTTGTTTTTTTTTATTAAAAAAAAGATCTGATGGAGTAAACCAGAGGAAGCCCTCCAAGCTCACCTCGCATACTTTGCCTGTGTGTGTGTCTGTGTATGGCCCTCCCTTCAAGCAGCAGCCAGAGCATGTGTATGCCACTGTTGTGCGAAGGTTTAGTGTCATGCTCAAGGACTTTGTTGTTTTCAGGCCCATGCAAACATTTCTTATCGTAGCCTGACTTTCATATTTTTTGTTAACAGCATTTGTACAAATGTAATTGTAAACTTGTACAATAAAATGAAAAAAAAGTTTGTGTCACTATTCATTGCTGTGTTTGAGAAATAATGTGTTGGCTAAAATAATGAGCATGTTAAAATAGATGATTAACTATAAACATTCTGTGATGCTACTCAGGATGCACAATATTGGATTTTTTCCAATATCTGATATGAAGATGAGCTGTGCGGTGGCACAGCAGGTTAGTGCTCATGCCTCACTGCTGGTTTGAATCCTCATTGATCAGGGATTGGCATTATATTTACTTATTTTGCTCCCACTGGATTTCTGTAATTAAATAACCTTTCCCACGTTTCCCTCCAGCTGTGACCCAAGAGTTTGTAAGTTGTGCCATTCTTTAAAACAAAATACGGAACATTTCCACTATTTCACAGTGCGAAGCCCTGCTATTTTGTACACAGGGAAATGTCTAGGTTAATATTTTAGGAATTAGAATGAAACTGCAGACACTCATAAGTTCAGCTATGAGTGTCTGCATAGAAAAGGCTGCCTTTCAGTAAAGTGTACCTATGCAAACAAAATTGTAGGATATACTCAGTTTTCACAATTCCAACATTTATACATTTTAGTTGTGTACAAAGTGCAAAGTGAGCCAAAAAAAAGAAATCCAAATCAGATCAGTATTTGTGAATACCACTCACTTTCAAACCAGCATATTTTTCTTAATGGGCACTCTGAAAATCAGATTTTTTACGATTGTACTTGAACAAATATGAACTGAAACAGACAGAGCTGTGCAAGAGACTGAAAAATAGGTAAGAAACAGCCAAACTCTGCTACCAAGTTGAGATTGTGGAAAACAGTTTCATGTCAAAGGTCATACACCATAGCAAGGCAGAGTATAGAAACAAGAGGCAAGGAAGTTTCATTTCTCCAGCATTGTTTCATCGAGGCAAACAATTCCAAAGCAGACAGGGTTTCAAGATTTGTGGTGTTAGAACTCTTTTGAAGAAGCTTTGAGAAACAGGCCACATTTAGGATCATAGTTGCAGTGGTTGGCCAAGGAAGTTCACTGCAGCATATGAAATACCCATCATGCTTACCTACCTTTGAAATCAAAAGAGTGCTAACTGTGCCATTATCTCAGAACTGGCAGAAATAACAAGGGACTACTAGATCCACCCATCTCCTGTGTGGAGATGTCTGGTTTGAAGTGGTTTTCATGAAAGAATTGTGTACAAAAAGACGACAACTCTGTCTTAACTAGCAAACTCAAAACAGCCAATGATATAAAGAAACCCCATCGGCTTAAAAGAACAAGTCCCAAAGAACCCCAATCTCAACAATATCAAGTGTTGATAGGTTTTACTCAAAGAGACTGACAAACTTTAACCAAACAACATCTGCCCAAGATCTGTGGTTCTCAAAGATGGTTTGAACATTTTCTAAACAGTAGTGTGGAGGTTCTGCAAAAGCTGTGTTCAGTGTACGTCAAAACACTGATGCCGTTTTAAATGCAATGGATGGTCACACCAAAAATTGATTTGATTTAGGTTTTTCCTCTGTTTCACTTCTATGAACAAATGAATGAATGAATAAAAGAAACAATTTATATTTCTGTTTGTGAACACATTCTAACTTAAAATCATTTTTCATACCTGCCTGAAACTTTGTACAGGACTGCATGGGCACTTACTTTTCTTATTCATCACATTTAAAGAACACCAAGTCTCTCACATACGGGATTTAACCCATTACTCTTATTGTGACTGTGAATGTATTTAAGAAAAAAAGGAAGATATTTGATTTTCTAATACACACGGTTCGCACTGATTCTAAAAAGACTTGAATTTGGTTTTTGAAGTTTGAGGCCAACAAAGTCTTTAAAAAGTCTTGTTTTATCAGTAAGAGGTCTTAAGTTTTATTTTCTACTTTGATTAAGACTATTTTGAGCAATAGATATACATTTTTATGTTTTTATTTGTATGTCTATGGAGGGAAGAGGGGAGCAAGCCATTTAAGCTGCGCCTGATGCTGCAAACTATGGGAGATGTATTTTTTGTCTTGTGCATGGAGGTGCTATCACACAGAGAAGACATGTTCAACTCACTAAGGTGCATATAAAGCATAGCAGGAGGAGATACTGTATGGCTGCCTCAAACAACAATTTAAACTGACAATTACATGATAAACTGCAGCCACTGGTGGGGATGGGAATCGAAAACCAATTCCAGTTGAGAATCGTTAACAGCTCCATCAAAGAATCGATATCATTAATCTTTTTGCTTATCAATTCCCTTATCAATTCCTTCCACTGACAGGGTTCAGAAGCATCAGAATTGTGACTTAATCCTAACTGCACCTACTAGACAACCTTAAGTAAGTGGACACACCAGCAATTTGCAGAGGCAGTTATACATGCTGTGACATGTGTTTGACATTGTTGCCATGAAAATCAGACCAACATTTGCTCACATGGGAACTCTGCAGGAATTGATAAGGGAATCTTTAAAGAATTGGATCGATTAGCAGGATCGTTAACGGCATCGATATTGATAAAATCTTATCAATTCCCATCCCAAGCCATTGGAGACATGCTTATTTTGTATTGTTTTGTACAGAAAGATTTAAAATATCTCTTGTATGTTTTTACACTTGTTCCATCTTTTGAAATTGCCTTTACTTTTTTATTGACTTCAAGTCTTATAGGGATAGTTTAGCATTTTTGAAGTGAAGTTAAAAAAGAGTCTAAAAAAGCCCCAAATTCCATGAAGGAATGAATCATAGATGAGTTTTTAAATATAGACATTCAATAATAGAAAACAATGTTTTCATTGGATTACATGTACATTATTTACAAGAGGTGTTTCAGCAGCATTTGCCTTTTTTGAGAGCCTGAATAAGCACCGTAGCATCTTGCAGACACAGCTTAAGCTCTGTCAAGCACACATGGACCCATTAGACTAAACATAAACCTTATAATGGAAATAAATTCTTAAAAAGCAATAAAAAACTCTTCAAACATAATGACAACATACAGTATTTGGTGGATTCACTGGCAGTTTATGTCAAGAAAAAGTTTTGTATCTGTAAATGCTGATCTCACGCCAAACATACTGTACATCCTCAGACGTTACATTTTGTTCAAACATTTAAATATCTTTAAGAATTACGTCGGTATTGTGTCTTTTATATTGTGCCTAGAGCTAGGATCAGTGTTTCCATTGCCTACCATATCACATCCATCAAAAAAGGAATGTCTTTGTTACAGTGTGTTCCAACTGTTTTCCTATTTTTTTATCATGCTATCCACCAACTCAGCTTGTCGCCCTGAGTCAGATCCAACATCACTCATACACTGTATCATCTTCTCTACAGAGAGCAGCCCAGGCGTGTCCTTACACATGTGAGCAGCTGCTTGAAAATGAAATTTGACTGCATCAAAGTGGGAATTTTTAGTACAATTACCTCTAAAAAAAAAGAGAGACAGAGGCACCAGCCTGCTGCCCCAGGGTTTGTTATCACCACTTACACTGATGCTATTTTTTTATTACAATTGCAATAATTACAGACAGGTGAAATATGATTTTGAAAAGTTGTAAATTAAGTCTCCTATAGAGTCAAAGTAGTACCACAGGGCACAAGACATACATTACGTCAATGGTTTGACAGAAAAATGAACTGTAGCAATAGTATTATAAAGTACTTTTTTACTTTTATGACTGTACATTTGAATCTGTATTTCCATTGTCTGTTGTAAATAGTATTATACAGTATTGTTATTTACATGCACTTCAGTATTATTGGGGCGTCAGTGGCGCAGTTGGATAGTGCGCTTGGTCAGTGATTGGGAGGTTACAGGTTCGAGCCCAGCTCCGGGCGACACATGGCGATGTGTCCTTGGGCAAGACACTTAACCCCAAGTTGCTCCCACTGCTGCGTCAGTGGCGTGTAAATGGGCATGAAAGGGCGTGAATGTGTTAGAGATACTGATGGATAACTAACATAGATACTCTGAACCATCAGTGAGTGAATGTGAGTGCAAATGGGTGTGAATGGGTATGAATGGGTAGGTGTGACCTGCGGTGTAAAGCAACTTTGAGTAGTCAAAGACTAGAGAAGCGCTATATAAGCTCAAGTCCATTTATTACTTCAGTTTTACTGAAGTGCATGTAAATACGTCACATCAAATTATTCCCAAGTACCCAATTAATATGTGTATGTAAATAGGTTGAGTTCACATATATTTATCCTCAATACAGGACATAAACAGTTATGATCTGGTTTATATCTCTGCCTTCTAGCAAAGTATATCTGCTCTTAATATTTACCAGAATTGGTCTCCAACATTCTTCGGATATGGTGGTTTCGATAAAAATGACCTAACAAAGACTTTTAGGGTAATATTCAGCTAAATTGCCAGATTAATGTGTGTATTTCTTTATTTCTCTATTTGTAAGATCTAAATAGTTAATAATGCATACTTCTGTTACTCTACTTGATTGTCAGCTGCTCTTACACCATTATTTCCTAGTTTGGTATCAACAAAGAACCTTTGTCCCAATATCTGTCTATCAAACAGTCCTAAATATTAACTGAAATAGACCTCATAAATAGTACAAATGTATCAAATAACTTCAGGTGCCAGATGGACTGTTTCATATTATACGCATAAAGGAACTACTGCTTTAGGACAACACCTTATACATGTGTTCAAACATAAAATGGAAAATAAAACCTCAATGCAAAGATTCACTCTTGATTTTACTTGCTTCTCCCTCTTGGCACAACTAGACCGAAACTTTTTGCCACCACTTCTTTCTCTTCAAAGGAAACTGATTGGTCTGATCCCTTGCTGACCCAGGTCAAGTGTTATCAGTTCAAGCTCTGTGGGATTGCTGCTACTGTTTGACATGGTAAATCACAGCTGCTTTTTGCTTTACAAAGTTGAAAGGTGACAAAAAGAAACATGTTCTAAGCTTCTTTTTGAAAGCTTCTAGCCAAGCTGCAGAGTTTATGGTAGTATTAAGGGTGGTCTTAATTATCTGCGCTTCATCTTTAAAGGCAGGATCACTTTTAGTTCAAGTCTGACTTACAAGACAACAAAAAGACCCTGGTCCAGGAACCAAAGGGGTCAACTGGTCATGCAGGGGTGGGGTGGGTTAAGATACAAAGAGGTGCCTGATTTTGCAGGGCTTTAGAAACAAAATCAATAATCTTAAAATGATCATAGTTTTTGGGTCACACACCCTGAACAGTTTTTATTCTGCGGTTCCTACTATGTTAATACTAAGACCTGGAAACACTGAAATAGGCAAAGTGTATACACAGAATTAATTAAAAAGATCAGAAGAAAAAGTAAGTCAGCAAAACTATTGTCTGTATGACAAGGTTCTGGTCAATTTTACACCTTTTTTTCCAGTGAAGTGATAAAAATATTGATGCAGGGATTGTTGATGGTCTTGGGCCATCTGCAGCCCCACTCCTCACTTCATTAAGAAAAATATGAATCGGAAAAAAAGAGAAAATGAAAAAAAATTAATGGATGAAAACAACCTGTTTGCAGTTTTAAAAAAATACATACTGAAAAAAGCATATGCATCAGGGCTTTAAAGTTCTGTTCTGTTCTTGAACAGTCAAAAAAATAATTGACTGTTCAGTAGAGCTGTTGTAAAGCCCTACAATATTCAGTTGAAAAAATAAATGAATGCAAAATGCTTCAAATTTGATCTTTAATGGGGCGGACATTAGCTCAGTTGGTAGAGCGTCCGCCCCACGTACGGGGAGTGCTAACCCACAGCAGCGGCAGTAGGTTCGAATCCCGGCCACAGCCCCTTGCTGCATGTCTTCCCCCCTCTCTTCACCCGCTTTCCTGTCATTCTCCAGCTGTCCTATAGAATAAAGGCCATAAAAGCCAAAAAAATAACTTCAAAAAAAAAAAAATTTGATCTTTAATATTGAAATTGTAGGTTTAATAACTTTTATGATTAAACCTATTTTTTTTAGTTTAGCTCACTGGAGTTAATCTTTACTCTTTGAATTTGATTTAAATGTTTAATTGTTAAAATAAATTCTATTTTAGCTTATTGTATTAAATTCTGATTCATAATGATTTTAAAATTAAGATTATCCGATAACTTTGGCCACTTAGCATTGAGAACAACAACGTAAGTGTCATGGTAATACCAGCAGCCAAAAGTCTTCTCATGACTCCGTTGTGTCCATTTTTTTTAATAACTATCACTGCCAGTTAAAAGCCTGGTTTACTGTTTGGAAAAAAAAAATCACTGAAAGAGTCATCAGAAAAGGGAATTTTGTCCTGGTGTTGTCCTCTGTTTACCTGAGGGGGGCGCTGCAGACTGTTTTCTGGACAATAGCCGGCCAAGAGGATATTGAGTTATAACTCAGCATGGGCACATGTTCAGAGCATGTCCTTCTCATTATTAAACTGTTTAATGTAACATGTTTGTGTAACCACACTTAGCAACCATCATATAATCATCCAGTTTGCTTTATTATCATCTTACTCATAACAAGATTTTTTTATTTTTTTTATTTTGACTTTTTGTTGTGTTGTTTATATGTCTTTGAAACAGAGTAAGATACCATTTTGTTCACATTGGGTCAAACAGCAAGAAATAAATGAATTAATTAATTCACCCAACCACATGTTAAGAGTAAAACTGCAGTCAGATCTCTTGAGGCCTGGATGTTGAAGTTTTGACCCATCCTGCATCACCAGGCAATCTGTGCTGAATATGAAACCACCAGCTGGCTTTGCTTGTGATTATGCATCCCTGTGTGTGTGTGTGTGTGTGTGTGTGTGTGTGTGTGTGTGTACCTTGTATTAAACGCAGCATTCAGATCTCCTGTTCATTAATTCATTCTGTTGCTATGGCTCTCCTTTCCCACAGGCCTTCAGCGTTCGTGGTAAACTCACCGCTCCTGCCACATCACTCTCCCTATTGTCCCTGTCCTGTGCACACACACACACACATTGAGATACAGTCACCAACGGCCCAATTCATGGTGGCACAACACGACTGTAAGCCAGAATTATTCAGCATGATCATTAAATATGAACAAGCCGTGTTGAGGCCGTCCCTCAGTGTTCAGCAGTGAAACATGTGGAGCACTGTGGCCCTTCACGCTGCTGCAACCTGTAGTTCCAAACTCCCTCTGACACCGTCGACACACGTCAACTCAGTGTTTCATCAGTGGGTGAAAATGAGGTTTTATTGTCTCTGTCATTCGTGCTCCATTTTTGATCGGAAACACAAAATAAAACACCCTTAGATGGAACACATTTAGGCAATGACATACATATTTTCTGTTTTGAGGTTTGTGCTCAAAGGTTTCAAGGTCTGATGTAACTCAAACCTGCAGAGTAAGTTTTAAATGATGATGAAATCACAGTTTGAGGAGCAGGGGTCTTGCCTCAGGACCCAGCACCAGTCCCTTATGATCATTTCTACTCAAATAAAATCAACAGCTTTAATTATGAAGATGATGAAGAATGCTTCAGTTTTGACTTACAATGGAACAAGATAAATGATTGAATAAAGAGACAAGACAAACTAAACACATTGAAAGAGCTTCATGTTACAGTTCTGAGAGGCCATGCATGCATTCAATCTATTTCCTCAATATCCATTGATAGCATGTAAATAATATAAATAAGTATCGATCCCTAGAAAACAATCAAAATTAACTTAAAATCAAATAACTGCTCTGTAAAAATGAATACATAGCTATAGGTTTGCTCAGGACTCCTTTATCTAAAGATTTTTTTTCTCAAGACACACAGTTTGGCCCACTGCTGGGCACAGCTCCAGTGGTTGAGAGCCACTGAATTTAGCGCTCTTTAAACCCTATCAAGGTGAGGGCGCCCATGAAGAATAAGCCTTTGTCCAGGACAATGCAAAACATTTCAAAAATCTTTTTGTATGTTATGATGGAAAGAATTAAAGAGCCACAGTTATTCAATCTAATAACTCTGATAAGTGTAATGGCCAAGCTCATGTTGGTTGAGTATGTTGGGGAAGGTACTTTTGAATAAGATATTGGTACTGTTACAAGTTTTTGGCACCTCTCTGGTGTGATGCCAAGTGTTACCAGATGCCAAATAGTGAAAACCAAACACTGCAGTTTGATTTGTGATCAAAGAATCTTTCCCACCTCATCCAAAGTACCAAACTGTCTGTCTGCAGACCTTGCTGTATTTTTTTGGCTGTGTTTTCCCTTGAGGTCGGCAACCTTCTGACAAATAAAGCTTGAATTTGGGATTAACAGCCACATGCCACAAAGAAAATTCACTTCATTTAACAGCTGACGGGATTACAGCCTTGCCCTCAAGAGAGGGTACAGACAGCTGTGGAAATGCAAGTGAGATTAGGGTTTAACGTATCAAACTACTGGACTAAACCAGACAAGTTGGTGTTAACGCAGCACAAGAGACTTATGTTGTAGAAACTGTGTAATAGCTAAATTCTTTACATGGATCATCAGCAAAGAGCAGTTTCACTTTCACTGCTCATTCCTTCGTATATTTAAAATATCTCTTGGTCTGCATGTTTTTGAAGGAAAAGATCAGCATAGAAAAGAACACAGATCTCACAATGCAGTACTTAGGAAAACCTAGATGTTAATGTCATAAGTACGGTAATGGTATTGGATCGTCTTTATTTGGTTCATTTTGCCCTCTCAGCAGCTGCAGTTCTATACATCTGTCAAGAATCCCTGGTGACCACCCTGACCCCACTTTGAAAGCTAGTGCTTGAGAGTGAAACTTTTCAGCTCGTGTCCCTGAAAATGGTGACAGAGACTGAGGACCCCCACTGTCCATGGAGGTACATCACTTTAAATTAGCATTCCTCTGCCCTTGTGACCGTGTTTTCATTGTAAAAAAGAGTCTTCACAACAATGTTTGGCATTTACTATTAAAAAAATAATAATTTAATGACACCTTTTGGTGTTTTGGGAACCCTTGGGGGTTCTAAGCTCTACTTTGGGGAATCACTGCCATAGAGGACTTCAACCAAAACAGATTTTTCTGGGGTGTCCTCTGTAACTTTTGTATACTTTGTCCAGTATGTTTTTTTGTTTGTTTTCCAATCGCATTTTTCCCTTTTATTTCCCAATGATCCACCAAAGAACATTTTCTATTCAGGTTATAATCTCAAGATTACACATAGGGGCCTCCAAAATCCAAAAGCAACATCTATATTAAATCACACACTGACAGATCACAATCCCCCAGCCTTTGATGACAGAAAATACTGCATTTTCTCTAAAGAGGAATTTACAACTAGTTGATTTATGTCCCTGTAGATAATGAGATTATCAAATCAAACAGATTCATTTCCACCGAATCAAACAATATTTGATCACTTTGTGTTTAAAAGATAGGCAAATTCCACCTTATGTCTCTTTATTCTACACAAATCATCCTGTACACATACACGAGACAAATTTGGCATGTGATAAAGAAAGAGATGGTGAAAGAGAAAGAAACTAACAAGATGTCTTTAGAGAGCTTCCTCTGTTCTGTCGTTTCACCAGAAACCCACTTCCTGTGAAGAAACCACATGCTTTAAGAAGGGATGGCCCCTTACATGAGGGAAGCATATACCAGCGCGCACTCATACACGCACACACGCACACTTAGTAATAAAGGAGACCTGTAAATAGGTCACATACGTTTTCTCTTTTACATAACAAATGTCTCTCTGTGGTTTAGTATAAAGGGAAAGCTTCATACAATGTCTTTACAAATAATTTTTCATTTGGCATTTCTTCATTCCCCATTATATATTTTTGGTTGTTGTTGCTTAATAAAATCTCTGTGCCGTACCTCTGGTTTGAGTCTGTTACTGGTACAGCTTACCTATGTGTTGATATTGTCCTTTGCATGGGTAAGTAAGTTCTTCCTTCCTTTTTTGGGGGGGAAGAGTGTCTTCCCACTTTCTAGTACGTTCCAGATGCACTGCCCTGTGTTGAGCTGGAAAATATATTGACCCCTGTTTCTGCATCATGCTGCAGATCTCTGCAGACACTTTCCCTCAGGTAGCATTTACATAATTTGGTAGCATATAAAGGTATTAAAGGTGAAATATCAAACTTCTTGTTGTTTATGCCTCTGCATCCGCAATAAAGCAGGCTGTAGTTATTAGGTTTGTGTATTGTCCATCTGTCTGCATATTTCCGGCGAGTGCGTTATCCCATGATAACATCTGAGGATTTGCTTCAGATTTTGCACAAATACTCAACCTGACACAAATAAGGACTTATTACATTTTGAAATGTCAAAAGTCAAGGCCATTAGGTCTCGTATCCATCCCTTACTTGTCAACACACTATTCTGGCACTGACACTCAGGGATTTTTTTCTAAAGGCTGCACTAATGTTCACTAACTTTATGATAAACCCATTACACAAGAGTATGTATGCAGATGGAGCTTCAATTTTCCACTTCAAGCCAAATGCCTGCCACGTTCCAACCAACTGCCATGCCAACACTAGCCAACTTCCAGCGACTAGTAGACCCAAGTTTTACCACAAACACACCCCTTCATGAATTGCAGTGTTTACCTATGAGATGGTGCTTCACTTACAAAAACACATGCTTTCAGCTACAACCTTTGCCCTAATCAGAGAAGCTGCAAAATCATCAGAGAGTAAGCCTATACCACAAATTCACCCAAACATCTAAAGTTTACAGTTTGTATCTATAAGGTTGGAGATATACTTGCTGTAAACTACATAGATGGGGACATCCCTCTATCTGTTCAGCACATCGGCTGTGCTTGATATCCAGACTTAACTCAATGCAAACGTGAGCTACAGCCAATACATTACATTTCATCTATCTATCTGTCAATCTCAGATAAGCATCTTTCTGTGCATTTTTCCTTTGAACTGTGCTTTAGGTCACTGTAAATACAATGTCTGACTGTAACATGGTTAATGTAATAATTTCAATCACAGCACCAGTTGGACCCTTGGATGGTGGAATAAACTTAAACTAACACCAAATAATCCAAACAGAGGATTTTGCGAGAAATTGTTTGCATCTGGGTCATGGTTGCATGATATTTGCTATGTCACATTGCATTTGAGTGAGCAAATTAGTTAATAAAATTTATTACCAACAGGCAGTTGTCATAGCAATGAGTCGAAAAATATTTACAGCAACACAATATACAAACTAAAAGAAATGCAAGCGAGAAAATGCAATCATATTAATGAAAGCATTAACAAAGAGACAGACTAATGCAGCTTTGAATACAAATAAAAGCAGTGCATTATTAACATGATGTTGTTTTGGAGCTAAAGCTTAAAAAGCTCTGAGTCTTTAGGTGTTTGTGGAGTAGACAGTCACTCACTCGTGCATTTGCCTTAACAGGGCGAGATGTCTGATTGGTCTGAATATTTTTTTTTACCAAATAATATGGTTCTTGGTAGTGAGGGGATCTGTTAGTGAGGGTCTAAACAGCATTTTAAATGTAACAGAAAGCTTATGAAGACACCCAAGTATCAGGTGTTGCAGGAATTTCTATTTGCCCTGAAAGCTTTGGCTGCTGCATTTTATACTGAGGGCTATCAAGAGCAGACAATGAGGAAAAGAGTGAATCACAATAATTAATGCACAAGGAAATACATGCTTGTATGATCATCATATGCATTTTGTTTTGGAAACTATACTTGACTTACTAAACTGATTTTATCTAAATGGAAGGAACAAGATTTGGTTGGCTCATTAATGTGACTATTGTATGTAAAGGATTGATCAGAATTAAAAGGACAGCATTAGAGAGGGTATGTTCTGGAGGATTTGAGGAACAATACAATAATGTCAGCCGTCCAGTAGTGTTGTGTTTCTTGAGACCCGTCTCAAGGCCAAGACCGGTCTTGAGACCACATTTTGAAGGTCTTGATCCTGTCTCGGCTCGGACTGGCTGGACTCGGGATTTTTTGTCAAGACCAATCAAGACCAGCAGTGATCTGCTGTTCTTCAGCTTTATTAATATGGATAAGGAGGAACACTTGGTTAAACAACAAAAAGCTTCAATTCATGTGTTATTTCCCCCTGTGATGACTGCAACCTTCCCGGTGTTGTGACTGAGGGACACCCTCCTTAACTGTTCAACCTTGTCATGGTTTTTAAAATTAATTTTGATGATCTTGGTCTTGTTTCAGTCTCGACTTGGTCTCGACTTCCAAAAGTCTTGGTCTTGTCTTAACCTTGGTGCATTCTGGTCTTGGGCAAGTCTTGGTCTTGGATAGTGTGGTCTTGAGCATAACACTACCACCCAGTGCTTGATGGCATTTCAATGTCAAATGCAAGGTAACCTTTAGACCTTGTCAGGCTTAAATGCAGACAAAAGTTGTAGGTCATCAGCATATTGATGATCTGTGCTAAGGCCAGCAGATACAGAGAGAACAGCAAGGGTCTCAGAAATGAGCCGAAAGATACACCAAATGATAGTGACTCAGAGATACAGTCCCAAATAAGAACTGATAATATTCTGCAGGAGCATTTTGGGCGGATCCAGTGGGACCCAGACCCCAAAAGGGCCTTCTGAAATCAGCTTGACTGTACCAAATTCCTTAATGATTGTCTATTTGCCTTTTCAAGACACTAATAAAAAGATGTAAAGGTGTCTGAGTTTACATTAGAAAAAAAAGTCGGGCTTTGTCAAAAGTAAGCAAACCATCTTCGTATTTTTCTTATCTTGGCTCTTTGTGGGGAAAAAAAGGTTGGACTTCCCCATGTTCCCACCCAAATTATTCATTTTCACCAAAAACAAATTGCTGAGTCCTTCCGTCCCTTATACCCTCCCTGTCTCCTCTCTGTCTTCCTCTAAGGCCATATCACTCCCTCACTCATTCATCACACTCATGTTTATGCCTGGAGATGTTCTGCCCTGCAGGTAAACACTCCTATCAGAATACTGCTCAGCTGCATCAAAGGGCCGAGGATCTCGAACTCCTCTTTTTTTTTAAACACAGTGAAGGGATATTTCTATTCCTTTTCCTCTAGAGAAGAGTGAGTTTGTCCAGTCATGCACAGAGTGGTATGTCAAGGAAGAGTCTGTATTTTTGAGCACATCACATGGTTGGTAAAGCGTAGAATAAACGGACTAGCGGGCTGGGGGGAATCGATCCACGCTTGTCGGCAGAGTGAATCCTGAGGGACGTCCAAAAAGAAAAAACTAGGGATGGTTGAGGGGATGTAGGGACATCTGGAGAGGGACAACCAGAAAAGTATTGTGAGAGCTGCACACAGGCCTTTCAGTGAAACAATTTTGATTGTAACAGAGTGGTATACATGCAGCAGAAGATGAATACTCTGAACCTCTTTGCTTCAATAAAATCAGTAGGAAAACTACAATAAAATCAAGTATTTAAGTATAAAGCGACATGAATAATATCAATACATGTCAATACTGTAATTAATACCGTAAATACCACCATAGTCACGGCAGAGAAATCCTTAAACTATTTTGAGTAGGAAAAAAACTTTTGTCCATAGGATGGTGACATGTAAGTTGTTAAACTCTTCCAAGGTTGTGCACAGATAGCTGGCTGAATAACTGTAAAATTGGATGACATTGTCAGATGAACTATGGACATAGATACATGCATGAAATCCTGGTGCAATTTCCTCTCAAAACCTGTGGGTGGGTTGGTACTCTTAGACAGTATTTTGGTCGTAAAATGAAAGATAAAGTTGTACTTGAGCTGTGTCTCGCATATAACCACTTGATTCAAGCAGCAAGTGACCACATTTAGCCCAAAATATTAATGTTGAACTGAGAGAAAGACTGAAGGATGACTCAACAAACACTGCTAACAAATATTAGCCCCACTCAATCCTGTAAACCAACTGCACATCATCCACTGACACTGTGATCCTGTGATGAATAAAAACTGTGTAGTTTTGACTGTTTTCTAAGGGTCCGCATACTGTAAAACAGATGGTTTAATTTAATTTTAACTCCAATTTAACAAGATTGGAAATCATTTTCTTAGGGCATCCCTACTTTTCACAGATTGAAAATCCTTTACCATACATGTTTAGAAATAACGTGTGAATTTGTAATATCACAGGAGCAAAAAAGCTGGTTGCTAAGGCAGAACCATCAAATTTCACTTAAGTGGGGTGAACAGAGGAAGCACAAATTAATAAACCCCTTAATTAGGGTAAAATGAATACACTTTAATTTTGTTTAGTCTAAAATTGCTAAGTCAGATATTTTACTGTAGAGAAAAAGTCATTTATGGTCACCCCCTTGTTGGATTTACCTACAATAGCATTAAAATGGACAATTACTAAAATTTGCCTTAAAATGTAAACATGACATTTAAATTATAAAACATAGAGTTTCTCATCAAATCTCAGCCAAATGAATAACAGCAGGCAGAGCAAAATTACTGATGTGGTTATACATCATGATTTATCTACAGTTACTGACACACAGTTTTATATTCTTATGATGACTTTTATTTGTTACAGATTTTTTCTTCATCCTGGAATGCATGAGTCAGGGCAGTTCAAAGCACAGCAATCGGATATTTTTATAAGATCAAAACTTTCTAAACTATGGACTAACAAAATAACCAATAATTTGCTATGAAATATTGAAACAGTGTTATGCTATGCTCAAAATATCCCAATATAATGGCGTATCAATATTTTCTTACACACCTATCAGAAATATAAATGAAACTTATCTTCCTTCGTTTTTTTGACAGTCTATCGGTAGATTTAAAAAGTGAGTAAAAAAAGATTTAAAGGTGCTACGAGAAGAATCTATTTCCGGTGACATAAAGACTCTGCTACCCATGAGCATGCGCAGCGATTGTCGTAAAGACGTGACTGAAGCCAAAGTGTGTGTTTGTTGTGATGCTAATAAATGCAGCTTGGACCTTCCTCAGAACTCTGCATTGCTTTACAACTTATTTTTTCAACAACTTACAGGATGCAAAGCAACGAGGTAATGTATCTCTTTCTAGTTACGTAGCGGTAGCTTTTGATGTGTGACAACAACCAATTTTTGGAAAACTTAGAATCGTAGTTTTATGGCCGGCTATATATGGCTACTTACAGCCCGGTGCTCTAAGTCATGTCCGAATAATATAAATCTGCTCTAGTTTTAATTGTCTTGTTCCCAAAGTTGAGTATCCAGGTCAGTCCAGCTCTGTCTGACCCGACCGCGAAGCTAAGGAATAGCATTTATAGATAACCTATTTTGATGTTATAAAACGTATCTTAAAGTGTGTATTTCCATCAGGCATATATCTAAAAGTGAGACTTTTTTGTAACTACTTAGGAACTCCTCATAGCATCTTTAATAAAGGACACATTTAAAATCTGTATGTATTAAAACTCTCTAATTTGTTTAACTGCTGTGTTATGTACGCCATAATAACCCCTGTGTTGTTATTATTCAAACTATTGTATCTAATAATACTTAAGGTGATTCATTAACTTGTCCATTGTTCAAAGGTCAAGCTGGAAGTTTGACAGCATATCACACATACGTTTGTCCTGTTGGTCTGGTTGCTGGGATCATAAGACCTGTGATTAGTCAGTCACATAGCAGCCAATAGAGCAAGAGTCTGTTAATGGGTGCTGATCAGAAGCTCAGGCGGGTCTGCTGAGAGGTGAGAGCTTGTTCACTGTAAATTTATCTGCTTGCATATCCTGCCCTCCTGACCACATGGCTGCTGTGATATAACTGCATGTGGGTCAGGAGGGTCAGTGTGTATGTGTGCGTGTGTGTGTGTGTGCCAGCTGGAGGCACCCTGAACTTTGTGTACTTGGACCCTGCAGACAGAAATAAGAGAGGCAGTGTGGGAGCCAGAGCTGAGCGTGTGTCTATCAAGGGCTCATCTCCGTCTCGCTAATCCTCTATGAGACACACACACCTCGTGATTTATGCTCCAAAGATGAACCATATGAAACGTCTTCATCAAACAAAGAGGAGCAGCCGTTCAGGAATAGAAGTCTTAATCAATGTTCAACTTTCTATCAAGTTGTGCTGCATGGGTTCATTGAGTTGAAAAGTGGACTGGAGTTAGAAAGACGGTCATGTCCAGCATCTTACTAAGTTATTTTCATACAACTTAAAGAACAAGTTGGTGCTGTTTCAAATAATCTATCCTTTCTAAACATCTGAAGCTATTTGACCATAAAATTAGTATACTATGCTTGAGTTCATTCAGGAAAACCCAGCTCATTCATACAGAAGATCAAATATCAGTTCTAGTGTATCACTAGTGCCAACTTGACTGTTATATATTACTGACAAGTTAGTAGTCAAATTTTTGAGATCTTCAATTTCATTTTAAGACTAAAAGTTCCTGATTTTGCACGGAGAAGCACTGTCAGAATGTCAAACTATTGTGCTGTTTATGTCTGTGCCAACCAGCGTTAGGGATACAAGAGTGTCTCTAGTGCTCTCAGTAGTTACAAATGAAGAAAAAAATCTTGAGAAGTTAAAAGAGAACCAGACCCAGACACAGCTTTATTAGTATTTGGCATGGCAATAGTATATCAACTCAAAGTCACCAAGTATCAGCATTTTTAATGTATTTATTTCGAAATTGAAAACCTTATGGTTCCATAGAAATACTAGAAAAGCACTCGAAGAGCGCAGACCTCTGCCAGCGCCACAGTCCTCAGCCATAGTGTCATTTTGACCATAAATATTAGTCCTACCTTTATTTCATCAAAATATTTAGATTCATTGACCATGAAAACATACCATTAGCAACTGGATTCATAATGACATCTGTTTTAGTTCAGTAGTTATTCAGAAATCATATTTTACACCATGGCGGCCAGACGCTGATCCGGATCAACACCAAAATCATATCAGCCGTTCCTTTTCCGATACTGAACATCTCCTGAAAATTTCATCAAAATCCATCCATAACTTTTTGAGTTATTTTGTTCAAAGATGGACAGACAGATGGACGGACAGACAGACAGACAAACTGTCCCGAAAACATAACCTCCTTGGCAGAGGTAAAAATCAATAACTGGTTAAGTCCAAAGTTAGTAAATAAACCCAAAAGCACAGGAAAAAGACAAAATGAATGCACTGTTGGCATCAAAATCCATCGTAATCCAATAACTTTGAGAAAAACAAGAGCTTTTCTTACATGCTGGCTGGAGACCAGGTTTGTGCCTCGATCTCCGCAGTATTTCTCTAACACAGCAGATCTAAAGACATGTAGCTAAAACACAGCAGTGCTGAAGATCTACATGCATATAAAGATAAAACTCAGCAGAACTGAAGCTCCACAGAGCAGTGAAGGTAAGAGTTAAAGAGAGCCTGAGAAAAGCAGAGCTGGTTGCAATAACTGGCTACAAATGGACTGGCGATTCACACACCTGCCATTAAGTCAGACGAGAAGAGTCAGACAATGCTTGTGTTTGATGTGACCCCTTTAACAGGGTGAAACTATAATAATTTGCTTCTTTGACTTAATATATCTGGCTATAATCTACAAAAATACAAACCAAGGTGGTAATATTTACTAAACCATACCACTGAAAACACTTTCTCCTATCTTTAGACATGCATATCTGTTTAAAAAGAAAAAGGGAGCATAATTAGGCCAATAGTGTGAGTTTGGTGAGTGGATCTCTGTGTGTGTTTGTGGGTGGCCTGGGAGGGTTGTCACTGTCAGGTCAGTAGAGTTATCAGAAGCTAATGACCTCTTCACCCACATCCCCTCCCAAAACAGACAATAGCACGTCAGGCCTGGTGATGCCCCGTGTGACTGCCACTGGCATGCAGGAGGGCCAACTGGGCTGTGATGTCATAAGCATGTGTCCCCCCTCAGCTCCTCTCATGCCCTGCATGCACCCACCCCCCACCAACTCCACTTACTGCCAGCCTGCAGCAGAGCGGATCAGACTGGACCCTCAGGGACACACCGTCCACAACTGCTACTAATTTAGTGAGGAGGGTGACACCGCAGAGGCGAGTGTCTCAGGTGTCAGCCTTGTGTTTTCTAATATTAAAGACACTCTGCCTCTGTGCGTGTGTAAGTGTGAGTGCGTGTGTAAGGGCGTTGTTTATGTGCAGGGTATTTTTAGGTGACTGTATTTTCCACTCCTTGTGCAGTGTTCCAGGGAAGAGATGGTGTGAAGGGGTGAGGAAAGAGGAGGGGATTTTACAGTGAAACTAGGCTTTTCTGGTATTTAATACTATTGATCTACAAAAGCTAAAAATGATCATGAAAGTTAGTTTTGTTTAAGTATGTTTGGTACATCCTTTTACCTTCCAGCCTACAACAACACAACCTAAATGTTTTAAGCCCCTGTTAGCAACAAAAGTAAAAATCTCTGCGAAGGCAGAGACGGGCAAGTTACTGTTAAAAATGTGAAAAAATGCCCCTTCTTGCACTATTAACAAATCATTGAAAAAGTCACAGCCAAAATGTTATCATTTCTTCCTCGTGTCCATCATTCCCTGACGACGTGATAAACATCTGCTGAGGCCTAACAGAGTTATTAGCAAACACGTGGAAACTGCTCTTTGTTACAATGTTAACAAACCTTTAAAATAAAATTCCTTGATTCTCATCTGTATTCAGATCACTAAGATATAACCAGTTTTGTCCGGTGCCATGACCAATATTCCCTAAAATATAATAAAAATCTGTTCATAATGTTTTAGTTATCCTGTTCACAAACTAACAAACAAACAAATGCTGACAGGTGCAAAAAAAATAATGTACTTTTTAAAATCACCATTAAAAATCCTTTGCCAGGTTTATCATTTGTTATTTATTGCCTTAGACTTTTTTCTTCTATTTGAATTTATTTTGACATATGTTGCTGACCTCTTGGCCAGGCTGCCCTTATAAATGAGATCCTGATCTCAATGGGAAATCACCTGGTTAAATAAAAGTTGAATAAAAATAAACATAAAAAATAGGACCAACAGCGTTTATCTCTGATTGTCTTTGATCACATAATTTTCTTCATAATTCTTATTTTTCCTAATTTCCTAATTTTTTCATAATTCCTTTCTGCGCAGCCAAATGCAATGCTTTCTAATGCTTCCTAATAACAGAAAACAATATTCTGTGATCAAGATTTCAAAAGAGAGCAGAACGAGCTGTAACACTTGGCCTTGATTAACATCAAGAGCTGACAAACAATCATCCATACTAAATTTACTTTATGGTCCCTGTATGTGTATGTCTATGCTTGTATACATACTGTATACATACCATAGCATAGATCCATGATTTGGGTGAGATGGGTGTGGACTACTCATAAAGATTATTTATGCCGTGGTTTATGACAAGGTTTTTCATTAAGGGATTCCAACTTTTACTACTGTCTCTTTCTTCCTCGGAATCATGCCAGCCGACTTGTTAATTAAAGGTGTGGTTGTTTTTGTGGATACTGATTTCCTAAAAATGAAACACTGCTGCTTATGCCTATGTACAAACAAATTACAGAGCTTGTAACAGGGCAGAAGATATTAAACTAATTGAACTGCATGTTAATAAAATCTGGGGACTAAATTACTTTGTTAGATAGGGCTAAAAAATAATTGGATCATTTCACTTCGGGTTCTGTAAGATCCCTATCAAGAAATGAGGCTCAAGATAGGACACAAATGCACAACACTTCAATGGAAAGACAGGCAAGGTTCAGCACCCAGAAGGCAATTAAACAAGGCTAAATTATCCAAGATGTAAGGTTTAAGACTAGATCAACAACAAAATGCGTTATACCGTCAAGATGTGTCAAGATAGATTGAAGGGCTGGGACGGAGAGAGTGCAACAAACTGGCAACAATACAAAAGAACCAAGAGGTGGTGAAGGGTGATTAGACACAGCTGTGGAAGAAAAATCAGGTGTGAGGAGACCAGACAGCAATACCTACACAAACATAGACAGGGGGATTTTCAAAATAAAAAGGAAGTTCTAGACAAAATAAGGAAACAAAATGGGTAACTTAACGACTTCCCGTATGTGTTCGGGTCCAAAACAAAGCGTGAAGGGATCCAAGTCTGCTCCTCAGGACTATATCCCTCCCGGTCCACCCGGTAGTGGATACCTCAACCCCAACGGCAAGCAAACAGGAGTCAGTGTACCATGAAGGCTGGACCGCTGTAGACAAACCAGGGGGTGGAGGGGGCTTGGCCAGAGGGCAAAGTGGACTGGACTTAATGGGTTCAACACTGAAAACACAGGTGGTGTAAATCTGCATTGACCTTGCCGATTTCAGCTGGACCACTGCAGGATTAACCACCTTGGCAATAGGAAACAGACCGATGAACCTTGCAGCGAGCTTTCTCAACTTGAAGGGACAGGTTCTTTTTCTTTGTGGAAAGCCAGACTAGTGATGTTGCTAGAAGCAGAGGACCTCCTGCGAGCCGCAGCAGCCTTTTAGGCAGATTAGCTCTTAAGGAGGACCAGCCAAGCCTGCCTCCAGGTTCTTCTTGCCTCTCCAAGGCCAATGCACATGGTACAGATGAGTCCAAATTTGTTGTGTGTAACAAAGAGGGTTGGTAACCATAAACTATGTGAAAGTGGGGGAAAAAAATAAAGAGGATGAGGGCAAGAAACTACGTGTCAGTTCCACCCAAACCCACTTCTCAGACCAAGTCCCAGGGTGTTGAGAAGCCATAAAGGGAAGAACCTTCTCCTGATTGGCATGCCCCTACTGTTCATTGGTCTAAGGGTGGAAACCTGTCAAGAGACTGACAGATCACCCGAGACAAGAAAGCAGAAGAGATTGATGACGAGGTATTTGCAATATCCAGTAGGGGTGTTTAAAGGTGTAGTCAGCGATCTTCTAATCAAATGCAGTATTTGTGAAATTCACCGTATTTCTCCTCTCCATCCACAAGATGTCACCACTGACAGCATGTTGAAAAAAAAATCCAGTCTCAATATACAGCCTTGACTCAGAATTTCAGCCGGTAAATACTGTGGCTCGGACCGAGTTACCAAAACAAAGTAAACCCCCCCACGTCCAGGGAGTGATCATACTCATGCGCAGATCAGACAGAAGGGGGAGGGGGAGTCGCAGTTTGCGTAGCGTGTGCAGTTAGGGTAAGAGAGAGATACAATAGTTGCGGTAGCAATGGCTGAAAACAGCCCAAAGAAAGAGGTCGGAGGAGTGAAAAGTGGAAAAGAAGGGCTATGACCAAAAGAGCAAAGAGCCGGATCAACATTGGTGTTGCTTTCTGACGGTGGAGGGAACTCCGCCAATTGAAAGACCTGAAAACGGACGCGGATGTCGCTGTCCGTCTGCTGGATAGGTAAGCTAAGCAACATTAGCTTCGTGGTGCTTCACATAACAGTAGCAGCCGTCAGGCATTCATCTTATTGTCTAATCTGCCAAAATGTACTGTTGTTGTGATATTTTCAATATTGGCAGTCGAGTTGTCTGACCAGTCGGGGTTTCCTTAGCTACATCAGATACGCAGTTTCTACGGCCGCTTCCATGACGATGCACGTCCATCAGCTTTCGGGAGGCGGGTCTAAATTCGAATACAAACAAACCCTCCACTCGTCTTCTCCCACATCGCTGACTACACCTTTAAGGCCTGACAAGGTGATGAGCACTGCTCAAGTCCGATTTTATAAACAGCTCAGCTCCTTCAAGGAGCTCAAAATGGAGGATACCTGTTCTTAACAGCTATGTCACTGAGGTCCTGATAACCAATGCAGGGGACTAGGGTCCCGTCCTTTTTATCTACAAAGAAGAAACCCACACCAGCAGGTGACGAGGATGGTGAAAATTCCATCTAGCAAGTAAAATCGTCTACACCTGGAGAGGCGTACAGCAGGCAAAAGTTCCATAGGGTAGTCATCTGATTGGAGGGGGGGTTAAGCTCTACAATTGTTCAATAGCTCAGCCATATCATGTTAACATGGTGGGACATTAACTAGACCCAAATCTCTAAGAAACTGAAGGTCTTTATCCTTCATGAAACAATTAATCTGACAATCTGGTCCCCATAGAATTTTTTTTACCATGAGGGCCCTAAAATGGCCTGGTTAGTTATAGCCTGGAAAACATGAAGGCTGGTTGATGTCAAGAGAATCATTAAGATGACTTTAAACTCTTAAAATTCCATAAAAAGTCACTGGCAAAACTGCTGTCAAGTTTATTTACTAACTCTCTCCTGCACAATGAATAATACAACTGATGACCTCACCTGCACTGGATCAGCAGCACTATTGGGTGGGCTTCACAAGTAATTGATTATATTTCTACAGAACCAAAGCTTATAAAATGTAAAAAATAAAACAGATCAAAGATATCAATACTTGGCAGCTTTGAATTGATGTACTACCTTCACACAAAATGTTGAGTAACTATGGTGTTTTGATTTTCCCCAACCCCATTACTTATAAAGTACTTTTTGAAATCAAACTAATTAAAGCCATCAAATGAAAAGGCATGCCAGAAAATCAAAGCCACGACTATAAGGCAATAGTCCTAAAACCTTAATCACAAAGAAGTGCGTTTAAAAACCACAACAATGAACTAAAAGATGATTTAAAGAGCTGGGTGTCTTGGACATAAATGATAATTAAATCAGTGTTTATCCATTAAAGATCTTCATTTTACTTTAGAATTTGTTAAAAGAAAAAAAGAGGTGATTTCACTGATAGCCATCATTATCCATATTAAATGAGTCAGAGGCAAAAAAAATATAATCTGTCCTGAAAGTTATATATAACCTTATGAGATAAATGAATTCCTGATTGCTGTACAGAAAAGTGCATTGTTGCACAACAATACAGCACATTAAAGTTGTTCATAATATTACATAGTATTAGGATGACAGCTTTTGTCAGACGACTTGATTTGCATATAGTAGCTGACTGCTTTGCATGTGGTATGTGCTCAGTATTAAGGCATGTTCATTCCTTCCTCCTTAACAGCTCTGTCAGGGCACGCTTTTTCATGTTGTGTATGTGGGTTGGGAGGGGGGAGAAAGAGGATGGCAGAGGGAGAGTGTGTGTGCGTGTGTGTATCAGGCTACAGCAGGTGAAGGTGTGTTATGTAATTTTAAGTGTTCAGGGAGTGGAAGACCTAAAGGAGTGAGGATGTTATGAGAAATAATGTTAGACAGAGTACATACTCCAAACAGGGAACACTTAACTCATCAAACAGACCTGTTTTAGGTAAAATTTAAGATTTAAAAGCTTCTTCAGTTTTAGAATTACTTACAATAAAGACCTTTTGATTAGATGTTATTGATTTTTTTTGCTGGCTATGGAGGTAGATCAAATGTAAGCAATTTTTATTAACCTTCTTTTGAATCTTACTTCATTCATAATTCTCCAACAGTAGGTGTCCCTGTGTTTCTAACCTCTCACCCAGTGTCTCACTGTGTCCCGGCACCCAGCAGCTCCTGACACAGTGCCCTGACTTTAATCCCCCATCGGTGTTATGTAAGCTTCTCTCTCTGCTATCAAGGTGTCACTTCTGCACATCACTCCTATTTGCACCTTTGTGCTAAATAAGCACAATATGTACTGTTCTCTTGCATCTCTCCCCTTCATCTAAGTCTACCTGCTGCAGGTCTGAGCAAGGGATCCCCCCTCATAATGCTCAAGTGTTAGTCAAGGTGAATGTTTAAGGGGGCTTAAGTGGGCCTGTTAATGAAAGTGGATGTTGATGTGTAAGCATGTCAAAACCCCAGGTGATAGAAGAGATAATAACGTAATGACAGGCCTGTCCTGTTGCCATAGGGTAAGGTGTGTGATTGAGAGTGAGTGGGAGGTGGAGCCAGGAAAATCACTGATAGGAGCATCTCTTTTTACCATCTGTTTACCTGCAGTCTTATTAGATCTGTAATCTTCCTATTGGAATTTTTGTTGCCTGTTTCCCTCTGCTTATTTCTACAAACTCTGTTCTAAAGAAGTTAGGACATTGTGTAAACATGAATAAAAATAGACTCCACTGGTTTGTGAATCCTTTTGTACTTGTATTCAATTTAATACACTACAAAGACAAAATACGCAATGTTCAAACTGATGAACTTTGTTTTTGTGCAAGTATTTGCTTATTTTATATTTCATGCCTGCAACACATTCCAAAAAAGCTGGGACAAAAGACAGGGAAAGTTGAGGAATCCCCCCAAAAAAGCCCAGTCTGAAACATCCCACGAGGGAACAGTAAGTACAATTAGATCAGATGATTAGATTTATTGTCCCCAAGGGGAAATTCATTTTCACAGCACTATACATATTCAGACACCAACACAGACAACCACAAATCACAGGTAAACAACATTAACACTCAGTGCAACTGGTTCTTTAAAGGAGGTATGGCTGCAGGGATCAGGCTTTTACACGAGCCCTTTTCACTTAAATGCCCTGTACCTATGTCTCAAAGGCAGTGGGTGTGTAACGTCCTGTTCTATTGTGGCTGCGATGCGTGAGATGGCCCTGTTGTTTAGTACAGACAGATTAGGTGTGAGGAGACCAATTAGTCTGGCAGCGGTGGTGGTGATGTGAGAGAAAACAGGTGAGTGTCATGATTGTGTCATGATTGCTTATAAAAGGAGCAAGCATGAGGTGACATCCACCACTTAATTAACTGCTGCATGACCAAATATTCCAATAGTTCAACAACAGTGCTCTCAGTTGAAAGAAATTTGGGGATTTCATCATTTACACTCCGTAATATCGTCAAATGATTCAGAGAATCTGGAGAAATCTCTATATGTTAGCTGCTGGGCCAAAAACTAACAGTGAATGCCTGTGACTTTCAATCCCTTAGGTGCCAAAAACATTTAAAATCCTTGTCATTCTGGCAAGGATATTACCAAGTGGGCTCTAAAAAACATTGAAATAACCATTGTCCATTAACACAGGTTGACACAACATCTACAAGTGCAACTTGAAACTCCACCATGTAAAGTCAAAGCCATATAAAATCAACACCCAGCTTCTCTGGGCCCAGCCTCAGAGATGGACTGACATAAAATACAAAAGTGTGCTGTGGCTTAACGAGTCCAAACTGTTTTTGAAGGTCATTGACATTGTGTCCTCTGGGCTAAAGAGAAAGGAACATTCAGAAAGTCCAAGCAAAACTTTGTGATGGCATAGGGGTGTGTATCTCTTTATATCTCTTTGCCTCCTTTTCAGCCCTTGTACTAGTCTCTGGTTGTTGTCTTGTAGGCATCCTAGGGTTGGTGGTGTAGACAGCTTGCTGCTGTGGACTAGCAAAGCTTCAATTAATACAGTTACAAATATTTGGCCTTGAGACCCATTATCTTGTGTATGCAGTGTACATGAGTGAACATACAATAGCTCAAAAATAATTTGCAAATTAATTTAATTCTGTTTTTACTTACATTTTATAGGACATCCTGATTTCATTGGAGTTGGGGTTTACATAAAAATAAGTACTTTTATCTTTATCCATGGAAAAATCCTCAGATAAATGTACTCAGTTACTTTGTAGCAGTGTCTTCTCTTTTCACCTCTCCTGCTCTGGGCTCCTGCTCCTCCCTGATGTTCACTATTTGCTCGCATGGATGAATAAATGAGAAGAAGAGCAGGTAAAACAAACCCGAACATACAATCTGCTGGGGGAGAAAAATGCAGACTTGCAGATTTTTTCTCACAGAGATTTGTCACGGCGAATGACTGATGAGTGGAGACAGACAGAAACATGACAGCAGCAGCATGTGTGTGTATGAGCTCCCAGCACTGAGCGCTTCCTCCATGTTTTATTAAGAAGCTAAGAAATACAAAGAAACACAGAGGCCTGTCTTGTTTAGCAGAGGATATGTTATTCTTTTATGAGGCTGTTTTCATATTGATGACTCTGTGATTTGAAGCCAAACAGAAAAAACTTTGATTCTGCTTCTTGTGTCGGAAACTTAACAATGTGACCTTTCAGATACTTTCATCTAAAATGTTTTCACAGTTCGACAGATTAAACTGGATTAACCACAGACTTGTAAGGTAGTTGAAAATATGCAAGAGTGTGTCTGTGCAAGGCTCTGAGGAGTGGCGGTCGTAGGTTGTCACGCTGAATAACGTCACATGGCGAATGAAGCTCTATTATTTATGAGATCAATGCTGAGACTCAGGCAGGACTGATAAAGAAGGATCCGTCCCCCTGAGGCTCTCCCCTTCGTCCCTTGCACTCTTCCACCTCAACATTTCTCAGAGGATTATTTTCCCCTCACACTTCTCCTCTCTGCTGAGATTGACTTGTGAGACTTGTGAACATGAAAAGTGAGCACCAAGGGAAGACCGCCAGTGAGAGACAGAATCAGGAAGTCACCTGACAGAACCAGAACATGTTAACCTGTGCTACATGACCCATGTTTCCTGTAGCCTATTTGCCACATGATAAACACTTCATGTATGACCCTAACGCCTAATTTTTTTCATATTTTATGGTACAAAAGTATTCAAGGTTGAGATTAAGATTAAAATACAGGCAAGGCCACAAGCTTAAGAGACATTAACACCAAATTTCATGCACAAGTTTGGAGAGAAAAACGAAAAAAATAAAATGTGAGAAATGAAGACTGCTACATGTTAAAACTAATCCTGCTCTTCCCACACATCCTCCAAACCCAACATGCAACACATCCACCCACACACATATGCACATTTGTATTCTGGGATGTGGAAAACGTGACTGTTGCGCCTGGAGCTGCACTCAAAGGGAAACAGGGACTACCTGTGCATCATTTTCGATTCTCCTAGATCCATCAAACAGACACTATTTACAGCACAAATTCACTGAAGGCACAGAATTGCATCTTTAAACAAAGGCTGTGAACAAAGCTCAACCATCCATTGCTTAGCCAGACACATGTGTCTACCATGTTCCCAAAGACAGATCAAATGAATGATCTATTTACTTTAACAGTATTTACAACAGTGTGAGGCAAATTTTTCAAAAAGCTTCAAGTTCACAAATTGTGAGCTGTCTGAAAACATTTTCAGAAGTGACTCAGTCCAAGAGTTAAGTTTGTCTAAGCACAGGATCAAAAGGAATTATGTCAAACATCTAGTCTCAAAGGGATACGATATCAAAGTGATATTAGAATGATGATTTTTGCATTTTTACATAGAATGAACTATATTTTGGCTTTCCTGTTGTGGGCTCTCATAAGGTTACTATTTGAGCATCAAGCCTTTACAGTACATAACTTCACATATTTATGAATTTCATTTAAAAACTGAAATACTGATTTAAGTATAATTTCATTAACCTGCCATGTCAGACAGACTCGTTCACACATCCACAAGGCATATTTCACTGATCCATTATGCCGTGATTCCCAAACTAGTGTACGCGTACCCCCGGTGGTATGCAACGTGACATGGGGGTACGCTAATACCTGCCAGGTTTCAACCAGTTGTTTCAGTAGTTAAAGTTCAAACTGGCAAATGTTTGCATTGTGAGGTATGATAAAGGTCTGAAGCGTTGGCAGAGAGGCTGGATTTGTGAGGCAACTTGGAGAAGGAAATCTGTCCCATATTGTCTGTCTTATTATAGCATAAGTTCAGTCAGACAGCCTTCTCATAAAAAATGTTGTGATATTGTACTTTACTGTTTCAAGTTCATCAATGATTGACGAAAATGTTTTGGAAATGGTGTGAAAAGTTCTTGTACTATTATTCTTTGCTCCTCTTTAAATGGAGAAATGCCATCCACTTCTGACACTAGAAAAGCACTCGGAGAGCGCAGACCTCAGTCAGCGCCACAGTCCTCTCCCATATTGTGATTTTCATCATAAATATTAGTCCTACCCTTATTTCATCTAAATATTTAGATTCCTTGACCATGAAAACATACCAGTGGAAATCAGATTAATAATGATATCTCTTTTAGTTCAGTAGTTATTCACGGAAATCAAATTTTTCACCACGGTGGATCGAGACGATTGCGATCACTTACAAAATCGAATCATTTGTTCCTTGACATATCCTGAAAATTTCATCAAAATCCGTCCATAAGTTTTTGAGTTATGTTGCTAACAGAGAAACAAACAGACGCCAGCAATAACATAACCTCCTTGGCGGAGGTTAAAATTGACATTAAACTACCATACATGCTAGGGGTGTGCGATATGACAATATTAAATCATTAAGGATTATAACGTGGGGATGATCTCATAAAGCAAAAAGATCGTCATATCGTCTGTGTGGGTGCAGAGACTTTGACGCGCACCTGACTAGCCTATCGTAGCACATTACGCGCAGTGCATGGTGGGATCTCCTATTTGGTTATTTAGCGTGAAGCCATGGCGGAAAGAGAAAAGGAGATAAAAGCTTGAGGATATCTGAACAAAAATCTGTTCTAAAGCAGCTGTATTATTCACTCAGATTGTAGACATTGCAGTTAGATAACATTTGTTTTAAATTGTTGCACTTTAAGAGATAATGTTGATATTGTTGTTCATTACCTTTTATGTTTACATTTATTGCACATTTTTATAAAAACTGCACTATTTAAATTAAAACCTGTTCAGAAAGTTTCTTTGGCTTTAATTGTATTTTTTCTTTTAGGGTTGTTAAACATAGGGAAAAAATGGTCAAACATGCAAATTAGTCTAAAAAAACCAACGTAAAATAGAATTGTGATAAAATCGTGATCATGATTTTATTTGTAAAAAATCGTCATGATATTTTTGCCATATCGCCCACCCCTAATACATGCTAATCTTGTTGTAAGTAAGGCAGAAAGGCAGTATATTTCTTAGGTAACTGTTGTGTATGTTGAGAGCTGATCCAAAAATGGGCTGATGAGTGATGGCAGAGAACAATCCTCACTGAACACAGAACAGTCTGGCAATGAGTGGCTGAGGAACCCCAGCTTATATCCACTGTAGACCGATGATCAGATTGGAGGTGGTGATCGGAAGCAGATATGGGACTCCAGGAAGCCACACACACATGCACACATGCAAACCTAACACCAAGAGACAAGCGCATGAAGGAGGGGAACACACAAGACACTAGCAAAGGGAAAAGACTCTATTTTACAGGCCATGACAAATCCCCTCCTGAGCCACCACAGTTTTCAGGCTCACAGACTCTTCTCACTGTCATAGCCTGCTCATCTTTCTCCCAAAAGGACCCTGACTGGTCAGCTTCTCAGACCATGCACTGGCACTCCAGCTTGAGACTTTGCATGAAGGATCTGCATGATCATTTAACTTAAATCTGGTCGATCTGGCTGCTCCACAAGTGCAGGGTAACACAATGTTTGCATCAGACAAAGAAAAAGATGTTTTTTTTATTTCTGATTTAATTCTGTGGATATTTTAAAACTTAATCTGGTTAATATGTGGATGCCTGATGTGAAAATGGGGCTTCAAATTGAGCTGTCATCTCGATAACTACAAAACATGACTTACATTACTTGACCTTTGGTATGGCTCACCTCACAAACCAGGAAAGCTACTAACAGCTTCCATATTTTATTGAAAGAGATTCATGTTGGTTTTGTACGAAGTAAAAACTCTGTGGAATGCAGCTTTTATTTAAAGTGTTCACATTAAGCATTTTTGGAGTTATATATGCTTCTCAATGCTTTGCATTTCTCTTATGCAAAGGGGCACTTCTTTGAACAAGACAAAAAGCCTGCAACCAACTGATGTGACGTCCTGACAGTGTCATGTCCTCCTACCACTGTCTTGTCTGCTGTTTGTGCCCAATGCATGGCAAAGATGGAAGAATTAAAGCAGTTGTCGACAATATGGAACCCAGCAGCACTGAACCAACCAATTAATACAGAGTTGACCTGTAAACCAATCAGAATGGACTGGACCTATGTGGGAAAGGGAGCTTTCTTAGGACAGGAATTCCAGCAGAGCATCTCAAACAGACCGGGGATATAGCTGAATCAGGACTACTGAGAATATCAGATGGTATGATGAATATTAGTAATTATGAATAAACTCTATCAGTCATCTAAAATGAATGGATGAACTTAAGATAAGGCTAATAAGGGCTCTTTAAAATAAAGTCCTCAGTTCATAAAAGACATGCATTCAATAGAACTGGGAGAAGCTGAGAAGCATATTTCAAGTTAGCAGCAGAAAATGCGAACAAGATACAAAAAAGATCAGCAGCTTACGCCTTTCTTGTCTAACAGTCTTTGACATAACATCCAGGTTTTCAAGGACAATAGTCATGCTGTGTCTTGTCAAAGTGGCACTGTTGAGCCTGCAGCCACACTGAGACATTGAGAGTTACAGCTGTATAAAAAAAGGATTTCTTTTTCTTTAAAAACTGTTAAATGAATGAAGTCAAATGAAAATGTTTAACAACACAGGATTGAACAGCTTGATAAGTTAAGACAAATAAGGGCAAAAAAATCTGACATCTTAGCTGTAGCTGCTCAGTGCTCTAATAGCAACTAAAACAAGCAGCACTTAATGAAACAAAGTTCATGCCCTGAAAGGCAAATATTAGCCCTTTATGATAATGTAAATATGTATAAATGCATTTAAAAACAGATGCCTCTTCTTTTGCATGCCCTACAGAACATATCAGAGTTTCATAACCACTCAGAAATAGTCCACTACCCATAATGCTTTGCCCCTGAGAACTACAACTTCCACAGAGGGACGTCAGTCAGTGTGTCTGTGTGTCAGTCGTCTCAGCTGTGACGTCTCTGCAGGAGTGCTTATGTGCGGGTCTGCGCCTTGTGTGCGTGGACGCCTGGGTCATGATGTCATCATTCACAGGGCTGCGGCAGTGGCCGGGAAGTGGGATTGAGGTTTTGGGAGCATGCAGCAGCTGGAGCAGACTCCCTGGGGAGAGCTGGGAAAGTGGCCACAGACCTCACACTACCCCCCTGGAGAGAGACAACCCAGAGTGCAGTATGGTGATAGCGGATGTATTGTGATGATGTTTCTCTTTCTGCGCACCACACTGCTGCGTGTAGTCACCAAAATCATCTTGTGTGTATGAGTGTGGGCGTGTGACGCTCTCACACACCACCCACAGCAGATTTTAACAATAAAAGAAAAGAATAACAATGAAAAAGCTTGAGTTAGCAAGCATCTGCTCTCCAACAAACACATGGAAAACTACCATAGAGTTGTGCTGTGGTTGTTGTGTGAGCAAAGTAACAAACACTCCATTAAGGCTGAGTCAGGACGCTTTAGCCTGTGTGTCTGTGTGTTTGGGGACAGAACAGAGATGATGGCAAAGCAGAGTGGTGTACGCACACTCACATGATCCTCTCCTTACACGTGTGAGGATAAACATTGATTTCCTTGACTGACGTTAACACCCTGTTGAGTAAACACACACTTTAACTCGTACCACCGCGGCCTCATACGACAGCCCCGCGACATACAGACAGACATAGACGCACTGGTCCTGGGTTAACAGCAACAGGTCCAACAAACAGCGCCACTTCAGGGTTCAGACCAGCCTGGTGCAGCTTCCCCCCACAGGCAACTACTAAACACAACAGCACATACCTGTATTATGGTTTAACAGCCTCCCATACAACATGGTTCACTGTTATGCCCTACAAGGAAGGTAGAAGAAGAGCACAGGTCACACTGAAAGACCCACAAACTCTTGTTGCTGTCCACTCATTTCAAGCTTATTAAAGTTTCTAACACCGAAAATACTAGATCTGTGGCCTAGTGGTTAATGCCTTCTCATGATACACAGCATAAGCACTGCTGTGCTTTTCCCTCTATAAGACATAAAGCACAGAAGCAATAGATGTAGATTTATGCAAAGACCTTGACTTTAAAGGTCCAAATCCCATCAGTTTATCCATAAGTCAAACTGAAGGATGAGCATGGTACGCTATGGCCTTGACCTTGACCTATGACCTCCATAAGCACTCTCTCCCTGTGGACATTTGTAAAAATTGTTTCAAGAAAATCTTCAACAAGCATTTTAGATGTAGTGTTCACGAGTTATCACGATGCTTCACAATCTTTACATTTTGACCTATGATCTCTTACAATTTGATCAGTTTGTCCTTGAGTCAGAGTGGATCTTTATGCAAAGTTGTGAAAAAAACCTTGAGGTGCTTTTAAAGAGTATATATTCTTTTTTGTTTGTTTAATATGCTCTTTAGTTGGTTCAACATTTCTCTTCTGCATGGTAAAGCACTTCTCTGAGCATGACAAAAGTCTGCAGTATTAGGACTTCTCCATGTTTATGGCACCAGCAGCTGCCTTCTGTTCCTTGTCCCTGGACCCCTAAAAGACCTACCAGTATGATGTCCTACCATTGTTTTGTCATCAGTTAAATCTTGTTGACTATTGCTGAGAAAGTTTTCAGTGTTTGTCTACATTTTTGATGTCTTAAAACAAATTAATACCCCATTATGAAAATCTAGAAAACAACATGTTTTCCTTGGGACAACAATAACCATTTAAAATGTACATCAACAAAATTACATAAAAGTTGGACTTAAATTATTTCCAGAACACAAATAGACTTATGTACTTCAAAAATTAAAAAAATATTTTTGATCCACAATGCTCAGCCCTGTATGCTGTAAAAGAGCAAGACAAAAAACGATTTGTTTTTTTATTCTCTAAATCAAAGAAAATGTTTTTAATGCTTTAGATCACCAGAAAATTGCTTTCAGCTCAAATCAGAGCAACTATTAAATACACTTTTCACAGACTGTATGAAAGAAATGTGCGTGTAATTATGTAATTTTTACTTTTCAAAGTAAATAATGTCTCAAGAACATTCAGTTCTTTTCAAATCTACAAAAGATCTTATTCATTTAATTACACTAACCAACAGGACATGGACCTTTGGAAAGACTCCTCTGTTCTTTTTATTAATGTGTGTTTTCCTCTGCCTTTCAAAGGTTGGGGCGTGCCTTCCCAGCGCTGGGGCTCCCTGCTCTCTTACACCTGATCCTCATCACTGAAATCACTGGCACTATTTTACTGCCACTCTGACTCACATCTATGACCAGATGATTCCCACATCTCCATGTGGTATTGTTGGCCACTCTCTGGACTCATCACTCGCCTCAACTCTCACTCTCCATAGATTCACCCTCACTCCTCAGACCGTGGATTGCCCCTCGTCTTCCACCAGCTGCCCTTCAATAAATATTTTTTGTTAAACCTTATAATTTTGACTCTGGCTTCTGCTTTTGGGTCCACAAATCAATATTTGGAATCATTCCACTTTGACTTGTTTTAATAGTCTGATCTGTTCTCTGTTATGACACTCAAACAAACAAATAAACAAAATCGTCACCTGGTGTTCAAAAGTACATTTTTTATGAAAGCAGTCATCAAACAAGCTGACTTTGAAAACAGCTTATTCAAGCAATTTTACTTGAAGGGAGAAAAATCTAAACTATTCTCACATGGAGACCACGCAGGAACTGCGTAAGAGTATGAAGGAAGCTTAAGTTTCAGCAGTTTCCCTTTAAGCCAAAGGCAAAAAAAGAAAGCCCAGGACGTCAGCCTGAGTATGAAATTGTGTCTCTGGGCAACGTGTAAAGTTGATGTGCGTGTTTTGTAGAATTCTTCGAATTGTGATATTTGGCCTCTTTTCATAGCTAAATGTGACCAGTTATGTAACTGGTTTTCATTCTGAACAGTGTGTTTGTTATTGTTGTTTGTGCCCTACAGGACAGGGACAGTGGCACAGCGAGGCAGTCCAGAGGGGGCAGTCATGATTCCATGAATGAATCAGTCTCCTGTGCCAGAAACCTGAGAGTCAGGAGTTTGCAGGGGTATAAGCAATGAATTAACATACACAAACAGGAACGTTTCCAGAGGGTTGCCTGAAGTGTCCTGGGTCTTCCTCTTCCTGACAATTTCTTTATTTAGTGTCCTGGACAGGACCATAAATCACAGATTTGAATGTGTTGAGAGATTTGCTCGACTTAAACTTATCTTGTAAAGTCCAGAGGTTGGTAATTAATGGCCCACATGGTATGTGTAATCTGACAGTAATAACATCCAGCCCGTGAAATTATTGGTAGGTGAATTTCTATTCTTTTAAGTGTTTTTTTAAACAGAAATACCATGATGATCACCAACAGATGAAGACATTAGCACCTCAGATGCTAGCAGCAAATGATGTGATATCATCCAGCTAAGTAGCATTTTTCTATTTTTCTTGCGGACAGAGGTTGTTGTATCAATGTTTAGAGTCTAACAAGCTTAATCACTGGTTCCTGAAACTGTACCTCCACTCTGTTTCATTGCACAAACTCATGATGATCTCTGCAGGTAACCCAAATTAATCCCTTATTCAGTAATTATTACAGCCTCTTTATATTATTCACATTCATTTATTCTGTGATATCCTATGAAAAGATACAATAAAATATTTGCTGAAATTTGAGGGATGTCCTCCCTTTTGTGAGATACTGTAGATGGCAGCACATACAAGATTTCTGTCTAATTGTCCCCAAGTGGATGGAAATATTGCTAAGTATGCTCTAGAGAGTGTCTCATCTGCTTAAGTGACACAAAGAAGAACATGCCCTTCAACATTAACTTTAAGAAAAACAGAAGGAAGTGTCTTCCAGCAGAGGCTTAACTGTAATAGCTGTAATGTAACTGTAACTGTTTAGCTGTAATAGCCACAGGTGGCTAGAATGTGTGTCAGAAATCAAGACTGGTAAAACATACATTTTGTTGACACAATCCCTGTTTGGCTTACTGGAGGACATCTTGGAGAATGGGTTGGTGGACAACCAAAAGTTGACCTAGTACACACTTCACAAATGTTGCAAATTTTGAAAAGACTAGGAGTAAATACTAACAGACTGGCATCAGCAACTATTTGTATGACAACTGAAAGTCTCGGGCTCACACACCTGATGAGCGATCACAGACTATATGATTTGTCAAACCAAATAAACTGAACACATCAAAGTCTTGTGGACACTATCATGAGGGCGGCAGTTTAAAGGGTAAAACACACAGCTGTTGCTGGCATCAATTGGTTGTTTGCCTCGGACACTTTTTTCTGTGTCCTCTCTTTCTCATTAGCTGTTGGCAACACGTTTGCAGTTGGGGTGATAATCAGTTTACACAAACCGACTATGTCAAGATTCAGCTGAGAGAATTCAAAGATGTTTGACTGAAGTTGGGGTTGGGTCAGGTCTGTTCTTCTCATACACTTAAAGATTCAAGTCTTAAACTAGACACAAAGACAGACTTTTGTGCTTACTAGTCATGTCAACTGTCCCCAACCAGTCCAGACTGGTGCAGACTTTGCCCCACTGGTAACAGAAAAAAAATACTGCAGTGTGTCCTTAGTTTAATGATATATTGCAACAGCTCTACTATTAATTGTTGTAATCTTAATCTAAAAGTTGATACAGTAGAGACCATGTTTGGCCATAGTGGCTATACATTACAGGTAGTTGTATACAGCCTGAGCCTTTGGTGTTCCCTCTAGTGAACTCCAGTCCTAACAACATGCAAGGATACACATGAAGTATAACCCTGGTCCAAAGCATTCATTTTACATGGATCAAGGAGAAGATGTGTCATGTTTTTAATTCCTGATAGGTTGTTTCTTCACATTTTCTATGTTTTGATTCTCTTTAAAGCATGAACAATAACCATGAAGTTTATCATTCAAATATGCCACAAACACCTTTTTTCAAAACCTTCTATACAAAACAAAACTTTAGGAAACCAATAAAAATATTCATAAAAAGTAAAATTTGAGCACAATTATCAAAAAATAAACAGAACTGTAAAAATGATACCCCAAATGGTCAACACAGCTCAAGAGAAACACACTGGGAATAAAAAATACATTCCAATAAATTCCTTGAGAAATCAATAACTGTACAGTGATTTCTCAACCGAGTTGCACTTAAATGTAGAAATGGATATATTTATTTATGTTTTCTCATTTCAGGGTTGTTCAGGGTTACAATAGTGGTGCGTCTTTTTTCTGAGTCAACAAACAGCACAAAGTAGCCTGCCAGTCCATAATTTCTTGATTTTACCCTGCACATTAACCAGATAGACAGTACACTTTTTAGGATTTCACAAACTCATCTGGGCAACAGTTAATAGAAAGTTTTCTTTAATAAATAAATATATTTTGTTCAGTTCAAATAAAACTGTGACCTAAGCAGGCAGCATCAATGCCTTCATTACATGCATGCCGTCACTTCTTGCCATCGTCATACTCTTACTCACACACTCATCAAACTCCTGCCTGTCTCTCTTCAAAGGATCATTTCAGCTTGGAATTTTGCAAGATGGATCTGTCTGATTCCAGATGTTGAGGCAGACACAGCTGCACTGCAAGGTTAGCTGCTCATTATATAGTTTCTATTACAAGCTGAGTCAAGAGACTCAACGTCAACTCCTCTTAGATCCCTTAATCAGACACATCTGTAAAGACGAGGAAAGACAAGCAGCGAGGAGAGAATGTCCTGAATGTGCCAGTGTTGAGAGGAAGAGGGTGACTGGAGTGGTGTGGGCTGGCGTTGGGTTTAAACTGGAACTTGCTAGAGGATAAGGCGTGTTCGTTTTGGCAGCAGGATACGGCATTGATCCATCAGTGCCATCTGACGCCTGCATTTATGATGGTGCAGCAGTGTACGGCGGACGCTGAGAAAAGATCTAGCAGCTATAAATAGACTGTGTGTTAAAGAGGCACAGCGTAAATATAGTGCCCTAGTGTGGTGTCACTTTACTCCCCTACCACCCAAACCCACCCCATCCCGCTCCACCCGTCCAGACTCCACCGGACTCCTCTTAACAGTTTCATTATGCCAGAGTGCGTCATGAGGGCTGGAAAAAAGGACTTGAAAACAGAGGAAGAAAAGAAAGAGGAAGAAAAGGTCTGGCAGCAAGGCAGTTATGGGACACATTACACTCAAATGTGTGTTACTGCTGTGTGTGTGTGTGTGGGTGTGTGTGTGTGTGTGAGAAGTACTGTAAGGGAGACCGAGTTCACTCAGTCCTGTGGTTTCTGCAGGTACAGGAAAAGTCAGAGGACATCCTCAGAGGTAAAGCATCTCCAATTGCTACAATCACCGTACATCTTATTCTCTCTGGGCTGGAAATCACCCTTTTTTAAACTACCTGCCCCTGTCATTCCTGCAAATTTGTAAACATTGTTCTAGTAGGAGGGACTTCATCATCTTTCAGAAGGGCTCAAATTTGCCCACTGAAGTTTACCACTTCAAATCGTAGCGAGCTGTTCTGAACCAAATCAGACCACTCAGTTAAAACGTAGCTTTTGTACAGTTGCTCGCCTTAGCCACTGCTACTACTGCTGTATCCCCTCTTCTTTCAAATCCTCTTCTTCCTCTATTTTCCTCATCTTTCATCATCAGCTCTCTTTTCCTCACCTTTCTTTTTTTCCATCATAAACCTGTAGAGAAAGTTGTTCACTGGGTGTGGTCAGCGTGTCTGTAAACTCCTTGCGCTGTGTCCTCTGAGTGTGTTGGGGATGAATTGCTCCTATCACATATAAAATCCTTCCTATGACATCACAAAGTGACGTCCTCTGACATTCAAAGCTCCACTAAGCCTGAGTTCAGGGTTATAGTGTTAGCATGTCTCAGTTTGTGTGTGCTCTCTCCCACATCTGGCAAAGATTTTCAAGAACTTTTTCCTCTTTGTTCCTTTTCAGCCTGAACAAACGACTTCTTTACAAGACACAAAGTCGGATACACTCTCTCTCTCTCCCTCGCTCACACACAGAAACACACACAGGCTAACACATACGCACACACACTGTGACGCAACAGCCACTGGTCATGTTCCCAAGGTCCTGTTCTCAGAGCGGTCTGACTGGAGGCCTTTGTCTGAGCTTACTTTAAAAATAAAACTGGAGCAGGGTTACCACACACACACACAGCCACACATGCACACACACTCACACATGCACACACACACACTCTGTGTATGAACTAAGCCTGACCTGAGGTGGAAAAGGAGTTCACTGCCAACTCATGATGCTGTTTAAGTGTGTGTGTGTTCATGTTCATGTATGGGCTCTGCCCTGCTGTGTTCATGCGTGCGTTATTCCACTCAGCCTTCTCCTGACAGAGTAATTACAGAATTGTGTAACACCATGTATATACGGGCACACACACGCACACACTCTCACATGCATGAATGTATATGTACCATGAACATGATCGCACCAGCTGTCACTTTACAGATGAGATTCGATATTCCCAAACCTAAAAAATAACAGCACCCAGGAAAAGTCGTCAAACTCTAAATTCAGATGATTCTGTTCTTCTGGTCTTACTTTATAATCCCCCTTGAGTGGTTTCATTAAAACTTGTATTCTTTAATAAAAAAAAATTGGAGACCAACTTTTATTTCAAGAAATGCAAGGGGAAGTCTCGTCAAATGTTGCTACAATCCACAACTCAGAGAACTTTGGGTGTTTACACTTCACCAGTGTTCCCTTGTTCTCGCTGACATGTACATCCACAGGAATGATGGAAAGAGTTCATGAACACTTCATCCCTGTTGCTTTTAAAATCAGTTAACTTATCAGTTTATTTGATGAGGACCATGTGTAACACAACTATGAAAGCTGGGGTTGGCGATTTTGGAAAACTAGCATGAATTTGAAAGTAGCATCTCCTCAGGGCTCCGCCTAACCGCCCCCCCTGCTCACATGCACGCACGCGGCTGATGTATCCAGAAGACTGATTCAACTCCAAAACCCTCAGCACAACGTGTTTGTTTTACACTACACCAAGTCATGTCTCAGTCAGCACGAAGAAAACACCAAACAAACATGTAAAGTCAGTTAGTACTCACAGCCGATGTTGATCAGGGGGTATAGGTAGTTCCTCTGACATTCTCCACATAGCTGTCAAATCTCCCGTTTTGGCCATGAAACTATCATATTTTCCGTATTTTATCCTCTTTCCCGCCATCCTCCTGTATCAGTATTCTCCCGTAAATCTCCCGTGAGATGATATAATAATAAAAACATTTCTCTGCCTCTCCAAACTGAACTCTGTATCTAGCCTGAATAGGGCGGTAATGCTCCAAAATGATGGATGCCAACCGCTGTAAAACCGATGAAGAAAAAGCCTCGCGAGAACGTCCAGCTGCAGTAGCCTGGGTGGCAGCTATCGTGAGATTAGAGCAGCAGAACAAACTTAGAAAAACAAAGAGTTTATTTTGGATTTCTTGTAAATCTGTCTAAAAATGTGAGGGATATTGGAGCTTGGTTGGGGTTGTGGGACGGCTCCCCTTATTTTCAAAGACAAAACTTCAAAGGTAAGCATTCTCCGACGGACTCTGATACGTATGAGCTCGGCTACGCGCACCGAGTCTGTGCACGCCGGCAAAATGCACGCCCAGTAGGCGGGCAGAATGGCGACGGGATTTGATTGGTTTAAAAACAGGTATCCCGGCATGATTATTGGTTGGGGTTTTCCCTGTTTTACTCCTGCTGTAGATAGCGGATATTTTTCGCTCTGTTTTAAGAACACATTATGAGTTGATTACCATCGGGTCATAAAGACCATTTTAACCAGTATTACAAAAAGTGTATCTAAATCAAATCACCAACCCCAGCTTTAAGTTAGAGTTAGCTTTACTTTGAAATTTCATCTGAGGTTCCTGGAACAGGAAATCTATAATGTATAATACAAGCAAATAAAACAACATGTTAAAAAAGTAAAAAAAACATTTAACAATCACCAGGTCACATAAAACAACACATAGCATATTCAATTTAGACCACATTCTCTTCAAAACTGTTTCATAAAAAATGTTGAAGTCAGTGTCCACATGATGGCTTTGCCTTGAGCCATGGTTTTAGCTTTGTTTTTTCATAATTAAATGAAAACTTGTGCAGTCTCTAATAAAACTGAGAATTCAATTTCATTTATCTGCAGCTCTGCCTGGAATTGCCAGTTGTCCAAAAGCAGTTTCCTTAAAGTTATCTGAACCGTTTCCTCTGGCTGAAGCCCTGGTCTTTCTAGCCCTGTCCCTGCAGAGTATCGCACCTTGAATAAGTGGCAATGGTGCCTGTCCATAAGCTATTCTGTACATCACACACATTTCTTCTTCATTACAGCTCAGTTTTCCTAAGCTGACACACCACATAGACAGTTCAATAAATTCTTTGTTGAATATATTTCACGACTCTGTCCAGGCATTAATCAATAGAACGTGTTTCACGAGAGCATAAACTTACAAAAACACGTCCAGAAGGTGACTGGAAGATCATTTGATCATTCACACTCGGTAAAGGCCGATCAGTTGATGTAGCGGGCAGGCACTGCTGTCAAGGGGTAAAATACATCATGCAGACAGAAAAGAGTGAAAGCATTTTTTAACCATATTTTACATTGAAACATTTGTAATGTCTTTTTATGTAATGACCAAGTGTTGTAATGTTCAGGTAAAACTGTTACTTGAGCAGACAGCAACTATTTTTATGTCTGCACATGCAGCAGCTATAGTTACCTCTCACTGTCATTACCCTTATAGCTTCCATCTCTCTCTCTATTCAAAGGATGATGACTGGGTAGTGCTTCTGCAGACTGAGCTCTATTAATCCAGCTTGAAAGTTTTTAACCCTATCAAACACTGTTATTGAAATTACTCATTTTGGCATAAATAGACTTATTTATTAGTATTAAACTGTTATTTTTTTTATAAACCAGAATGAATACACTTTCTGGCATATTCACCTAAACTATACAAATTATGCCAGACACAATGATGTGTTTGATAGATTGAGAAATACTCAACTTAAGACACACTTAATCAGTTTTTGCCCACAAACTCTAAGATCTGTTTCCTTCTTAATTAGGTGCTTCCACAAAAACACCCCAACCACAAATGAACCACTTTCCTCCTGAACATTTGAAGGGTCGCAGTAAGGACAGATGATACCCACTGAAAGCCCTCATAGCAAATTAGCAACCATTTGCGACAACAAGACCCCAGAGCTCCATGTTGAGCACAGCAAATTGGGAGTAAATCAAAGCTCCTATGAGGAGTTTTTATCTGGTTATGAGCCAGACTAAAATAATACAGATCCCTGTTTATGAGTTGCAGAAGCTTACAGCACTATCAGTGATGAACTGTTGATTTACCCCCACAGCAATTTTCAAAATAAGTTAGGCCTATATATTTGGTAAAAGACCGCAGGATAAGATTTGATGTGAAGAACATACTAACACATGTAAATTTACATCTGAAATTTCCCCCTGTGGGACTAATAAAGGTTTATCTTATCTTATCTTATGTACAGGTAAGGATCAGAAAAAAGGTAGGGATCCATAGGAGAGTGTGTGATCCAAAGGGGGAGCTTGAAAAAGGGAGTTGAAATGCAAAAGATTATCCTGTCAGGTGCTTTAAGAGACAATTGAACCAATCAAAAATTAGACATATATATGACCTTTTTTTGACCAGAGTCTGCATTGTGGCTGTTATATTCTAATGTGTCATCATTTTCAAACAAGAAATAAAGAACAAGATGGATAAATTCTCTCTAGGAAATATTGTTAGGTGTGTAGGGTAGTAAAACTTTATCCAAATTTTGACATTAGTCCTTTAAACCAGCCTGGTGGTGTCACTTGATTTGACAAATAAGGGCAGGTCTCAGTGAGACCTGTGCGTTTCATGTTAGATAGTTTCAGTTGTCAATGTGTGTGTGTATTACCTGCATAGGGCCTATCATACGTACATACACTATATTGCCAAAGGTATTCGCTCACCTGCCTTGACTCACATATGTACTTAAGTGACAACCTATTCCTAATCCATAGGGTTCAATATGAAGTGGGTCCACCCTTTGCAGCTATAACAGCTTCAACTCTTCTGGGAAGGCTGTCCACAGGGCTTAAGAGTGTTGATGGAAATTTTTGACCATTCGTCCATTTGTGAGGTCAGACACTGATGTTGGACGAGAAGGCCTAGCTCTCAGTCTTCGCTCTAAGTCATCCCAAAGGTGTTCTATCAGGTTGAGGTCTCTGGGAGTCTGAGGACTCTATGCAGGCCAGTCAAGTTCATCCACACCAGGTTCTGTCATCCATGTCTTTATAGACCTGCTTTGTGCACTGGTACACAGTCATGTTGGAAGAGGAAGGGGCCAGCTCCAAACTGTTCCCATAAATTTGGGAGCATGGAATTGTCCAAAATGTCTTGGTATGCTGAAGCCTTCAGAGTTCCTTTCACTGGAACTAAGGGGCCAAGCCCAGCTCCTGAAAAACACCCCCACATCATCAAAACTCCTCCACCAAACTTAACACTTGACACAATGCAGTCCACAAAGTATCGTTCTCCTGGCAACTGCCAAACCCAGACTCGTCCATCAGATTGCCAGATGGAGCAGCATGATTTGCCACTCCAGAGATTGCATCTCTACTGCTCTAGAGTCCAGTGCAGCGTGCTTTAAACCACTGCATCAACGCTTTGCATTGCACTTGGTGATGTTTGGCTTGGATGCAGCTGTTCGGCCATGGAAACCCATCCATGAAGCTCTCTGCCCTGTCCTTGAGCTAATCTGATTTTGTTGCCAAATGTCTGTGATCCCTGCCACACCCTAATTTCCCTACGGGGACAAATAAACTAAACTAACTAACTAACTAACTAATCTGAAGGCCACATGAAGTTTGGAGATCTGTAGCAACTGACTCTGCAGAAAGTTGGCGACCTCTTTGTACTTGTTGGGGTTAGTGCATGCAATTTAAGGGAGAGGTGGGGCTATAAGATCATTAATACTGAAAATGTGTGCATTTGTTGTACACACGGGAATGCAAGGGTGGCATTATTCACTCTGCCAGCATTTTCAGAAATGCGCTTTTCTGGACTTCAAAAATGTCAGATCTGTGTGGATATGATTAAAAATCTTTTACAGATAGACCTGAAAATCATGTCTATGTGGACAGCTCCTGAGCTTGTAACATGTCTACCACAAATAAAACAAAGTGTAGTGCTTGTAGACTTTCTAATTCCATCTTTAGAAATGTAAATTTACTGAAGAGACATTTGACATTCATTGGCAAAGTTTATGTAATGATTTTTAACATCTGCACATGTTTAACAGATAACTATCAGTGATGAAACTGCTCAATATATCAGTCTGTCGAGCTGCTACAGAACCCCCAGCCCCCTCCCTTTGACTTGGAGATATCACTTCCCTGGTTTCATATGTACGGTGTGAGCTTGACCCCTGGCAGGTCAGGCGTCGGGCCACATCATAAAGCAAACCCTCCTCAGGACACTCAGACCCTTTCCAGGGAGCCAGAGAACATCGAGGACATTTGGGAAGGTGGGGGGCAGGGGGGGGAGACACCTGCTGAATCAGGCGCTTCTACGACACAGAGTGTGATGGAAACTGATCCACTAGTATCAGCCATGTGGTTATTAATGCTCTGTACAAACACACTGACATCTATTAATACTGTAACCTGGCACACACACACACACACACATATTGCTCTATAAATGCACACTCACGCGGTCGTTGTCACACATACCTGATCTAGTTTCAGCAGCACAAACCTTCCCAGCAACACATGATACAAGCGAGTACATTGGCCCACACACACACCCACATCCACACACACACACTAGTCGGCCGTGGCTCCCAGTAGTGTCCCGTTCAGCAGACACTTGAAAGGACACCCTAGAGAGGGGTCCTTTTCACAGTAATAGTGCCCAGCAGCACTTAGCGCGAACCTCGTGGCTCACTCCCACTGTAGTGAAGGGGGGATGAGGGTTTTCAATTCCACGGCAGCCCACTCCTCTCCTCCCATTGAGTGGGGGGAAGAGAGTCTTTCATGGACACAGCACTCCACCGACTGCACACTCACACACTCTCCAAAGCTCTCACTCGGCCGCCGTCCACTGTGGAGAGCGAGATCTCAAATTTGAGTGAATGAACAAGTGGGAATTGTGGATGAGTGTGAAATATTTCTAATTATATTCAGATGGTTCACACTCAAAGTGCCAAAACTCAGTTGCCACAGCAGAATGAGTGAATGATAAATGCCTCGTATACACATGCACACTTAGATGATGAACTGCTGCAAAAATCTGAAAAACAGTGTCTTAATAAACTTCTGATTCCTAAAAAGAGCAAGGATCACTTCAGTACACAAACTATGGGTCTTCAAACGTCGTCAAAGGGACATTCAGCCCTCTGAAGACAGATATTAACTCTTTTGATGATGGAAAACATTAGGTCTATGTTCGTGCACATACAGATACACACTTCTGATCAAAATCTTTATACCAGTTAAAAAAATGGAAGAATTTTCACAGTGCACTGCCAGATCTTAAGAAGACTGAGTGAGAGACAAAACAATTTGGGCAGAGGGTGCTGGTTTGGTGGAGTGGTTAGCAACCAGGCACCCCATGTACTTGCTTCTGCCGGTTCAGGCTCGAATCTCACCTGTGACCAGTTTGCAGAGTGTCTTACCCTACTCTCCCACCCCTTTCACAAGCCTATCCACTGCCTCTCTCCTATCAATAAAAGGCACAAAATGCCCTAAAAATACATTTAAAAAAAAATTGGGGGCAGGTTTACATTTTTTCTGGGTTTCTTTGAGCTATAGTCTTAAAGGTGCTATGAGGAGAATCTATTTCCGGCAACATAAAGACTCTGCTACCCATGAGCATGCACGGTGACTGTTGTAAAGACGTGACCCAAACCAAAGCGTGCGTTTGTTGTGATGTTAATGAATGCAGCTCGGACCTTCCTCAGAACTCTGCATTGCTTTACAACTTCTATTTTCAACAACTCACAGGATGCAAAGCGACGAGGTAATGTATCTCTTTCTGGTTACGTGGAGGTAGTTTTTGATGTGTGACAACAAGCAATTTTTAGAAAACTTAGCATCGTAGCTTTGTAGCCGGCTATATATCGCTACTTACAGCCCGGTGCTCTAAGACATGTCTGAATAATATAAATTTGCTCTAGTTTTAATTGTCTTGTTCCCGAAGTTGAGTATCCAGGCCAGTCCAGCCCTGTCCGACCTGACCACCAAGCTAAGGAATAGCATTTATAGATAACCTATTTTGATGCTATAAAACTCATCTTAAAGTGTGTATTTCCATCAGGCATATATCTAAAAGTGAAGTATTCATAAGTGTTTCTTCCTTTTGCATTTTTAAGCTCTACTTACATTTCAAGAGCCAACAGTGCAAAATTCTTGCAATTTTTGGTCTTAATAAAAAAAAAACTGGTCTTAATATTTTGGTTGGGAGTGTAAGTTTACTTGTAATAAAAAGTTCAGATCACAGGTACATATCTTTGAAACATCAGCAACAGGTAACAGCTTCTCTTTATCCATTTCAAAATAATGTTACACAAAACCAGAACTACCACCTGGTGGCCAGGTTAGTGGTCTCTGGTAAGGGTAACTTGGTGGGTCAAGGGGAAGGCTGAGATTGTTTTATATAGTATGATAGGTAAATACATAACTTCTCATGTAAAGGTTTTTCTTTGGTCACAAGTTTTGAGGTCATAGGGAACCTGATTGTTCACATGAGTCAGTATCAATATTTGAAGAGAGTCTTTCACAGCTCTCCTGAGCTATCACAGTAACAACCAAATTATGTGCACTAACTTTTCAACTGACCCTAAAATTGAACAAGTTCATACTTCAGTCAAAGCTGGCTGTTGTGATCATTTAAAAAGTATTAAAAGCAATTGGAGATATTTCTTTGAAACAAAGAGCTTACCTTCACAGCTCTTGACCTATCAACTTAAAAATGTAATCAGCTCATCCATGAGTCAGGGAAGCTAAAGCCAAGTTAGACAGAACTCCCTAAATGCTCTATCAAAATATAAAATTCACAAGAGCAAAGGATGACTGGGGGACTCTTGGACCTTGGCTTATTACCTCGAACCTCAAAAACCTCATCTATCTTCTACCACACAGCATTTAAAAGATATAGAGCTCCACAAGAAAATGATAGACACCTTTGTCTAAGACCACCTTGACTCCAAGTGGACAGTTCCATAAACATTTTTGAGGCCTTGCATTAACAAGCCAAACACAACCACACATTTGGCCAATGACCAAAGAAACGTTTATCTGTTCATAAATAAGTCAGAGTAGAAATTTGAGTGAAGTTCAAAAATCTCTCAGAGGATGATTGAGAAATTTTGTGCATTAGATCACAGTAATGGTTAAAGAATGACCCCCTGACCCAGATGTTTTCTAACTATGACTCCCAATATCTCAAGACTTCATCAAGACTTCAAAGTTTAAAGAAAATTCACAGATTTACTGAGATTTTGTCTTTAAAAAAATCAACCCATGTGGATGTGTGTTGGCACAGACCCCAAAATACATGAAGGTAAATTAAATGGGAGTCCACATAATTTTGGCCATCTGTTAATGCTACCCCTCCCATGAGTAAAAAAACTTCTTCAGCTTCTTGATTCTTCTCCAGCTGACTGTGTTGTCTATAAACATTGAAGTGTTGACCCTCATTTTACACCCACAGTGAAAACTAACCCTGGAGCAGCACGATGGTGAGGTAAGTGGTGATGGCTCTCCTGTCCTCCCACAACATAAACGCCACTCCAGTGAGACGCTATCTCTTTTTTCTGTCTTCTTTCCTCTTATCTCTCATGAACTTTTTTCTGCGTATTCTGTTTCCTCTGTGGTATTCCCATGTTTGTTTGCCAACTCAGCATCACTGATGGAATTCCTCCCTCGTGGTTTGGCACGGCTGGGATTACATCAGCATTCCCCGCTGCTCAGTCACAACGTAAATTGAGTTTATCCATGAGGATGCCTTGGCCTGTTTGGTTCTGAGTGTGTGTGTGTGTGTGCTTCTTGGCCGAGGATCTAGACAGGATGAGTGTAATACTAAGCCTTAAGGAATCAGGAAGATAGTTCCTCGAGATGCTTGGAATTCTTTCAGGAAACCTCTCTGTCAGACATGGCGGGTGAATTAGAGTCCAGAGTGTTTGGTGTTTAAAACAGAAAGTAAGAGTTACAGCAACTATCCTTCCATCTTGTTCTTCCTTTTGAGGCCACAGCCAGCAGTGTCTTCACATGGGACAAGAATTATGGGACAGTTTTTGGAGAAGCCTATTATGGTAAGAGGACACAACACGCACACACTCAAAAACACACTCATAGACAGTTACACCATCCCAGGTGATAGGAATCAGGCTATTCCAGAGATATCAGACCAGAATGTGATCATGTCTTGAATTCCTCGGATACTTCTGTGATCAGGTTTATCCCTCTCAGTGGACAATGTGTGCAGACGATTGCCTAATAGCATCCCAATAAAACTAAATCTATGATTTGTCGTAACACTCATGAAGTCATGCAGAGGAAAAAAGAAAGCAGTTCACAGATGAAAGGAATGCAGAGGAGAGCGAAGAAGAGGACAGAGGCTTAAACTGTCAGATCAGTGATAAACTACAAATACTTACAGGGTTTCTCTGTCCCATTAACCCATTTTTTCCATCCACTTTACAGTATGACGACAGGAGAGACAGACCTAACTACAAGAACATGCCTAAAGCAAGGAAAATAGATCATGTTTACAGCTCTGGTCACAGTGTTGCTTACAGTAATATAGTAAAATAAACCAGCGTAAATACTGTGATTAAACAGTGTCACTAAAGTTCAGGTAATAGCAAGCCAGTCTGACTGACTGTTAACCCTTTTCTGGATAGGGAAAAAAGGATTTTGTTCACGAGAAATATCAGCATTGATTCCCAAATTTGTGCCTGCTTTGCAATCTTTCATGTTGTGGCTGCTTTTTAATGGCACAGTGATAATATGGCAGAAGTTTTCTAGAATCTCAGAGGGACACCAGCGGTGAGGGAGGCCATCAGGCTGAAAAAAGAGGCCTTTGAGGCTTGCTTCACCCAAGGCCCCTAACACTAGCAGACAAACTGTCGCTGTTGTTTTTACTTGATGTGTTTAAGTGTACAATTGATCCATGCCAATAATGTGTTGAGAGCTTGTATGCAGTTTTATGCCTGTTTGCCAAAGACAGCTGAGGTCAAACACTTTGGTTTGTTATTCACTTTTTGTCCAAACTTATCCTTTGGAATGCTATATTTCACAAACCATCACGGACTTCCTATAAACTTCATACAAATGACTTCTTAAATTAAGGGACAAACAGATGAAGGTCAAATGTTAAGGTCATCGAGCCTCTTGTTCATTCTTTGCTTGTGAATATAATGAGTGATTAATATTGCAAATGTTGTTTTTTTAACTTAGTACAACTGTCTAAATGGACTCAAGGATTAACGTTTTAGATTTTTCAGGTCATGTGATAATGTTCTAGGCCATGTAAACATATGTTTGTTTTTAAATGAAATATCTCAAAAAAATACGATTGTTATTGTGAATGTGATTTTGGTTTTAGTTAGCACAAATACCCACTCTGGTGAAGGATAATCCTTAGAGGTTTTATAGGTCATGAGGCAAAGGTTTAGGTCATAGAGCCCAAAGGCCAACACAGTGTCTCAAAAACAACCCAAAGGAATTTTAATCGAATGTTGTGCAAATGTCCACTTCACTTCAGGATTATGGTCATGGGTCATTAGACTCAAGGTCAGTACTTCCTAAACTATGTGCCTGGGCCATGTTTGAAATCACATTTTATGTAACCATAAAATATTGGTTAAAAATCTCAACTTGCAAGACTAAAGAAAAACCACAAGGAGATTAAACTTTGATGTTAATTGCTCAACAATACTGTCTAATAATCAGAGTCAGCCTTACAGTGTGTTGAATTAACCGCTGACAGTTCATCAAATATCTCACTACTTCTCTTAAACTTGAATTCAACCTTGTCAATCAAACTGTTTAAGAGAAATGAAAAGAAATGCATGCCTCCTTTTGTATAATGTGGGAAATTAATGGTTGATTTGTCCAGTTTTAATTAATAAAATAACATATTCAAACTTAATTCTTGTCTCGAGAATTTCACCCTTGAAATAGAACAACCTTTATTTTTTCCCTTTTTAGTTTAAATATTTTGCACAGTCTTTTCAATTTTCCCCTTAAATCAGGAACTTTATTATGCCCCTCTTTTTCAAAATAAGCCCACCAACTAATTCAGTTTTTACACCCAGAACGCACTGGAAAGAATCTCTTCGTCACCAAAACCCACAGCTCACCTACAGCAGTGTATGAGAGACAAAAGATGCATTCAAGGATGAATAGCTGGCAGCTTAATAAAAAGCTTTTTGTACAAGGGAGAGGATACGTCTGTAAATTCACTATCATTCAGCAAAATGGTTTTAGGTCATTTTTAAGGCCTTTGTAATTATTTATGCTTTTGCGTCAGTGATAAGCCAGGTCAAAGGAATTGCATCTATAGAGTGTTTGTTAGTCTCTACGTTCATATCTTTGGGTAATTCTTGTGAACACAACTGCTCAAAAGGCTGTAAGGGATATTCTTTAAAGCTTGCATAAACGTCCACATTGGTAGAAAGGTGTATGGTCCTAGGTTGATGATCAATGACTCTGTTGTACATCATCATCCCTTACTTGTAAATACAATATCTTCAGAATGTTTTGGAAGGTTTTATTTAAACTTTTCAAAAATATCCAGTCTGACTGAATGATGGTTTGCTTGTATTTTAAGGGTTGCAGGTTAAAGGTCAAAGTCATTGGGCCAAGTGTTCAATCCTTGCCTGTAAATGCCACGTTTCAACTACTATTGCACATAAAGAAAGAAAAATACATTTTAGGAGGCAGGTGGAAAAGAGCAGGGAGTCAATATCTGGATCCAGAGATTCTTCAGTCGTTTAACATTGCAAGAAGGGGCAGTTAGTCACATTTTCGCCAATAATTCAATGCTTTCTCAACAGACTGGGACAACATTTTCAGGTAATGTTGGTCATTGCACAAGCAAGGAGTCTCTGCTTACCTCCCTTCCTTTGCCCTCACACCCAACACAGCATCGTGTGGATTTGCTGTTCATCATGAGGCTGGTATCCACATTCAAGATTTCCAAGTTTTTTCCTGCCACCATGATGGAGGAATTCATGATTGGCTATATGGATTCATGTTGGGTGTTGGATGTATATATTTGTATATATCTGTGTGTTTTTTAGACTGAACTAAAAATGGCACTCAAAGCTTTCCGTTCCATCTTGCTCACCAGACAGCGAGAATCCTATGAACAATGTCAGTGCTTTAAATCGTAGCTGTCCTGAAAAATTATTGTCAAGTTGTTGTTTTTGATATATTTAATGGATGTAATTTATTGCCTGAACCTTTTTTTATTTATTTTTATTGATATTTGGTGTGACCTCTGGGCCAGGTCGCCCTTGTAAATAAGATCCTGATCTCAATGGGATTTATCTGGTTAAATAAAGGTTAAATTTAAAAAAATACATATATATGTAAATATGTGTCTCTGCATATATGTGTATCCATAAAGTTGAAGAGTTTTGTGCTCTATTGTAAAGTGTTAAAAAAATTGATTGATTGATTGAGAGGAGTTATTAGATTTTGGTGATGATCTGAATCCAGGTGTGGATCCAGAATTTTTTCAAGGATCTGTTAACAGTGCAAAATAGGATAGTTTTCCACACTTTGAACTTCAAGTCACCCAAAAATGTCAAAAAGGCTGTTGCAGAGGTTTGTGCTCTCAAAGCAATTCCTGTTTTATTGTTTCCCTTTACCAGCTCTGCTGCCTGCATCTGCTATGCTCTAGGGACCTGTCCACATGAAAACGATCTATTACATTTTTATTTTTAATAAGTTTGCCGTTAACACAGCATCATTTTGAGTAATGTGTCTGCCTACACAAACACAATAGAAAACACTGTAGTACATGTGTAGGGTCTATAATTGGTGCAGTTACATTGGTGAAGACTTTAAGCAAAACCAGAGAAGAAGACATGGAGCATGGGCACAAAGCATGTGTGATGTAAACAAATACAAGAAGTAGACTAAAATGCATGACAATGTTGACTGGCTGTTCTGCCAGTCAAAATCTAATTCTTTTAAAGCCTATAGTCAAAATACAACGGTGTAATACATCAGGTGTAGTGGCCGAAGTACCTGAATGACACAACATTGATAGTAAAATGGTGCATGCGGTCCAAGGGAGGGGGTGGGGCTCTGAGATTGTGGTTTCTAAGAAAATGTGTATGTTGTAAACCTTGGAAATGCAATGCCAGTGTATTGAGATATGTTCACTCTAGGTAAATGAGCATTTTAATGCCCCTAAAACAGCGGTTTCATGTGGTTGAAATGCCCACATGGTCAAATGTTTTTGTAGATGCTACTTAACTTGTCTGATGGTCCCTTCATTACATCACCCCCTCAACTTGTCAGTGCCTGTCTCTTTGGCTTCATTTTGCACAACAAAAGGAGACAGGGATAAGTTTCCACTAGTTTTATCCAGTAAATGGTTTTCTAAAATGGTTTTGTCCTTCAAAAACATACTTAATTATAGAGGATTACGGAGTCAAAGGGATTTCAGTGCATAGAAGTGATTTCAGTGTCTTATAGCCAAATAAGAGGACGCTCTGATAATGAGGTCATTTTCTATTTTTTTTCTGATAAATGTGCAGTCACTTGTGATGAATGTTTTTATCTCAAATCATCCATTGTGTATGTGTGTGTTTGTGAGTGTGTGTGTGATATCTGTCACTCTGAGGCTCCCAGCTCTGTTATAATGAGCATACGGTTGGCGTCACACATGGCTCACATTAACCCATTGGCTCTTTTTGTGTCTGCAAGATCGTGTGTTTGTATTGTCCCTTCCATCTCTGCAAGTGTACACACACATTTCTGCATGGGCGTGCAAGCGTCTTCATCCACTAATGGCTAATGTAAGTGTTTTACTCATGTTTTAATGTCTGATTATGTGCAGTGAGTCAAGGGGAGGATGAGGCTAAGTCTCTGGCTCACAGCTACAACTTGAGTGCCACCTCCCTCCCCTCATCATCCGTCTATCTCGCCCTCATCCTCCGGTTGCTGTCCTCAGCTTCTTTTTTTCTTATTTTTTGTGGTCAGTGCCCCGAGAGAAGCCAGCCATGCACCCGGAAAAACTTCCTCACACACTCCCACAGCCACTCAATAAGGTCTATTCATGGCGGACACTATAGGCAGAGACAGAACAGAACATTATGCCCGAGTAAGGGTGAGCCAGCGGTGAGCAAGAATACCCAAGAAGTCCTGATTAATTTCAGAGATTTTCACAGGAGGGAAAAAAAAATCTCAGAGACACAATGAGATGTTTCAAATGTAGCTGCAGTCTCTGAAGAACTGCAGAGAAACATCCCAATAATCCCACACTCCCCTCCCTGCCCTGATCCCCCTCTCTCTCCAGCTACAAGATCCATGAGTGGCTCCTGCAAATATCTAACCTGGCAAGCATATGAATGTGTGTGTGTGCTTGTGTGTGTGTGTGTGTGTGTGTGTATGTTCCTCAGGCCGGCCCACAGGGGATACGTGCGTCTCGTCTGTGAGTCACAGGCAGGGTCTGTGTCTGTGTAAGAGTCCATCAGAACACATCAGCATCAACATCCACTGGATCACCTCAGGCATATACACACACGCACACACACACACACGCACACACACTTGTATTGTACATAGTCAAACCTCCCTAGGGCTATGTGCAGCCCCTCCCCACATACACACGTCCCCTCAGGCTCAGACCTCGGTTTCTCTTCTCTCTTCACTTTTCATGTCAGACAGGCCGTCCCTTCACGCCGGACAACTGTTAGCATATGCTGTTTGCCACAGAGCTGTCCGATTGCTGGATAAGACACTCCAAATAAAATATCAGCCGCAACTGTTGTTGTCGTGATTTGAGAAATGTCAATGTAAACTACTGGTGTCAAATGGTATTCTAACTTAAGAGAAGATACAGTGCTCTTGATACATTTCCTGGTAACTAAACCCACTTTCTTATTACTTCATGATCCCCCGTGGTTGTTCGTAAGACATAAATTAAGTTCATATGAACGGAAGTTAGGAGGCCAAACTAGAGGCCAACACTGAAATAAAAGAAAGAAACAACAGGATTATGTTGTGTAACAGTGCAAAGAGGTTTAAGATGCCATATTTAGATATCTTGGAAATTTTAAAAGTAAAATCTTCATATTGATGAAAAACATGAGTCCTTTTTTGGAAATGTATTTTATTGAGCAAGTACAGTATCTTAAATTCTTCTATAGTTTTAAAAATCAGAAAAAATATCTTGTCATGATGGGACGAGTCTTGTCTTGTGGTAACTGCCATTACCAAGCTGCTCCTAAAGACGCAGTGTGTTCATTATTACAGACAAAAGAGACATGATCAATTGTTGCTTGGTTTCTGTATTTCAATCATTTTTTTCAGCTTACTTCAGGTGAATCACAAAATTTTTTGGGGCTCAGTCCGTTCTGTTGATCAAACTCTGGCAATGGTGTGTTAAACAGGGCATGTGCTATAAGATAATTGGCACAAGTTTCAGGTTGGAACCCTGACTCTGGCCAAATTTAGCAAAGGCATGATAATCTGGTGGTACTAAAAATCATATAAAGTTTCTCCTGTGTATGTAGCCATCTCATAGCAAGCAATTTTATCATAATTATTCAAGAAAGAAGCAAATTGTAACTCCAATAATTCACGCTTTGCCTGCATAGGCTTCAGTACATGCCCACCTTTTTCAAAACAGTGATAACAATGTCATTCGTAAACAGTGGTGAAAACTAGAGCATATTCTTATCTGAATAAAATGAACATTTCAAAAATATTTCTTCCTCAATATGGAAACTCTTGCTGAAGTGAAGATAATGGATTTTTCATCTCATGTAAATGGCCTTCTTTGTAAATATACACAATGTGAATTTAGGAGAAACATTAATCCGGCCAGTAGACAGTAGACAACTGAGACAAAGACAGAGACAAAGGAAGACAGGGAAACAGACAGAGAGTAAAAAAATGGGGAAACAGACAAAAAGATGAGAGTGCGGAGACAGAGAGGCAGACACACAGAGACAGACGAGTGCAGAAACAGAGACAGGCTGACAAATGACAGCAGGCAAAGAGACAGACAGAAACAGAAAGGTGTAGAGTCACATCAACAGAGCAGGGTGAGCTGACTGTGAGAGGACAGTGGAGCTTTATTTGTATAAGTGCTTCAGCAAAGCCCTTTGTCATGACAGTCATTATGGCTCTATGGCACAGATGAATGGTACATTAGCATAAGACCCATGACACATACAACTTACTCTGACACCCTTTTGAGCAAGCTTTTTCTCTGCCCAAAACGTAACCATGGCTTTCATTCCTGCCCCAAACTGTGTGCTTGTTGTTGCTTTAAATGGCATGAGTGCACCCCTTTAACACCAACAGCACAGTTCAGCTCACTTTCAGAGAGAGCAGGCAATTGTTTTCAATTGAGACAGCTGCTCTAGGGCTTGGCAACACATTAAGTTCTGAAGATGTAAGGATTTTCTCAAATGAGACATACATAAAGAATATATTGGTTATATAAATTGAAAACATTTTGATTTACATTTCAGAAAAACAAAGATGTTCAAAAAGTAACTTCCAACTGATATGATAATCCATTCATGGTAGGAGAAACCCAGCTAAATGTGTGCGCCCAAAAAAATGAGCCAAAATCCCCTGCAACATGGAAGCTTCTGTTCTGATATGCAGAGTGACAGCATTATTTGAGGCCAGCCCTGACACCTTTCCAGAACTAAGGGCCAAATTCTGTCAGAATGGTGATGTGGAAGACAGACCACACATTGGTCATCCTAGAAAGACAACACCCCAAAGGTACCAGTTATTCACTCTTGCTTAACTGAGGGACCTTAGGGTTCTTACAGGGAACAGCTTATTTTGGCACATTTTGGGGGGCACTACACACGCGTGTAGTGCCTTTACAGCCCTTACAAGTTGTACCTCAAAGGTGACTTTTCAGGTTTTCCAATCACATGATATGAAACACCATTTAGTAGTAAGAGGGAGAAAAAATTTCAACTGGATATATATATACATATGTATTTATATGTATGTATGAGGAGTATATAATATAAACCTCAAGTTAAAGTATTGATATAAACCTGAGTTAAAGTATTGATATGTGACATTTGGTTCACCATACCCAGCCCTAACCTGTTATTATGGTGTCCAGAGTGTGTGTGATTAGTGTGTCGTAGAGAATAAAAGAGAATATAACAGCCCTGCACAGCCTCACTTCATGCTAAGTGTTAGGTAAGGGCCTCTGTATGGACTTGTGGCCTTGTTTGGAGTGTGCTGTTCACTGGAGAGGCTCTTAAACACACACTCACTCGCTTGGTCAATACAAATGATATCAATGGCTTTATAGCACATGGAAATTGAGTGCATGTTTGGTGGGTGAAGGTCTCCCATCCGTTGATTGTTCTGCATTCCTGTTAATAATTTCCAGAAGAGTGTGTATCCACGATATTTCCTGGCACGTGATGAGGACTTTTGCGTAGAGGGAAAAGTCTCTTACTCTGGCTAAGCTCTGGGTTTCCGGCTCACTCTCTACATCTCTGCTGACAGCGTGAAAGTCACTTCTTGGCTTCTTCCTCATCTTTGCTGACTCATCGCACAAGCAGCATGTGTGTGTGTGTGCATGCATGTGTGTGTGTGTGTGTGCAGCCACAAAAATAGCAAGGGAATCCTTTGTGCGTATGAGGTGTCCTCCTGCTGCGGTGGCAGAGTGCCAGTTAAGCACCTTTGAGCTGGGAAAACACTGGGATTGCCCGATCTATCCATCCAGCAATAATTGGATCAGCGTGTGTCCGAGGTGGCGCGGGCGAGTCTGCCACAAACTTGCATCCTAATTGGATTAGGGAGTGTGGCAGTCCTGTGTGTATGTGAGAGGGTTTCCCCCGCCTTACCGTGTCCCTGGTGTGCTTAGTAAAGCTGCTCCAGTAAGACGTGCGACGTGACGTCACTCTCAGGGGCAGATGTCCGGTCCATGTTGTGACCCAGTGACGGGCTCAGAGCTGCAGCAGACACAACCCCAAACAGGAGATTCCATCAGCAGGATGGTGTGATGTCACTGCACACGAAAGGGAAGACACAGGCAGGAAACTACTAATTTACCTGATGGTATCCCACAAGGAGACTTTTAACAGTCCTAACTCTACAAACACTTTATGTCTACATAAAATATCTCTACAGGGCAGCCTAAAAACCCTACAAAGTAAAAAGAGTGAATTCACAAACAAGAACATTAACACCAAGTTGTAAACACAAAAGATGTATTCCTCTACTAGATTTTTTTTTAAAACATAATGGATCAAATACCAATTTGGGTTGGATGTCATGATTACATCACAGTGGTTGCATGCACATTGAGGAGGTGAAAGTGTAAATGAGTTGAAAACACTGTTGTATTGTTCTGTATGATGCCAGAATGAGGACTTAAAAAGCATTGCTTTCAGATACAGTTGTTGAAGACTTCCCTAAAGCAAAACATGTACATGTATGTTTAAGGATGTAGCAGAAGACATACCGTTGCTTATCCAAGATATTACAACTTAAACTAAACAATTAATCAGATGGTTGACAAAAAGTTAAAACGAATCCAGCAGTAAAAGTTAATCGTCAGGATAGCATTGTTTTATTTGTTTATGAAAGGCCAAGTCTTGTAAAGGTGTGTTTTTAGAAACTTGCCTCTGGACAATTGTTAGCTGGTGACCTACTGAATGTGTTTACCAGAATAGTTTGTGTGTGTTTGTGTATGTCTGACTGTGTGTGTATGTGGACCTCAACCTCAGTGTGCTCTCTTAAGTCAAGGCAAGGCAAATTTATTCATGAGCATCATTCATGCATATAACAATTCACAGTGCTTTACAGAGTTAAAAACAAAGCGATGTCAAGAGATGACAACCACTCTACAATATGGTCCAGCAACAAATACTGTTAAACCCTCTGCTTCGTAAAGAGCTCATAGGTTTAGTTATGGTTATAGCAAAGGTAGCAAACTTTCTGACACAGCTTCCATTCTATATGTTTAATGATTTCTGAAAACATCAAGTCTAGGTCCCCTAAAATTAGTCTTTTTATTGAGTGTGCAATGAATGAGAGATGCCAAATCCAACTGGCCTTGATTGAAGAAGGTTCAGTGTTAACATGCTAATGCATCATTATAATTCAGATTGACATAATACATTATCTTATATTTTCTTGACTTATTTCCGTCTTATTTGGCATTCATCTGTTCTTGTTGATTTTTCTGTTCTTTGATTTTGTTTTGCATGTTTAACAAAAATGTTTAAAAATATTTTAAAAACGTAATTTTGTAAAGGTAGAATAAGACGCCTGTAAGAGGACATAAAATGTCAATCTAAAATTTGCTTTCCTTCTCCATGGTTTAAAGAGCCTTGCATCAAGAGTTAAATAGCATTAAGCTCTTAATTTGATTGGCTGATTAAACGCACAACTGTCGTTTTAACCCCTTAACCTCTTTATTGAAAGTGTGTCAGTTAAACCAAGCCTGCAGGATGTAAAAGCTCCTTAAACCACAGATGACTGTTTAATCCCAATGTTAAATGTTGGAGGACATTCAATATCAACAAAGCAACTTTTCTTCAAGGGTAATATGTGCCTGTAATTGATAATTAAAAGGCTGTATAAATTCAAGGGGCGCACTAACACCTTGCTTAATAAATGTTTTTGTCCGATTGATTTTACTGGTGAATAGTTCTAATGCAGTACACATTATGACTCTATAATAATTACTGTTATTTAGGAATAGTTACCAAGCAGTAGATCCATCAACAGAATATCTATAGCAAGCTTTGTCATGTTTGTTAGAATGCAAGGGAGCTTCCAAAATTCTTAAAATGTTCTTGAAAGTTACACCAGAACGTAAGTTGCAGTCAATCTTTGAGAGCTTTAATAGGGCAGTAGTGCTTCAACTGTCTTCTGGTGACATGATATCAATCACTCTCTTGTTTCATATCTATGGCACTCCACTTTTAGATACTGTAATTATAGTAACTTCACACAAAAGCTACACACTGCCTGATGATGTAAAGAAGGGAGAAAGCACATAGTTCACATGGTGGGGTTGGGAGTCACAGTTTTCACATGAAAAAAAAACTGAGGAAAGATCAGTGCAAATCAGTGAGAGTGGAGCTTTGTGAGGACAAAAAGAGATACATTCCAAAATGTGGGAATTCTTAAGGTTTTAAGAGACCATTTGGGATTTTTGAAGGGGGTTGTATGAGGTACATGTTAGTAACAAAATCATTAGCGGAAAAGATGTATCAACTCTGCATCTGTACAGAAAGAACCAGCACTGTGGTTTGAGCCACACATTGCTGCAGATGGGCCAAATAACTCTGCATCACTTGAAAAGATTTTAAGGTGAAAACATTAGCACCTTTATGGACTAGACTCACAATTTTATACATAGAGAGCAAAAGACAGATGAGCCAAGTGAAGGTTTAACTTCAGCATAGTAAATATAGACACAATGGTTTTAATGATGTCAGCTTGATAAAATCACACTGTATTTTCATTGTTAAGGAGGTACACTGAGCTAGAATAAAAACTTTATCAAAATGACTGTGCTTGGTCAGCAGGCTAATCTTTAAACATTACTAAATTTAACTAATCTTGATCTTAAAGAGACTGTGAGGAGTTTCTAAGTAGTTACAAAAAAGTCTCACTTTTAGATATATGCCTGATGGAAATACACACTTTAAGATGAGTTTTATAGCATCAAAATAGGTTATCTATAAATGCTATTCCTTAGCCTTCTGGTCGGGTTGGACAGGGCTGGACTGGCCTGGATACTCAACTTCAGGAACAAGACAATTAAAACTAGAGCAAATTTATATTATTTTATTATTTATATACACATCTTAGAGCACCGGGCTGTAAGTAGCGATATAGCCGGCTACAACTACAATAATAAGTTTTCCAAAAATTGCTCGTTGTCACACATCAAAAACTACCGCTATGTTACTAGAAAGACAAACATAACCTCATCGCTTTGCATCCTGTAAGTTGTTGAAAATAGAAGTTGTAAAGCAATGAAGGGTTCTGAGGAAGGTCCGGGCTGCATTAATCACAGCACACACACGCTTTGGCTTGGGTATTTTGGTGCGTTCCCGTTGTAGTCAGAAGTAGGAATTTCCGGGTTCCGAGTAGGAAACTGCAACTGGAACGTCCCCCAAAGTCGGAATTTCCTACTGGGAACTCGGTGAAACCTCACCACCCCTGAGCATGCTAACAACAGCTAACAATAGCCTGGTAGATCAGCATGTTTTTTTCCGACTTCAACTGGAACGCTGATAAGTCGGAGATGATGTCACTCCCATTTCCGAGGTTACTGAAACGCAGCATTACGACAGTCGCCGCACGTACTCATGGGTAGTAGAGTCTTTATTTCGTCAGTAATAGATTCTCCTCATAGAACCTTTAATTGTAGTGAATTTGCATACTTCCAAAATAAAATGGAGACTGTATTTAGATTAGTGTCCTCCTGATGAAGGGAAACAAGGGCATTGCCGTGTGTCTCAGCAGTACCAGACATATCAGCTTGCTTGTGGGAAAGCAGGCTGTTGATTACAGTTTGAAGAAAATACATATTTTCTTATTTTTGAGTATCATGTACTTTTCTGTTTGAAAGACAAATTATTTTCAATGCACTCATTCACAACCTCAATTAGCACAAGCTTGCCTTCAACTGGATGAATCCTTGTACTTATAGTTTAGAGTCACATTCTAAACAAACACAGAGACACAAAGATTCCTCTGATGTATCATTTACACTGTGAGAGATCACCAGAGGCAAGATGTTTCTATAATCCAAAACTAAAGAGTCCGTAGTAAATGTTTAAATTTTTGGTATCTGTATGGCCTCCAGTTATTTTTCCAGCAGAAAATCAATGCTTAGAGCATGTGTCTTCTTTATGAGCGGTATGCATGGTGGTTTTATGAAAAGCTGTGTTTGTGTCTGTCCTCAAAATCTCTACAAATAAACAACAAAGTGGTCAACATATTGGGTTCATTGTCCAGTTTCAGAAGTGTTTCTTTTGTTCACAATGACGCTCAGTCTCTAAAAGTGCTCATCCCATCACCTGACCATTGCACAAATCTGAACATAGCTCGCTCCCATGTTTGCATGTGTGGGCAAGCAAGTGGGGGCATGGACGCTGAATGTGCCGATCCATAAGCCCCATCGACAGAAAAAAACTACTGTTCCTCAACCAGAAAGAGCATTCAAGGAGAAACACTCAAACTGGATGTCCTCAGCGCGGTTCAACCATGAACACACACAGACACACAGAGAAACACATACACAGCAACAGGCAAAGATGTCAATACTGAATTTTGGCAGAAGAAGCATTGGATGATGGAGTGAGTGGGAGAGGGAATGAGTCAACTTGTTTAAAAAAGATATCAAACTTCAGTCCATTTATATTTATAAAAAGATTTTTTTTTTTTAAAAAGGGAAATTTATCTCAGGATCTTTTCATACATCACAATCAAAATATTCGTTTTTTAGGTTCAGAAATGATCATGCAGGCAAAAGATCCCATTCAGCATGTGTACTATGTGGGTTATTCAGTTTTCTAATGTGTATGGTAGCAGTCTCTGTTTGTTTAAGGAGGAATGCTGCAAATAGACTACAAATTTTAGGACAGCCTGGACAGCAGAGTTGTTATCAGGGGTCAATTAATCTATCCTGACACACCAAATGAACAGTTCAATATATTTTCATAGTCCATCTGCGGAGAAAAAAAAAGTGTTTGGGATTGGCAGAACCTTTCAAAAGCATATCCAGCAGGTGAATGGGTGATTGTACAACAATCACATTCATTACGCGCCATTCAGATAATGAAGTAGGTGGACGTTACTGCCAGTGTGTAAGGGACAGAACATGAGCAACTTCACAGACAACCTCTCGCCAAAATACATCGGAGGTGAAGCAAAAGTATCCTTTCAATAGAGAAGTCTATAGTGTTATTTGCTTTTCAGTTAATAAAGAGATATGGTGAAGATATCATTAAACTAGTACTGAAACTGTAAGCATCTATGCTACGCTCTGCACAATTCACTTCCTGCTGTACTCTTGCTCATAGCTAAACTTGCAGTGAAGATGGACCTGCCTGATTCATTGTCTGAAATCCTGCAGATCCATCTTGCCAAGCTCCTACAACTTCATGGCCAAAAGCCAGATAGTCCAATCAGGGAAGAGAGGTGGGCAATGAAGACGTGAAAATAACGATGGCTTCTAAAGCGGTCCCCATGGATGCAGCAATATCTGCAGTTTTATCAAAGATGGACTACATTTATTCTTTAAAAGAGGAGCAAAAAGTATCCTTTCAATAGAAGTCTATAGTGTTATTTGCTTTTCAGTTAATAAAGAGATATGGTTAAGATGTAAGTTAAACTAGTGCACAAACTAATAACAAGATATGGAGTTAAACTAGTGCTGCTATAGCCTAAACTTGCGAGGCGGATGGTGAGCCAGCCTCTTGCTCTGCAGCTACCTGGAGATCCATCTCAGCTTCTCTTGCCACGAAATCTGCAGCCAGCCAAAGCCAAAACTTCCAAAAGGGAATAGAGATATCAGAGCGCTGAAGGTGGGCAGGCGTGAGCAGTGAATAATATGGCTTCTAAAGCGGTCCCCACGGATGAAGCAATATCTGCAGTTTTATCGAAGATGGACTAAATTTATTCTTTAAAAGAGGAGCAAAGAATGCTACTTAAAGCTTTTCTAACACGAAATCATGTTTTTGCTGTTCTTCTGACCAGGAATCACTGCGGGAAACTGGGAGAGAATCTGGAAATCCTCTGCAGAGTAGGCTAACTGGACCATGCCATTTTGGGCTGCTCAAAATTGTAGACTGGAGCCTGGCAAGACAGATCTGCCCAATTACAGACTATGAATCAGGATGATCCATCTGCACTGCAAGGTTACAATTCATGAGCTTTACAAATCACATTTTCCCATTTACCCAATTCATACTTGTTGATAACGGATGTGCATGATGAAACCGATATTCAGTACTATTAATGCTATCAACACACACTAAGTGCCTCTGAAAATGTCAAATTTTGTACTTAAACTGCTTGTGTATTCTTCCTGTGCCTTATCCTCTTGCTCAAGAATTCATATAATTAGGCAGACATATCTTTATACAAAATTATGTCCATATCACTCAGCCAGTGAACATTGAATAGTTGCTAAAGGTAAGTAAAGCTCCCCCGGACCGCTTATAAGCATGTTCACTAGAGGTGTAGAAAAATATCGATATCGCAATATTTATCGATATTTTGACTCCCAATGTAATATCGATATCTCAAATCTTAGTATCGATATTTTTTGTAAAAATAAAAACTCATATTTTATCAGAGTTGGGAAAAAATACAACTTATAAAGATGTTTGCACGTTTTTTTTTTCATGCACTATTCAGTTCAGACAGTGACAAGAGAAATATGTGACTTTTTTTTAACTTACTGTTGTTATGTCAGTAACTCAAAGCTCTTTGTTTCTCATGGGTTTGATTACAGTTTGAGCTGCACTACAGGTTAGGATGATTTCAACACTTTGTTCGAGGGAAAACAAGAACAATTTCTTTGCAACGTTAGTTTAATTGACTGGATGCACTCCGTGTTAAGTGTATGTATGTAATGCTGCATTTGACATATTTCAATAACAATAAAATGGAAAAGTTACATATTCACTGTCTCTAGGTTTTTCCTAGTTTAATGTAGAATATCGCAATATATCACAATATTGTGATATCATGATATATCGGGATATTATCGTATCGTGAGCTGAATATCGTGTATCGTATCGTATTGGAAAATGAGTGTATCGCTACAGCCCTAATGTTCATCACCTATTACTCACAGATAATATAAATGTGTCCTGATATGGTTGGCATAGGGCACTGTTGCTTGATATGCTATCTACTGCCTCTTAGATTCCCCATTCAAAAGAAGGTAACTATGTGAGCATTGCCTGACAACAGATGGACTGTTTTAAATATCCATGGGATATATTTTACAAAGGCATATGCAAAACTGCCTATAAAAGTGTTTGGGATGGGTAGTACCTTTCAAAACATACTTGAAGGAGGAGAAGACAATATGTTACAGGCCAATCGGGTGATGAAGTAGGCAGGCTCTACTGCCTAGGATACATAACACAAGCTAGAGGTAAATTGAACTCCTGCCAGTGTCTCTAAGGAAAGATTGAAAAAGGCTTTCAGTGCCATTCTCTGCCTTGTTTTTAATGTTGAGACAGTGTTCATTATTGCAGGCTTGCAGATGCTTGTCAAAGTCATTTTGCTCACAGCTAGCACCTCTTTCTCTTCCTTAGACTTACAGTATCATTGGCTTTTCAGATTGAGCTCAAGCATTCCAGCTTAAGGCTTTGAAAGCTAGATCTACCTGATGACAGTCATGGGCTTTTGTTGAATCAATACTTAAAAAAATAATTTAAACTGGTATTAGGAAAGTCTTAAGGCAGGCTGTAAAAAAATATAGAAAGCTTTAGGGGTGCATATGTTAAAGGACTTTGAAGAGGTTTCATTTATGCTTTGAAACAGAAAAGTTCCTGAAACTCACAGTAATTACCTCATGACTGAACAGAAATTGAAACTGCTTTTTGTCTTTTACTTGGTTGATAGAGTTAAATCGAGCCAGCATCTCACTGGGGCCAACTGAATTCAATAGTTTCTCACTTCAGGACTCAATTGAGAACATCACTGAGGCAATGGTCATGTGTTATAGAGTCTATGGGGTAAACAATGCCTGATTGGTTTGCATAATTTTGCTAATAGTAGTAGTGCTAACACGCTGCCCTCAGTTCTCCTTGGAGGTCTAAATCTACTAACCTTGTAAAGCAGGTGCCAGACTCCATGTCTGTCATCAGGCAGACCCATTTTGAAAAGCTTTAAGCTGGAACGCTTGTTCCTGGTCGGAAGATGACCTAGCTTTTCAGTGTCCTTTAAAAGGCTAATGGCACAGTAAAGACACAATATTTCAATTGGCACTCCTGTGGAATAGCAACAGTGATATCAACTAATCAACCTATTGCCCATATGTTGAGCTTTCTTTGTGTCAAATAAAATCTGTTACTCAATGCATCATGACGTGGACATTGATGAAGATGCATTAAGGCAGAGACAGTCAATAATCATTTGTAGAGGCTGCTGCTAGACTGTAGAATCAGATATGTTCCTGAGGAAGAAAAAAAACAAGTAAAGGAAGATCTGCGAAATGTATTTATTTTGGTTTATGATGAAAATAAGCTTTGGCTGCAGCTGATCTCAAAGCCATTTATAATTAAAGAGACTGTGAGGAGTTTTTAAGTAATTACAAAAAAGTCTCACTTTTAGATATAGGCCTGATGGAAATACACACTTGTCGATGAGTTTTATAGCATCTAAATAGGTTATCTATAAATGCTATTCTTTAGCCTCCTGGTCGGGTCGTACAGGGCTGGACTGGCCTGAATACTCAACTTCAGGAACAAGACAATTAAAACTAGAGCAAATTTATATTATTTTATTATTTATATTACACGTCTGAGAGCGCCGGGCTGTAAGTAGCGATATTTAGCCGTCTACAACTACGATAATAACTTTTCCCCCGCATTGCTTGTCGTCACACATCAAAAACTACCGCTACGTAACTAGAAAGACATACATTACCTTGTGGCTTTGCATCCTGTAAGTTGTTGAAAAAAGAAGTTGTAAAGCAATGCAGAGTTCCGACAAAGATCCATGCTGCATTCACCACAACAAACAAACACATTTAGCTTCACGTCTCCGGTGCGTTCAAGTTGTAGTCAGAAGTAGGAATTTTGAGCTCCGAGTGGGAAACTAAAACTGGAACGTCCCCCGAAGTCGGAATTTCCTACTGGGAACTCGGTGAAACCTCGCCATCCCGAGGTGTCAATCGAAGATGCATGCCTCCAGTGTGAACAGTTATTTAGCTCCTGTAATAATCCATTTATTTGCACTTCTGACTGGGGTGTGTCGCTCTAGATCAGCTGTATACATAGTATTCTTAGATTTATATTTACAAAAATGCTGCCATAGTGATAATCACATTCTTCATACAACAACGCAGGGCGTGCTAACAGCAGTTAACAATAGCCTGGTAGATCGGCATGTTTTTTTCTGACTTCAACTGGAACGCCGATAAGTCAGAGATTATGTCACTCCCATTTCCGAGGTTTCAGGAATGCAGCATTACGCCGGCGATAAATTCTCCTCATAGCACCTTTAACAAAAAAGGTCAGATTAATTTGTCTGCTTTTATTTTATTTTTTTATCTTAAATTATCCTAATGCAGTAACATGGAAAACCAAGGATACCTCTCATTGCGTTGGTTTATGATGCATCGTGAATTGAACCAAAGTGAATCAATTCCTCAAAAATGATAACTAAATTGAAAGGTGAGACTTGTGAAGATGCACATCCCTTTGTCATAGCCCTGTGGTTATGAGTTTTTTCCTAACGTTCAGAGGCTGTTGTTCTTAAAGTGGCTGATTTGTGATTAAATCCATGTCAGTTTCTGACTCTATCCTCTGTCATATCTGTAAAGAGTATGTGCCCCTAAATTAAACTTAAAACAGAGGGGTTTGTAATATTGTGGAGTTAACCCTTTTGATGTTGATCAAAATGTCTGTAATGTAACAGTTTAATATGTTTGACAAAGCAAAACATTAGCTGGTTAATGAAACAATCAAAACAAACAGAAGAACTCCAGCTGAGTGTGTGGTGATAGAAAGCCTCTGATATAATATCAGGAGCTTTAATGTGTGAGTCTGCAGGTGTGTGCTTATGTTTGCTTGTGTTTAAGCTCTGGATGTGGCTTGTGAACACAGATCTTTCATAGCATGTTAATTAAACATTTAACTACTCATCTAAACCGTCATTAAAACAACATTAAGACTAAAAGGAAATCAAATATTAGGCTGTACTGTTATCAGGTTGCTTTTTGTCAAAGTTGTACTTCTAGCAGATCTAGTGAGGGCCTCTGACGTCACTGGGCCTACAGATACAGGCCCTGATATTTCAAACCTCAGCTCTACAGGCTAGATCAGATTCTAGATCAATCACACACATTCAGCTCTAACACACCATTCATGCACTCATTTACTGTACCGGGGTAATTAGGCACAGGTTTGTACAAGTCCTTTGATTATCCCATCCAAAAAATACAACCTTAGGCTCTGCATGAATGCATAATCCAAACTGGGTTGGACCTTCTTGACTGTGTGAGCATAGAAGCCTTCCAGGCACTGTGCATGTGTGTGAGTGTGTGTTACATCATATGTAAAAGTATGCATATACTGGCAAAGAAATTTATTTCTCAGGCCCCAAGGAGGAATTAAATAATAGGTTATTACATATTTGACAGCATTTACAAAACCACTATAGAGGCAGGTGTAGCAACCTGCTCTCAAAGGCAAAATCACAGGATGTTAATGTTGTAATGGTGGATTAAAGATAAGGATGAAACTACTACTAATAAATAATATTCATTATGTTTTGATTAGACCAACACATTTCTCCCTACATATTGATTTAAGAAATGAAAAGTAAATAGCACATTTCATACAAATGCAGACTCAGTGTGCTTTAAAGAGGACAAAAACAGGCATCCAAACCTGCACACATCCATACACTTTTGTACACACAACATTAACACATAGTAAAATAGATATAGCACTCAAGTTAATTCAAAATTGTCAAGTCTGGACCTATTCCTACAAGAGGAAACACAGGTTCATAAACAAATAAGCAAACTCAAGACAAGCTAACAGCGGAATACATGTGAGAAAAGCACAACTATCGGGCCATTTTTAAAAGATCTTGTTTTTATTAGGATATAGGTCAGCAGGCAGTTTGTTCCAAAGTACAGCATCATAATGACTGACTTAGCTTTCAGTTTAGGTTTCAGAAAGCCTGTGACTGATGATCTGAGGGTTTTCATAGGGACAGGAGGCAGAAGGCAACAAACAGGTAAGAGAGGTGACATACCAGTTAGAACTTTACAGACAAGAGGAAATACTTTATAGTCCCCTCTGTACTGCAGCTGTACTTCAGCAGCAGTTTAATCAGATCTTGATCATATCTCTTTATTAACTGGAAAACAAATAACACTGCAGATGTCTCTATAGAAAGGATATCTATGTTTCATTCCAAATATTTTCTGAGAGCTTTTTAGGCAGTCGAAGAGGGCATTACAATAATCAAGTCTACTGGAGATGAGGGCATAAGCCATCTTTTCTCAATCAGATTGTGACTGGAACTTATGGAGATTCAAGATGTTCCTGACTTGGTTAAGCTGATTTTGTAGCTGCTGTTTTATGACACAAGAAGTTTAAATGTATGAATGATGGTACCAAGGTTTCTAACATGCTCACTGTGTCTGGAGCCCCAAAAGATTCATAGTTAAATACATAAACATTTTGAAATAAATACCATTTTGATAAATAACAGACTAACATGTAATATGGCCATTAAAATGTCAAATCAGGCAAGATTACTATAAAATATGTTTTATTATTCTTAAATATCAAACTATTCTAATAAAATTTGTCATAATGATCATTTTTAAAACTTCATATTTTTTAAAAAATAAAAAAAACAGTCAATTTTTATTTCATAATGTCTTTTTCCACATGGCCTTTCTATTTCATAATATCGTTTTTCAGCAGAATGATTTTGTCTGTCAATCGAAGCGCATAAGGCGGAGCCAGTGACGTGATTGGCTGATCCTTTACACCAGGGGTGGGCAACTTTGACTATCAGAAGGTCTGCATCCTTTTTTTTTTTCAGTGCACGAGGGCCGCACTGTTACATATTGTTGGAAACTCTCTAAAGAGGAAAAAAAATCTGTAAATAAACAAAAAATGGCAATTATAAAGATTCAAAAAAGAATTATTCAAACACTAATATATTTTAACTCAACAGAATTAAAAATTCACAATTTAATGAGTCTTACACATAAGTAAATCATATGTAAGCTTCTTTTTAATGCAGTAAAATTAGGAATGTTAACCAGGTTTTTAGAGCACAACTATATTACCTTTATAATTGTTTCCAAATATAGTTTTCACTAATACTATAGCCTATATTATATTTTGAGGCCTTGTAAAATATATTTAGAGACAAAATTACGGTGTATCAAAGATCTTTAGTGACTTGTATAAAAACAAAGGATGCCCCAGCAATCTAAGGTTGGTAGAAATGTTTTATCACCTATAGTCTGTGCATTATGTGGCACTGCTTACTCATGTTAAATCATATTTAGCAGTTAATGTGTTTTCTTCATATTTCCAATTTTTTTCTGTTTGTTTGTTTGTTTTTTGGAAATGATTGGTGGGCCACATCAAGTGAAGTGAAGGGCCGCATGTGGCCCCTGGGGCACCAGTTGCCCACCCCTGCTTTAAACAGACACTGCAGCAGCACTTGCAGTATCGATTCAAAGGTGGAGACTTATCACTCATGCTGAGAAGCCTGAAAAGCAGAAAACACAAGTGCATGAAATGTTTGAGACAGAATGGCTGAGGGAGAGAAGTCAGTTTCAGAGTAGCTCAGGGAACTTGCAAATCAGTTGGATACTAACGTAAGGCCTTCACCTCAGCCTGAGAGAGGACTGCAGCAACAGCATGTTTTTGATGAGGTGGTGTCTGGAAGTTCACGTAACAGCCCAGCGTCAACGCTATCAAATGCTAATGCAGGTGACCCCTCTTCATGAAACCCAGTACACCCAGACAACATCTGTTTCAACTCACACTGCAATAAGGCCTGGATGTGTGTAACACAATGCATGCCCCTACATACACACAAAGGTGGCACACTTGTCGACCACTCAGTCCTTGTGTCTTCCTCCCTCCAATATCACACCTCTGTTACTACCTCTAGGGACAGAGCAAAGAGTGGGTCAACTCATTCCACACATTCAGTCTCCAAGACATCCACAGACGAGGCAAAATGTCACAGGGGGTAAATATTACGCCTTGAAACAGCAGAGTGAGATGGGCTTGTGTAGCTCCCTGCTAGGCCTGTGCTCAAAATATCGATACGGCAAAATATCGTATCGCACTCCTTTGGGATATGTGTATCGATACAGATTCTACAGAATAGATACGGCCTAAATATTTTGACAGTTGTTGTAAATACACTTTGGGTAATGTTAACAGTGGCACAGTTCAAGGTAGAAGACAAGCTACATAATGAAGCATATGTTCTATATTTGAACTTAGGTCTACCATCTTTGAGGATCTGAATTTATGTCTCTCAAGTTGTAGATCCACTTAAAACTCATCCTTGTTCTTTTTCTTTTTACAAGAAAAAATTTAACTTGTCAAGAATTTTGCTTAAAGCATAGTCAATGTTGACAATTTACATGTATCGGGATACATATCGTATCATGGCCTTAGTATCGGGATACGTATCGTATCGTGAAGTTGCTGGAAATACCCAGCCCTACTCCCTGCCATCTGTTCTTCTACATCACAGTAGTTGAGCTGTTAGCAGACTGCAACAAAGTTTTGAACCACCAAAATCCCTCAGGGGGACCTTGCCTGCCTCTGCTGGTCACTTGTCTTGAACCAAGGTTTATGCTATGTCAATTTTAATAGTATATGAACCCCAGAATTTTAACTGTGGTGTGTCTACACTAAAATATTCAAGAATGCCTTCGGGGAATCGATTTACAGATGGACAGATAGACAGTAGAAAAGAGATACAACATGTGATGCTGAAGAAAATTCAAAGACAGATCTAAAAGAGAAAAAGGATAAGGATAGTGTTCTGGAGAAGAGTGAGTTCTTTTTAAATGTAATTCAAAGGAAATATGGTTTACTTGTGACGTCTGGCAAACAACCTACAATATCCAGGGAGGGCTCTGTCAGAGTCTGTCATTGTCCGCAAATTTTGAACATCAGTGGCTAATTATAAGCAAAATCAGGAAGTGATCCTCTCAACCCCCACCCTCCTTAGGTCACAAACCAACTTTTAGAAGGATCTACATGTAGCAAAAGTGCACTTTATACACCAGGTTTTACCAAGGAAGACAGATCACATTTCAAAATAAGCGACTTTAAAGATTAGCCAATTGATAGCTGTTGTTCTGTCTGATCCATAAATCAATTAACTTTGTGGATCAATATCAAATTAAAAATCAAGTACCATTTTAAACTGTTGTACAACTTTTTAAAGTTATTTTCTGGACATTCCTGTTAAAGAAATGACAACGTTTAAGGACCAAATTACACTAAAGCAAGTAAAAAGAAAAAAAATGAAGTATATGTCTCTTATTTTTCACATGATTTAGTGACGTCAAGTTTTTAATTTACAGGAGAAACTTTATTATATGAATTTCCTCATCATAATGTGGGCTGTGTGACACCTTTGGAAAAAAGAGCAACTGTTCTGCCTTGGAAACAGGATGTTTTTATCTATTATCTCAAAGAGAAGGCCCACTGAGACCCCTCATCACTCTGGCCCACATGCATAGATGTGCAATCTCACACACACATACTCCCACAAGAAAAGGCACGCTGTCGCAACCACCTCAAAGACGCACAGCTTTTGCCAGTGACAGGGGAGTATCAGCCAATCAGAGGGGAGAGCGTGCAATAGGAGGAAGTTGGTGGTAACACTGTATGTGTTCATCATCATCACTGACAGAAATAGCTCTGTCAGCGAGTAAACAACACATCCCATTCATAAAAAAGAGCAGACGCCTTCTTCGTCAGTGCAACAAGAGCAGATAAAGATGCACAGACAGACAGATTTGTTGCAGACAGACACAAAGAGGGGACAGAAATAAAGACACAAACAGACAGGAGACAAAAGAGTAAAACGAGATGCTAGAAAGTAACAGAGTGATGATGACATCACATCCTCGTCACTGCTGGTTCCACTTCTTTGGTTTGGAAAACACCAGAAATGTACGTCACGTGGTGAGACACTACTTTCCAGCTCTACCGCTTTCTTGAAATGCCACTCACAACGAGACAGACACACACTGGCCTACACATGTATGTAGGTACAGATTTAAATGAAAAGTGAAAATATATTTTGTAGTAAATTATAACCATGTTAAACCAGCTGTGTCCCAGCCCACACATTGTGCCATGACACCCAAACCACTTTCCACTTACACACACAGGAAGACACGCAACAGCAGATAAGGAAGTAGTTAAGCGTTGTTAAGTTACACTCGTGTCTGTGTGTGTGTTTGCACAATGTGTCAGAAAGAGGAAGTTGTAATGGAAGATATATTTTTAGAAAAGAGCGGAAGTGTCCATCTCAGTTCTCTTTCCAGGATTAGCAAACAGTCATAAAATACAGACAAGCAAATACATGAGAGCAGCCAGTGAAAGTGCGCACTTCCTAGCCACAAACACCAACTCCATCATTTAATGGTGCTGAATAATGCAATACATAGTTTGAAAATACAAAAAAAACACTGAAATGCAGGACATTCAAAATAAATCTAAAGAAACGACACAGTTTCATGCCTTCATATTTTTCCATACAGTCCCAATCAGCAGCTTTTTGAACCTACCTTATCATAAAACCCACAGGTCTACTCAGGTGATACCAAAGTCATATCAGAATTGATGTCATCTGATTGTCATTGCACTCCATTGAGAGTGGGTGTTTTCACTTCCATTTACATCACATGGTCACAGCTTGAAATCAGCAAGTGAGACAAGAGTGGGCGACACTGTTTCTGCCTAGATCACTGGACCACAGATCTGCTCTCAGTTCAGCCAAAGGAGAGACAGAATATGGCAGTATTTGAGCAAAGCACACTGGTGAGGTGACATATATTTAACCTCAATCTCTACAGGTCAGAGCAGGCATCGATGGAACGGGACTCTTAAGGCAGTCTCACACTAACAAATCGAAGCAAGAGGACAGATGTGTAAACCAGTGTGTTTAGTGTTGACTTCTCTTTTTGTGAAAAATAAGGTTGACATACTGTTGGTTTAAAAAATGAAATATGAGACTATGTGTTAGTAATTCAATGCATGAAACAATCACAAATCATTGCTTCATTAGAAGACCACACCATACGGCTTCTTCGACTGATTGATTGATATGTTTTAACGCATTTTCTGTTAACATGGTTTCTGCTCCTGTCATAAAATTTGTTACATTATCTTATCTCACATTTTTATTAAATTGTGATGCTTTTTTTAATTTGTTGATTTAGAACAGTTGTTTTCTGATTCTGTTCATGGCACACCAAAGTCATAGCCTTTATCTGCAATTGCCTAAAATATGACATACAAGTGTATTACTGATGAGTGTCATTAACAAGGTCATCCAACATTTATGTTCAGGGTTAAGTTATGGCTCACTCACTAGTTGTTGTTTAGTTGTATGAAACACATGCAACCCATGTTAGTGCACATGGGTTGCATGCACACCTAAACTTGCCTTAAGGCTCACCTTTTTTGTTGTTAATTGAGGAGCCCTGTCATTTGTACACTAATTTTAGGCTTTATTATTATAACTATTATTATTTTTATCATTTTTTAAATAATGATTGTCGACATTTTTTTAAGAGGATCATGTTATATTTACAGCGGGGCAATGAGAAATAGTTAGATAACACCATCAGGTGTAGTGTAGGTCTAAGAACAGGCAGTTCTTTCCTTCATTAAGATCAATTTTATTCACAATTATGATGATAACTATCATGAGATACAGCTCTGTGTTCTTTACTGTCTTTTAAAATCCCTCTGTTTTTTTCAAGCATGTCTCACTTTAAAAATAAACTTAACAACTTCTCATATCTCTACACAAACAAGTGGATCCTGGTATCAGACTTTCTTTGTATTTCTGCACAAGTACATGGTCAAAGGAACAGTCCAACATTTTTGTTATTTTTGTGTCTTGCCTTACTCCTAAGACCATGACAAGTAGGGAGACACCATCTTTTTTGAATGCTGACCTTTATAACAATGAACAGACAGACAAAGCTTGCCTACTGCTAGTTAGCTTTAGCTATAACACTGGGAGTTAATGGGTAGAGCTAGCCTGCCTCTGCCATACAGTTGTGAGTGAGTGAGCCATTATTAAAGGCAAATTGCCTGCAAATTTAAGAATGGCTCACAAATGAATGGCTCAGGCACTACTGCAAAATGGTTTTTATCATTCATTTAAAAGAGCTTTTCAAAATACTTGAGTCGTTCTAGAACGTCTCATCTCTAGCGAAAACCACTAGTGAAGTAGGTCAGTCAAAGTAAACCCCTGTTTAGGGGTAGAAGAGGATTATATAGGATAAAAGATAAAGTAACATAAAAGGGTAAAAAACAAGTAACAACAAGCAAGGACTGTGCTGAAGAGTTTATCTGATGACTGTAGGTAGAGACGTGCTAACGCTACCTGTTGACTCCCACTGTTTGAGCTAAAGCTAACTAGCAGTGAGTGAGCTTTGTCTGTCTCTTCCTTGTTATTGGACACACAATTGAAAGAATGCTATCTACCTGCTTGTCATGGACTCGGGAGAGAGGCTAGACATGAAAAAAAATCAAAAAAGTTTAAGTGTTTCTTTAAGAAGTGGCTGTTTCAGTTTTATATGGATTTTGATGTTCATTTTTAAAATATGTCAAATGAAAGCTTGACAGGCAGACCAGAAACCATGATAGCTTGTGAGTGTGTAGCCTTTTAAATAAGAAAGAGACAGAGAAAGTGAGGGGGACAGGGACTGCTGTAAGCAGATATCTTGTCACGCACGGTAGACATGTTGATAAAAGAAACTGTTCACCTCTGATGACTGTTAAAATACCATCACAGGAAAAACCAAGTCACATTCTTGCACACATCATTGTCATCTTTTGTTTTTCTAACCTTTCATGAAGGTTTATTTAGGTCTGCATTCGTTTAAAAAAGTTTGACTCAACTGAATAACAGCATCAGTTGTGGTAACAAAATAAGAGCAAAAACACAGTGGCTTAACCAGCTGTACCAAATATTTTAAAACGTTGGAAGGCTGATGTGAGTTGATATAAAGGTACTCATTAACAGCTAACCAGCTATGAAAAAAATAATAGAGGCAATCATTTTATGAAAATGATGCATATTTTTGCAACACATTCATGCAAAAATATGTTCAAATTAAATTAGGAAATTAAAATGTGAATTCAAAGACAAGCTCTTTAGCTTCTCCTCCCAAGTCCAGAGAGCCAGTAGATAAGGGTAGAAAGTGCTGTGGGATGTCAGCTCCAGTTTAGTATGACCAATGCTTTCTCTTATAATCTTCAAAAACTACAGCCTGTGAGCAAATCTCACTTCCAATGAAGCTGGGGCATTGTGTTAGATGTAAATAAAAACAGTAAACAATGGCTCACATATCCTTTATGACCTATATTCCATTGAATACACCACAAATACAATACATTTAAGGTTTAACCTGATAAACTTGATGTCTGCAACATCTTTTTAAAAAAAAGCTGGGACAAGGGTATACTTACTCCGTCTTACAGTCCTTTTAACAACACCCAACAAGTGTTTAGAAACTAAGGACATCAATTGTTATCGTTTTGCCAGAGGAATTCTATCTCATTCTTGCTTGACACGTGAATTCGATCTCCACTGTTGTATTTTGAACTTTGCAGCGCATGACATATTTTCCATAAGAGACAGGTCTGGACAGCATGCAATGCCAATCTGGTACCTGCTCTCTTTCTATGAAGCCACACTGTTAGGATAGGTGCGGAATGTGGCTTGGCACTGTTTGGAAAGGAAGTCCCTGAAAATGGCATTGTTTCAATGGCAGCATATATCTCAAAGCCATGTACCTTTCAGCATTAATGGTGCCTACACATATGTGCAAGTTACCCATGCCATGGGCACTAACACTTCTGTATCAACACAGATGCTGGCTTTTAAACTTTGCACTGATGAAAACCTGGACAGTCGTTTTCCTCTTTAGGCCAGAGCACATGACCTCCATGACTTCCATAAACAATTTGAAATGTGGACTTGTCAGATCACACTACATTGTTCCACTTTGCATCAGTCCGTCTCTGATGAGGTCGGGCCCAGAGAAGCTGACAGCATTTCTGGGTGTTTTTGATATTCACCTTTTCCTCTAGATGGTGGAGTTCTAACTTGTACTTGTAGATAAAGAAATGAACTGTATAAACTGACAACGGTATACCAAAGTGTTCCTGAACCCAGCTGGAAATATACAAAATTAAAAAAACATCTAAAATTATGTTGGTTTTTAATGGGTGCTTCTTGAGAGATTGGAGTTCATAAGCATTCAATGTTGTTTTTTGGACTTATTGCTTAAGCGCAGACATTCAAGTCAGAGCTGTACATTTCTGACTGGATCAATTGCCTCAAAATGTTTCAAGATATGTTTATTTTGGTTGAAAACTATTTTAAGTTGCTGGCTGTTTGAAAGTAAATGGTCATCTGTGGCCTTTGGATAACTCCAGAATTACACTAAAATGTCCACCTTCAGAGGCAACATGTTGTACAAACCAAATAGGCAGGCATTCATCAGACAAAGTCACCATAATAAAACATATAACTACCTGAAGCAGTAAAGAAGAGCAAACCTTCAACATGAAATCAGAAGGTTGTTATGAAGTTTGGATGAAGAACATCTGAGTCTGAAAAACGGAAAGAGTTATCAGATGTTATGTTTGTTTTCAGCAAAAATACATTTTACCACCAACTCAAACCTTCCTCTCACACATAAGTTAACACACATAAACACAAACACACACTTTGCTCTAGTGCAGGGCCCAATCCCCCTGTCTCCCCAAGGTGTTCCTCTGGGGGGGTTAATGGACGTACTCACTCACCCTGATACTTTCCTTCTTCCCTTAAGCTCATCTTCCACTGCCCCTGCCCTCCCACTCCCCTCTTTTTTCCCACTTCACTAGTGTTTTCCACTCTAGTGGAAACAAGGAGGGGTGGGTGGCAGGGCTAAACACCAGCGTCTACAGTGTACACAGGAAAATGGGTCAGATACAAGAGTGAGGGATGGGTTGGGGGCTTCTATCTCAACCATAGAGCAGTGTACGTGATGCTAGAGGCAGGGTGTGTGTTAGTGTGTGTGCGTGTTTGGAGGTGACAGGGGTGAGCTGGTGGTGAGAGCCCTCAGGCTGCTTTCACCTTCAGGCACATGCCACTGGTACCTCTCTCTGCAAGACACACTCAGATGCTTTCAAGACAAAAACAGCCTCTGAGATCACAAATAAAAACAATAAATCAGTGTTTGGATGTTTTTTGTGTGATTATGTTTTACAGTCAAAACTGACTAAAAACTGTGAAACAGAAATGGAAGCATGATCATGGGGCTCTTCTTCAGGACATTTTTTTATTCTTTCATTAATTCGCACCAAGAACCCAAAGCACTAATTTTACCTCGAAAACAAGTAAGCATATTTTGACACTGTTTAAATCTGTTGTATACGTCTCTGTATCCGTGGGTGCCTTTGTTGTGTGTGTGAGAGTGTGTGTCTTTTGCTCGAACGCATGTGTGATGTTGATGCGTAGGAGACAGTTACGTGTTTTGGCTTACAACATGGTTGTCGATGACTTGAGTTGTCATGACGATTTTTAGTAGGACTTCACCATGGTGACCATGACTGACCACACACACACACACACACACACGCACACACACATGCACACACACACTTTTAATCCAGTTCAAAGGAGTATTTTGTTAAATATGTGAATGACACACTTTTGTCTATTTTTTACCCTTAACACACATGCAGTTCAGTCTGACCCACTTTTAGAGAGAAAACAGGCTTTTAGTCAAAATAGGCACCACACAACTGATAATTTTTAAAAGCATGTCAAAAGTGTTTCTCTACATAATAAATCAGGATGAGAATTTTAGATACTAAAAGTGTCTGCTTATTCCACAATGGAGACCAAAAGTTTGCGATATTATTTCAAATCTCACTCAGGTTCTTGTAGTTGTCCCAAACAAGGTTTCTTCATGTTCAAGTGTTTTTACAGGTGAGACCTAAAATGAGTTCGGACCACAGCAGAAAAATTATATTCATTGCCACATATCTGAGGCCCAGCCCCCCTGATACTCCTTTTTTTTAATAATTCATGTACATATAGTTGAAGATCAGCTAAAATATTACCTATAATTAAAGATAAATAATGCATGCATCTATGGATGGATGGATGGATGGATGGATGGTCAGCTAAATGATCCTACAAAGCAAAGGTCCCCAGTCAGACCATGGAACATATGGTCCCAGGCTGAAGACAAGTAAAAAGACAGAATAATTCATTTGATTACTGTTTTTGAATGATGGGGCTTGCATATTCATCATTGCAGTGTCATGATTCTACCTGTTATATTTTTGTTTTATGTTGTTTTGCTCCTTGTTCTGTTTTATTTTGTATTTGTTCCTTGTATTTTGGGTTTTGACCTCTTGTCTTGTGTCTTTGTTTTGTAACTCGTTTTGTTCACGTTTCATGTCTTGTCTTGTTCCTGTTTATTTTGAAAGATCACCTGTCTCTCCGCCTTGCTGCAGGTTTTGCTTCTTGTCACACTTGATCCTGGATTGTTCTTCCTCCTGTACTGAGCCCTCGTATTTTCCCCTTGTCTTTGAGAGTTTAAGTATTACTACTTCTTCTTCACCTTGTCCTCCTCATGTCACAGCCTGAGTGTAAGTTTTGAGTTTACTTAGTTTGCCTGCTTTTGTTTGCCAGGTCTAAGTTGTTACGTTGTTTGGTTGATACTCTTTCATTTTGCTTGTACTTTTGGACTGTGGATCCCTGTTTTTGTGTAAGTTAAATAAACAATTTTTTGTTAATCTGCATTTGGGTCTCCCTCACTTTTTGCTTTGTCCCTGGTTTTCTCTGTTCACAAATCCTGACATGCAGATTTGCAGCAAGACCAGGTTCCCTGACTCTGTCAATGCCATGATGAACTGAAAATCCAACTTCAAATGAACTTGTGGTTATTGTTGATCGGGTCCCTCGTCTTATGATAGCTATTGACTCTAGTTTTGAGCTCCTTGTACTCGGGATGCTGACAGTCAGGCGTCTTATTGGCACCTGATTGTCAGCACCTGTGAACAAGGGTCTTACTATAGTGATCAGTCCATCTTTGGTCAAGGAACTGATGTTTCACTGATCTGGATAGGGCTTGTACAAATACGGCAGCTTCAAGGTGGTGTTTTACAAAATTCAGTTGCAACATTATTTGGAGTGTGCCCTCGATATTGATAAGATACTGAGATGCAATTCTGCAACCTGTGCCAATCCCACCTGTCCACAGTCTGGGACCAAACTCTTTCCTCCAAGATGAAAACGCTCACCCCACAGAAATATATATACACATGTGTGTGTGTGTGTCCCTTTCAAAAGTTGGATTTATATATGCATATTTATTTGTAACACAGATTATTTAAAGACAAATGTTTGACTCTCTATCCAATTGCCCACATGAGATCTGGGTCACAGCTCTATCAGTAGCAGTGGAACTGGCCTTACTGACAAAATTAACTATTTTTGCCACTGCAGTGACAGAGCAGATGTTAGTGATCCACTGTAGTTACAAGGTTCTCAGGTTGGTTGACCACTCTGACCATGACTTGACGCTCAGTGGCACAAAAAGCGAAAGTCTCCCACATACTATCACCCACATACACAGGTCGCACTCAGACGTCAGCCAATCACACACAACAAAGCTCTGACATCATGGCTGACATGACAGCTAAGCAGGAACAGCTGTGTAGTAGTTACAGGCCACACCACAGCAGAGTGACGCAACAATGTGTGTGTGAGCGTAGGAGAGTGTGTGTGTTGGCATGCGAGCGCCGAATGTGACTGTAGGTCAGCGCTGCGCCTGAATGGGATATAGGACAGAGCTGGTGTGGTCAGTGTGGGAGAGATGAGTCACAAGGTCAAACTGAAGTTAAATCCAATGAGAGAGGAAAAAAATGAAGAAGAAAAAAGAATTAAGACCGTATGAGGGGGAAGAAGCACAGATAGACAGAATCAGAGTGTATGTTTTAGCCATTTGATCACACTAACATCATGTTAATCAACTTTTGACCCTGAAGCAAAGATCTCACGAACTCTGTGATGAGGTTAGCTCCATGTGTTTCCAAGCTTTGCTGTGTTACGTGTACATGTTGCGTACAGATAGTTGTGCATGAATGTTGGGCTCCACTGGGGAAAAGAGGGAATCCTGCCCAGACATTCCACGGCACAGATTCCCAAAGAGTTTCCACTACAACGAAGATACACACATACACACTCATGAATTCCTGTCTAATGGAGGATGGGAGAAGAGGAAAAACTCAGAGGACAAGGATTTGAAAGTGGCACAGCACAACTCTTTGACAGCTAATTACCACACAGTTTAATAGTGTTATAAAGAGAGGTATATATATACTCAGCTGGGCTTGTTGATATGACTGCAGCAAGCAAACTGTATGCAAATCCCTGTGAGGACACAGATATAAATGGGACTTCCCATAATGCAAAGTAAGGGCAGTCCCTCAGCTACAAAGCAGAAAATTACCTCTGCACACTAACAGACAAAACACCAAAAACACATAAACATGTAAAAAATGTTGACAGTTAAAGGTGGTAGTGCTTTGTATAAATGTAGCAAAGAGGAGTAAAATATTCTTTTAATGTTATTTTTATATATGCAAACAAATATCAGAATCCATGTCTGTTTTACTAACATTAATTATAACTCCAGTTTCCAGATAAATAAGCATTTCCCAAAATTAAGCTAAACCTAAGGAATGTTTCTGACTGTGGTAATGCTGAATATCCCCTTCTTATTTTCCTTTCCACACAAACTATTTTCCTGCATCAAATGCCAACAACACAGAATGATAGCTCATGAATGGATCCTGGAGTGTTTCAGTTACAAGAGTCTAGACAAACACCAACAAAGTCAGTATTTTGATCTTCAGTTCATTTTAGATACGATATAAAGATAACTTCAAAGAATAGATAGATGTACACCAAAAAACCCAAGAGATGTTAAAGTGAAAAAGTCATGTATTATTAAGTATTCAACATCGGCCAGAGTTTTGCCGATGTAACGTTCTATCTTTACTATAATCTTCCTCTAATTTTCATCAAGAAGAAGTACAAGATACAGAATGACTCTTTTTTTAAGGTGATATAATAATATATTGAATTAATATAAATATAATAAATATAATACAATTTCCCAGAAGCTCAATGCATTTTTGCATGTTTTTGTACTCCAAATTTCCTGTCTGGTGTAAAGTTTAACAATACTAAAGGACAAAGTATTGTATACATATATATAATTTTTTTTTCTCAATTAATTGGGCAATTAATCAGTAATTGGTATTTTTTCCTGGCAAATATCGATATCGGCCTAAAAAAATCCATATTGGTCGGGCCCTAGCATTTAGTATGGAGGATGCCTGTACAATATCGTACAAATCTGGAATCTGTGTTAATGTTGGAGGTGCCCTACTTGATCGACAGCCAGTCTTTTTCTGTCGATGGTGATTAAAAATGCATAATCAGCTGATTTAAAGGTGTAGTCAGCGATGTGGGAGAAGACGAGTGGAGGGTTTGTTTATATTCGAATTTAGACCCGCCTCCCGAAAGCTGATGGACGTGCATCGTCATGGAAACGGCCGTAGAAACTGCATAGCTGACGTAGCTAAGGAAACCCCGACTGGTCAGACAACTCGACTGCCAATATTGAAAACATCACAACAACAGTACATTTTGGCAGATTAGACAATAAGATGAATGCCTGACCGCTGCTACTGTTATGTGAAGCACCACGAAGCTAATGTTGCTTAGCTTACCTATCCAGCAAACGGACAGCGACATCCGCGTCCGATTTCAGGTCTTTCAATTGGCGGAGTTCCCTCCACTGTCGGAAACCAACACAAATGTGATCCGGCTCTTTGCTCTTTTGGTCATAGCCCTTCTTTTCCACTTTTCACTCCTCTGACCTCTTTCTTTTGGGCTGTTTTCAGCCATTGCTACCGCAACTATTGTATCTCTCTCTTACGCTAACTGCGCACGCTACGCAAACTGCGACTCCCCCTCCCCCTTCTGTCTGATCTGCGCATGAGTATGATCGCCCCCTGGACGTGGGGGGGTTTACTTTGTTTTGGTAACTCGGTCTGAGCCACAGTATTTACCGGCTGAAATTCTGAGTCAAGGCTGTATATTGAGACCAGATTTTTTTTTCAACATGCTGTCAGTGGTGACATCTTGTGGATGGAGAGGAGACATACGGTGAATTTCACAAATACTGCATTTGATTAGAAGATTAGAAGATCGCTGAGTACACCTTTAAGGTCCAAACACCTGCGGTGAACAACTCACATTGCTCCTCCCAGTTGTATACAAATCTGTCTACTCACCTGCGCCAACTGCTGCTACTGTAAGGTTAGGGTTGATTTGGAACCAGATGACTTCCTTCACACATTTTATTCAGTTAACACTGCAAAAGGTGACAATAGAGGTTAATGTTGTGAGGCAGAGGCTGAAAGCACACAACATTAACAACATCAAACTTGTTGAGTTTGGCTGTTTTAAGCCACATAGCACACATAAGCTAAGTCTCTTTGCTAGTCAAGTCTGGCAGTGTCAAACAAATACTTATAAAGTCTATCAAGGCATGCATTATCCCAAAAATCCATTGGACATGTTCCTGCAACAATCCATCTTTGTAGTGTGACTGCACGTACCCTGGCCCTGTGAGAATAATTCTAAAGTCCAGAGTAGATCAGTGCAGAGCTTCTGGATAAAGACCTAACAAGGTCAGGCAAAGAGACAGCAAAATACAAATAACGTATTACTTTGCTGTTCATTGTCTCCATGGTCGATACAATCAAGTAGCACAGACATTCTTTGGTTTATGAGGGATATACAACTGAATACCATTTGCATAACAATACTGAAAGACATCTTTAAATGCTCTTTAGAGAGGTTCTAAATGGAGAGGAAACAAAAAAGCAGTAGTCAAAAGGGCCCAAGACAGAGGCCCGTGGGGACACAGTAGGACAGGGTTTTAACAGATGATATGTAAATAGTAACCAGCCCTAAAAATCTAATTTAAAGTTTGACCTATTTAGTTCAAGTGTTCTTTGTCACTCCAAATGTGACAACAGTCCAAGAAAGAAAGAAACAAAATGAGCTGTGACTTCATGACATAAGCCCGTCACATCAAATCTGCAGCCATGTGAGAACAGAGAGGGTCTGGTTTATGTAAGGCTGAAGTTAGCACAAGTTTTTCCCTCTTCTCCTGCCACTGTCTTCTCTTCTTCTTCATCTTCTTCTTCCAACCATCAGAGCTCCCACTACCCATTCATCCAGCAGTCTGTCCGTCTCTCAACCGCTGTCCCCACTGAGCGGAGTGGGGCAGTGGAGCATTTCCACAGCCACGTCCAGGAGAGCTTCCAAGGCGTCATAGACACACACACAAACTTACAATCACACAATTGTAGTTTCACAAGCTTTCCAGATACACACACAGAAACTTAAAGCGCCAGGAATTATGTAAGTCACAGGCATACCTTATGTAAAGACCAGATACATTTATGGAGGGAAGGAACATCATGAATATGGAAAGACTTTTTTGACAGCCACACATGCACACGGACACACGGACACACACACACACACAAAACAAAAGGCTACTAGTTGTGGTCATTGTTGAGGTAATGGCTTCTGCTTACGCCATTGTGGTTACCTCATGTATTCTGTTTCTATTCCTGTCTGCTTTGAATGTGATGACTCCCCCAGTGTTTCCTCCATGTGTGGTATGCACGTGTGTGTCCACCCAAAAGCTTTAACTTGCGTATCTTGTCTGTCCATTAACACTGATAAGAAGCCAATAATAGCAGCTGTCTTTCAGGAGAGGATCAGAAACAACACGCACAGGGAAACAGATATGGAGCTCTGCTTTGCATGCGGCACTCGTGTCGGATGTTTGCAGGATGTTGAGCAGCAATTTGAATAGGAGCACCGCATATGACTGCTGATGAGATAAAAAGGGATCTTTCTCCAATGCATGTGCAGTCAGGCTATTTGGGATTATTTGTACAGAGACAGGTAAAATAAATAGGGTCATTCCTTTGTGTTGTGAGAGAGTGAGAGTGGAAATCTGCGTGCGTGGATGGTGTGGAAAGTGAGTCGGAGTCAGAGCAGTGTTTCCACAGTGGAAGTCTGTTCCTGGATAGAAGCTGCAGTGGAAGTTCCCCCTCATGGAGCGAAGGAACATAAGAAAGGAAAGAAGAGTGAGGGGAGAGGAGGAAAGACAGAGCAGAGGAAGGACTGAGTGTTGAGTTTAAAGAGAGGGCAAGGGAGAAGATGAAGAGGAGATGAACAAAGAGTTAGAGATCAGCAGAATGGGAAGCAGACAGTTAGGGGGGAGGAGGGGGCAGCTCACAAGGGTGAAGTGGGTCAGGCTAAGGTCCTGACCTGCCATTGACCTAAGTCTTGTCTGTCAACTGTCCAACCGCTCCTCTTTTGTAGAGGAGAAAGATAGATGAGTGAAAAGCTCAGAAAGAACTCCCATAAAATCTATCACCACTTAAGGTACTGTTTAGTAGTGATGGGGGATTGTTATGATATGGATACTTTTGCTGTAATTTATTCAATTTAAATCATGACCAAAGATGCAGACAGTGTTTTTTTAATATAAATGTGTTGTTTTTTTGTTATCAAGATGTGCTGTGTCAGTGGTGTGTAAATGGATATATAAAAGAGTTAGGATTTTTTTTGCAAAGGCTAATAGCCAACTTTGAAACTTTGACCATCAGTGTGTGAATGTGAGAGAAAATGAGGGTCAATGGGCAGATGTGACCTGTGATGCAATCAGTAGTTGGAGTAGTGAGACAGTCTTGAAACGCAGTATCTAAGTCCAAATCCATTTACTATTTAACAGTGTAACATACAGCCTGCACATGTATGCATGCATGGTGTTCAGTTTTGTGACCACAAACTTTGACTGGCCATTTGTGACATAAACAAGGAAACTTTTCAATGAATGCAAAAGTTGCACCAAGAAACTCTTTAGGTCACATGACTGCACTGCACGTCCTGCAATGTGACTACTGCCAATGCGGTGGTTAAAGGAAATATTAATCAGCTCTTGCGTCAACCCAGTCATAACGTGCTGCATCTATGGCAAGCGTTGATCACCTAAGCACCTCTGATACTTCCTCCAGCTTTAGATGAAGTTATCAGAAGTGCTTCCTTAACATTGTCCCTTTATATAACAATCATCCTCAGAGTCACAATGACTGAAAGTGCTGTTTCATTGATGTACTGTAAAAAGGGCAATAGAGTTACACAAATAAATGCATAACTAAAGAGCGACTGCAGGCGATGTTTATGCCAGTGTCAGAGAACCACAGTGAACCTGGAGTGGAAGTTTTTCAGTCATAGAAGGGAGCAAATTGTGATCCTCCCTACAGCTGAGAGCATACTTTCAGACATACTTTCCTTGGAGGCATTTGTTGTTTTGCAGTTAGTGTAACGCTCACATTTGAGGGACAGCAAGATGGAAGGAAAAACAAGAATTTACTGAAAAAAAAATCCTGAAAACATCTCTCGCTTCAAAGCATACCGTCTGTCATTGGGGGTGTGAAAAAAAAGCTGTAAATTTGTCAAAGTTGTAAAGAAAAAAAAAAAAGAGTTTACTTACTTTTTATTTATGGCCTCTAGGGACAGCACCTGACTCAGTCGTCCGGAAAGGACAGAGTATTTTAAAGGAGGGCAGGCTTGCACAATTTTTGAAACGTTGCCTTACAAATGTTCAAAAAAGAGCAAATCTGCAAGTAACGCCTGTGAGTCTACACAAATTAAACCCGAAACACTTTTGATTTAGGAGCACTAATGATCACATTTCCTGTCAATGGAGAACAAATGATTTGAGCAAACAGTTTCATGTTTCATATGTGTTTTATCATATCACAAATCTTAAACCACAGTCTTTCACAACAATATTAATGCATTTTCTAAATATTTAAGGTAAAATGTACAATTGGAAGAAGGGACATTTGGTCACCCCTTACAACAATATTCACTAGTCTCAAAGTCCTACAGTTTCATAGATGACAACTTATTGTCAAACAAACTTTCCAATCAACGAGTATTCCCTGCTCTAGAATCCAAAACAATAATGTCACCTGGAGAGTGCTAAAATATCCATCACCTCCCAGTGACCCCCTTTTATACATGCACAGGAGCCAGCCAGACCTGGGCTAAAACCAACTTATTTATCTAACAAGCTGAAACTTTCAAAACATTACACAACATTACAGACCAAACATTTAGACAACACAACCCTCTCTGAAGATGAGATAGTTAGGTGAATCACATCCGGTGAGTCAGAAGATTATTCAACAGAGAGAGAGAGAAGGAGAGGGAGAGGGAGATTGGTCTCCTCCGTCCCGGTGACAGAGCTGATGGTCACTCCTACTATCACCACAGGATCAATGGCACACAATCACACATACCTCACATCAACGCAATGGTGACTTATAAGGCTCAACATTTCTTTAATAATAGCCTTTGAAAGGGCACTTTGTTTTGAAGGCACCTTGGATACGTGGGGCCTATCTCTGCAGGAAAGAAGAAGAGGAAGAACATCCTTATTTTCTTCCGATGGATCAACAGATTGCTGCTTGAACTTAATTAAAAACTGCAATCTTCATGCTTTTAAACAAAAGTTCAGATTCTTAAATCTAAGGGGTCATTTACATTCCAAACTTGACCCTTCAAGAAACAGAAAGTCAGCATACAACTTAGGTTTTTTACCCCTCACCTCATGACCCATCCTTTTTAATGGAAGTGAATGTGAGGTGTTACTTTACTGCTGACAGGTTATTGTGAAATCAATCTTTATTCTTTCTTCTCTGCATAACCTCCATGATAATGCCCGAATGCTTTCTACAGCCTGGGCTATGGGTTATATTTCTAGGTTGTTCATTGGTTCAGACCATTCTTGGGAGTGTAATGTCTTAAAAAGCCTATCATGTGCTTTGTTGAGTTTCAAGAATACTTTAGAATAATTACGAAAAATTTTTAAAGATTTGAAGGTCAAAGAAAAGTCAAAGCCCTAGCTCACAGGGTCAAGGGTATTGGCCCTTGTGGGACATATTAGCATGATATCTCGAGAATGTTATGAGGATTTTTTTCTAAACATTGCCCAACTGTCAACTCCACTTTAAGGATGAGCCAATAGATTTTCGAGATCCAATGTTAGAGTCTGTGCCTTAGATCTTGTTACAACACATGTTCCTATGCTTTTAAGAAAAAATGAGCTTTCTACCCATCACACTACCACAAAACCACCTCTGCTCTCCTTGACCCACTGTCACTGCCTGGCAGCTGTAAACCTTGTTATTGTATATAACCACCTAGGAGCAGTTCAAGCTCTAGGTGTGATGTAATTTAATTTTCCAATAAAAGTTTTTTTCCAGCAATGGAGGAGCATATGCCCACCTTAGACCCACTTCCACATGAACCTTCAATAGCTGAAGTTGACCACTGTTGACAGACCATCAAAATTGTTGAAAGCACATCCCAGGGATAAATGCTGCTGTGTTCAACATAGTTCTTTGTATCTAGCAGAGAGTAAAGCTGTGCTGATGGAGTATGACGTTTTCCAGATGTTTCTGCCAGACTAATGGCCCTTTTCCACTAGCACGCCTTGGCCCTACTCTACTCGGCCCTACTTGATTTGCAGTGCGTTTCCACTGGCCTGGTTCCTCCTAAAACAAGCTAGTTTTTGTACCTACTCTGCTCTGGTTCCAAGCGAGCAGAGTTGATGCTAAAAGATGACGTCACTGACTGCCAGCTACTGATTGGTCAGGCAATGTCGTCATCAATGAGTCATAAGCGCGACGACCTAGCATGCTAGCGGTAGCTACCGTTAGCTTACCCTCATGCGTCTTCTCTTTGCAGCTCGATTGCTCTCGTCCTCGGCTTCATTCTGTTTAGCTTCCAAAACTCTCCTGTGCTTCTCAAGGGGTATTTCTTCTTACCACCTGCAGCCTTCTCCTGCTTTCCATTTTTACTCGGTCTGTGACAAAAAGCCACAGATTGTTGTGTCACGCTCAAAATGACGTCACCGCAGAGCCGCTCAGCGACACTGCACCCCATTGGGCAGGCGACTGGGGCTAATGGTAAAGCAGCACAAGGCGAGTAGAGGAGAGCCGGGTAGAGTTGAGTAGAGTAGAGTAGGGCTAATGGAAAAGGGCCGTAATTGTGGACAGATTTTTAAGTTTTGCCAACGTAGATGTTATGCATCCTTGCTTGAATTAGGGAGTCTTGGCCTAAGAGCTGCTGAACGCTGTACAAATGTATAGCAATGTCACTCAAAAATGTTATGAAAAGTGGACATATATGCCATTTAATCACATGTAGCTACTGCTGGTCTCAGAATTCTCACACCATGCCGAGAGGCAGAAAGATGTCTGTCCCTTAAAGCTGTACAACATGAACCCAGTCCTGAAGAGGAGAAGCATACTGGATGAAACAATAGACATTTTACAGCATGCATACATCTTTGTGATAAACCTGATGGACATTAAAGTCGCTCAACTTGTGTCAAATCAGCTTGACATGGCTTGAGGCGAATGCGGCTTTACAGAACCATGCCTCAATTATTTTTCTATATGTGCATGTGAATGACAAAAGAGTACCAGTCTGTCCACAGGGAGCCCAAAAACCTATCAAGCCAAACGTATTCCACGGGAGCTTTAAGTAGAAACTGGGGGGCATATACAATAGGCTTTGGGTTGATCTTTTTTTAATACAGCTATCTTTAATTATCAACCAAGAAAAGACCTTAACTGATCTGTTTGGGTTTGAGGGTTAACATTATGAGCTGGAAAGTCAAAGAAACTGGTATCAGACATCCTGTATTTGAGCTCAAGTGCATCAACTTTCTGCTTCATTTAACATGTTTGCTTTATTAGCACCATTTCAGAGAAGTTATTTAAGAAATGTGAATAAGCAGGCTAAATTTGGGCATCCTGCTTGCCTGATACTGATATTTCCCAATTCCAGGAACTTTAAGCTGCAGATCCCAGGATTACAATCAAGGCCTTTTGCAGCAGATCATTATGTAGGCCATGCACTGCAGCTCTGAGCACAGAAAGTAGGACCTTTGTGATCTCGGCCTTGGCAGGAGCCTGAGCCTCAAAAACCTCCGCTCTGTAATGTGGCCATCTGAGTGTGTGTGGGGGAGGACACGAGGAGCGTAAGTCTTCTCCAAATGATGCAAGAGGAGGTTTCTTTTTTAATATAATTGCACTTTTTGTAATTACACAAGCATGTGGGCGTTTGGATGCTGTCATGCTTACAATGAAACAGATTTTTTTTCAAATCCAATATTCCTGAAAATTATACATGACGCTGGAACTCCCTGCGAACAGCTTGCATCAGCAGCAGATTATGTCAGCACTTTTGGGCACTACACTCCCACTCAACAAGTCAGCACTTCCAGTCATGGGGAGCGGCACGCGTAAATACTCGCTCCTCAGGTATGCAGCTGGCTGAGCATCAGGAGGGAAGTCCTGATGCTCCACTTTCACCAGACCAAATCTGTCTTGTGGAAATATCTGGGAGTGTCTCTCTCTCTCGCTCCCTGCACACAGATGGCTTCTGGGAAGATCACAATGGCGTATATGTGGGTGGTTTGTCATGAATGCCAGTAGTTGCCCACGCAGTATGCGCCATGTTGTATATATTGGATTCCCGTACACAGGTAATTGTTGCGCCCAGAGTTTCAATTGAGAGAAGAGTTCAAACCGAAATGTCAGAGTTCAGATATGGTGAATCATCAGATGTGAACTTTTTGGAGGAAAAGGTCAGCGATGAGCAAGCGCCATCTTTAAGAAAATATAGCCGATATAATTCTCTTGTGTAACGCGCATCGAAAGGTTATACAACTGTGTTATCACAGTGACGCATCGTGAAGTATAGTTTCTGCAAAATAATACCACGTCGAGTTTGATAAAGAGGCTGGACTTTGAACGAAAGCACCAGGAAAATGAGAAAGACAACTACGAAGCTAAGGTTTGATTTTTACGATTTTGCTGACGTGGCAGGAAGAGATGAGGTTACTCAAGGTCAGTCCAACATGAACTGAAAAGTACATCTGTCCTGCTACAGCATAAAATTTAAAAACATATTTCACGCAGATGCACATTGCAAATTATCCTACCGTTTATCTTTTATCCAGCTTCATCCTTTTTTTTGTATTTTTCTACTTCATTCTATATTATTATTATTTTATCATCATTGATTAATCTTGAATTCTTGGAAATTCATATGTTTTGCTTGATTTTTGCAGCATCTCTGTTTACTCCCCTCCCCTCTTATGCTCAGCCTATGATGGTGTACTGCAGACATTCGAAGAAAATAAAAATAAAAAATAAATCATCTGTAAATGTTTCTAGAAAAAAAGTTAGGTCACATATGTTCTCACAAACCAAAATTCAGAATTTATCTGCTTTAAGAACTTGTAAATTTAACCCAAAGAATTGCAATTTAAAGTTTAAATAAGCTGCATGTTAAAGAGATATTAAACAAATAGTGCCACACTAAGGTATAAAAATAATGTGTGAAAATAAATTGGTCCAGATGTTGGAGGTTGTCTTGTGTCATGCCTGCGGTTTAGAGTCTGAACAAATATACTTTTTACTTTTCACGCTTTTAGCTTAGAGTCATCATATTATATTTAGCTCCATGATGTTCAAGAGAGGTTTTCATTAACTCAGGCTATTTAGATTAAACTAAATAAATAAACAAATAATAACACTGATTTATATAATAATCTTTTTTTGATTTTTCTGTTTTGTAAATTCACATCTTAGTCTTATTTCAAATGGTAATTTCTCTGAAGATCCATTACGTTTTTCTATTTTTTTCCATTTTAATTTTAACATTAATTTTACCTTGTAAAAAGATGTAAAAAGCTGGCTAACTGGACTTTCCTACTCATGAATATACATAATAATGCTTTTAATCCTTTTTCACGTCAAAGAATTTTATTTCATAATTCTCCCCAGAGAAACTTTCCAATAAAGAGCTTTTCCAATTTTCATCCATAACTTGCAGAAACTTTTGCCTTTACACTTCTATTAACTATTAAAAAGGTTTACATCATTTACACACACAACAGCAATCATATCTTACACATCAAAATAATAAAACATATCATTAGTGTACATAGTACATTAGCGTATTTTCAGATACTGTTGTCAATATATAAAACATATATGCCTGATATGTGTGTCCATATTATCCGCAAAAAGTCAAGATCAGACAATATCAGTGTTCAATGTTTTAGGTCAATATCTACTTATACCAATATTGTACCCTACAATATAATGCTTGTCTAATGGTAAAAACTGTGTGTGTAAGCTTACTTTATAGGGATTTTATCATTGAAAATACTTCAGATTTGTACAATGTGTGACTTATTTTAAGTGAATACTTGTTTGCGCAGTCGGGTAATGTTTTCTTAGATACAAGTTAAGGAGATCAGTGAAAAAAGGTTAATGAACTGCTTGCTCTAAGCAAGTATGCTTCACCACTGACAGCAAAACTCCCCAAGGTAATGAACACAAACTTGAACTTTGGCCTGGTAAACTAAGAAAAAAAAATTCAACCAAAATAAGAAGTGAAACTGCTTCTCTGTTTCTATTTCACTGACAAGTCAACACTGGAAGTGAACCTGTGGATCCCCAAAGGCAAATCTGTGAGTCACTTTTAACTTTGAGAGGTCACTTGGGGAAAACGATGACACCACATCTAAAAATTCATTTTAATCTCATACGCCTACATCATATTAAATACTAAAAGGTTGCAGGATTTTCAACAAATGTGAGTCAGATACTTAAAAAAGATAAACTTTTCAACTGCATGTACATGCAAGCTCTCATGTACTAACACACACAGCCACCGGCAAAGACGTGAGGAGACAAGTTCTCCCTAAGAGCGGACATTTGCTGTTCTCCCTCCGTGCTTTGCTGCACATACCTGAAGTTTATAAAGTGCAAAGACATTACGTCTCAGTAAGTACAAAGTCTCTACGAGGCCTTCTGAGCATTTCATTCATGCACTGAGAGAGGGGTGAGAACATGAATACCAGGCTAACAGTGTGTCTGTGTTTATTTATTCTTGGATGTTTAATCAATTAATTAATTCCAAAAGGTCAAAGTTTGAGTCCTTCTAATTCCTACATGGAAATACAAATAGTTATTAAGTCGCTGACAAATGTGGATAATTGCAATGCAAAGACAAACTGATTTTTTCAATCATCATGCAAATATCAATATTCACCGTGATAATTGACCCACTCTTATTATTACTCTGCCTCTTTGGTGTAAAGGTGAATTAATCCACTAAAATGATTTTTTTATAGCCAAAAAAGAGCATCCCCCTTAACTTTCAGCAGACCTGTTTACCTGCTAACATGCTTGAGACAGCTAGAGACAGTTGCTGCAACCACAGCCCGATTTCAAGGCTAAACTCCCTGAGCCATGTGGTTTCAGGCTGAGCTTAAGCAGACCGCAGTGAAGGATAAAGATTACTTTGTCTTTTTCCTTTCTCAAGATTTATTTAATCCAACATTAAGAGTTACTGCAAATAATTAATGTCTTTATCCTTTTACCTGCCAACTGTTTTTAACTTTCTCACGCCTTTTACATATCCATATAGGAAAACAGGCATCCAAGAACTGAGGGCCGAACGCATATTATCAAAATGAAAAAACAAAAATGTGTAATCATGTTTAAAGAGATGAAACTGCAGCAGATATCCAGCACTTAGCATGAAAAAAAATATGAAGATCAGGGATGTGAACAGGCAATATGATTCCTATTGAGATACATGGGTGACAATACGACACATTAGGATAACGCAATCCCATAAACATCATCAGAATATTTTTCACTAAAGCATACTTTCAAAATATTTTTCACATGATTAGGGAACCCATAATATCATATGCATACAATAATAATAATAATAATAATAATAATAATAATGATGAATAGAATAGCACAAAATCACATTTTTCGTCATGGTGGATCCAGACGCTGATCTGGATCAACACCAAAATTTAATCAGTTCTTCCTTTTCCCATGCTGAACATTTCCTGAAATTTTCATCTAAATCCATCCATAACTTTTTGACTTATTTTGTTCACAGACAGACAGACAGACAGACAGACAGACAAACTCTCCCGAAAACATAACTTCCTTGGCGGAGGTAATAATAATAATAATAATAATAATAATAATAATAATAATAATGATAATGATAATAGCTCATGGTCCCTACAAAATAGAAAAATGCTTTTGTCTACCCCAGAGACAGACTTCATAGCAACAAATGCAACAGAGAGACCGAGGGTCACATAGCTGAATGTCTGCTGCAAATAGTTGCTGCTCTAAAATGTGAATTAAAGTAAATTATTGAAAAATAAAATATCATGACACTGCCTTAAAAATATCGATACAGCACTGCAACACAAAATAATGTGATACATTGGTGTATCAGTATTTTCTTAGTACCCCAATAAAGATGCTCCAGCTGTTAGTGGCCATTTTCCCCCTGCAAATAAAAATGGATATTTTTTAAATTTCAGGCTCTGAGTGTTGTTCATGATGACTCACTGTAACACTGCCATGAAGATGACAGAAAGCAGTCAGTTGTGTTTTGCTGATACCCAGGATTTAAACTTGAAGAGGTTTAAAAGTAGGGGGGAAAAAACTCATAAACCAGCGAAACTCAACAATGCAGAATGGATTACAGAAAATTATTCAGTACAGAGAAATGGGGAAAAAATGTCAGTAGGGATATAATGACAAAAACAGTAACACTGGAAGGAAATAGCTGCACCTTCTTGCTCTTCTATTCTGAGATTTTAGGAAGAGAAATAACACCTTGTCTATGCCTGCGTGTGACATTACATCTGTTTTATGAGTACCGCACTTTAAATTTTGATAATGTATGACTTACGTGAACTTACATTTTATTTACAGTGAGGCACAATGTTTTTGTACAATGTTTATTGACTTACTTTCATATTGTTGTGTCATTATTTTTGCTCTTTTTTAGGTGGTAGATTATTACGGTGGCCACTGAGGGCAAACAGCCTACAACATCTCAATGCAAACCAATGAAAGGAAAACAGCTTCATGAAAAAAAAAAAAAAAAAACATTCAAGCACGGAAACACATGCAAAGATCGAAACCAAAAACAAACACAAAAACGCTGTGCAAATGTAATACTGAGCTGCATGAATAAAAACAAATGCAGTAAAAGCCAACACACTGCAGTTAAAAACAAAACAAAGCCCAAAACAATCCAAACCCCCCGAAAACCTGCAAGAGCAGAAACACAGCATACCCGAGTAAAACGACAGAGGTGCTCCAGGTCTGCAGGGGCTGGGTGGCAGGGAGAGTGTGTGTGGGAGAGACAGACGAGCTGATCCATGATCATGTGTGACTGAATCTGGAGCAGCCGGGATTTGGACTGAAGTTACAGCTTTGCTTCTCTAACATTGTTTTCAATGTAAAGATTTGAAAAACATGTTCTAATTTTAGGTATATAATGGTATGATGTTAAATTATTATCATATTGTACATTGCTGCAGCATCTTGCAGAGCCGGAGCACTTCGTTGTTGGACTTTGTTATGCTGCGCTTCTGCTTTTGCGGTTGTTTTTTGGGGTTTCTGGGCTTTGTTGTTAAGTTTCAAACTTGCAGCACGTTCCCCATTAAAGCATGTTTTTTTATTCTTGCGGCTGGATTATAATTTCTGTGTTCATGTTTCGTTCTGACCTTTGGTTTTGTTTTGTTCTTGATCTTTTGAAGTGTCCTTGAAGCTTTTTTCCTCTTATTGAACTGCATCAAGAAGTTGTTGGTCAATTGCCTTCATCAGCCACAGTAATTCGCTAAACGTGTTGCAGCAACTTGATGTGAGAACTGTTGATACTAATTAGAAGCCTGTTAACATTAGTGTGACTATTTCTTAATACGCGTGAATGATCCATGAATTTGAATGTTATCCTTTACAAAGTAAATAGCCTAAATATCTTTACAAAATAAATAAAAGACATGAGTGTTACAGTCTGAAAATATGCTCAAATAATGCCACAAACTGTGATGACTTTTTAAAAAATATATATATCCCAAAATGATTACATTCTGATCTCTCACAAGAAATGACTGTGTGAAGACTTTGTAAAAGAAGAACTGAGAGCATAACTGTTTGCATTAGACTGCATTACATAAAATGGAGATTGTGTGTGGAGTGAGCAGGTAGAAAATGAGTCGAGTGTCCCCTCAGAGTGGGCCGGCATTTGAAAACTATCAAATACTTATAAAAGTATCAGCAAGTGTCAGCAGGGGGGGATAGCCCAAACAAGGAAACTTTCCACCGCTGCCCACGGCTGTGACTCATTCAGAAATGCAACCACTTGTTTATCTGTAAGTGTTAGTGTGTGTGCGTGTGTGTGTCTGTGTGTGTGTGTGTGTGTGTGTGTGCATAGCCCCGTGGTCACTGTTTGACCCGGGGTGACTTTTAGCCACCGCAGCAAAAAGCGTCACTGGTCGTGCACGTTTTGAAACGCCCCATACGCTGATTAAAAAGTCACACACACGCACACACACATTCTGCTCAGTGTTGAATATCTAAAGGGCGACAAAGACACTGACTCAGCCCGAGAAATGTCATCACTTCTTTATATGAAGTAAGCCTGAGCTACAATTACAAACTGTCAGGCAGATACCTGGGTTTGAAGCTGTGGGAGTGGAGCGAGCGGAGGTGTGCAGGGCGTTCAGCCAGACAAAATTATTGGACGGCTCCGCAAAGCCAGGCCAAGATGAGCAGAGCTAAAGGGCATTTGCTTCTCACACAATCACCAATGTACTTCTACCAAACTGCTATTGATACACACCTTTGCATGCAAACAACATTCCACAGTTGGACAAACACCATTCACAAAATAGTTGGACAGTGTGCAAAATGAGATTAAAGACAGAAAAATGAGATTTTCAAATACTTTTCAAACTACATTTGGCTGTCCAGACATTTGATGTTGATAATTTTTCTTTTTTTATTATTTATAATTTTATTTTCAAAGTGCACCTATTTAATATTTGATATCTGTAATATGTCCCAAAAACAGCTGAGACAGGAGCATGTCCAGTCATGTGCTACATCACCTTTTTCTAACAATCCTCCATGAACACGAGGAACTGAAAACAATAATTGAAATATTGGAGGCAGTATACTCTGTGTTTATGGCTTGATGTCCATCTTTGGCTGCACAGTAATGGGACATGTCCCTTGCCATATTTTGTGCTTCATAACATTTTCAATAGGAGACAGGTTTGGATTGCTTGCAGGTAAAGTTAATATCTGCACTCTTGCTTTTTTAACTGCAGAACCATGCTTTTTGAACTCATGCAGAATGAGGCTCAGCATGGTCTGGCTCAATTGAAGCAATGCTCTAAAACCTGATTGTACCGAAAGCTATTAATGTTTTCACAAAACCTTATCAAAAACAGGTCGAAAGGGGTTTTAAATAAACACTTTTCTGGTTTATTTGCATCATACATAACACCAAAACTTTATGAGGACTAGAATTTTTAAGTTTAAAGGATTTTTTTTTATCTCATTTTGTATCTCAAATCTGTTTCTTCTAATCCATCCAGAGCTGTAGCTTCTGTTGCTTTGAGCCCTCCCATCACAGTTTCCACAATAATCTATGTTTTTAACTCCACCAGGGAGGTTATGTTTTTGCCTGTGAATGACTGCCTGTTTGTTTTTTAAGCAAGATTACACAAAAGAGACGAGACAGATTTTTGCTGAAATTTTCAGATTTGGGGAATGGTCTATTTAAAAAAAAAAAGATTTTAAACAGGGCAATACAGTACATTGTTTTTCACTAAAACATCAATACTGCAGTACCTAAATACTGCATGTAAAAAAAACACTTTCCGATCAGATTTTTTTTAACGTAAACCATGGTCTCTGTAAAGTGAGAAATAAGAATAATAATAAGAATAATAAGAATAATAAATGTGAAAAAGAGACAAAGAGGAAAATGGTTGAATGTCGACTGCCAACTGGCAGCCCGTGTCTGGACTAAAATACAGAATAAATGTTCAGTTTTTATAAATTGCCAAAAACAAAATGCAAAAAATGCACCTAAATATTGTCACAGTATTGCCTCAAAATATTAGGATACATTGGTGAAGCAAAATCTTCTCTCATCCCAACCTTCAAGTTTGTGCAAGTTACCCATGCCATGGACATCAACAAACCCAGACACACCGTCAAATGCTGACTTTTAAGTTTTGGTCCACAATGACCTGAATAGTCATTTTCCTCTCGAGCTAAGAGTACTCAGTGACCATGATTTCCAAAACGTATTTAAATTTGGGCTTGTCAGATCACATAACACTTTTCCACTTTATGTAATTTCATCTAAGGGTCATTTGAGCTTGGGCTAAGAGACTGAAACCACATTTGTAGGTAACAATAAGACAACATAATATCCATAAGGTATCCAAAAGGTCACAGGCATTCATTGTTGGTGTTTTTTTTTTTAAAGTGCAGAGATTTTTCCAACGTCTCTGACTCTCCTGATAAAATTATAAAATTTAGATTATTATTTTTTTCAAATCGTTGCAATTATTTATTGAGGGGCATTGCTCTGAAACACTTTTACTTGTTACCTGCTCACTCAGGGAGAATGTCTCACAAACACTGGTTGTGAATTGTCCTATGTTACAATCACCTGTTACCAATCAACTTAATTGTGGATATTCAGGATGTGTTTAGCATTCCACATCTTTCCTTATCTTTCTTGATCCTGGCCCTGCTGCTTTCAGAACACAACACAGTCAAGAAATTAAAAATGTCACCTTTCCAGAAAACAGAGTTTATCAGTTCAACCATTCAAATGTCTTCTTTTGTTATACTCACATTTAACATAATGTCCTCACAAAAATGGTGGTCTGGTTTAAAAAAAATGTGTGATTTGAAGCCTTTATGGTATATCATTCTTTTTATGGAATGGTTTCATTTGTTTTTAATAATGCTTCGCTTGCTTTTTTTAATGCAACACTTTGTTGTGTGTCAGCCATGATCATATTCTGCCTGTTTTCTGGATCTGAACACCCGAAGTAGGGGAATCCTGTGACATTTCGACACAAAATGTTGAAACTATATCACACATTACAGAAACACAAATACATGTTCCTGTTTTAGGGATCTCCTTGAAAATGGTATTTAAACAACTGCCTACACAAAGTTGACTCATACACCCATTGCTCACATATTTCCACACACCATCTTCAAAAACAACACCCACGCACACTTAATTTCATCACCGGCAGTTAAGTTGTAAACTAAATACCTGCAATAGTGGCACAATTAGTCGCCTTGTTGCGTCCTTATACAACAGGTCAGTGGCTGTCTTCGCAACCTGCAGCTGGACTGATTAAACTGATCGTCATTTTTTTAATAAAATGATTGACATTTATAACAAACACCAAATTATTACTGAGTCAGAGACAAAGTCAGACTTGTATCTTGTGCAAATCCCCATTGACAAACCTCCGGACCTTTTTGATTTGATGTGATTGTTAAATTCGGAGATTTTTTTTTATTCCAATGAGTTCAAAATCTCTGGTGTTTTAAAGTTTTCTACTTATCTGTTGTAATTTGGGTAAGTATCACACTGAGAAAGAAATTAGTCTGAGAGAGAACACAAAAAACAGAACCAACGATTCAACCATGTATGTTTGATAGAAACTACAATAGTTTGTTGAAAAAATTATTGTCATGTTTTATTCCCTCAATTTTTGAATGACCCTATGACAGCTTTTTATAGCTACATATTATTAAAACAATTGGTAATAGTTTAATATAAGAGAATATTAGTCAAAGACCTGTCCTGCCCAAACATGAGAAAAATCCCCCCTCTCAGAATCAGAAATACTCTTTTAATCCCCAAGGAGAAATTCAATTGTTTCAGTTGCTCATATACACAGTATAGGGGTAGAAATATCAAAAAGACATTAAAATAGATAAGAGCATAAAATTAAAATAAAATAAAGATAAAATAAAAATTAAATGAAATGATAAGTTAAGTAGGTCAGTTTCAACATGCAGAATATTTAAGGAATATCAATTTCCTTATGAAGGAAAAATAAGTAAATTGCGTAGAAGTGAGATTATATATAAGGCCAAGGAATTCACACTATTAACATTCACAATATTTACAACATGAAAACATCTCTCCCCCTGTTGTTCGGTATATCTTTCAGAAATTGTGTGCTAATACAGTTTATTTGCCCCATATCATGTAATTAAGGGATATGATCCGTCCTCTAAATGAGAGGCACTCCCTGAGCCAGGTGTTTGTTGAGCCCACAGCCAGCCCCTTTGGAAGAATCATGTCTTTGCATGTCTGTGCAGCCACAGTAAACGTTAAAGCACAGGCAGCTGAGGCCATATTTACTTCTTTAGAGGCATGTGGTTTGACGCACCTCATGATCATTCGCACTACAACTTCTCCTCTACAACGGATGAAATTTAGCTATTGTGCTAATTTCGGCATTTTTAAAGTGACGTGTATTACAAAATTGTTGATTGATATGCACTGTCCCAATCAAATAACTTAAAATTTAATTAAATTGTAAAAATCCTACATCATGTACAAACTCAAACCAGTGAAGTTGGCACATTGTGTAAATCGTAAATAAAAACAGAATACAATGATTTGCAAATCCTTTTCAGCCTTTTTTCAATTGAACACACAGCAAAGACAAGACACTTAACCTTTGAACTGGTAAACTTTGTTATTTTTTGCTAATATTAGCTCATTTGAAATTTGATGCCTGCAACATGTTTCAAAAAAGCTGGCACAAGTGGCAAAAAAGACTGAGAAAGTTGAGGAATGCTCATCAAACACTTATTTGGAACATCCCACAGGTGAACAGGCTAATTGGGAACAGGTGGGTGCCATGATTGGGTATAAAAGCAGCTTCACTGAAATGCTCAGTTATTCACAAACAAGGATGGGGCGAGGGTCACCACTTTGTGAACAAATGCGTGAGCAAATTGTCCGACAGTTTAAGAACAACATTTCTCAACCAGCTGTTGCAAGGAATTTAGGGATTTCATCATCTACGGTCCGTAATATCATCAAAAGGTTCAGAGAATCTGGAGAAATTACTGCACGTAAGCGGCAAGGCCCAAAACCAACATTGAATGCCCGTGACCTTCGATCCCTCTGGCGGTACTGCATCAAAACCGGCATCACTGTGTAAAGGATATCACCACATGAGCTCAGGAACACTTCAGAAAACCACTATCAGTAACTACAGTTCATCGCTACATCTGTAAGTGCAAGTTAAAACTTTACTATGCAAAGCCAAAGCCATTTATCAACAACACCCAGAAACGCCACCGGCTTCACTGGGCCCGAGCTCATCTAAGATGGACTGATGCAAAGTGGAAAAGTGTTCTGTGGTCTGACGAGTCCACATTTCAAATTGTTTTTGGAAACTGTGGTCGTCGTGTCCTCCGGACCAAAGAGGAAAAGCGTAAAATACAACAATGGAACAACAACTTAAGCTGTACATCAAGCAAGAATGGGAAAGAATTCCACCCGGAAAGCTTCAAAAATTGGTCTCCTCAGTTCCCAAACGTTTACTGAGTGTTGGTAAAAGGAAAGGCGATGTAACACAGTGGTAAAAATGCCCCTGTGCCAACTTTTTTGCAATGTGTTGCTGCCATTAAATTCTAAGTTGATGATTATTTGCAAAAGAAAATAAAGTTTCTCAGTTCGAACATTAAATATCTTGTCTTTACAGTGTATTCAATTGAATATAAGTTAAAAGGGATTTGCAAATCATTGTATTCTGTTTTTATTTACGATTTACACAACGTGCCAACTTCACTTGTTTTGGGTTTCTACATGAACACTGCATATGAGAGGCATTTTCTGTTATTCAGACAAGACAAAGCTTTCAAATGAGCGAGTTGTCAAAAACTAGCATGCTACACAAACATACCTAATTCACATAATTAAAGTTGACAGGGGAAAGATTTCACCTTTAATGGTAGCCCTGCATACCAAGACACGTTGTTCTCTCTCACATGGATGTTGTAAACTAAAACTCACAAGATTTCTATATTAAAAAATATATATATTCAAATGTAGGTTCTAGTAAATTCTTAGTGTTCAATGCACTCTGGGAAGTGTTTGTCTTTTCCACATGTTAACAGTGAACTCACCTGGATCTACAGTTTTTTAGTAAAACTTACATATTTTTAACCTTTAACTCACCAAATATAAAATAAAACAGGCTTTAATGATAGCACTTTAAAGAAAAAGATTGAGGAAAAAAGAATACGTAACCATCAGCATGAACACCAAATGTGCCGAAACCCTGTTCACTCACAGGAAAGACAGAGAAAATGTAACAATCGAGCAGTTTGCTTCAGTCTTTAAAAAAGAGGAGCCAACATGGAAGTTCCCAAATCTCGAGTTCCACAAGTTTCATGCTAATAATTTCTTGTTATGTAGAGTTGGGGATATAGCCAACAAATTTCTGACAGTGTCAATGTTGGTCAGATATCCCCAAGTCACCCCTCAATATGTCAGTGGGTTGAACTGGAGGTAGGTTGAGAGGGCATTTAAAATATAGGTCCACAAACAAAGGAATGCGCACTCTGCAATAACTAGGAGCGTAGAAAAAGAAAAAAGAACCCAAGAAATCCAGAACGAACCATACACGGATTCACATTCTGCTGACCCCTCTTATGTCTGTCCACGGCTCCGTTGCTCACAGCAGAATGTGAGAATTCTTGTTCTACGCTCCTAGTTTTTGTAGAGTGCGCATTCCTTTGTTTGGTCATCCGCTGCTCCGTGAGGCACCCGTAAGAGTATCATAGAAATGCGAAGTAGTACTGTTTAGGCTATAAACATGTGCTAAATGATGTCGTTCGAGTAAATGGTGGACGCATTACCGCTCAGGACACTTGGATTACAGCGCACGAGCAGTATGGAGGAATATTGCCGACTTTTTGTGGACTTTTTGTGGACTTTAAGGACACTGTTTGTTCGGGCTCTGACCGAAGTCATGATATCAATATCAGTGGACAGCGAGGATTCCCCCAGATCTCCGGCTGCATCCTAGATGTTCCAAAACTACTCCACAGTGTTGTTCAGCATGAGGGTGAGTAGAAAATGAGGCCAAATCGTTGTTTGGGTGTAGTATTCCTTTAATACAGCTAATGGCACTCTGGCATCTTCCAATACTTTCTACAGTCAATGACCAAAACCTGACAATGGAGCTTCATCCATCTGCTCTCCTGGACCAACTCTACACGTTTGAGGCACAAGTTACAGAATCACATCTATGTTGAAAGTGTTGTTTTAACACTGCACATGACAGCATGACTGGGCCATCTTATCTCAAAGTGTTTGTATTTCAAATTTCGGAGTTCTGTTAACTTACTGCAGCTAAATAAATCTTATTTCCTGATCGTGCTCCTTCAAATCAAATGTCTTATTTAAAGGAGACATATCATGCTGATGCATGATTTAATACTTACATATAATATAATAAATTTGAAAACAAGACCTTACACCCCCTTAGTTTTCAAAAAATGAGATATAGGGCTCTAATTTCGTGGCGCAGCGCAGAGGATGCAAGCCTGGCGCACCCCGCACAGTGTTAATTTCGTCCGGCGCACCACCGTGCACTGCCAATTTGACAATTTGGTAGACCGTCTGCGCAGAGATGGGTGTGACGGCGCACCAGGGGGAGTTGACGGCGCACCAGGGGGAGGTGTCAACAGATTCATGTTGGCGCAGTGACAATTTTGTGCCAAAAACAGTGCAGAAAGTGCGCTGAAAGCTCGCCAACTCTAACCTGGTCTATTCTCGGCGCAAAGCGGAACGCACCCTCCACAGCTGTAATTTTAGTGACAGGCGCACATGTGCGCACACGTCAACAAAGCCTCAGAGGCAGGTTTCCAGAGTGTCAGGCACATTTTAATGCAATAAACAATCACAGCAATCACTATTTAATGTAACCGTCTGAACCAGCATATACATTTATATCTATATTAACTGTCCAGTCACATCTGATGTCGGATTAAAGCCGTTTGTCATAATGGAATCTTAACCTGACGGCAGCTGGAAGTTTGATGCACATCTTACAGGTCAACAATAAACAGCCTTAACATCTGATACTGAGTAAATATCTGGCTTCTCTCATTTCATTAAATTCAAAGAAAAGAGGGAGAAAAAAGACGAAGAAAAAGGAGATAAAATAAATGTATGTCACTAAGGATTTACCCGTGATTTCCCATATTTCTCTGTTTTAGTCTTTATTTTTAACGTGATCTAAAAAGATGGAGTACATTATTGTAAGAAGGATGTGGCGGAGACACCGGGAGAGTATACAGTATATCACTGAAGGCTCTGCTATTTGGCGATGACAAACCAGGAGTGCAGGGGGATCACAAGCATTATAAATGGATAAGCCATCTGCGGTGTAACTGTCTCTTAATTTTGTGCTCCTATAATGACAAAGGAACAGATTACATCTGTTCTGGGAGCTGGCCCACACGGTGACACGTAGCCGATGCGCGCCCCGATGGCCAGTCTGTTCTCCCAGCTGCTGAATGACAGCAGCTCTGACCGTCTCCAGCAGTGGGGATCATTCAGACCAATCAGACGCTGCGCCTCGGCCGCAGCGCATTTAAAGGCGAGGAGAGGCGCTCATTTGATTGGTGAAGACAGCAATCGGCTGTGTTAATCCCACTCACGTCTATTCTCCTCCTACTCTGACATTTGCATGGAGAGGCAGAGACGTGGGCGTGGACGCGCTCCTCTGCGCCCCTCTGCGCTCCTCTGCGCCCCTCTGCGCTCCTCTGCGCCTTGAGTGCGCCTCTCTTGGCACTGCAGGGCAGGTGCGCCCGCGCTTGCGCCTGGTCTACGAAATTAGAGCCCATTGTATTTTTTCGGACATCCTAGAACAAGATTTGATGCCTCTGAAAATAGGTCATTGCGAGATGTCCGCGAGATTTAAATCGTTGTGACGACACGAGGTACATTTCTTTTTATTGGAGTAATCTGATGAAACACTTCCTCCTCTGTGATGTCCGTTAGCCACAAAACCGTCACCGAGGAACACATTCGTCCAGCAGCAGTATGTAGATCCCTTGCTCACACTCACTCATTACCAGCTCTGGCCTGTAAGGGGACTCAATATGCGGTCGCTGCTTTGAGCCTGCTGGAAAATACAGTAGAAGAAGAAGGACAGGCTGGCTCTACCCCCGATAGAACTGACCAATCAGAGCACAAAGGGCTGTGACGTTGCGAGGTAACTTTAGGTCAGCCTGGAAACTGAGTGTTTCAACGAGAGCTTGATAATGGCCTGAGAATGCTATTGTGGGGCAATGAAGGAACTAAATGACTTGTACTGAGGGCAGAAATGCTTTACAGGCATCCTAGTCTGGCATAGTGAAAAGGAGAAACAAGCATGATATGTCTCCTTTAATGATGGTCCAGTCAGAAGTAGAGGGGGTCTTTGAGAAACCACCAAAAGTTTAAAGGTACAATGTCTTTTATAATAGTTACTGTGGTCAAAACACACTTTCATCTGGTAAGATGTTATTTTTTGTTGTCTGACACCACAACAAACCAATCCAGCCTCAACTGAAATAAAAGTGAAAGCACTAGTTTCTGCTAGAGGCAGAGGAGTAAGAGTGTTATTTTCCTTCACGCATCACTCTGGTAGGTTAACTCATAAAGCCCGTCCACCACTGGGATTGCTGGAATGAGCAAACTCATCCGATATTGCATTTAATCACCAGCATTTAGCTGCTGACTTATTTTTAGCCCTGGAATGAGTGCTTGGTTGGCAAAACAACATACCAGTTGAAGCAAAGGGAGTCAAGTACTTTTGTATATTTTAAGTGCAAGGTGAAGAGACTATGCATAAGAAACTCAAGGAAATTACAGTTAAAATTATAAACAGAAAAAGGAAAAGGGGAGTGACAGAAAAAAAAGTCTTTTGGTTTTAATCAATAAAACAGTTACACAAAAGACTCATTGTGGTTTCGTGTTTAAAGGGACTGTGAGGAGTTTCTAAGTAATTACAAAAAAGTGTCACTTTCAGACATATGCCCGATATATACACACTTTAAGATGAGTTTTATAGCTTCAAAATAGGTTATCTATAAATGCTATTCCTTAGCCTTCCGGTTGGGTCGGACAAGGCTGAACTGGCCCGGATACTCAACTTCAGGAACAAGACAACTAAAACTAGAGCAAATTTATATTATTTTATTATTTATATTACATGTCTTAGAGCACCGGGCTGTAATAAGCCATATATAGCCGGCTACAAAACTACGATACTAAGTTTTCCAAAATTTGCTTGTTGTCACACATCAAAAACTACCGCTACATAACTAGAAAGAGATACATTACCTCGTCGCTTTGCATCCTGTAAGTTGTTGAAAAAAGAAGTTGTAAAGCAAAGCAGAGTTCTGAGCAAGGTCCGAGATGCATTCATTAGCATTACAACAAATACACGCTTTGGATAGCACACGTCTTGTGGTGCGTCCCAGTTGTAGTCAGAAGTGGGGATTTTGAGTTCCAAGTAGGAAACTGCAACTGGAACGTCCCCCAAAGTCAGAATTTCCTACTGGGAACTCAGTGAAACCTCGCCACCCCCGAGTTGACAATCAAAGATGGATGCCCCCAGTGTGAACAGTTATTTAGCTCCTGTAATAATCAATTTATTTACACTTCTGACTGGGGTGTGTCGCTCTAGATCAGCTGTTTACATAGTATTTAGACTTATACTTACAAAAATGTTGCCATAGTGATAATCACATTCTTCATGTGATATTTGTGAACAACAATGCAGGCATGCTAACAACAGCTAACAATAGCCTGGTAGATCAGCATGTTTTTTTCCGACTTCAACTGGAACGCTGATAACTCTGAGATGATGTCACTCCCAGTTCCGAGGTTACTGTCACGCAGCATTACGACAGTCGCCGCGCGTGCTCATGGGTAGCAGAGTCTTTTACGTTGCCGGTAATAGATTCTCCTCACAGTCCCTTTAAAACAACTCTGTTCTCAATAACAGTGCTTAAGCAACTTTATTGGACAGCATCAGTGTAAATTTTATGCTACAGCTGCCCTAAATTAACAGCACGGATAATTGCCAAAATCACTTTTTATGTTTCTGCAATGGTTAGTACACCAGTATGTAAAAGCTTCTTCACCAAAATGACATTTTTTAAGCTAAAATATAGCTGTTGTTGTTAAAATGTTGTTTAAAATGTACTGTTTTACAACAAAAAAACTTAATCATTTCTTGATTAAGATGACAAATCATAGTTATTTACTATTCCAGCTCTTCGTGATGCTGCATGGTTTTCTTGTTTATATGACAGGTGGTCTAATAAATTGCACTGCATATTATGTAATCCCCCTGTTTTAAGAAGTGCTATGCAAATAAAGTTATTATTATTACGATGTGTTGGAGACAAATTTTGTATTTCCCTTTCAAGGGTCTTTAAATGTTTGTTTTGTTTTTTTTTGCTACATTATGGAGACTTTTACTATGTGTTAATTGCAATGTAGATTAAATTGTGGTTAAGCACACATCCCTAGGAAATAGGATCCTGCCCTGCACTGATCAATGCAGCAAGGGAGCAACATAAGTTAAGATAATCCTACCTCAGGCCTCATGGGTGAAATCAAGTGTTGCAGCAGCACAAATTCATAAGAAAATTGCAATGAGAATATTAAAAAAAACAAAGAAGAGCAATAAAATAAAAAGTGAGTCAAAGGGTGTAAGAAACCATCTAAGTTCAGCCAAAAATGTACACAAACTATCACTATAACATGTAAACATTTCTGAGTGCAAACTGCCTCCTCTGTTGTCCCTCTCTGTCACTGTGAACAGGATGTTAATAAGGAATCTTTACATTTGTCTTGGTGCTCAAAGCACGTTATGTTTCTCTTGAGTCAACAGTAGCACCTTATGGATCCACCATCACACTCGTGGGATCCTCACAGTTCAGAGCTTGTCTGATCTGTGTGTACCTTACATGTATGATGGTCCATCCATCAACAGCCAAAACCCCCACAATTCAAATCTGACTTTTAATACCAATGCACAGTTCCTGTGGTGTCTCATTAAACAAGGCATGACTAATGCCAGCCTCTCAATTGAAAAGAGCCTCAGAATGACAAAGTTCCTCCTCCGCGCATAACTGCAGTCTGCTAATAATGGACGTATCTGCCTTGTCTGCAAGACAGCATATAGCATGTGAGGAGAAGGCATGTTCTATTCTAACACTGACAATTTAATAAAGGAGTCAGGCCTATTTCAGGAGCATTAAATCACAAACCTGGACCATTAAAAACCTTCACTCCATTTCTAAACTACAAGCATGCTATGGAGATGCTATACACAAGCTATAGAGCACCAGCTTAGGACCAATCACCAGAGATTCCTACGAGCAAGATTGCAATTTTCATGCATTCAAATGGTATGAACATGCACTGGCTGCCCTGTGAAGAAGCATGCCGCGTCCTGCCTCACATCCACCTGCTGCTTCAAAAGCATATATGTGTTTGTACATGTGTGTGAGCGAAGGTCATATACTTATCTTTTCATATAGTTCTTAAAGAAGCTTCTGAATAAATGCTTCAGGAAGGATATGTGAGCTAATGTAAAGAGAGAAGCATCAATAAGGGACTTGGTGCTCTTTTGACTTCACAGCACTGTCAGAACAAGCAGTGTCAGTAAAAAGAAAAACAATCAAATAAATCCTTTCAAGTGGAGACGCATACATTGTATTTTTGCTGATTTTGAATCACTGTAATACAGTATCTCTTCTACGCTTAACTTTCCTATCACATTTATTGTGATAATTTTGAATTCTGCACAGAATAAATAGCCTTCATTTTTACTAATATTTTCTAAATAAAACCAACAGCTTTGCAAGGTGGTTCCCTGAAACAAACCTGAAAAGGTGCTTAAAGTAAAAACAGAATAAAAACCATGTGCAAACAAAAATCAAAACTAAAATCAAGTTCATGCAGCCCTCTTAAATTGTTTAGGAATAAGGTGAAGGAACATGATTGCTGGTTTGACCCCCACACAGGCATCGTCTCCTCGTGCCTGTGTGGGTTTTCTCTGAACACTCTGGTTTCCCCCAACAGACCAAAAACATGCTCAGTTGTTAACTGACAACTCTAAATTTCCCTTGGGCAATGACTGGCTGTCTCTCTCTATGAAGATGATTAACTGATGGCCAGTTCAGGGTGTGCCTTGCCTCTTGTCCAAGGTCAGCTGGGAAATAGTAATGTGTCATGCTAAAAAGAAGCGGCTCTGAGAGACGATTCTTTGTAGAGCATCAGAGGAGCCGGCTCTCACTGAGTGAGAGTTGGCTCCCAGTTTTCTCCTTTAGCTGCTTAGCTCTCACAGTGCTCAGTTCACGGTAGAACTTTGTTTTGATTGCCAGCATAGCGGCCAACTGGACAATCACGTAAGGATATAGGAGTGAATGAGAGCAGACAGCAGTGAGGACAATGTGAGGGCATTGTGCTGTCATGTAGTATAACTATGAGTGACTCAAGAACGAAGCAGCATCTGGCTGCAGTACAAAGAAATTTGTAATAAGACTGGTTTTATAACAGAATTACTGCACAAAATTAGGCAATAATAAAGTTTTTTTTTTTTTAATGTATATTTTTGGGCATTTTGTGCCTTTATTGATAGGATAGAGACAGTTGATAGGATTGTGAAAGGGGGAGAGAGAGTAGGGGAAGACACTCTGCAAACTGGTCACAGGCGGGATTTGAACCTGGACCGGCAGAAGCATGTACATGGCGTGCTACCACTACGCCAAACCGGCACCCCAATAATAAAGATTTTAATAAAAACACAAATAAGTTTTCTACACAAAAAAACTATAAATTTTTACGTTAAGGTTACATATAGGGCTTCAATACATCCTAGATGAAGAGCCGTCTGGGAGCCAAAAGAGCCAGCTCTCTGAAAAGAATTGAACTTCCCATCACTACTGGGAAAGGCTCCAGCACCCCCACAACCCAGAAAAGGTTAAGTGGTGAAGTTGATGGATGGGTGGAGTTGCCTGAGACAATCTTGGGCCTTGTTCACCCAATACTAATCCACAGGAAATTGAATAATTCCTAGTACGTATTTTCAAAAAGGCCAAGTTCAACATTTTAAGAACAACCATTGTGGACACAGGTTCACTAAAAGAATCAAACGTGATGTTCCAGGCCCGTAGTTTGCAGTGTGATTTTTATGATATAACATGGGCATGAGCAAATACTCATCCTGAGTGTATAGAATAGAATAAACCTTTATTCGTCTCACGCGGGGAAATTTACACCAGTATAGCCAGCTAAATAATAGACAACAGACTTCAGACAACAAATAGTCAGCACCGAATCTACAAGTCAGTCAAACAAACACATTTCTCTTTCCATAAAGGCACATGGTCTTGGTCAAACACTCAAAAAAGAAACGCAGCCACTCGCCACTGGTGACCACTGTGGCTCAGCCAACTGCCTTGTTGCCCTTAAAGGTACAGTGTGTATTATTAAATGCTAAAAATTGAATATATTATTTAAAATTATATTTAAAGTAGTTTCTAATCAGCCTTAAATAATTAATGTTTTGTTTTCGTTACCTTAGAAAAAGTCATTTATATCAATCTAGGAGTGGGTCGCCCATTTATGGGGGCCTCCATCTTGCGTCGCCATCTTTTCTACCGTAACCCAGAACGGACAAAAATACGCTTTCGTGTTTTTTTTCGACGTCTACCGGAAATGCACAGTTGTGAAATAGACGAAGAAGAAGAGAGTGATTACCAAGCAGCTGTGCTAATACAAACAAACATGGAGGACCACACGTACAATTTGCCAGCAGAGGAGCATGAAAATTTGTCAAAGAAATGAAAACGGGATGAAGCCAAACGCAATCGGGAAAGGCTACGACAAAAAACACAGGGTCAACATCGGCGCTGCCTTTCCCAGATGGAAGTCCCTGAAGGATAAGTTTGCAGACAGACGCAGAAGTTGCCTGTTTTTTGCTGGACAGGTAAGACTAAGTGTCGAATTGTACTCTTATATGGAGCCGAATTTATTTGTTTACTTTCGGGAGAAGTCGGAGTAAGACGCTGAGAATGTATCTGCAATGAGAGGCTTATTTCAGGGCCACAAGCAATTTTCTGTGGACAGAAAACATAGGCTGATAACTAAGCTATATCATGCTGTTGATGAGACAAATATTAGTTTTATTTTATTGTTTGCTCCTAATTTGTTATTTAGTAGCACATGTACACAATTTGGTACGGTGTACTTTTTAGGACATCCTCGGTCTCAGGAAAACCTCTGTGTCATTTCTCAGACCAAACGGCATCAGAAACCCCCCCCCTCAATAAAACCAGATAATACGGCCTCAGGCTCCAAAATGAAAGTCATCAGACAAAATACTGGAAAAACTGACTCAAATAAAAAACAGCCTCAGGTCGTAACAATATCATAATATTATATATCACATATATCGTAATATCATAAATGTCAAGTCGTCTTGAGACGGCATTCAGCAAAAAAAAGCCACTAGCAAACTTCCCATTTTCAAAATAAAAGCAGGCACGGAGGCAAACATTCTTCTTCCTCAGTTCAGAGGTCAGCACAGTCACAAAGACATGTCTGGAGTGACACAGACTGTAATGGAGGAGTAGCCTGAGTGGACCATGATGAAATATTGGTGAAACTAATGAGTTTTTGGACGATTAATGCAGTTTTAAGAGCGGCGCTATACATGCCCTATGTGCTACCATCATACGGATGTCCGCTGCTCGATTTTGGATCTAAATATCTCCTGAAGCACTGTTTGGATCAGAAAAGCCTTCTGGTGAGTATATTGTTCTACTTCATTCTATAAACAATGTGAAAGCTGTAGAAACCAAACTTATCCTTGAAAGCTTGATACAAATAAAGTACATTTAATGAATGCTATGCACCAAACAAATAAAACTGATAACATCTTCAAGAAACATCAATGTTTTGCAGTAATTCTCACTAAATAACCAAGATTAAGCTTTATTGAAGATGTTGGGGTTAAACCAACTTATCATCGCTCAAATAAGCAGCAAGTGACGACATCAAAAAATAAAACCATGAGACTGAAATGAGAGCCGACAGCACTGCTATTGTTAGCAATCAGGCACACCAACTCTACAAACCACTGACACTGTGATTATTTGATATATAATGAGTGATTTACTTTAAATGTTTTTCTGACAACCTTTTAACCATAGACTTCTCTACCATAAAAGTGTTTCTGACTCGTGTTTGGTTGGATCTAAAATGACCCTCCAAGAAAAATTCCTAAAATACTCGCAAAGACACTGACACTTGTGTGGACAGACACTGAATGTCCAAACAATCAGGGTTGATGAGGTTGAATGTTATGGTACATACTAACAACCAGACAATATTATAGCCAATAAATGTGGCATTTACAGTATATGGCGTATGTGCATGACCTACGTATGTACTGGCCACAAATATCCTGCATCCTTTTAAGCTGTTATCTTGCCGCGTGTTTCTGCTCATTAATTCCACATTTTTCCGAGAAGTTTTGCTAAAGACAAAAGAATGAGCAGTACAAACTAACCTGATGCGTAATGTGCAATAAACTGACTTGTGTATGGCTTTTGACTGAGAGCGCATTCTAAAAAATCTTTGCATTTTGAAATACATTTTAATGCCAGTATAGACATCAAAAGAAACAGTGGCATTTCCAGATGTTTATACTCTGGATCCTGATCTTACCATTTTCAGGCAACCAGAATGCTGTTGTTGTGCACACCAACAGCCAAAGTACAACAAAAGCTTACAGATATGGCTAAAAATGGTGTTGTGTAAACAGGGCCATTGTCACTATCCTGTAAAATAGTTCTCTGATGAACATCTTGGTGGGAATTATCCTTAATTTATGCACATTTACAGAAAAAAAATCCCATAGGGCTTGATTTTGCTCATTCTAACACGCAAGCTTACACAAAATTCACCAGCCTGCATTGATTCATGCTGTCAAATTTCATTGCAGGGTTATTAAAAGAAAGGATAAATCTGCCGTGATGAAACAAGCGAGGGAAACTACAGAGCGTTAAGTACAACCTGATACGTATCAGCCTTGGAACGTTCACACACACGATTATTAAAAAAAGTGTAAAAACACACCATGATGGCATCATGTACTGGCCCTAAATCCTTGAGTGATATACAGTACCGCTCCTGTGTTCATGGAAACACTCCTCTACACTCCTCTCTCCTGTGTTTGGGCACTGGTGTGATAAGGCACTGATGGGTTGTATTACTTCACTTGGGTACTCCCAGGGGGAATCCCCCTAGTGTTGCTGTGTGTGTGAGCTGTCTATGTGTGTTTGTGTGTGTGTCCCACAGAAAGGGAAGAATGCCACCATTGAGCACCCTGCCATTGCGCCAGCAGTCCTCTCCCCCGCACCCCGCCCCTTCCCGTCCTCGCTTGCACTCTGACGTACAGTTGGAGCAGATTTGGTGACATGAAGATAAAAGCCTTCCTCTGTTTCTCTTCTTTTTTTCCTCTTTCTCCAGTGTCACCAGAGCACTGAGTGCTGCTGCCCTGGCTGTACACATAGAGAGCTCATTCAAACTGACACAATCACTTTTCACTTCTGCTGTGTGATAAGCCAGAGTTCAGAGTGTCTCGCAGCAATATGCCCACCATACTGTCAGCAGCTCATTACAGGAGGTCTAATGATGCTGGAAAACCACTGTAAACATCACCACTGCACACTGGCATGTGACAAACAGCGCCACTGACACTCTCTGTATGAAACGGACCCAACTTCCTCTTTCATAAATCTGACAGCACTGACAAGCCTGCAGAGGTTTAACAGTTCTGCACAGAGGCAGCAGACACTTAACCTGTCAGAACAGTTCTTTATGGACACATAATTGGTTTTAGAGGGAGGGACAAAAAGGGGAACATAAAATCATTGATTTGATTTGTAAAACTCAGTTCTTGGAAGGATATGAGGGAACTGAGGTCATTCACCAGAGATGTTTTTTTAGCTGAATGGCACATGTTGACCGCCTTTAAAGCCTGACACGGGGCAGAGAATGGCATTTACCTGAAAACATATATTACATCCAGCATTATGTTGATATCAGCTTGGTAGGTTTAAAGCTAAACCAACAAATCAACTTTTACTTAAAGGTGTAGTGTGTAGAAGTTGGCAGCATTTCGCTGAACAGAAACCGTGAATATAGGATATAAAGTTTTGATTGGTATGTAGGTGTACAATCATCCTCTTAAAACATTGGTTTTCTTTTTATTTAGTTAGAGAAAGCTTTTTCTATCTGTATTGCTGGTCTCCCCTCTGTGGAGGCTGGCATAACGATCCATCATATTGTCTACTGGTGGGTTTTGGGGACAAAAAAAGCGAAACAGGATTTTTGAATATGAGTCTACAAAAGTAAGCAAAACCTGTGATCATCATCTTAACTATAAGCTGTCAAAATAATATTTACAAACATGAATGAAAAACCTTCACCTCAAAACTGTTGTAAATGATGCCCTGACTTTTTGGTCTTCACCGCCTCTCGCCGCTTAGTGATGTGATGTTTTAGAAACAGACGGGCTCGTTCCAAAATCTGAACATTAGATGTTGCTAAGATGCCAATTTCTATGCACTGCACCTTTAATTCCCCCCAGCCACATCTGCACTGAAGGATAGTGGCTTATTTTCACATTTGATGATTTCTCGGGCCCTTTCTGCACTCTGCTTGCATGTCCAAAGAGTGGAGGCTGTCCTTTTTGAGCAGAGAGGTCTGAGTTATGTTCTCGCTTATTCCTCGGCTTTAACTTTCTCTCCCTGCTGTCTGACTCAATCCACTGTCCCATACCTCAAAATGAACACATGATAAGCCCAAATATTTGCTTTGAACATAGGAGAGGAGGAGTTTTACTCTGTGCTCTACAGAGCTCAACATCTCCCTAAAACAAACACTGTAGAGTGGTGCAGGGATGACATGCTAGAGTTTTGTAGGCCAACACAGAAGTTAGCATCACGCTGGCTCCCTCCAGTCCAAGCCCACAAAAAGCCTGTGGGATTTTTCAATGTTTTGGATCATTGCTGATAATGAGCTCTGTAGCAACGAAAAATTCTGAAACTGATAAGTGCTGTACTTTGAGATAATCTTAACAAAATAAACAACGTGACATGATATTTTAAGCTGAAGCGTAATCAGTGGGAGTAAAAAGCTTTTAAGCTACAACTGAACTACAACAAGTTGGTTCAACTTAGTAGAAACTGATGCCAATGTATGACATCAAGATGTGACCCCTTGTTTGAGAATGTCCTCTTAATCTAATGACCTGATTACTGAGTCTCCAGCTTTTTTGTACTCCTAGTTCATTAGGAACCTCTGTTTTAAACACAAGCTCTAGATTCAAAAGCAAGCATCATCAGATGCATTGCATTATCTCCCATTAAACATTAAAATCTCATGTGTGTGTTCACCTCAAGCCTTTTGTCAGGCTGATATCTAAAACCTTTATTCAATATCCCATATAGTTTTGTGCTTGGGAACCAAGAAATGCTCTGCTAACTTTCGTCTGCGCTTTGAGACTCATTCCTGCACCATTATTTTGAAATAAAAGAAACATATCCAATCTGGGACATTTGGCCTAATTGAAATATCATTCAGACATCCCTACATTTAACCCTCAAAAAATCCTAATAACAGTTTGAATTCTGTTAAACTAATTAATTTTAAAGCAGCTCATCAGAAGTAGAAAATGGCTATTTCTGTCTGTTACATGTCATTTCACTCTGCAAAAGAAAGGAAGTGTACATGATAATTCTATGTGAGAATAAAAAAACACCACTCCTGCTTTTCACTTTCTCTTCCAGGACACGATCTACTGTAATGTAAACTTTACTTTCTCTCTTTTCTTTGTAGATAACCCAGCGCTCTCTGATCTTACATGATGGTAAACTTTCTCTGAGAGTGAAATGACAAAAATGGGGTTGGGTTAAGGTCAAAGTGAAGGTTAAGTTTAGAGTAAATGTCAAAGGAAATTCATGTAAATCAATCTCATATTCTCCTGTGGTGAGAACAACAAGTGCTTGTGTTTGGGTGTGAGTGAGTCACCTGACACGCGATGCTGGTGGACGCAGTTGATTACCCACACGTCCAATTCTATTAAAAGGACACGTCATAATCTCTAATCACTTCCACGTCTGGCGGAATAAGACCACTGGTTAATCTGGATTACACGTCACTGCGGTGAGGTCACACAGCCCGCGCAGCTGATAGCCCCAACTGGCCAGGAAGAGCTGAAGAGGAAGACACCAGGTGAGGCACAGAGAGGGAGGGAGGGAGGGAGGGAGGGAGGGGTGAGCAGGAGGACAGACACAAGCGATTAAACAGGCGAGTTAAATGATAAGACAAATCATCCTTTTAAAGCCACAACAAGTAAGAAAAATGAAAGGAGCTGGCGTAAGCTGGTACAGTAGAAATATGGCCGTCTCCCTTACAGACAAAAATGACCCATTTATGAAGTTTTGCCCTGAATGACCCTTACAACTCAAATCTGACAGGAGTGAAACCAACACACAACATGCAAAGGAGCATGTGATCTTTGTCTATGGGATGTATTTTGTCTGACAAACCACTGAGTTGAAATTAGGTCAACCGTCACACAAAAAGTCAAAATTGATTAATGAGAAACATTTATTCATGAGGATTCCTTCTTGAATCAGAGCGTATAAAGCTGGGGCTATAATGAAGGGAGCAGTATCAGCTCTGTGCGCACCTTCACTGTCAGGTAGAAGAAACTGTACCAACTACTTAAGACTGCTTCAGCATGTATGAAAAAGTGAAAGGGGGGGTTAAAGTAACTGGAATGTAATCTGAATAATCAATGCAGTCATTTCTGTTTCTATCTCTAAAAATCTGAGTTATCACATCATGTGATCTGCGTGCCCTGCAGCAGATATTAGAACTACACAGTAGTGAAAGCAGAGTTTCCAAACATCATCTATTGACCTCCCAATAACAAGCATATTGTTCGAATAAAATGTTTAACAGGGAGAATGAGTCATTGTGTATTGACCTTATCGATATTTCCCTCCTCTTGCACGTATTCCACTTTATCCATACATCTGTTTGTGGTCATTCTTAAATCAGATGGGAGCTTTCAGTCTTGTGGTGAAAAGTGAACCCTTTTCATCCTTTTGATTTAGAGAGTAACTAAACTTCAAAGATACTCTGACCTGCGGTGACGAACGAGCTCGTGTTTCCAGCATGTAGTTTAAATTTCTCACTTCTGTTAAAGCACCAATTGAATAATTTCATGTTGGATGTACGTACAGTATGTACAAACACTGTCAGGGGTTCTTAACTAAACAAAACAAGAGCTGATGACTAAAGACCAAGACACAGGACACACTGGAGTGGAACTGCCAGCAGTGCGGAGGACACTGAGACACACACGGTCCTCTCCATCCTTGGCTAAAAAGTCTTTTCTCTTGGTCCTCTATTCTGTTTCAAAGCACACTGTGTCAGTACTTTGCGGTGTCTTGTCTTGTTTAATCCTGTAATTCGTTAGCTCTCTTTAGTGATTCTGCTCTCACTTGTAGCATCACAGGACTACCATAAAGAAAAAATGTGCTTTAAAATGAAGCTGAAAAGCCCTAAAAGCTGGGCTGTGCATGAAAACATGAGCTTTTACTTCAGCGTTTTGGGACTTGTGAACATTTGAATTGATAATACTATGGTCACTAAAAGTGTGAAGGCCTTTATTAGCTCCTGCAGACTATAACCCCTGTAAGTGAGATGGGGTCCAGCTGTAACCTAACAGTCTTTTTCTTTATTATTATTTTGTTTAGGAAGTTGGTATACAAACAAGATGAATAAGCACCCACAAGGTTTTACTGTTATTGGAGTTTGTTGTGTGTACTTGTTTTTATCTTTTAATAATTCCATTGGGCCTTCGTTATTGGTATTTGTTTATTTAATTTTACTTAGTAGTCAGCGTGCAGCATTTAGATAAACTTGAAAATGTGCAACATAAATAAAGTGGACTGGATTGAACTGCTATGAGCAATTTGAGGCCAATCCTGATCTCCCATTGCATCCAAATTTTGCAAATCCGAGTTACTCTATTGCTCCTGAAACAAAGAACCGTCATTCTATATTTACATGGTTAATATCCTTATACATCTTGTTGTATTGGCATTCTGGGTTTGAAACCAGCAACTTTTTTAAGACAGGGATTTAGAGCAAATGCAGATACTGAAATCTGGCTGATACCAATGCAAGACGGATGTTTATACGATAACATATGATGGCATGATTTTCCCTTCAAAAGAACAATATTTGCTCTCATGAAAATAGATCAGAGTTTCCAACAGGCCATTTTTTCCTGCCCGATTAAAATATCTTCTCTGAATAAGCAGTTAGGTGTGTTAGATGCTGGCGTCGAATTGCTTTGTTGGAACAAATAAACATCTGAAGCTGCTATCTGGTCAGCCCACATTCATTTGCCATTGCCAAATGTTAGTTTAAAGCACTGATATCTGCTGATACTGATGATAAACCAATGCTGATGTACGTCTCAACTTAAAGTGAGCAATGATAAAATAAAAAAAAAACATTCTGACCTCGTACTTTCTCAGTTGAGTAAAAAAGCGAGATATTTTGAAGGTTAATTTGCTAGTTTTGTGTTTTCTTCTCGACAAGTCCCTTTCCAACATAAAGCACTCTGTATTATGATAAAACATGGGTTATTTTGTATTTTGGAATCAATTATACTAATTTATTATAATCAATATGTCATTGTCAGTCCTTTTGTTTGTCACTGCTGTCTGGGGTCTCACCTGTGCCTTCTTTAAATGGATTTTGCACCTCGTTGTCCATGTAAGCACCCTATATATTAAACGTGGCTAAAAATGTGTTTAAGGGGGGCTTTACTCCTGTTCTTTACTTATTTCGCACATGCGTATTGTGTGTCTTCCTTCTGCAGGTCAGAGAGCACGTGAAGCACAGGAGAGGGGTTTCCCCAGGGCGGGCATGTAAACATAAGCAGAGCGCGAGAGGGTAAGGTGTGCAGGCTCGACTTTCACATCGTTTTCTGTATCTTTGGTGCTTACATTTGACTCAAGCCTCCTCCCCGGACACTGCAACAGTCCACGGGGCAGATATCAGAGTGTGGCCGAACAACAGTGCCTTTTCCCCGCTTGTATCTCAGACTGAACCGCTCAGCTGGTGGAGGTGAAGCAGAGCTGGGGCAGCCATCACATTCACAAACCTGCTGTGTGTGTCTGCCTGCCGAGTCTATCTCCTTTCTCTCCCCGCCTCTCCAGCCTCGTCCCCGGGCAGAGAGGGAGCCTGTGCCGGGGTCAGCTCTTACTCTTGAGTGTCCCTCACGGTCCTGTCAGCTGACTGTAAAACTACCCCTCCGGTCTAAAACCAGGTTAACACTGAGGGCGCTGATTTTGTTGCTGTCGCTCATTTCACACTGTTTTCTATATGGCTCAGGTTTCCTCCGCCGAATGAAAACGGGGACACGCTTTCCGGCTAAAAATACCTGTCTACGACTATATTTGGCTTGGCTGGATCACAATCACAACGCTAAAATAGTCGGGCCCGCCCCGGCACGGCACAATGAATGGGCTCTCTGCTATCTCACTCTTCCTCCGTTCGCCAGGTGCTAAATTTAGCATCGAGGCTTGCGTCAATCACGAGCCTAGTGCGTCAAGGCTTCCCCCGCCCCCCGGAGCTCGTCATTGGTCAAAATTAGGACGTTGACCGAAAAATACGCGCCTCGTGATTGGCTGGTGTGAATTATTGTGCTCAGAGGCTCCGGTGGCACTTTTTAATTTTTGGGTTGGTGTGTACTCTGAAGGGCTATCATTTCATCTCATGTCAGTGTGTCTGACTGTTTTGATATTGTATTTCTTTTCTCTGACTAAGCGTTTACACAGAGTAAATGTACTGACTGTGTACTGACCCAAATACTTAAAGACGTCAAGAAAATCAACCACATCCGGTTTTGTTTTGTGTTAAAAACATATAGTTTTAGAGTCTTACATTGACCTATATTGCTCAACAGCTCTATTTAATAAAAGATACTCTGTGTAGCACACCACCTGCATTTAGGTTTAATTTCTCATGACAAAACCATGACTTTAGGCAATAAGACCCTGCAATCAATTCTTATTTCGGTCTTGTTTAAAGGCTTTGGTAAAAAAAAAAATACAGTGTGCTTTATTTTTTGTTAGTGAATATGTTTTATTGTCTTATTTAATTAATTTAATCGGAACGGTGCATATTAATCAACAAATTGACACTAAGCATTAATATAAATATGTGACAATAAGCACAATAGCTAAATTTCATTCATTGTCCGAAGACAGGAAAAAACAAGAAAGATAAAACGATCTCACAGTCATGTACAAATAACAATACACAGGACTTCTCTTAAGGTCAAATTGTTAACACTATCCCTGATGTGTGTTGGTGTTTTATTCCATAACTGTGTGCCTCTAACAGACATTACAACCCATCCATGGTAATAAGAAAAAGTGTCAAATCCTGAAATAAGTGGATCAAACACAGTAAAATATTTTAGCTTTCACTGGGCAGGAGGTGGCATTCAAATGATCTTAACTTTAAGTGTACATACTGTATGTCATATTTCTGTCAGCTGATTACAATTTGTTGAAGGGGTTAGAAACTGTGTCATCACTAGATAACACTTTTTTGCAACACAGAATGCCCTAGAGGTAAAAACTTAACCCCTTGTTTTACTGGAGGCATTAAGCGCTACGTCCAGACGAGGCTTCACTTAAGACACACTAGCATAATTGTGTTATTATGTTAAGCATCTAAGGACAAATATTGCAACCAAGCTCAAGCTATCAATGTGCTTAAGCAGTGGACTTGTCCCAACCTTTTCTCTGAACAAATGCACAATAACTGTTTTGATGCTGTTTTATTATTCAGCATCAGTTATCTCTACCTTGTTATCATTATAGTGTTAATATTAGATTAATTACAGTTTTCATGATTGTTATTAATTATACTTCAATAAAAAACTACAATACCTTTGCAACAACATGAAGCTCGTCTTGAAAACAAGATGCCACATCTCAGGGGGTTTAACCTCTAATACATTTAAATTCAGCAGAGACAAATATGATGAGGACAGATCTATGATTGGCCCTAGGATTATTGACTAGTTTCAGTTCTTACTTTAGTCTAAATGTCTCTGCCCGCCTCCCTTTCTCCACCCACACACCCAACACAGCGTAGGTATGATGGCTGTTCAACATGACCTGCTCAAGATTTCCAACTGTTAAACAGAGTCTTTTTCCTCCTTCCTGTAGTTTGGTTAGCCCAGTGCTGTGCTCATGATGGGTTCATGTTGGGTTTTGGATATACATGTGTAAATACATGTATGTGTGTATTTTATATCATATATGTGTATGTATAAAAATGAAGAATTTGTCTTCAGCCTGCTCTTTGCAAACAGTCTTAAGATGACACTTGCTAAGCAAATTAAGATTGATTGATTCAGTGTTTAAAAAAACAACAGCTGAAAAAGCAAACTTAGAGCCTCAAAACATTTCTCTCTCTGTTTATTGTCTGTATGGTCATTAAAAGCATTAAATGCTTATAAAAATAATTGTATATATATGGCTCTGAGAAAATATTTTGTAAAATCCTGAACACAAAATCACAAAGTATTAAATTTACAGCTTGTTTTCAGTGTTCATATCAAATGTAATCTTCTATTTTTGAGAACTTTACCTCTTCTTTCGACCCTCTCTTCTCCCTTTGGGTTACTGCACCTTACATCTATTCAGCTCATTTTCTCTTGAGTTACTTTTACATGTCAAATAGGCTGTGATAAAGAGTCATCACAAACTAAGACTCTCTGGTTGTAAGTTGATTTACACATGTATAATATCACCGGCTAGAACTTTAAGACGCAACGGAGTCCCATGAAGGAAAACATTTATCTTTAATTTCTCTTTATAAGCCCTGAGTTAGTGTAATTGACCTCATTGTCCAAGGCCTCGATGGTACTTTGAATGCCCCTGCTTAGGCTCTTGAACTATATCATTCTGAGGTGACTGCCTCATATTTGTGGACCTCATGAAAAGATATCAGCCAGCCTATGTCAACCTATGTAGCCTGCTTTAAATGGTTTCCCAGACAAAGTATCTATCAACAAAACTAAAATTAGGTATGACAATATATATATTTGTATGTACCTGGTTTAATTATTACAGCCAAGTAATTCTGTTTAAAGACACACAAAGATACACACCATTTGATACTGCAAAATGCGTAAATGAAAATAATTTCTGCCAATCATTTTTTAGGAATTTTTAGGTGACATGTTATGGAAATCAAAAGATGCAAAATAGATGCTTGCTTATTAACTTTTTCCAGCTTAAAACAAAAAAGCTGTGTATTTCTTGTATGTGAAGAGAAAAGAGTTCTCCACGGGCCTATGGCAAAAAAGCTGATACATTTGTGTGCAAAAAGTCTTATATTATAGTATAATCTTGGGATCCCTGTCAGTCTAAGACCCTTATAGAATCCACATAACTGACAACTGGACTAAAACACCTTTGTAAGGCCCCTGTGCACCCAGGAATCCCCCCGCTCGCCTGCAGGATCCTCCTCTCATATCTTCCTCTTAACCATCAGACCAACCATCCATCCCCCTCGCTGTCTCTGATCCTCTCTCCACCTCTCTCTCTCTCTGGCTTGGAGCTCGAGGCTTATGTGTCTGGTACTGTACGGAGGGAGAGAGAGCGCGATGGAGAGAGAGGGAGCTCTACTTTGAGTGACGTCACCTCTCCCATGGCGTCACATTGACGTAGCGCATACCAGCCGCTCTGTGTGGAAGAGGAGCCCACATAAATGCACTATTTGACTTTCTCTCCCTCAGACGGCGCACATAAACAAAGCCGCGTTACAACTCCACACTTTGCACAGCACTCGCAGCACGAGAACGGACTCAGATTCACTCCTTCACCTGGAGCTTTTTGTTATTACTCTTTCACTACTTTGTTAACTTTAGAGAAAGTAAGAAGAAGAACCAGAAACTTTTTTTTTCCTCTCACCGATGCACCACGTTTCTTTCTGCAGTACTTCTAATAGCTTAAAGAACATTTTTCCTTTATTTCGACGACTCTGAGAATATTCTGGATGGAAATAGGATACTCTGTGCGAGGTTATTACCACATGTAAAGACGGAACCGCCACAGCAAACAGGTAAGAAATTTATGAATGAAAGAGTGAATGAATGAGAAATACTGACTAACGGCTGTGTGCAGCTTTCTGTCATCCAGATCGAGTTATTTCTTTGTTGTACTTCAACTCGATTATCACCATTTTTTCCATATTCTGCCCAACTTTGTGAGTCCAACCTGTTGATATTGTGCTTCAACACGCTGTACAGCTGCTCATATTTACTCCGCGTGTTTGCGTGTGTTTCTGTCTCTCTCTTCGGGAGCAAATGAAGCTCTTTCTGAATTTAATTTGCCTTGGAAAGGTATCATATCCTTTCTGGTTGTCATGGAAATTAGATGCCTCAGAGTCACAATGAATGGTGGAGTCAGACGCACTAATGGTCTGAGTGGAGAGCAGTTAAACCTACATCCAGGCTGGAGCTGGGGAGAGAGTTAAAGCTCTGCGATTTCATGTGTTGTTGTTTTTTTAAAACACTTTCGTCATTAAGGGTTTATTTAGGATGATGTGCTGTTAATGAACGACTTAACGGATTTAGATTTAATGCTGCGTTTGAGTGTATTTTAGAGCAGAAGTGGGTGTGTTTCTGTTTATGTCACTGACAGTTCACTGTGTGAATGAACTGATGAAAAACCACCTGCTGCATTATGATTCTTAAAAAAAAATTTGTTGTATGATTACTCTTACTTAACTTCATGGTGAGGGAGTTTTTACCAAATGTTCCTCATAAGTACAGCCTCCGTCGGTGACCAGCTCTCTCTGTCTGGTATCTTCATGAGGACATGCCTCTCCTTCTATTCAATTATTAAGCCGAGTCAACTTTCTGTTTTCACTCTGTGAAGTATTTCCAGGGTATATTTTATGACAGCGGCACTCTATAATAGTAGCTAAATGAATCAAAAAGGAATTCACTCTGCTTAAAAACGCTGATTTTTACCTTTTTCCACTCACGCTCAGGTTTACGCACGCACTTTGCCTCGCACGCAGGCGCTCCTGACAGTCTCCGTCTCAGGCTGATTTACAGTACTCACATATTTCCCTGTTCCCTCCTTTATCTCCTCTCTTTTCTCTGCCTCTGTTTGCTTGAAGCTCCGCGCTGTGGGTACGAGGGGGGCTACCGGGGGCTACCGGCGCTCCAGGGCGCGTGCTTTGCAGCTCTTATTTCGTTCTCTTGGTTACCGGTGCGCGCGGGGCCAGAGCCCCACCGACCGTCTCGGCCTGAGAAGAAGAAAGTGAGAGTAACAGTGTGCTGATTTGGTTAAAAACATAGACTGAGTGTGAGAAAGTAAAAGTTTTTTAGTGAATATGATTGTAATCAGCACGAGCCAAAGTTTAGATTGGAGCGCCTCAGCGCACAATTACGCACCAAACGTTTCAGGTTTATATAAGAAAGAACCTATTCAGACTTTAATAAAAGAACATATTGTATCTTCTGTTGCTGCAACAAACCACCTTGTTTATGCGTAAATGTTTTTTCTGCACTCCAATGGCTTCACACAAAATTGAATAATGGCTGTTCCAAATCAACTCTAACCCAATCAAAGCTGCACAGTCTTGTTGTTTGTTTAGTAGTTTTTCTCGAAATCCAGTTTATCTGAGATTCTTTGTGAGACGTTACGTTTGTATGACAGCCAAATCCGGAGTGTAAAACCATTTCTAAAGTTCCTGGACGTCCCATGTTACCTCGTAGAATTGATTTGTAGAGGCCAGAGTGATGGAAAGTGCAGCTTTACTGCGCGTGCCATGAGAGGAAATGATGGCCGCGGCTTGTCATCAGCATTGAGACTCATAGAAGGGTGATCTTTTGACTTGTCCGCGTCTCAGACGGTCTTTGAGTCTGATAGAGAGGGTGTGTGTCTGTGTGCGAGAGCGTGAATGACAAAAAGGGGGCGCTCTGGGCCTTGAAATCTGGCGGGCTCTGCGCGCTCTGCTGCAGTCAGAGAGAGTTGGAGGCGCAAGGCGCACAGAAGTCCGCTGGTTTGGGCTCGGGTCCGACTCTCCAAAATTTCTGCTCTTCTGTCTGTCTTTCTGGATGAACTCTGAGCGGGCGAACACGGTGCTGATCAGAGGAAAGAGAAGCGATGGGCTGACTTCACTGGCACACTCTGCCTTCGTAAAAGTTGTCACATTTGTAGGTCTGTATTTTGTTAAACTTCCTAGAAGCTTTAGTCTTTTGGGGGCGCCTAATTAAAAAAGAACAGATTGAAAGTATCTTGAAATGAAACGTATCGCCCACGTAGTCAGAAGTCTCGATGTGAGCTATGTCTCCTCAGTAGTGATACTTGTTATCTCCTTTGTAACATCAAGTTGGTGTTTTATTTCATATCTTTGCCAGAGTCATTTTTAATGAAAAGATTCCCTTTGAGGTAATTTAATTTTGACTAACACGGATAACTCGAATGATGTATTGCATCTTGGTCTTAGTGCGCACGGTGGTTTGCATGTCCTGTCATCTTCGACCGCTTTCCATCATAATTTTATCTCTATCAGATTGTGTTTCTCACAATGAGTCAGGTCTTACTTTTGTTAATGTATTTTGATCTTGTGCTGTAATTTCTACCAACGTGTGGTCATTTTGAGCAAGGTGAAGAGTGTTTGAATATCGGAACTAGTGATTTTCATTGAGCTTTCATTTTTCTTAATTTGTGATCATTTTTAGCAAAGTAAAGAGTGTTAAGAAGTCGCCTCTAAAATGCTGCACCAGTTTTGAAAAGTGAGGTTATCTTTCTACAAAAATAATGAACTTTTACGCACTGCCTGCAAGTGTGCGTGAAATTGTATTAATAATACGGTCATAAATACACTATCTGTATTTGTGTGTTGTAAAGTCGGTACAGCTTAGATCTCTTCACTCTGCGTGCAGCCACATCACTGTTTTTAACCCGGACCTCCTTCCTCCAGGTTCGGAAGAGCGCGCCCAGCCGAGCTCGGAGCACCGGCGACCGGACACTTCCACCGCGACGCCCGCCGAGTCCTCCCTGCTCCAGGAGCACTGTCCCGGCCGCAGCCACGCCACCCCTCCACCCCGCACACCCAGCACCATTCAGCGCGAAGCTCTTTCACCAGGTACCCCGTTCAGACGTTCACTGCAGCTGTCATCTGCTCTCCTTTTCTCTCTCTGTCCTCCTCTCTTTGTCAACATTGATCACTTCATTTAAGCCTGAAGGAGTTAGTGTCCTGTTGCAAAGATTCACGCGGGTGTTTTTTTTTTTTCATTGTTAAATTTGCTTAAACAGCCTCTAAAATAAACTTTGCAAAATAAGGTCCTGACACAGAATTCAACATTTGCACAAGGCCAGAATTTATCTTATTGTCCCCGTTTGCCCTTTATTGAATTAAAATACAACAGCAAACCATAAAGTTTTATGATCATGCTGATGGTGATCTTTACTCCTGCCGCGTGAGTCTCAGCTCGTGTGCCCTTTCATGTGTGTGTGTCTGAATGTGTGTGTCTGTCTGTGTGTTGGCTGGCAGGTGTTGACATTTCAATCATTCGACAAACTGAGAAATTGAAGACATTAGGCACACCTAAAGTCTACAAACTGTGGTGAATCAAATACTCCATATAGACAACGACGTTTATGACTCAACAAACTCTTAAACGTCTTTATGACTAAAACGTGACAAATTATTACCTTTCTATAAACGGCATCAGGTTTATTTTAGTCTGTTGTTTATATAGGAAACACTGAAATAAACAGTGGACTTCCCTTTAATTCATGTAATAAGAATGTTCGCATGTTATCAGCAGGCTCTCCGCAGGTTTAACCTTTAGAAGCCAATTGTAGGCATTATCATATTTTTCTGAAATTTCTGCCTCTTACATAAAAACAACACATAAATAGGACATAAATTAATGCAGTATTCAACAGAACTAAGTTTTCTTTTTACTTCTTATAGTGTAATCTCACAGAGCTACATTTAATTTTTGCAATTTTTGAAAGAATATCACCCCAAATAATTTTGCTGATTTTAACACTTTCTCAGATTTGTCACTGGAAAGCATCCTGCAAAATTGGATCATCTGGAGAATTAATTTATAATGAAGTTTAATTTTAATTCTAAAACTAGAAAAAACTTGATTCTGTGCACTTTACATCCCACTATCTGGTTGCAGGTTTCTCTCTCTCTGCTGTTTGTAGCTCTCAAAAAGGCATTTCTCACCATCTGTTGTATTTATTCAAAGTATATCATCATGTACTTATATCATGCAACCTTGCTGAAATTTTGGTGATGTTTTTATGTTTCCTTCCGGCGTATTTCCTTAACACTGTCACATAAAAATTATTTTGATTATAGACAAATTGTTTTATTTGTTCAAAAAGCATTCTATGTACAATGAACATCCATGGAAACTTCTTTTAGTATCACTTCAAAATGTTTATCTTCATCCCCTGTTATCATGTCTTGTTCTTCACAATAGAGAAACATAGCTGTTAATGTGTATTTGCTACAGTGTGTTTGGGGATATTGGCATAATAAATATTGACAACAATCCAGTTCAGTCCATCAACTGCCATTTGAAGCCTCGAGATAACTTAATAGTCAAGAAACTTCTATAAAATTAGTTTTAATGTGTGTCAGGCTTCCGCAATATATGTACTCAATGTCTGCAGCTTCATGTTTTTGTGTTTGCTACAGTGAGTTTTGAGTTATTAGTATACCAAATATCTGCAAAAATCAAATTGAGCCCATCGCTGTCATTTATTGCCCCAGGATAACTTAACAGACAATAAACTTCTTAAAAATAAATTTATACCTGTTTCTGTGCTTTCTGTGTGTGCAGATGAGTGAAGATGACTGCTAATATATTCAATGAAAAACCTATCCTGTGCTGTTGTATTCATGTCTGCACCTTCATGTTTTTATTTGTTAGATCTATGGCATTCTGACAATGAACAAGCGCACTCAGTTATTGGAACAGCTGCAGTTTGTCCAGTTGAAATGCACCCCTCGAGGTTAGAGACTGTTTCCCTTCGCCTCACTTTGCTGCACCACCTGTGTCTGACTCTGCTTGGGTTGTCTGTCCTATTGCTTGCACACACAAACACACATACAAACACAAATACACCTGCTTGCATGCATGTGTAATAAAAAGGCAATCAAGTGGTGGTGTTCGGGTGTAGAAAGCCCCTTTTAAGATTTGTTTCATTGGAGTTAAATATAAAGATGCTCCTTTGATACAGCTGAATTTGCATTTAGGAGTGAACATGCACGCTTGTGAGCATGGGTGTGTGTGTGTGTGTGTGTGTGTGTGTGTGCTACTGAGTGATGGTTAGGCACACCACCAAGAAGTAAAGCAGGGAGCAAGAAGGATGAGACGTTTGCAGAGACACAAGCGGTTTTTCAGGTTCCTCTCAGGATAAGGGCGCATGTTGGTGGAAGGATGAGCATATACAGGCATCTGTTGACATCTTGAACATGCCAAGTGATGATAATATATGTATGTGTGGGTGTGTGTGTCTTTCCTCATCCAACACACATGCAGACAAACATCACAGGCCATATAGTTTGCTGTAATTTCAGCAGCGAAGTATTAGTGTGACAATAATTCATTACCTCTTTTGTGTCTGTCATCTCCTAGCAGAAATATCAACTAAACTGAAAACGTGTTTTATTGAAACATGCAGTGTGTGTGTGGAAAAGAGTAGTGGGGTCAGGTTTGAAGAAGAAAAACTGATTATGGATTTGGATATTTTTTCTTTGTGCACTTTTTTTTTTTTTTTTTTTTACCTTTAAAAGTGGAAACGTTCAGAATACAGTAGAAATGGTGAGGGAAATTCAAAATAAATAAATAAATAGATAATAGATAGGAAAAAATAATGAGAAAAATGTTGGGGAAAACTTCATAATGTTAATGAAAAAGTTCATACTGTTGAGAAGCAAAGTCCTGCTGTGAGTTAAAATGAATAAGTCGATATTTAAAAATGATGGAGGATAAATCATTGAAAACCTGGGAAAATTGCTAAAATATATAGAAAAAATGTTAAAATGCTGAAAGAAAAAGTTTTAGAAAAGACTCAAAAATACACCATTAAGTGAAGAAAAATCTTCAGGAAAATGTCAAAAGGTTAAGAAGTCAAAATATTGTGGGGAAAAGAATATTTGTTCAGAAATCTAAAGGACGGGGAAAAAGAGAAATGTAAAAGAAAGTCAAAGTGAAGAGACAAAAGTCAAAATGACTAGAAAAAACTAAACCAAGGTAATAGTAATTGTTCAAAAATGCATTGTAATATTTCTTAGACATTTTAACTTTTTTCCTTTTTCTACATTAAGACTGTTTTCATGAGGTGCCGACTTTTAACCAAATAAAAGTAATGATGAAGATGAGAGTGCAAAAATCTTTGTCCCAGATCCATTCACACCCATTCTCCTGAAAATTCCAGTTTTTTTTCTGGGTGAGATACAAGTGGTTACGCAAGCTGGAAGACTTGCCCCACTAAGGAAATACAGCAAAACTCCTTGGTGTACATTGTGAGCATGGGGAAATTTCAGCAAAGGTTGCCTTGAGATTTTCTAATATTATATCCAACCATTTTCTTCTTCCTTGTCTGACCCCAGTGCTCTTGATGTGTGCATTGAGCTGCATTTAACAGGTGCAAACTTGAACGTCACATAAACACACTCTCACTCTTCTGTGCCACCTGCTAACCAGAGTGCTGCTGCCTACACACACAGAAACACACTCACACTTATACCAAACATTAACCTGAGGCTTGACCTACTGACACACCAGAGAGAGCCGCACAGTTCACCACTGTACCCTCTGTCTCTCTATTTTGCTCCCTCTGTGAAGGCTTAATCTGTCCTTTTGGTGCATAACCCACCAAAAACCCCATGACGCCCATGATGCTTCATGTGTGTTTTTCCACGTGGGTTGAGGAGCTGGTCACTTGTAGGAGAGGAAAAAAATGATGACGTCAAGTACACAAAGTCCCTCAGGTTGACTCATATCCTCAATTATAAAAGATGCAATTTAATTTTCCCTTGGAGAGATACTGAAGGTCTAGGTAAGCAGTGTTCTGAGATATTAATTGTCAATTTAAAAATAACGATTAATGGAAAAATTAAAATATTATTTCAGAACTAAAGAAAAAATATGAAAATCAGAGGACACTGTTGTCAGTGATCTGAACCCTGTAGTCTAAGAGACTGACTTGGGTTCACCTTTTGTCTCATGCGGGGGCGGGTTTGAGGAAATGTTGAATTGTAGGGGGTCAAGCTGGGGCACAGAGCTACAGGGAGGAGTGATCCATCCATATAGAAATACAAATCATAACATTTAATCTTTAGCAATGATAAAACTCTTAAAGATGTAAATCTTTGCAAAATAGTCTGCTTAATATAGCTTGAAAATGTGACACAACAGACTGCAGGCAAATAAAATTTATATTATAGTCAACACTCAGAATGTTGCTTACTTAAAGGTTTAGTTTTTCATTAACTTTCCGAAATATATTCTAAAATTATAATTTCACTTCTGTCTTGAATGTGCTGTATAAATAAACTTTATTAACTCACTACTCATAGACTTTGAAATGTAATCTCTGCCATAGATAACTGAATCTATAAAATAAATTTGTCTATCAATATTTTTGAGTTAAAAAAGATTTGAAGCCATGACCAGTTGTTTAGGTATTGAAAACTCACATAGGCCTAATTTAAATCTGCAAAAAAATTTAACAAATTAAAAAACTTAGAATAGATCTGTGTGAATTACACTTTTTTCTTTTTTACTTTCTTTTTATTTTCAATCAGCTACACATTGAGCTGTCATTTATCTTGAGTTCCTCATAACTGAGGTAGCCTGAGCAGCCTGTTGTTTTATGGTTTGAAAAATGCAGATGCGTCACTCTGCCCCCGCCATGTTTGGCATTATTACCCATGAAAGGGTGCAAACAAAGTTTTGGTGGCTGTTCTTCATGTTTTTTAATGTTTCCTTATGTAGTCAGTGGAGGCTTTTGTGAGATAAGTTTGGGAGGGGGACACTGGATGCTGCAAACTTTCTGACAGTTTTTTCATGATATAACAAGGACATGTGGTAATGCCCCGCCAGTGTCTGAGTGGATGAAGGCATTTGCGAGTGTCCTACACCAGCAGGACCGATTATGTCCCGTATTTGACTGAACAAACATGACGCATAAGGAGCAGGGGCGTATACGGCAGAGCTCGCGCATGCTGGGCGTCAATGGGAGCAGCGCGTGTTGACAGTTCCGCGCTCGAGAGCGACGAGCAAACACCACAAAAAAACCTTGACACACACACACACTCATGCCTGATCGACCCTCAAACTCACACATAGACATGCACACGCACTAAGACAAACGTGCACGCTAAGGTGGAGTGAACATCATGAGGATGAAAGCACAAATAGGAGCGCGAGCTGATGTGTGTTTTTAATGAAGGGGGAAAGACAAGACAGGGTCCTGGCATCTGCAGCACTTAAAGCAGGGGTGGCCAACAGGGTGCCCACAGGCAACTGGTTTCCTACAGGGAGCCTTTGAGGCGCTGGCAGTGACTTTCTGAAAATACAGACCATGCTTTGCAAATAATTCATACTTATATTGATACAAAAAAAAATTCAACATGTGCGCTTCATTTTATAACTGATTTCCCCTTGAGTTTTGACTTGCATAGGGTCAAAACTTTTGTTGACACATTGATGCTTCATCTCTCTAGGCACCAGTGTGAGCCAGAACTGGGGTTCACTTGGACAAAACAAATCAGAACACCTAATAATTGTATCTATGCATGTATGTACACCCATAAACGAAGAGTATGGCTTGCGCCTGCTCTAGCAATTGTCTTGAGATAACACTTGTTATGATTTGGCACTTTTTAAAGATTGATTGACTGATGTTTGTTATTTATTGGAAGGGTTGAGTGTTTCCAGCAACCTCATTAAACACTACATACAGTATCCCAGCAGTGAGGCCATGATACGTATTGCAATATGCTTACTCTGTGGACTTTGTGCTTTTAACAGAATTTCTATTTTCTCCTTTTTTGCAAGTTGAAAAGAGCAAGGCAAAGGTTCAAATGGTTTTACTTTCAAAACTCTTGAATTAGAGATCTTTTGAACTACACCGTTAATGGTATTACCAAAGGTGTGTTAAAGAACTGCTGTCACAGCATGTACAGCACATACTGTATCTGCAAGGAGCACAGGAAGATATTTTGCTGAATAACATTTTTACACAGGCCTATGTACAATTAAATATTTTGAGGCATCATTAAAAAGTGAAAGGTCGTCTATAGCCTATTAAATGCATATATTGATTATTTTAAGGCAACAGTACAAGTTAACGTGACTGAAAAGCATTTGTCTCTATTAGGCCTCATCTTTTGGTAATCTCACAGGCCCCAAATGTTTAGTGACCTCTGAAAAGGAAATATTTGTGTCTGTCAGAGTGTGTGTGAGAGTGTGTTTGGTCGATTCCAGCACCACCACGGGGCTCCATCATTGTTTAGTATTATTTTATTTGCTTGCCATCTGACTAACAACAGTGCTGCCACACACACATACGACGAGAGTCTTGTCTTGGTTTCTGGATCTTTGCTATGCTGCCTGGCCTCAGAATAGCAAACCAATACAAAGCAGCTTCTCTAACTGAACTAACTGGGGGAGTCTGACTTGTGTGAGTGTGCTCCACAAAATCTCCTCCACTTATTCAGTGGAGTGCAAGAAGTGTTAAAACAGGAAATTGAGTAAATGGCAGCACATGGAAAATGTGTTCAAAGTTCTTCATATAGACCTTGAAAGGTGCATTCAGAAAAGTTTTATAACATTGTGAGATCTCTGACACCTTGAAACTGCCTGTTCCAATAGAGCTGTGCAGAAATACTTGCTGGTTGATTTTGTTTGTTTTTTGAGCTCTTGTGTGCATGAGTCTGCTGTAGATTTACTGTCAGATTGTTCCCGTGTCCCTGTTCCTTAAGTACTGCTTCTCTGTTTAAATCAGTGGTTAACTAATAGGTCCATAAACTCTTCTCACTGACTAATGATTGTTACCGTACGGCTGTACTCCACTAACACGTAAAAATGCTTTTTTACTGAAATGCTTGTGGTCTGATGTGCCATGCAGCTCTAACTCATGTTTGTGTGTGTCTCCTCGGCAGACATGCCCTGTGTGCAGGCTCAGTACGGGCCCGCCCCTCCAGGCTCAGCCTACTCAGGCCAGTCCTTTGGCTACCAGGGCGACAGCTACAGCTCTGACCTCATGACCTCTGACTACACCAAGCTGGACCTTGGTGGTGGTGACATCTCTGCAGCGGCTGCCACCACCTCCCTCCCCAGCTTCAACGTGTTTGTAGAGGGGAGCTACGAGCCCAAGTCGTCGTGCCTGTACCAGATGCCTCATCACAGGCCCACCATCAAGAAGGAGGAGGAAAGCTACCCGACTGCTCCTCCCCTGGAGGCCATGTCCTCCTCCACCATGTACTTTAAACAATCCCCACCCTCCACTCCAACAACCCCGTCCCTGCCACCCCAGCCTGGCACGTCCTTCCTGTGGGAGGAGCACCCCCTGGCCCCTCCATCGCACTCCCACTCCCTGGGCTCTGGCCTGGAGACAGGCACCCTGAAATCACCCCGCTTCCCTCATTTCTACCAGCACTCACCGCCCCATAGCGGCAGCAGTGTTGGTGGCTACGAGAGTCTGGGTGGAGGACTTGTTCGCACCTCATCCTCTTCCTCTTCCTCCTCTTCATCGGTCTCCAATCCTCACGGCCCACCCCTGGAGCAGCCCATGTACCAGCTGCACCGTGGGGCAGGGGGCAGCAGCCTCGCCTTCCGCTCTCTGGCTCTGGGGCCCTGTGGTCCTCTGCTGGGGGACAGCCTGCCCTCGCCTCCCCCACGTGGACCCCCTGGAGAGGGTACCTGTGCGGTGTGTGGAGACAATGCAGCCTGCCAGCACTATGGCGTACGCACCTGTGAGGGCTGTAAGGGCTTTTTCAAGGTAAATACCATTGAGACTATTGTTGGTATTTCAACTGTTTTTGCTTTAAACTACGACTCAAACTCTGATTTCTTACCTAGAAATGTTGGAAGAAGAGTAAAAGTTGAGCTGGCAAGATTATAACTAAACTTCCACCTCAGAATATGACAAAGTATATGTTGTCTTGCTGCAAATGGACTTTTTCAGTATAAAACAGTTTCTTAAATTTATTGAGCTCCCTCTCTATCCCCCCTTTTTGTCTCTAAATTCTCCCCATGTAGAAATGCACCCACAGAACAGATGGGTTTTCCTACCATTAATTAAACTGGTTTGATTTTAAATGTAGATATGCAGGGGTAAAAGGCAAAAAAATATGGTAAAATCATACATTCTGTCAATATTATGGCTCGTATAAAAGATCATATGTATGCTGCCTATATATCAGATGACATTTAACACCTTCCAGTTCCACTTATCAACTTTATCAGGTATTATCTTCCAAAACAGATTTTTTGGTGGCACAATTGTGCATCCTTGTGGATCATTTTAAAAATGTGCAACTTCGATGAAATTGTTTTAGATGTGTATAAAGACCGGGTTTCATGTCATGTGTGTCTTATCATTGACACTATTGTTAAAACATATTTATAGTGACTTAAGTAGATTTGAGTCACAGTACGTCTTTGTTAATGCATGGCCTCTGTGAAAGTGTGTTTGTGGAGTGACAAAACACAATGTTATTAGGCAAAAGGGGAAATTACCCTGCATAAAAGAAGAATACTTCTTGAGAGCTAAGTATCTTTTCTGCCTGTTTGTAGTGAATCAGTGGCCACAAAATTGACCACGAATCACTGTCACAATGCTCAGGAGGAGATGAGTCAGACTTAGTCCGTCATGTGATTCATTTTTACACTTCTCCCGTCCCGTTAAACCACCCATCAGCACACACAACTCATAGATTTACATTCATCAGTGACAGCTTTTAGTCACACAGATTTCTCATTTTGACACTATAGCAAACATCACAACAAACTTGCATGTGGTTCAAAACTTCATTCATATTACAGTGAGCTCACACTTAGTGACACTGCATCATGTCTTGTTGCACTGCTTTTGGTTTTTATTGTTTATTGGACACACTTGTTAAGTTTTCTATTGGTGACGAGACAGCACAGTGAAGGGACAGGGATAAAGAGGGAGAAAAGCGAGGTAATTGAATAATGCCTCTGGTAGGTGGAAATGAATTATCCTTCCTTTCAATTAGTTTCACAATTTGTTTTTATTTAGTAATTAATGAAAGCAGCGACTGGTGGCAGCCAGCCGCAGGCTGTCTGCTCGCTGCAGCAGCCTGTCAGACCTCGCCATGTTTCCTTTACACACATGTGCAGATGCAACCAAGCATGCACACACATTATATTCACACAACCACACATTCATACAGAGGCATGAGCATACTTGTGAGCATGCCTTATGAATTCAGGATGCAGCAGTAAAAAATTTAAAGTCATTCTCCCCACACATCTGCTCTTTTTTACATATTCATATTATCATGTCCATTACTTCAATTATCCTGTTGGTTTCATTGTGCCCTAAAAATATTTCTGATTATCTTTAATTATCCTGGAAAATTTATTGCACATTAAAACATTGTAGGGACTTGCTGTAAATTAATCTTATTTCATTAGCGCAATTTTAGACACATTTTCACAGTGAATTAATTTTAAGTCCTAAACCAATTTCAGCAGTTTTCATTATTTGTCAGAATAATGTGGTCCTTTCACTGGTCTCCATTAATTGAATAAACCAATTCAGTATTTGAATATTTTAATAAATTCAGCTACCTCTTAGGCAAATGCAAACATGTAAGAAACATTAAAAACAGCCTGTTTACACTCACTGTGTTACACTCACTGTGAGTAAGCAGTTGTTTACTTTAGTGTTGGGTTTTTTTTTCAGAACACACTTATGCAGGTCAGTATATTTCACACCACTTTTTATCCTCCATCCCTTGCACAACATACAACTGTAAGAAAAGAGATGAGGTCTATCTATAGCACAATAAAATATATCTATATATATATATGAGATTGTCCATTAAAGGCTCTAAACTTTATTATAAAAGAAGCATACGTACAAGCATTTTGTTCTACATAGGATGAATGCAACCAGATCAACTTTCCACAACACTTCACAAAGTACTTGTGACTGCATTAGCACGCCATGTGGATGCTATTTGTCAAAACGCTAACAAATCTTCATAAAATCAGACCTGATCAAATGACCACTACATGCACTGCAATATATAAATGCAAAGAAATCCAGATTACAAGCCAAAAGTAAGTTTTTGATGCGTTTTGTCCAAATAAGAACTGTGAATAGGCGTGAATGCTTGTGCTTTGAGCAGTCACATGACTAGAAAAAGGTTTTACAAGTTTAATTCCATTTAAATTCAATCACAAAAAGACACACCCAAGTGCATGCTGGGGCATAAGCAGCCTACCTGCCAATAATATTTCAGATTCCCATACTGCGCACCAAACAAAACCATATGCAGTGCAGACAGAGGTCCTGCCAGAATTGTGGAAGGACAACACTTTGGGATTCACCATGTTAGCTCGATACAATTTTGCATGGCTTCATAAACACTCGTCCATTATGGAAAAAAAATGACCACTAACAGAAAGCTTTACACACTCTGCTTGACTTATTCATAGAAGTTATGCTTTCATTCATTCCTGATATAACTGAAAATTGTTTAAACCAAGAACGTTCGATTAGATATAGAATAATATCAATAATAAAAGTGGATCGGACCTTACTGTGACTAAAATGTGTAATAAATAATAAACTACACAAGGTACTGCAAGCAGTCTATCTGGCACTAGGACGGTTTGCAAGCATGCAAAATATTTTTTTATTTTATTGATTGTATAATCTTTGAGGATTGAATCTGTCCCCAATCACTAACTTTGGATTTGTTTCACTAAATACCCTGTTAAAATAAATGACTTTTGTTTTGGAACATGTCACACAGATGTTCAGGTTTACAGTGTATTATAGACAAGACTAATGTCCTCCACAAAATGTTCTTAAGGGCTTTTTCTCTACCCAAATAACATTTTCTCAGAATTTAGAGGCCACCTTGATGAAGAAAGGACAGACTTTATAGCCATCCCTAATGGTACAGGGTTAACATGGCTCCCAGACTTTAAGACCAACAACCCCCAAAATGGCAGAACCAGAGGCCTGTAGGGACCCCCACATTGTGCGTCTGCAAAAGCTTTAGACCTCTGGTGTTGTTTGCATACTTATTTTACATATCTTTCTGGCATATTGCTCTCATCTTAGAATCAACCTTAGAACTGTCCTAAGTGTTTCAAATCAGTCTCATTAGGGTTAGGGTTGGGTTACCCTAACCATAACCATAACCATAACCCTAATTTTTGAAATCATCGAGCATCACACCTCTTAATGTCTCAAGAGCCCCACTTTGAAAAATATTAACACTATGATATTAATTTATTTCTAAAAAGGCCAATCAGTTATGAGTCTTTGTCATCATCTATATTTCCTTCCCTTGTATGACACCCCTGAAATTCAGAAAAATCATTTGAGAATTAGGAAAATAGAAGAAGAAATTACAGAAAAAATACGTTAAACAGAAAACAATTTTACCTCCTATGAATGGACATAGTACCAAACTACGTGGTGACCACAAATAAAAACTCTTACGCATGGGGTGCTGGTTTGGCGTAGTGGTGAGCACCCCATGTACATGCTTCTGCCGGTCCAGGTTCAAATCCCGCCTGTGACCAGTTTGCAGAGTGTCTTCCCCTACTCTCTCTCCCCCTTTCACAAGCCTATCCACTGTCTCTCTCCTATCAATAAAGGAACAAAATGCCCAAAAATATACATTTAAAAAAAAAAAAAAAAAAAAACTCTTACGCTGTATATCAGCTCTTAATATGAAATTCACCATTCAGATAAAGTGTATTTTTAAAACACCTTGCATTTTTTCTATGAAATTCTCCTGCACTTTCTCTGCAGGCAGGCAGAGAGGGAGCGAGGTCTTATCACCCTGATTAGAGCTCTTACAGACCATAGAAAAGAAGGTGAAAGAGAAGGCAAAGGAGGGAGAAGGAGGAACTCTCTCCCTAAAGGCTTTCAAATTAAGCTGAGGCTATTAGCACATGTTACATGTCAGAGAATTTGCCTCTGCATGCCTCATAACCCCCACAGCACCCACAGAGTGCATGTTAGCTTCTGCATGAGTGTGTGTTCATGTGAGAGTGAGCTTCATGCGGACATTACATCTTGTGGATTGTTTAACTGGAGGTTTTGATTTGACTAGATTGTTGCTAAAACAGCAATAGCAGCTAAATTTTTGGTTTGTGACATGGAAATAGTGTAATTTTGTGATTCATTTTGCAAATGAAATTAATCTGCCATGAACAAAATTACTCTCAACACAGAACACATTCATTCAGTACAACTTCCTCACACACGTGCTCATGCACTCTTTAGGCTCACTGTGCATGAAGGCAATGTACAGGGCACAAAACGGATCTACAGATTTGTTAATCATGTTGGGATAATTTAATCTTAAGTGCGTGCATGGCTGCAGATATAGGAGACTTTCCATTGATAAGTATCAGAGCTCTGATGTATAGTGTCTGTGCGGAGACGCCAGTCATGCTCCACGCTGCTTATTAGAAAGCAAAGTCACAAGAGCCCAAGCACACATGTATATAAACACACAGGAGACTGCACTCATAAGAGCTTTATCTGTCAAGATCTTAATTGATGGTTATAGAAAGGACTTTATTGTAAGTGATTATCTTTTGAATTTGGCCCAGAGGTAACTGAGTGTAAGAATCATTACTGAAAGATGCCTCATGACATATTAATTAATCAATTTATTTATTTTCTTTTTCCGTCATCATAGCCATCTCCATCTTTAGGGATTTGTATTTTGGATATATTTTCTTATGTTGTTCTTAATATTCAGGATGGCAAGTTGTATAGCTGCCTGAGGTGCATTTGGAGAATCAGTGCGTTAAATGTGTTTTTGGTAGTGATCTCAGTATTTAATAAAATAGTTAGAATTATGATTTTTGTCATAATCAAGCAGCCTTACTACAGACCCTTTTACACTGATGTAGCAGTGGGAGCAACCTGGGGTTAAGTGTCTTGCCCAAGGACACATCAACATATGACAGCCAGAGCTGGGCTGAAAGCCTTGTACGCCCATATGTTGATATAGCATACTACCAGACTAAGCCACCAACGTTGGTCAAACACCAGCTGTAAAATAATGATAGCTGATGATTTACATGTAGAAATCAGGAATAGCAATAGCTTGTACACAAACGTGATGGAAAGCTGTCTTCTTTTCTTTACATAATTACCTCTATATGGATCATAGCATTTCTTATTTTGCAATTCTGTGTGCCTATGAAACATGTCATTCTTATTAACAAGGATAGGGGTGGACTTTCAATGGTTGTTTATTTATTTTCTATTTAAATCCACCCACCCCACCCCTAGACCCAAATTTAGAATTTCCAAGATCCACTCCTGCTAATGTTCAAAAGTTTTGCTTTAATCTGAAAAGACGGCACATAAAACAGATTTCATTTTAACTCTGAATTTTTTGAGACAGATTTGTTACAACATGTCTAACCTCTTCAGGTTTACTGCAGCAAACTATCAAAGATTGGTGAAGTTGTAAATAACCTCAGCCATGTTTCAGCTCTGTGCCTCCTGCAGCTTTGAACTCTCACTAAACGGTTCCTATTTTCCCTCGGCCGCATTAATGACCATAACTAACTTATCCCTGGTCGCACGGGTCACTGACCATTGAAGGGACGAGAGGGAGACATTCAGGGCGATATCTGCGCTGCCATGGAAACCACTCTCATCCGGCACAGGCGCCCATTACGCGCGAGTTCCGCGCTCGCGCCGAAGCATATGGAATAATTGGTGTGTTATTGGTCTCCCGGGGCACGGGTATGTGTGGCGCGAGGGGTTCCTAATTGGATTTATTTGTTTTGAAGTGTTTTAGAGGCGTTCAAGAAGAGGAGGAGACGCGACACTTTCCGTGGGTTCCGTTTGGTTAGTTTACAGTTTGGTCTGGTGGAGTCACAGGATGACAGTGTAGAAAAGAAAACACTTTTCAAACTACAGTAGTTATTGTTCGAGGTACATATCTATACGTTAATTTTATTATTTTTTTAATCAAAAACATGTACACCAAAGATTTGGTGTTTGACAAAGATTTAAAGTCGAGCTGCACGGACCCTGAAATGTAAGCTTGTAGTTTGTTTATTGAGATGTTAATGACTGGCTTATCTTTAAACTCAGTATTCCGTCGTCGTGTAGCTCTAAATTGCCTCTTTTGCTGCAGGGGAACCTATCACAGAGTTTTGAGGAGAGACCAACTTTATTCAGTCGAAGGCGCGCACGCATGGTCCATTTGCACTCGCGCGCAGTAGTAGGCTATTTACTCTGTTATTATTGTCCTTTATCCACGCGGGTAGCTTACCCGGCCCCCACGTGGCCCGTTTCTGATTTCATTTTAATAAGGTCAGCAATAATCGCGCGAGCCAGCGGAGGAGAAAACCGCTCCCTTGGGGCCCATTGAGTGCGGCGCCGTGCGCGAGGCCCCGGAGGTGCCACGAGCTGACCCGCGAGCTTCACTAACAATCTGATCAGGCAGCTCTCGTGGACGCTGTCCTCCTTGTCTCGCGGGAGCCGCTTCGCACGCCACGCGCTCGTCTCCCACCCCTCCATTGTCAGCTCCGGCGCTAATAAAATTGTCCCTCCTGCAGGCGAGCCTTGTTGGGAAATTAATTTTATCTAATTATACTGATGTCACCGCCGCCTTTCAGCGCGTAATTAAAATCTGACCTGCGAGCTTCTGCTCTCGGTCTTTGATTGGGGAGAAGAAAAAAAGCAGAAATTGAATTAAACAAATCAAATATTAGGTGGATGATTGTTTTTGGAGGCTGATCATCGGAATGCCTGTCTCTTCTTTCCACAGCGCACTGTGCAGAAAAACGCAAAGTATGTGTGTCTGGCGAGTAAGAACTGTCCTGTGGACAAGAGGAGACGCAACCGCTGCCAGTACTGCCGCTTCCAGAAGTGTCTGAGTGTGGGCATGGTGAAGGAAGGTAAATGGGAGAAAGTGACCACACACATACACACACACCCACACACACACACACACACACACACACACACACACACACACACACACACACACAGGGGCGGATTTAGTGATTTGGAGGTGCAGGTAAGGGGGAATGCAAAGCCTTGTGGCCATTCTCACAAAGCAATCAAGGCCAGCAAACAAACATGCTGGTCATACATCTGTATAGGGTTCACAAATGATCATGGCCAAATCATGAATTCGTTTTACCATGGTGACATAGCAGTAATGCTTATGTATTAACACTTACTTATGCCTGCAGTCATACATTAATAATTCATTAACCAAGGTGTTTTAATCATCATGAGTTGTGTGTTAATGGGGATACTCTTGGTTTCTTTATTGAAACCTCTGCAGCTAAAGAAATTACACCATAAACGAAAGAAAGAGCAATGTTTTCACGTATATTCATATAAGAACACAAGTGGTCACACATACGACCACACTCAGCCTGCAAACCCTTAACATGAGTGCCCAGGCTAATAATCTAAGTTCATATAGACATATGCCAAACCACATGAATGGACAAAACATCTTCCCAAAAGCACAAAAATGAACTTGTGCATACGAGTATCTTAGGACATGTACACATGACGTCAGCATTTTAAGAAATCCAAAAACGTTTTCAAAAAGATAAGGCAATTGAGGCACTTTTGGGGCTTTTGTGGGGCTAGAACCTTGCCGTTTGGGCCAGGAAGTTTCTGCATTGTCCTTTCCTAAAGTTAATATCTGTTTTGATGGCACACTAATAGCCTAGCCTGTGCTTGATGCTGGTGACATGTGTTTTAATCTGACTTATAGCCTCTTACCAGCATGTCTTCCCCCACTTCCTATTCCCTTACAACAGTTTTTAATCTAATTTACTATTCCTCTGTCCAAGAAATACAGGGAAAGGTAAAAAAAAAAAAAAAGTCTTGAAAAAAAGTTCTGATGCTATTAGATTCACTCCTGGCCCCTTATTGGCGGTCAGTACATGTCTTAGCCATTGTGTGTAATTTTTAATATATGCCTGATATTTAGTGTACATCAATGTCAATCATGAATCGATTCATCTGCAGCACAAGGCTTTCCTGTGTTCAAAAAACACCTGTGCATAAAACAGTACAATATATAAACAAGTTATTTTCAGTTTAAATGAAATATGAAACTGAAATGTGTCCGTATCGATTGTTTGTGGAGCTGTACATTTCCAAGAAAGTAAAACAAACACATTCACATCAGTAACAAATCTGGGTAAAGGTAAATTTTGACAAAGAGACTAAAGTGTGTCCATCCTGTTCACACTTCTCATCTCTGTATTTGTGTCATCAAGTTCAACTGCTGCAACATGATGCCCTCGTTTCCCTGAGGTTTCTCACCTGTCTAACACACTTATGCACACACCCTGTGAGGCAGGAACCCTCACAGCACACACACATCTCTTCCTGTGAGCGCACCTCTCCAGGCTGCCCATAGAACAGCTCCACTGCCATCTGCTGGCTGCTCCGCTCCTGTTAACATTGTAGGAATATTTAAGAGTTCCTTTCAGTCATAATTCTACCACAGAAAGTGGCAGAAAAAAAATAGGTCTCTGTTCATGTTTCATATGTGTAACCAAATCAGAGTGAACAGCCTCCTCATGGAGGCTCTGATGTCTGCTCTTCTCTGTTTCATAGTGGTGCGCACTGATAGTTTGAAGGGGCGCAGAGGCCGTCTGCCCTCCAAACCAAAGAGCCCCCTGCAGACAGAAGTGTCTCCTCCCTCTCCACCCCTCAGCCTGCTGTCCGCTCTACTCAGGGCTTACTCCCACTGCACGCCCCGGGATCTTGACTACAGCCAGGTACTTCCAACTTCCATTCCAAGTGCATGGGTACTTTGGCATTTTTTAAATTCCATTGTCTCATTTTGATCCGATTCTCCCTCTAGTTTAGCGCTGCAGACCCTCCCTCCTCGTCCTCAGATGCAGAGCACATCCAGCTCTTCTACAGGCTGCTCACCGCCTCGATGGAGACTACGCGGTGCTGGGCTGACCGGCTGCCGGGATTCTCTGAGCTTCAGCGGGATGATCAGAACCTGCTCATAGACTCTGCATTCCTGGAGCTGTTTGTCCTGCGGCTAGCTCACAGGTAAAAGGAGGCATGAATGTGTTTTCTCCATTCAGGTGTTGGTTCTGTTTGATCCACAAAATTCCAAATACACAACTTTTCATGTTCACAATGGGTGCATGATATTCAATTTTTAACAAATATCCAATATGCAGATATGTCAAGCCAACACTGATACCAGTATACAAGTGATACCTTGTTTCATTGTAAACAGAAGCAAGTCTCTCTTGTTCAGGAATTTACTCAAACTCCTAAGCCCTTTTCAACATGAAACCCTTGAATCTCCAACAAAATGACACATGCTTGCAATTTTACCTCCAAAAGGTTCATCTTATGTTCAAACGGCTCCAGTTATGACCCAAAAACTTCAGTCTTAGAAATCATTTTTAAGCTTAAGAAATATGAAAGAAAGCTGTGTGATTATTTTGTCATGAAACCAAAAGTCATAATTTTACAAATTTAAAAAGTTGTATCCAAGTACAAATCAAAATTTTGAAGTTTTGAGTCAAAAATTTTGACTTTCCAAACTCGAATGTTGCCCTGCATCTTCTCAGAGCAATGTACCTCCGAATGAACCGAAAATACTGCTTTGTCCAAATGCGTGCATTGTTTTCTTCTAAAGGACTCCAATTTACAACACTGTCTCTTCAAAGCCCAGATGATAATGTGATGTTTCTGGACTTAAACCACAAGTTTTTCCTCGTTACTCAGTCCAATGTTCAGGCAGTCAACTGCAGGCATGGTAGCAGTGTTAGTTTTGTAGACGAAATGTCATCATAGCTTTCATCAATAACCTTATAATATCAACAACAAAAACTAATTTAACTGTCATTTTTGGCAACGAATAATATTTTTTTTTATTGTCATGTAGAAAGCAGGAACAAGTTGGGAATATATCAGGTTGGACGAGTTAAGAGGGACATCCAATCACACCTGCCTCAGCTTTGTGGTTATGGGATAAGCTGGGAGGCAAACCAATCAGAGCTACTGCCTTTAAGAATTGATATATTCATGCAGAGCAGGTTTACTGTTTGTTGCCAGTTCTGGTATTGTACCCGAGATGCTCTGCCACATAGCCTAAATAAAAGTGATTGCAATTCACTCAGAAGTAAAATTTGTTTCTGTTAATTTATATATTCAGAATTTACTAACATTGGGTGTTTAGATGTTTAATTTATCCAAGTGCAAAGCATGACTTCATAAAAAATGCCTGATCCTTTATTCTTAATACTTTCGTCACCTAAATTGACACTAGATTTTGTCAAGTAAAATGCTGTGTAATTTCATCAACTACAACAAGACTAAAATTAAAACAAAAAAAAAAACAAAAAAAAGCTAAATTATGACTTAAACTAAAAGATAATTTTGGCAAAAGAGGAAAGCAAATATTTAAAATATGTTGTTTTTTCAAATTCTTTTTCCCCTAAAGAGTGACTATGATACGCCACTGTGTATTGACTCTGCTTAAAACACCACTAACTTTACGAAGTATGGCACATTATGTCTATATGTATAGCAAACAGCTGTAAATATCCCACATCCCTCAGTATGATTGTAAACTTTTTCTACTGATATCTTCTTATAATATTGTGCATCCCTGTAATAAACCCCCCACAACTGGCAGTTACATTTGGCTATGTGTAACTTTGCTGTCTGGGTTGCGTGCTGCTGTGTTGGTGTATCTCCAGAGTAGGAGGAGTGGAGCTGAGTAATCGCCATATGGACCAAAATTATGAATGGAGTCTGCAGCTACGACAGCAGCTACACCCCCAGAGTTCCGCTCTGCTCCGCCGCTCTGATATCTGACGCACAGAGAGCTCTGTGTGTGCTCTGCGGGCTATAACTGTGCTAACATTGTGAACGGAGAATTGACAAAATCAATTCCATCTAAAAACTGGTCAGCTGACTGACTGAAAAGGGCTGTTATGGCAGGAAATACTTCTTAATTCAGCTGACTGGAAAAAAGGGATGTGTCTTATTATCATGTGTCTGGGGATGAGTGTGTGCATCTTGCTCTTGGATACCTGTGGTGCCGTTATGACTGCCAGTGCCCATCTTTGCTCCAGTGTCACCCGGGGTTACCGGTCTGTTCCTGTAAGGCATGCGGCTGGTTAAATTTATGAGGAGGGAGGGGGCTGGGGCTACAACCTCATCCTTTTGTCTGCGCTGTTGTCCAGGGCAGAAAACCAACACCGTCACACACACTTAAGCACACTTACTCACACGCACATGCACGCTGATGATGTAGAGTCCCGACTCCTCCTGGTGGAGGTCCAGGTGCAGGGTGGGTAGAGGTTTGGGTGGTGGCATCACAGTCCCAGCAGGAGGGGGGAATCTGACTCACGCTAAACTGTGATTGAGAACACACACACAAACACACACACTGCTCATCTTCTAATCAGCCAAACTCCCACGGCACAGAGGAAAAAACGCACTCACAAACGCAGCACTGTCTAACTCAGTCCGTCTTCCGTGAGAGCAGAGGGATGCGGTCCACCCTAACATCTCATTGTTGACGCAGCCCCTGTAGTGACCCCGAGCTGAACTCAGATGCCTCGCAGACCCCCGTGCTATCGTCCAGCTGTATGCGTCCGCATGTGCGTCTGTGTGAGTGTTGAGTGTGTGTAGAGTAAATTTGCTCCACTCTTGTGGGCCCACATTGCTGTAAGCACCCCGTTACCACTCAGTTTCTGTGGTTATTGGTTGACTACTGTGGTGACAGTGTAGTCAGGGGTGAGTGGAATGTGTGGCAGACATCCAACTGTGTGTGTGTGCGTGTGTCTGCCCTTGTAGATTTGTTCATGTGCTTCCATCAGACGCTTTATAATTAGTATTGTTATTAGGCTACTCATAAGGCGCAACCCGGAAAAGACATGACAGAGATTTGAGGGACTAAAAAATCCAAAATTCTGCCTCCTAACAAAATGATGTGTAAACGTTTTCTGGCTGATGTTTTCTGTTTTACAGGCTCAATTCAGACGACAGGAAAGCTTTACAAAAATGTTAGGTCCACTTTAATATCTTTTTTGAGCATCTGACCAATAAAAAAAAAAAATTGTCAATAGTTTAATATCTGAGATGCATACTTTTGGAACTATCGACAATATCTTTACTTTTTATCAATAAATCAATCATTATTTGTGTAGCATCATATCATGACAAATGTTAGCTCAAAACCACCATGAGTGCAGGACTTTGCCACAGCAATAGTTACGAGGCTAGAATTTATTTATCAATTTTTTTAGCAGCAGGAAATCCAGAGCAGAACCAGACTGATGTTGAACAGTCTTTCACTGAAGCCATTTTAGTGTTGTGAGTGGGTGGAGACAGAGAGGTTGGCGGAGACAAAGGGACTATCATCAGAAAAGAGATAAAGTTGAAATGTATTACCTCTAGAGATGTGGTATCTTCAAAAGGGTCCCCTTCCGTTTATGGTCGTAAAGGTAGTTACTATGATGGTATTAACAGTAGCAGCCATGGTTGGAGAGATCATCGTGATGTCGACATTAACAGCTATAAAGTGGGGATGACTGCTTTTGATTAATAAAGCAACATTCTGCTGATCTGCAATTAATTTGGTTTAAACTGATATTAGATAAGAATTTATGTCAAAACATTACAAGTCAGTTGACGGTTATCGTTGACTGTAGGACTAAATTAAACTGGAAAAAATGATATTGCTTTGTTTTATTCCTGTGATATAATGAATATTGTGTTTCTCTTTACATGAGCTGTACAAGTTAGTGCTGTATTCTTACTTTAAATGATTTAAATTGGATCATTAGCACACAAAGAGAGGAAAGTGTAGCAACACATTGCTACTTGAACTTACAAATAAACTTCTGGATTGCAATTGCGTTCCATTTAAACTGCATTGCCACCATTTCTAATGATGCTTAATTTCTATTGACTATGAGTACCCACATGTTTTTTATTCCTTAAAGGTCTTTGTTTTACCCTGCTTAACATCTGGTTACCACAGCTAAGGCATATTTTAAAGACATAAAGACCCTTATTTATCAAAGTGCATACGACCAGAAAGTGTGGTTATTGTAATTTCCATGCACAGATCGGCAATGTTCAGGTGAACCCGATTTGAATTTGGACATAAGATATTCTCAAATCCTACGTCAGGTCTGAGGTCCTTTATGCAAGTCTACATTCAGTATAGTCTTATGCTGCTACAAGAAAATCTGCCTGTGAAGAAGAAGCATCTCACTCACTTAGCATTTATAGACTGACAGGTTCATTTTAGGTACGCCATCTAAAATGTATTTTATTAGTAGTAGTATTACAAAATGCCTAAACAAAATATATTTCTGTAAATAAAGTTGAGCAGTGCTAGCTCTTAGCTGAGTTCTTCGATCATACTCAATGTATGGAAGTCTCCATCCATTTTCTACAAAAATCAGAGAGACTGCTTTTAGTAATTGTTAACAAAAATATTATTTCATCAAACATGGTACCATTGAGAATTATACTTTTAGCCCTGGCCACCAATGTCCTCTGTTGGTTGTTCTGGAGTTCTGTTTTAGCAAAAATAAAAAAAAAAATCAAATGGGGGATCCTTAGAGAAAAGGGGTAAATTTGTATTTAGGTTTAATTTCATGATTGTGAGTCATAAGTAGGTGAAATCAGGCTGGTTGAGCTCCAACTCTGCTTCTTCCCAAGAGCTATTGCAGGTATTATGCTATAGGCAGCCTAAGGTGGAGTCCAAGGAGGCTCCAACCCAAATGGGAGTTGTAAAAAAGTTGCTGTTAAAACACACAGTTTAGATTGATTGAAGCAAGAGCTCTTTCAGTTAGAGGTTCAGAGAACACAAAGTGTCGAAAAGAAGGGACGGTGCATTTCTCGACCTCACATGACAAAACCTATGGACAATATAGGTACAAAACAGAACAATGTACAAGTATTTGATCTTAAAAACCTTGTTTTCATTACTATAAGAAGCCAAAACAGTGATTGAAATTGAAATTCAACTCATAGTTCCCGGCTATTCCAGACTTTATTTTGTAAAAGACGGTTCAATAATTATCATTTATTAAATAATGTTGATAGTTTTGATACGACTTACACTACACATTCTCTTAATTGCACAGACAAGCTGGTAGTGGTTTACATTTCTGTACACTAAGAAGTGCGCATACGTTTACTAGCAGTTTTTTGATAAATTAATCATTCTTCTGCATATACCTTATAAAATAGATGTGATTTCTTTTAAGGCCTCTGCAGTTTTTGATTTCACTATTCACCAAAGTAACTGTGACTCTAAAATTAAAAAATATAGGATATTGAAAAGTGTAATAATGTTTGGTAAATAAAAGCCAACATGTACAAAGAACAGATCGCAATTACATACTTCTGTTGCCAACAAAAACATGGGCATTTTATTGGTTTAACAAATGTACATTTTATACAGTAAGGGCAAAACACTGAATCAGAAACCATGTAATTGCTGTCATTTATCCTCCTCCTGCTTTTATTTCACACCCATTTACACCCTCATTGTCAATTATGATTGATGATATGTAAACATCTGTTTGCATATGTCCTGCTGAGCCTGCGTGGAGTCTTTTGTTCAAACTTTCGTTACGATAATTAGACATTAATTTTATTTAATCCTTTCTGTCAACACTCGTGCAGGGTGTCATTTGATGTTCACCTCATTTCTCTCTCGCTCACACGCCTTCAGACTTTTCCTGCATCCTCAAACTTTTTGTGCTTCTTCAGACCTTTGTAGTCCAATTAACACTTCTGTTAACACTTACTCTGATGAAGGCCAAAGTTATTCATTGTTAATATGGAAGAGGGGAGTCCAGCTTACTTATTTACTGCAGCTTCTCTCTGCTCGGGATGTTATGTCGTGAGTAACTGATGGTTAAATACATCTGAGAAGGCTTTTCATTTCCTCATTAAGGCTTTGTGTTTCCACAGCACACCACAGCCTGGGCACATTAAAGCCATAGTTTACCTATCTGCAAACACATACACACAGCAACCCCCTATTCTAACCCTTCACCCCCCCAAGAGGAAACACTGGAATGTTTTAAAATGCTGTAATTTGGAAAACACAACCTTAATCAGCTGTGTGCCTGTGTTTGATGTGTGTCCCGTTTGTGTGTGTGTGTGCGCTTACTGCCAGGTTTTCTCATTGCTTTTATTGTAATTGCTTCCTTGCTCTGGTATCTCAAGCCATATTTACAATACATCAGGGAAAACACAGCATTTTATTGAATGAGAGGTTTAAACAGACTCCTTTTCTATCCCTGTGTCTCAGGTCCATGCTGTCAGAGGATAAGCTCGTGTTCTGTAACGGCTTGGTGCTGCACAGGTTCCAGTGCCTTCGGGGGTTCGGGGAATGGCTGGACTCAATCCGGGACTTCTCCACCCACCTCCAGAGCCTAAACCTGGATGCTTCTGCCTTCGCCTGTCTTGCTGCACTCGTACTTCTCACAGGTAAACAAAAAAACCCCACAGTCTCTTCAGGTAGCAAAGCTTAACAAGAACCAGAGAAGTGGGGTGTTGGTTTGGTGGAGTGCGGGGCAACAGGCATGCCCCATGTATGCTTCTGCCAGTCTGGGTTTGATTCTTGCCTGAGGCCCATTTGCAGAATATCTTGCCCTGTTCCCTCACTGTCCTTTACAAGTCTGCCCACTGTGTCTTTCCTCAATCTATAAAGAACTAAAAATGCTATTAAAAAAGCATACTTCAAAAAAGAACCAGAGAATTGTTTTAGGGTAAAAAAAATACTACTCAGAATTCTCAAATTCAGCACTTAGATGCTTTACACACAACCATAAAATCATATGTGCCTCTTTTGTCTGAATATATAAAGACAAATCCACAAACACATAATTCGTCCTTCTTTTGTCCAAAGCTTCTCAGTGGAAGATTCAATGTGACAGAGATCAGGTGGATTCATCCACAGACGTCATAGAGACGCTGAAACACACACATGTGCATGTGTGTTCTCACACATCTCGGCCTGAAACAAGAACTTGATACCCAGAAGCACCTGCTGCACCTGCCTCACACCTGGCCCTCTAATCAGCATAGATCTGTGAAAAATGGAGGCAGAGCTGCTTCTTTCTGTGCTAAAAACACCCTTAGTGTCAGGTAAGTAAGAGGTGCATGAAATAGTAAGTTTGGAGGGGTCAGTGATTCGGACACCCTGCTCAGAGGATCACTGACACCAGTATAGGGGTTGTCAGATACTTCCAAAAACATTAAACAAATGTGAAACAATTTTAAATGGTTTGTTTTGTCCATCATTGTTAAATGTTTTATAAGAATGAGTTAAATTTAAAAAACTTATATTGTGAGATTTTTTGCTAAAAGAGAGCCATTTGTAAAAGAAATCCTTAAAACATAAGTTAGTTCATAATGAAGGGATCTGGTGCTTTAACGAAGCACACAGTGTGTCACATGAATCTGTTACTGTTATTTTGGGCACCACAGGGTTGATGTTTGGGGAAATACAGGCTAGGGGTTCTATCCACATGCCCCGTGTGCCGGGGCTGTTGTTGAAACATGTGGTAAAGCCTGATGATCTCCTAAATGTAATTCCCCACCATCATTCACCCAAGTTTCTGAATGTGTCTGCTGACGTTGCTTTCAATAAAGCGACAAAAAAAACAACATTTTAGAAAAGAGTAAAGTGGGCATATGTGCAGAAGAGTTGACAGATTTGGAGTTAGATGCTGTTTTAATGCGTAATTGATAAAACTCCCCTCCCCCTATGCTTAGTTTCCTCATCTCACCCCAGCCACCACCTCCGCTTCCTCCACCTCCTCTTCCTCCATCCTTCCAGCCCCGTCCCTCGCTCTCTGGGGGAGCACTTAACTCTGTGCCTGATCGACCAGCCCACCGTGGAGCGTAGCTCTGGAATGGCGTCTGCACTGTTTCTCAGTGGCGCACTGCCACCTCGGCAAAGCACACAACGTGCTGCCACGACAGAGCCGCCAGAGCCGCCGGGCCATCGACCGCTTTCAGAGTGGCCCGCTCAGAAAGGCAGCCATCGATCCCTCCCCGGGAGGCCAAGCACATAAAGACGGGACGGGGGAGAGTGTCGAGAGAGAGTATGTGAGGGCTGTGAAAGCGGCGGTGAAAGGAGAGCTGGAGTGACTCTGCAGCAGCAAACACAGAACAAACAAAAGAGGCACATAAACAAACAATAAAAAAGCTTCAGATAATGGATACCTCAAAGTGAGACTGGTCTTACGGACGGCCTCCCTGCAGCACCGACTGGCCTGAATGTGTGTGTGTGTGTGTGTGTGTGTGTGTGTCTTCATGTGTTTGTGTGCACACGTGCATGTTTGTGTGTGCATGTGGCTGGACACCCTGTTCTCAGCAGAATGAGTTACTGTCACATTAAGTTTGGTACGGGTGCCACTGGAGTTGCTATGGGCAGCGGAGTGTGTGTATGTGTCTGTGTGCAGATGTGTGTTTCTAATTTCATTTGGCTGCTCACAGGGCCGAATAATCAGCTAATTGTTGAGCACTTTTGTGTCTGTCAATGTCTTAAATTGCTAGGACAATTTGTGTGTCTGTGCGTGTGTGTACATGTTTATGTATGTGTGTGTGCAGAGTGCGAAGAGGGCTTATTACGTTAGACTGTGTATTGATCTGTGGCGAGTGAGCCAGGTTAAGGCCTGTTAAGGACATTGGCCATACAGGGTAATGAGGCGGAATTCAATATAAAAGAAGATGTAGCTAACGCTCTTTCAGCTGAATGAGCACTGATGTGTTTGTCTGCATGTGTTGCATTAACCCTTAAATGGGCAGAAATGTATAAGCATTTATTTTTAATTATTAAAAAATGTTTTCATATCTACCGAGCAAAAAACATCACAGTTTTATATATTATTTTTAAGCACATTTTCTTACCAGTGCACGGGCTGTGTCTCTCTGGATAAGTTGCAGATTAGATGTATAGATTTCAACATCTTCAGCCAATTTAATGGCTTCTGGCATTAATGATTTGCACAAAAAGTTTTCAAAAAGAGACTAAAACTGAATGTTATCTAACAGTATGTACATAATACAATAACTTAGCAATAAAGCCTCTATTATATTCATATCTTCATGAGACTTTCCCTGTTTAGACACTATCAAAGTATTTTGTAAACATTATCATCAGTGACCATGTAAAGCCAGACTTTGCATGGCTAAAAAATAATGAATGCTGTCCATCATGTATATACAGGTGAAATAACTAGTTTAAAAAACTTAGAGGTAAATTGAAGAGTGATTTGTATGTTGCACTTTTATAGTTATGGTTGCTAATCAAGTGTAATGCCAAAAAGCACACTTACATATTTTTGTATGTGCTCATCCGAGCAGCGAATCCTTCAGGGCTCAAACAGTCCATGTCAGATCTTAAAGTTGTGAAACAAATTTTCTGCAAGAATTTGGGATATCTTCTTTTAAAATATTTCCTCAAAATGTGATTTTGAAAAATTGTGTTTGTTTGAATGTTTGCACAAAGTCATACTACTCTATAGCTTGACCAAAACCTCCTTATAGTGTTTCCCATAAAGACAAGTGTCCCTGCTTAACAGACATATAGAGCAGTCAGCCAGCAGAAACAATTAGCCAGCCAGGGGGGAACCAACAGGTGATGAAAGGATTAAACCTGGGATTATGTGTTTGGTTATTAAAACATGTTTTTTTTTCTTGGGTTTAAAACAACCACTTTTAAATTACTTCACTTTTGAAAATATTTTTACTCAATAGGTTTAAAAATGAGACAATCAAAGTTTGTACATGAATAAAAATTTGGCAGCATTATAATACATACAACACTGAATAGAAACTACATTTTATAGTATTGCTAAATTGTAAATGCACTTGAGTCTATTTAACACTTTTCTGTTCTCAAAGTGCTTTTCACAACACAGGTCTTCTCCAGCCATTCATGCCCTTTCCTTTCACATTCACTTACTGATGGTAGCCATGTATGGTGTCCATCAGCATTTGTTAACACATTCGTACTTTTTTTGTTTTTTTTTGTTTTTTTTTTTAAATGTATTTTTTGGGCATTTTCTGCCTTTATTGATAGGAGAGAGACAGTAGATAGGCTTGTGAAAGGGGGTGAGGGGGCGGACATTAGCTCACTTGGTAGAGCGTCCGCCCCATGTACGGGGGCTGCCAACCCCCAGCAGCGGCTGCAGGTTCGAATCCCGGCCACAGCCCTTTGCTGCATGTCATCCCCCCTCTCTTCACCCGCTTTCCTGTCACTCTACAGCTGTCTTATACAATAAAGGCATAAAAGGCCGAGAAAAAAAAAAAAAAAAAACAGGGTGTGAGAAAGTATGGGAAGACACTCTGCAAACTGGTCACAGGTGGGATTCGAACCTGGACCGGCAGAAGCAAGTACATGGGGTGCCTGGTTGCTAACCACTCCGCCAAACCAGCACCCCCATCCATACCTTTTTATTAAACACCACTGAGGTGGCAGTAGGAGCAATTTGGGGTTAAGTATCTTGCCCAAGGACACATCAACATGTGATAGCCAGAGCTGGGCTTGAACCTGCAACCTTCTGATTAGTAGAAGTTACTACCAGACTTAGCGCCTAACGCCCGGTCATACTATCAAAATGTTTTTATATCATCACAAGACATATTGTAACACCAGATCCTTGCCAATATACGCTCTTGATGGATAAACAGACAATGAGAAAAGGGTGTTTTGATTTCACAGCCTGAGTATATTTTCCACAATGTTTATAAATGTATCCCCACAATCCAACCCCCTAACATGTTTCTTAATGTCTGTCGAAAACGAAATACGAAAACTATTTTAGGTTTAACATTGGCTCTTAGATCAACTTATTGTGAACATATTGTTACTGTCTGTTCACAGAGCAAGTCCCAGGTCTGAAGGACTCAAAGCGGGTGGAGGAGCTGCAGAATAAAGTCATCTGTTGCCTTAGAGACCACCTTGGCTGCAGTCCCTCTTCCTCCTCGTCCAAGGCCACACCCCCTCTGAGTCGCATCCTGGGTTTGAGGGCGGAGCTTCGTTCCCAGAGGACCCAGGGCCTTCAACGGATCTTCTACCTGAAGTTAGAGGACCTGGTACCACCTCCTCCTTTGATTGACAGGTTCTTGGACACTTTGCCTTACTGAAGGCATAGACTGAGCACACAGAGGATAAAAAAAGATTAACAACATCACGTCCAGTTTCCCTTCCTGAGAGGAGCACGCACACACTTGTGGAAGAGAGACCCACTCCCCTCTGGCTGTTTGGAGCAGAGAGAGAGCCAATCAAATGCTTTTCACTCAACGGGACGAGCAATCAAGAATGGCTTTCACTCAAGTGGACAAAACCAACTAAATGCTTTTCACCAGTACGCAAATGCTTTATTACTTTTTATGTGGTCCTTCTTTTTTCCTCATGTGAGGGAGTAGATAAATGATGGAAAGAAAAAGACTTTATACTGTCCTCCCTCAGAATGAAAAAGAAAGACCGCCACGGTTAATGAGCCCTGTTTATCTGTGTTTCTAGCCTGGCTTGTGCATTCTGATAGACTGTTTTCAAAAAGCACAATTCTCCATGTATTCAAAGGTTGTGTGTTTTGACACAGTGAAGTCAGAAGTCAGATACCACAGACTTGATGAGACAGATGTTTTAAGAACACAAAGGTGGCTAACAAGTCTGGGCTCTTGATTCCAAGTGCAATTTCTTAAGTGCTATCTCACAACGAAAAAGAAGCAACGGTTTAATTTCAAACTCTAAATTATTTTAATACAAAGTCTTGTACTGTTGGTAGCTAAAACAGAGACAGTCTCAGTCTGGCTATAGACAGCAGATGAGAAACTGTGCACTAACAATCGATGACTGAGTCACACAGACTTGAACTTGTACTTTTTTTTTATTATAACGCATTTTAAAGTCATAGGTCAAGTAGTTCTTTAAACATGGACAGAAATTGGCTTATAAAGCACTTACACCCTAAAAGGGGGTAGAAGCACAGACACACACCCAACCTGCCCCCCTGCAGGATGAGATTCATGGGTGGGTGAGGGTGCTCGACAGATAGCTGTATGTCCAATGGGTAAAACATTCCGCAGTCATGCTCTTTTTGTATTTGTTTTGATATGTGATGGGACGCTGTGTGAGAGTGTGGAGGACGACCTGTCTTTGTGTGTTTGCTTAGAGAAGCCAGGATCATTTGCATGGTGTGTTATCAGAGCTGCCATAGCCTGTCAAAAAAAAGCTCGACCTGTGTTTATGTCCCAGACTGCGGCTCTATGCTGAGGGGGGATCTCCCAAGGGCCACCACCACCCACTCACACTCTCACGGCAGCAGTTTGAAATATAAAAAGCAGATTATATAGATATATAAATATAAATATAAATATATATATACAAAACTAATATTTTGAAGTGTTTTTAGCTTTTTCAAATATTGTGGTACGAGTTGTGCATTGTTTTTTGAAAAAGAGAAACAAAAAAAAGAAAAAAGTTGCTGTTTTTCAATGTCTTTCTTTGGTTTGAATTACCTGTTCGATTATTTTTTTTCTTTCTCTTTGGTTCACTGGATTTTCTGTTCAGCACTTTGAAATCATAAACTAGTTCTGATTATTCTGCCCGCCTGTGTCCTGTGTTTTGATTCTTTTCAGACAAATCACTTTCCAAGACGAAAGAAAACAAAAGTGCAAATTCGAAGGGCTATAAAAAGGATCCAGTTCATCAATATATCATTCATCAATATCAAGCATACATAAGAAGATATTACTCCCTACGTTCCTTTTTTCATAAAGGCATTAAAGTCTGTACAAGAATTGACCTGTTTCTTTCATCGTAACAGTCTATTTCTAAAAGCAGACTTTTAGCAAGACAACCAACATTCAGTTAATGTAGCCTATTTTTTACCTAATCATTCAAGTATTAAAAAGCAGGTTTTTTAACAGTAACTCTTCTGTCTTAGCTAAAACAGCACTGTAACAGGTGAAAAGAGCAGAACATGAGCCACTTTGCCGATCAAAGTCTCTGCAAAACATGTCGACAGTGGAGTGAAAATATCCTTTCTATTGTAGTGTTTGTAGTATTGTTATCCACTTTTCAATTAATAAAGAAATGTGCTCCATATCTGATAAAACTGCAACTGAGGCTGTTCATATCTATGCTAATCCCTGCACAAGCAGTCACTTCCTGCTTGTCGTGCCCACCTCTTCCTGCTCTAAAGAACACTGATTGGGCTGTGCTACTCCGAAGTGATGAAGCTTGGCAGGATGGAACTGCCTGATTACAGACGTCAAATCAAGTGAATCCATCTGCACTGCAAAGTTACACTTCTTTACTGAGGGTTGCCAACTGAAAAATAGAAGGTTGACCAGGCCACTTTAAAACTGCTCAAATAGATTAAAGTAATCTAGTGTTGGTTCAAATATAGTCAGTCACGGGGTGCTGGTGTGGCAGTGGGTTACAACTGTGTACTTATAATATATAAGAGGTGGATGTCTCGCTTTGGCCTGGGTTTATTTACTGAGTGTCTTCTACCACTCCTTACCCCCTTTTAAAGTCAATCCACTGTCAATATAGCCACTTCGACATCCCTGGTCAGGATAGAAAAGGCACTGATGGCTTAAAGCTGTGGTCTACGATTTGAAACCGCAGCCTGCCCCCCTTCCCTCACCTCTCCCCCCCGTGTTCCAAGATCCCGCCCCCAGCTCGTGTCGCCTGATAAAGCCCCCTCGGACAGAGCTACGAGCGACAAGCACAATATATCAGCAGCAAACTCAATCAAAAACAGCTCAGCTCAACTGAAAGTATCAAACACGACAGACACCCCCCTTGTAACACACAGCAGTAGCCATTTCAATTGGACCGGCGGCAATGCGGGTCTGGCGCCGCCAGAGCGGAGCCGAGTGTGGGGGAGGATTTATCTTTCTCAGCCTGTCCTCCCCAGCTCAGCTTACAGTGCAAACAATTAGCAGCTAACAGGCTAACCCACTCCCCTACAAGTTATTAGCCCGTGCAGGCACAAGCCAATCAGAGTTATTCAGCAGACATCTCCCACTGTAGTAAACAAAGCCATCACCTGATCAACCAGGGGCGAAACGGTCGATGCTGAAGGTCTGACGGCCGGCTGAGGCTATTCGTTAGCCGTTAGCCGTTAGCCGTTAGCCGTTAGCCCGCTAACAGGCCTCAACCCGTGGGCAGAGCTCCGTTGGGCCCCGCGGGAGAGGGAGGCGGCTTCGGTCTCGGCGCTAGGCTTTTCTGGCTCCATGATAGTTCAGTAGCTAACGTTGCTAGCTGCTCACCGGAGGTAGAGGGGAGGAGACGGGACCATGACGCACTACGCATGACGCTGCGTAGTGAGAGAGACAGGGGATTGGATGGACTCACGGACCAACTCACGGACCAATTAATAGTCGCAGGTTCTTAGGTTTGATTGGTCAGCTAGTATGCAGCTTTTCAGCGGATATACTGAATGGATTTTTTTCGTTCTTTTTGGTCTTTATACTGTGTAGATAGGACCATATTACCATAACAGCCTTATAAACGGTGTTATTAATATGTACAAAGCTTCCAAATCGTAGACCATAGCTTTAAAGCTGGGGTTGGCAATCTGATTTAGATACACTTTTTGTAATACTGGTTAAAATGGTCTTCATGACCGGATGGTAATCAACTCAAAATGTGTTCTTAAAACAGAGCGAAAAATATCCGCTATCTACAGCAGGAGTAAAACAGGGAAAACCCCAACCAATAATCTTGCCGGGATACCTTCTTTTACACCAATCAAATCCCGTCGCCATTCTGCGTGCCTGCTGCGCGTGCATTTTCCCGGCGTGCACCGACAGTGCGTGTAGCAGGTAGCATGTAGCGTGTAGGGAACAGACTCCGCTGGAGAATGCTTACCTTTCAAGTTTTGTCTTTGAAAATAAGGGCAGTCCGCTGTGAGCTGTCCTACAACACCAACCAAGCTCCAGTATCCCTCACATTTAAGACAGATGTACAAGAAATCTAAAATAAACTCTGTTTTTCTAAGTTTGTTCCGCTGTTGGCTCTAATCTCGCGAGAACTGCCGTCCATGTTACTGCAGGTGGCAGTTCTCGCGAGACTTCTTCTTCTTCGGTGGTTGGCATCCATCATTTTGGAGCATTACCGCCCCCTTCAGGCTAGAGAAAGACAGCTAGTTCTCCAAAATAGCCAACCCCAGCTTTAACTTCATGTTCAGACACAAAACAAGAGAAAAAAGTGGAGTGCTCTGTTGTTACTGCCATGTTGGTAAGGGGACCAAAATTAGTGTATCATGGTGTATTATTAGGGTTTTGTATATAAATATTTATTATTGACACTGTTACTAACTTTAAGCCTAATGTCAACAGAGCATTAGGGCCACATTAAGGGATAAAATTATGGCAAGATATCTGAAATGTTTTGAGGGGAATAAAAGAGATGTAATGGGATTTTTCAAGAAAACCAAACTCAGGATTTATGAGATTAAAAATATTTGTTTTACAAATGCCCTATGTGTGTTGTAAGTCTTGTAGGACAAATAGTGTTCCCTCATTCAAACAGAATGTTGTTGTTTCGTTCTCTAAAAAGTCCAATTTCATGAAATTGTCTTTTAAATTTGACCTTAACTTCAACCTGACACATCATATTTATCTTTTTTTAATGTATTTTTTGGCATTTTGTGCCTTTATTGATAGGAGAGAATGACAGTGGATAGGCTTGTGAAAGAGTAGGGGAAGACACTCTGCAACTGGCCACAGGCTGGATTTGAACCCAGGCAGCAGAAGTATGTTTATGGGACATGCCTGGTTGCGAACCACTCCGCCAAACCAGCACCCCATCTTTTTTGGTTTTTAAAAAGCAACCTCTTTGGACTGGCCTCTGAATTTGAATTTGTGTGGAGCCATTAAAATTTGACCATACTGCAGTTGCCCCATTAGCCACAGTTTGGACATCCCAGCTTTAACGCTCAAGGTTTAAAGCAAAAAAGATATTCAGTGTATTCTCTATAAAGTGAAGCATTACACCATCATGTAAAATTAGCCATACATAGAAATTTTTCCCATGTACCAACACAATAATTGCCCTTTTAAAGCTATAATGCCTTTAATGTTGTGCATCCCTAAAACAATCTGGACTTAATTTACACAGAGCACACTCAAGTGGGTGCATAAGTATATCTACGTGCATACATCTGGTCTGAACACAAAAGCCTCTTGACAGGTAAAAGGCCCCGTCCCTCCCTCCTGGGGGACCCTAGGGCTCTCAGTGAGAGTAGAGGGGGATTAGGAGGGTGGGGAATGAAGGGGAGGAGGGAGGGAAAGAGAGCTTCATGTTAGCATGAGGTCCAGATCAGCCTCCAGCCTCGTTAAACACCATCGATTGCCACAGTGACATTTCACAGCACATGCCATCTATACTGTCACTGCCATCACTCACACACACATACACACACACACATGCACACTGTCACTGTGTGTGTGTGTGTGTGTGTGACAGACAGGTGATAGATAGTAACTGTGACAGTGAAACTATGAATGGCTCTGTCTGTGTCAGAGAGTAAGAAGTTGACTTGATGAAAAGCTCAGACAACAAGACAAATGGTTCAAAATCAAAACAATCAAGGTACATTTTCTCTCTTCACAGACATTTAAATGTTTCCCTTAAAAAATATAAATCAAATGTGCATATTTCCCTTGAAATAGACTGACTGATGGCGAAACAATTAAATAAAACTTTGTAATAGAAGAGTTTTATGTAAGTTAAAAAAAAAAGTACATACAAAAAAGTAAAACCATATAATGTGGCAAAACTTGCCACAAAAATGCAAATATTTCTTGTTTCACAAAACTATCAAAAAAAAAAAAAACTAGAGGACTGATTTATTAAAAAAAAAAAAACATCAAAAATGTTGATATAAGGTTTCTGCCAAACAGTGTATATGTAGTATTTTTTTGTTGTTGTTAGATTGCAGTCACATTTTATGTTCCTAATGAGTGCCTGCATTGATTTGATTTGTTTTGGCCCTCAGCAAGTAAGAACAACTTTAATGTTGCCAACATTGTCACTAGAGTTGCCCATCCCTGCATTATGTGCAGTGTGTATTGTCCCTTTTTTTACACACAGGAACTTCCTCCAGGAATACACTTTTTGTGTTACTCACTTTTTAAACAGCATGAACTAGATTATTGATAATGCCCTGAGATCTTTCCTTTTCAACGCTCCTGTGATTATTCTCCTGTGAAGGAGTTATTACCCCCCAGTAGACCAGGAATTTAAGAGAAGGGTCTGCTGTGCAGAAAGTTTCTGACTGGTTGATTTCTTGAACTTTTCATTAGAAGCAGCACAACGAAGATCAATTACCAAAGTAATGACTGCAACAAGCTACAACGCAAGGGGTCAAGTGACAGCCTGTCAGGTGAACTAACTTTCTCCCAAGCAGCACAACAAAAGATCATTTGCAAGTATATATTTCATGCTTTGTGCAAGAGAGAGGGAGTAAAAAGGATATATATATATATATATATATGGTATATATATATATATATATATATATATATATATATGAACCTATAATGCATATCAGCATTTTTATAGAACTAAATCAAACAAATAAAGTTAAAGATAAAATCTATGATTAAAACAAAAAAAATCCGCTTTTAAAATGTTTTCTATAAACATGGTATCATTACAAGGAATGTGTCCGTTCACATAAAAACACTGGAAATGCTATCGTACAAATGCCAGGCCCGTAAGTGACCTCAGCATTTCTAAAATGAGAATATTAATTTTACACACAGAAATGCAGGGGTGGCATTTTGAGATTTTTCTACTCTGAGACTGATTTTCAAAAATGCTTTTTTTGGGCTCACAAAAAGTACTGAGTTCATGTGGATGAAATATCCATCCATTAAAAACTGTTGCAGATACTCCTAAACCCATCTCTGTTTATGACAGCCCTAAGTCAATGGAGGTGTGGGGCAGGGGAAAAGACTGTGGGGGCTTGTGGTAAATTGTAGGGGAAAGTCTGGGTGAAAAACCCTGCTGTAAGCAGTCACACAATATATCATAGAAGAAGCCATGAGACATCAGTCACTTGATTATCAGTGTGATGATCAAAGAAGCCCTTGAATGTTGTCGAGGACAATCTGTGGATGGATGGTGCCAACCTGTACATGTGGTCTCAGCCAAACTTCAGATCAACCTGCAATCAATCACAGACAGAGAGGCAGAGTTAAAGTGTGGCTTAAAGCCATCTAATCAGAAGTGACACTGTAAAGGGGTTATATCCATTTCAGTTATGTAAACAATCCAAAACTGGAAATCTTCATGAAACAAAAACAGGCAGTCTTTAGTTATATTACATATTTGGACCAAAATGTTTAGCTAATCCAATAAATTTGGTTATTCAAGCTATAAAAATGTTCATCATGTAACTTCAGGGTGTCTTGTAGCCAGCCTCAAGCAATACTCGGGTTTCAGCATTTATGGGCTCTTCTGCATTGATGTATTGCACACATACATCTGACCAGCGTAAATACAGGATGGTTTTAGGGTTTTTCTGCCCAAAGGCTAATCATGGAGAGCTCTGTAACCTACAAGATAACATTTATTGTTAGCCTTCCCTTGTATCAATTGTGGATGACCTTCCTAAAAGCAGGGGATCAAGATGATTTCTGTAAACCGCTCACCATACCAAGACTAAAATCTAAGCTAACACAGAAATGAAGCATTTAAATTAAAAATAAACCAAACTGACAAAACAGCATCAAACATATGAAAAGACTGTGATGAATAGAGGTGATGATAGAGGCAGCATGTTGACCCAGCAGGTAGTCTCACAGTAAGATGGTTACTTCCTCTCATTGACAAAAAAAAAAACATGCTCATTGGGTTAACTGGTGACTTTGAATTGCCCTGTGGTGTAAGTGTGTGTGTGAATGGTTGTCTGTCTCTCTATGTGGCCCTGTGATTGATTGACAACCAGTTCACGGTGTACCTCCTCGCCCAATGTAGGCTTTAGCCCTCACAACCCCAAAAGGGATAAGCAGTATAGACGATGGATGGGCGGATGGGGATGATAGCTGAGCAGTTTGCTAGCTTGCTCCAAACACAGAGCTCTGTAACCAATCCAGCCTTTGCCCTTTGCCACGTCTTCCTCTACTCTTTTGTGTAGTTACATTTTTTTATTATTTTGAAAGATTCATAAAGATTTAGATTTTTCTTTATACATCTTTATGTAGTGTTATTTTTTTTCTTTCACTTTGGCAAAATAAAAAAAGAATCAAATGAAATGAATATGAATAAAATCTGGCAGAAAAGAAGAGTAATATCTAATTGTTTCAAATGGAAGAGAGGTAATTTGGCCAACCTAACAGTAGCAAAGGAGCACTGACTTAACAGAGGATTGCTATCTGGATGATTAGCGGAGCTTAGCAGTTAGTAAATTAAACAAAGGTCAAAAATATTTTGAACCCTTTAACTACCAGCTGAACTGTTTGGCAGGGTCATCAATAAAAACAGTGATATTTAATGTTTTTTAAATATAAACAAATTAAAGTGTTGTCTGATTCAATTACCATATCAAGAAACAAAGAAAACTACAATAAACCAAAAAAAATAAATGTTATGCTGTGGGATTTAAAGGTTTAAAAAGGTAACAGTGATGACATAAAAATGCTGAAATATTTGGGAAAAGGTCAACTGGAAAAGGCAGAAATGTTTGTAAATAGAATAACAGTCAAAAATACCTTAAAAAAGTGCATTAAGTTTGAAAAACACAAAAATCTTTAGGATGAAGAACAGATTTTTGATATACAAAAATCATATCAAGACATGGTTACATATTTAAAATAATAGTATTAAGCATAATGATAAAAGCTTTCTGCATTTAAACCTTTAAATCCCACACAAAGAAAATATCAGTTCTTTTGGTTTGTTTGTAGTTTATTCTATATCCTAAAGCACTGAAAGAAACAAACAATGGCATGTTTTTTAACACATCAAATATTCCTGAATTTATTAACCCCCGTCAAACTTTTGAGCTGGGAGTTAAAGTGTTAAAAAAGAAATGAATATTTTACATTAAAAAACAAAATGTCAAAACCAAATATAAATAGAACCTGAAGAAATATCCATGACTAGCTTTGGTCATGACAATCTGTCCCACACTTCATATTCCTGTTGAGCCCTCCGATGTCTCTGTGCTCAATGAGAAAGCAGGAAAAGACCATTCACACCATTTTTGTGGTGTGTATGTGTGAGTCTGTGTGGGATAGTGTGTGTATGGTTGCGTGTACAAATGTAGACGTGTTAATGTGTTAATCCCATTCCTACAACAGAGACATGTCAGTGTCAGGTAAAATAACACGCCTGCTCTGCTTCAAGCTTGAACACACTCAGACTGGCACACACACACACACACATACACACAGTGAGCTGTCAGTCTGTGGTCCGATCGATCAGCGCTGACAGATTGCAGATATCCCGACAGTTTTAATTAGAGGTCCCATAAGAACATAAATACACAGAAACACAAATGCATATGCACATGCACACACACCATCCAAAAGAGGAGGATGTTCTTGCTGTTGCCTCATAACTTATTCAACTCCATTTGGAAATGTAGAATATCCTCAAACAGGTGTAATCTACTTGGACCCTGTCTTAGTGCTGGGTGATGTAGACCAAACTTTATATCACAAAATAGCTAAAAGGCAATACACTTTATATGTCTAAATATATTTTTCTGTTCTGTTACTGCCAATTGCTTCCACAAAACCTATCAAAACTTTGATATGTTCAGTAACACGACAACAGACACAGGTGGGCTTCACACCAAGCAATCATCAAAACGTGTTCAGTCTAATAGAATTTTAAAGCTTCCAGATAATTTTTCATTATCTAGTGATGACTGTTGTAAAGAAATGACAGAGACTGAATGGTCTGAACTTCTTTTCCTCAAAGACGGAGATATAGAAATAGAAAAAACTGTCCACATTTCAGAGGTCCTCAACTCAATTCTAGTTATATAGCAGTTTTCATGAAAATGCAGCCCAAAGTGGTTTTCAAAGGAATGACAAACAGATAGTAAAAACAGAGTTAAACTGCTGTAGATTTAAACAAGCAGGGAGCAAATAAAATAGATTTTTTTGTAGAATACAGTGGAACAAATAAAACTTAGAGGGAAATTGTCTTTTATATAGAAAAAATACAATAGGTAAAACATGATAGCAGGGGATAAAAATGAAGCAACATATGCAGAATTGAGATGAAAAAAACCCAGATTCAAACCAAAGATAAATCTAGAATTAAAAGAGAAATAAAACAAATATTCTGTGAAACTGAATCAAGCCAAATTAAATACAGATTATAACGGTGGGTCTTAAGTTTACCACCAAAAAAGCTAGAGAGGTCCTTGTTTTAAAATCAAGAGGCAAAAACTTTCAGAGTTTAGGGGTATAAAAACAGAGAGCTCTCTACTCCTGGTGCTTGTTTGGAAAACATGAGGAACAGTTAAAAAAGAAGTATCCGAGAACCTTAGAGGGAACATAAAATGAAAGTAGGTCTGAAATGTATGCAAGAGCAAAGCCAAGTGGAGCTTATAAAACAATTTAAAGAACCTTAAAATCACAAAACACATCCACAAACTTTGCCATGTACTGCCAATGTATTTTAGCAGTTTAGACAATATGCAAGAGTTTAAATGAAAGTTTTGATTATAGGCAGAAGTCTCCTGCTTTTTGGTCATTCCCTATATTGAGGTCAGTGCTCTCAGAACAGAACCAAACCTGATTAAATACTTCTACAGGACGAAACCTCATTGGATTCTCTAATAAAGGCAACTTCAAAGAAACAACTGTCAATTCAAACAAATTACTAAGGTGCAAAAGACAAATGTTTTGACACACCCTGCTACTCCATCAGAAGTTTTTTTCTCATTATAATTTTTTGGAGTGTTGTTTGGGCAAATGGGCCTTCGGCAGAAATCCAGCCCGGGGCTCTCTGCAGTATGTGTGGGACATGCCTGGTTGCTTACGTTCCTCGACTGACTATGTTTTTCTCCTTGATGGTGATGCGTCCTGATCCTTACCGCCTTTTCCCAAGCTACTGCTGAATGGGCTTGATCCACAGGCAGATGAGCACACACACACACACACAAAAAAAAACACACACAGGGGGGTTTACTGAATCATATAGCATTAACAATTTTAAGTTTGCCATCACCAGCAAACAACAACTTATATTCTGTCAGCAACTGGCAATAAAAGTTTGATATCAGAGTAGGGGAGACAAGGAAAGTGTGAGCCACTGGGTTCGGCTGATTAACTTCTTGTATTAGGCAACCTATTTTTGTTTCTTTTTGTCATAGTTAGAACTGATTGTTTTACTTTTAACTTAAAAGACATTACTTTGGATGTCAAATAAATATTTCAGCATGTCAAGAATGTCAGAATATGAAACCAAACTGTTAAATATCTTTTAAAACAGTCTTTTAATTACCTCTGTCATGTGTATATGTGCTAATTTCAGTCCTTGATTAAATGATTAAATTGCTTTTAATGCAGAGTAACCTAATGAGCTAGCATAGTCACTTAAATGTTTAAATTTAAGAGCAGATATAATTTAGTACTGTAAAATCTAAATTCATTTTAAATGCAGATAATGCAACAATTGGAAAGTATACTTCAAGAAAGAGATTAGGTTAAAAATACAAGCAGTTCTGAAATAAGAAAAAGAAAAAAAAAACCTCACCATTGATTTAACTGGTTTGCTAATGATGATGATAACCATGATCATGATCATGATTATCATGAATAATTATGATATTCTTTTCTATTATGCTGTTGAGTGTTATAATTGTTTTAGTAACAATAATAATAATAATAACAGCAATAATGTTAAAAAATAATAAAAGCAATGATAATAAAAACAGTTACATTATTGTTATAATTTTTAACATTGGTACCATTAATAATGTTGTTAGCATTACTGTTTTAACAATGAAAATCATCATTTTCATATTGACACAGCCAGGCAGGATCTCCACACCTCCATGCTTTTTATGATTTTTATTTTCTAAACCAGTGCTTTTGATGAGTGGGCTTTATAAATGTTTGACTAAATAGAAGTGCATGAAAATAAATTGTTTTCAGGGAAATAAAATATTGATTAAGTAAATGTGAATACATTTGGGGAGAGAGACTGTTTGTGCCTGATTGCACTGATATCCACTGGGATCATGGTAAGCTTAAAAGTAGTGAGCTACTTTTGTCGTGTTGCTGTAACTTAGCTCACTGTTTTTCACAAGTGAGGAAGTGTGGAAGAGTAGATAGTAACTTAGCTTATTACATTTTCGAGTAGTTTGCCCACTGCAATTAATGCTACACAATCATAGAAGTAGACCTAATTAAAAATGTCCTGCAATTCAAAGCAAAACTGCCCTCTCTCAAAAGGCTTATATGCACTAAGCTGTCAGGATGTGTTCGCCACACCTGCTGAAAAAATACGTTCAGATACAGGAGGTAAGACATGAACAAAGCTCCCTGCTGCTTCCTCTCCTGCTGACAAACTTCCTGGATTAGACTGAATCAAGTAACACCTGAGTCCCCCTGAGCCTTACATACAGAAACACAAACACAGTGTCACACAAAATACGCACTGAAGAGCAAACACAATAGTACTAAAATTTTTGATGACTTGCTATTTATACATTTATTGTTGCCATGGTTCTTCTCACACTGGTCTGGAGCCCTGGTAGTCCCCTAGAAGCAGACTCACGCACTTAAGCACACACAAGCACTGACACACATGTTCAGTACCGTGGGGAAATCCCCTGTAGCTGGGGACTGTGTTCTCCTGTGGCCTTTCGCATGGAGCATCCGCTTAAGGAAGAGTGTGTGGGGGGTTGGCCTGAATGTCAAAGGTAAAAGGTGGTGAAGAAGAGAAGTGGAAACATGCAATAGACCCACACACAGCAGCTGATCTGAGGAGGAGGGGGAACCCCAATCTGTCTCTTTGTCTGTCCCAAGACAATGTGGCAGACTGTAACATCACAAAATCACAGGATCTATGCTCTCTGTACATGCAAACGGCTGTAAATGGGGAAGTGAAATCACAAAAACTGAAATTTATCAAGCAAGTGTATCAAATTAATAAAAAGAGGTTGATAGTCAGAGCTGTGTTATGAAATGATTTTGGGAGTTATTTAACCTGGAGCCTCTTATTTATTGCCACAGCTTAGACTTTGCCATGTTCATGATTCTATCATTATCCGAGGTTTCTTATTTTCTTAGATGTTACCCCTCAAAAACAGTCCCCTTTAATATGATTCTCCATTAACAAAGCATGCCCCAAACAGCAGGGCAATGGAAAAAATGTGGTTTTAATGTAAGGACATACCCCTACTGTTTTGGATAAAAATAATAATACCTGCTGAGAGCACTGAAAACCAATTTGGAACCCAGAACCAGGATCACCAAGTACTTCAATTCATATACAGTCACAGGGAGGAGGAATTTAGTTTTGGCCAAATATACCTGTATATCTAGTATTGTGCTTCTCTTCAGGGGTGGTAATGGCTCAGCTTTGTAGTTAGCTCAAGTAGTTATCCGAAGGTTGCAGGTTTGAGCCCAATCTGGCAGTCACAGTTGGTGTGCCCTAGGGCAAGACTTGTCACTGGCAGCTAAAGTTATTTCTACAAAGGCTTATATTCGCAAAAGTTCATAACCATTCACCATTACCATCACCAGCATGGAAGCATTATGTTTACATATTGTTAATCTATATAGAGGTCAAAGGTTAGGGTGAATTTGGCACCTCAGGAACAAATTTGGGGAGATTACATATCCCCTTTTGACTGATCTTGTTTACATTGTAAATTAAGAATTTACAAAAGTGGGGAGCTGGTCTGTGTGGCCTGTCACTGTATTGTTGTCATCACACTTTCTCATTGTTATGTTGGCTGTATGCTGTTTGCAGTCATTGTTTGTGATGTGCAATAATGTCTCTTTGTAATGTACACATAGTGAAGATGAATAAATGTAAATGTAAATGTAAATCTGGATTTAATAATAATAATAATAATACATTTTATTTGAAGAATGATTTAAACACTCAAAGATGTTGTACAGAGGCTCAAAACATATTTAAAACACAATAATAAAACATGAATAAAAAAAGAAACAAAAACAGAATACAAAAGCAGTCATAAGCTAAAACCAATTTTTAAAAGGTGGGTTTTGAATGTGGACAGGTTCGGGCAATTTCGGATGTGTAATGGTAGTGTGTTCCAGGGGGTTAGAGAAGGTTCTGTCCCCCCAGGTAAGTAAACTAAATAACACCTGTTAAGTGGTAATGGCTTTTGTGTAAAAAAACAAACAAAAACAAAACTCTTGTTATTTCCATTTCCCTCTGAAAACAGCTGTATAACTCATTTCTTAATTTCTAGCTGTTTATGAGTCACAAACATGGTAAGGGTTAGCTGTAGGATGCAGTAGCCCAGTGGTTCCCAAACTGGGGAACGTGTACCCCTGGGGGTACGCAAAGTGACCTAGGGGGTACACGAATACCTGTCAGGTAAAGGAAATTTGATAAAGGACTGAAGTGATGGCAGAGAGGCTGGATTTGTGAGGCGTCTTGGAGAAGGAAATCTGTCTTGAATTGTCAAAGATTCTTATAGTAACATAAGTTCAATCAGACATCCTTAATAAAGCTGTGGTGAGTTTGCACTTTTTAGTTTTAAATTCATTAATGTATATGTTCCAGAAATGTAAATTTCTATTTTCAAAAGCCAGCTGGTGTTGCCCACGGAAATTGCTGGTAAGTAAATCTTTTTAGTTAGTCCGAAGGAGTATTCGAGCCATTTTAGATTGTAAAATTTTTGGAAGGTTAGGATAAAAGACGAACTGACGAGTATAAAGTTAAAATTTTGAGATTAAAGTTGAAATTTTGACTGTTAAGTTGAAATACGATTTCGTCATAAAAGTCCAAATAATGAGATTAAAGTTAAAATGTCAAGAAAAAAAGTGGAAAGTCAAGAATAAAGTTGACAATGTATTTTGACATTATTTGACATGTCTGCTTTTTTCTTGACATTTCACATTTTTCTCAACAATTTGACTTTTTTCACAAAATTCTATTTTGATATTATTGACATCATTTCAACTTTAATCAAGAAATTTTGACTTTAATCTTGACTTCACCAAAATCATTTTATCCATCTGACATGTCCTTATTACCCTTCTGTAAGTGAAAAATAATTCACTGTAAGAGATTTTATTTGTATGTTATGCATGTTAAATGTGGGAGGTGGTGGTGGGGCAGCAGGCTTACAGACACATTTCTTTTCTTGCTGCTGTAAGTGTGTGAGTATAGGGGGTACATGGCTGGAGATCAAGTGTCTGAAGGGTACAGGCTGTGGAAAGTTTGGGAACCACTGCAGTAGCCCATTGGGGGCCCTTGGTGATATCCTTCATGGAGCCCACAATAAAGTACCTCACTGTGTGTTTCATAATAACAAACCCTTTCACACTTAAACCTGTCGTTATGTGCAGTTATTGAGACGAGACTCATTCAAACAGGTTTGAAACGAAATGTAGCGATTATTTTAGAAACTATATGGTGAGGGAGGAACACATTATCCCGGGGTTGTTGGTTCAGGTCGGACGCTATTCGTGGTCGTACTGGGGGGCAGTTGTTTATAAACAACGAGATTGACAAACACTGAGGACGATGTTGAATTTAAGGGAATGATCGCAAACGTTAATGTATACATTAGCATGGAGGCTAACGTCAGCCGTGGGCGAATATAAAGTTACATTCACATTTCAGCGGTAAGTCTCTCTGTGTGTTTGTGGAGTTTCGTTGGGCTGACTCACTGTCGACAGCAGAAAAGTGCTTCAACAGTTTCAGGATTAAAAACAATGAATTAATGTCCCGTGATTGTTGGCTCAGCGTAAGCGAAAGGTTACTTTATCCGCTTCAGCTAGCTCACGTCTTGATCACAATAGTCCCTGTATTTTAGTAGTTTTAGTGAAACTAACATCAGCCTTCTCCTCATGACAGCTGGACCAACACATTCACTTTCTGTTTAGTTTTTAGAGACGCTGTCATCAAACAACTCTGATACTAGGAATAGAAATCCCCTTCTTTTTGTTAAACGTTTAGAATGATTTAGTTTAAGTAACATAACCCTGGTTGACTTCGCAGAGACCCCACAACCTATTAATTAATGTCATGAACTTCTTGTTAACATTGAGTGTTACCTAGTCGATGGGATACTGGAGAATAAAAACATGGTAAAAATGTCTCACCAAAGCTAGAAAATCAGGATCAAAATCATATACGGGTGTGTTTATAGTCGAATGTTGACACAGCCCATCACTGTTTGGTCTTTGAAGAAAAACACTTTGGTTATCACAGCACCAGAAGTCTAGAAAAGGTCAAATTATTTAAATGCAAGTTTTGCTCCATGACAGCAGATAAAAAGATATGTGTATTTCCCGATTTTAACAATCAGAACTGGAAGAAAATGTCCTTAAAGCTTGTTCAAGTTATATGTAAAACAAAACAATGGTAACATTAATGTGCACTGAGGTGGCAAAAAAAATCCAAAATATTTTATGGGCACTAGGTTAATTTGCAAGGGCGTAAGCCTGATTTTGACATTGGTGGGAACATAAAAGTACACAAAGATGGCACCTCTGGAAGTTGATGTGTTTTCCATTTGGATTGGATTGGATTGTACTTTATTAATCCCTTAGGGAAGACTCCCTCAGGGAAATTATGATTCCAGTTGCATTGTATTATAAATAAAAGATAATACTTGTAGGCTACTGCTGCTGCTCCTTCACATACTCTGTCTTCCTGTTACTCCTTATCCCCCCAATTGAAGAGTTTATGACTGTTTTTAATGCCATGTAGAGCTAATCAAACAAACAAACAAACTATCATATTCAGAAAAAAGTATTCTACTTGTATATTCTTTACTTCCAACCTCTCCTCCTAGATCTCTACTGTATCTTCCTTGACAAAAATATATTGATGCATGACATATGAACAGTGGGACAATTTGGAATCAATCAGAAATTTTGATGGTACGGTTATAGTCTGATAAATATATAACCAAAACGAAAATGGACTACTGATAAGTGTATCCCCCAACAAAATAAATGTATAAAGTCATGTTTTTAATCCAAGGTTTTATTGTATTTTTCCCCACAAACTTTTATTGTTGGTCTTCAACGGTTGCTGCCTTTCAATACACAAATAATATATGGATAATAAATAAAATAATCAAAATGTGTATCTCTTTGGCATTAAATATAAGCATTTTTTAGTGAAAACCTTATATACTATGCTTTTGTTTTGTGTCAGGGACCATGTGGTAGTGGCATAATATTGATAGGGACTTGTCCCTAGCGTCCCTACCCAATTCTACGCCCCTGTTAGTATGCATGACTCACAGCAAAAAGATTGCTGCTTTGACTCCCCATGTTGACCAGAGTCGTTCTGTGTGGAGATTGCTTGGTCTATCCCAGTCAGGGCCACAGTAAGAGATGGACAAACATTCACACTTACACAAGGGCAATTGTATAGTTGCCAAAAAACAAACAAGGTTGTGTTTGGTCTGTCGAAGGACACCAGAGTGCCAGGAGAGGACCATGCAGAGACCCCTCATGACCCCATAAGGGATAAGCAGTATATGGTGGATGTATTGATTGATACTATGTGTTTCAAAATGATGAAATCCCAATGATTTTGATGAAAATAGTGTAAAAGAACAGACACTAAATAATGATCAAAATCCTGTTTTATAATACAATATATATATACAATATTTTGTTTCATGCTTTTGTTTTTTGTGTAAACAGTTATATTTTCATAAGGCAACACAGAGAAAGACATATTTACAAACATACCCACAAGAAATTAAAAGGATTTTGCTAAAACAAAATAACAAAATACAAGGTGTAAAACAAGTGGGAAGAAACTACACTTTTCTGAGCAGCGTATGTAATCACATCATTGTCAGACATACTTTGGAATGGAACACAGATAAATATTGGCTAACAAGCTCCTTGTTATTTTATGTTGCACTTCTTTATTAAGAGTCAATAATCAAGCAAACTTGGAGCAAGTCAGAAAGTATTTGTTGTGTCATGGAAGTGTGTGCCGATTACCTAAGGATTTCCACCATGATTGTTTTAGATTACAGGTGGCATATTATCATTAACCAACACATGAAAAGGGGGTCAGAATCTTTCATAAGTTTTACTTTTCCTTTCAAATTATATGTTAACTTTTCCAGAGCACAACAATGACTCAGCCAGTGCCTCACATTTGACCTGTTAGTGTTCCCTCGTGACAAGACAATTAAATGTTTAGCTTGCATTTTTGATGTTCTTGATTTGAAAACATGTATCCAAAGCTCCAAATCACGATTTAGACTCTTCCCCTCTGTTGTTCCCAAGTGGTCGAATGGATTACCCAACTCTATTTGGTCATTAGAGTCCATATCCACTTTTTTTAAAAAAAGATGAAGATGCAATTGTAAAGGGGGCACTTGTGCAGTTTGACTCTTCTCCTCTGTAGAATGAATGAGAAGATTTAAGACCCAGCTCTTTGTGAACAGCTCAGCACTGAGTATTTTAAAGCTTAGTATGATATCGATGTCAATCACATGAGGACTTGATGAGACGGTGATGATGATACTGAGGTGACTAGACAGGGTTTCTGTTGATTGTTTGGTTTTAAAACAAAAAAAGGCACTGCCTCTAGCATTTAACGGCAGCATCTGTGTCCAAACAGACTAGAAGCAGTTTGTTGCACTTACTAGAGCTGGGCAATATTACCTAATCTTAGTATCACAATTAATTGAAGGTTTCCAATTCCAATTCCAATTCAATGAATTCAATGATTCCAATTAATGAACAATTATTTTATGATATGTTGGAACAAATTGGTGGTCTTATCGACGGTTGTTGACACGTTCTTCTTGCAGTATTTAAACTTAACTTCTTTCTGCACAGAATCAAAAATGTGCCAAAACAACAAAGACGACATTTTTCTTGGCTACAACCTCCTCTGATAGATTGGCCCTTGTCTCCTCCATGTTGGCAGCACATCCTTCGCTCTTAGTGAAGGTGAATACAGACTGTATGGAGGGGGTGCGGTCACGTGACTTAGACAGGGAAAATAATCCAAATAATCAACAGGAGTAAAATTACTTTGATTAGAACGTCCAAATGTCGATTTCGATTCATTCTGATTAATTGTCCAGCCCTAGCACTTACGAATGTTCCCTGCAGACTAGATTATTGCTTGATTATTATAGATTTACATCGCTTTGGACAAAAGTGTCTGCTGAATGAAACTGTAACGTTGTAAAAAATGATCAAATTTATAGCTTTTGGATTTTTGGATATTATTGTTGACAGTTATCATACTCCTCAGGACATTTAAGGATGTCATTTGGGGCTTGGCTGAAACACTGTTAATAATTTTCACCTATTTTGACCTTTCATTGACCATATAAATAAAAGATAATGAACTGATGATTAAATAATAGTTGAATGAACATATATTCTTTTCTTCCTTCAGTTTTTTTATTATGGTTATTAGACTGAAGACTGAGCCCAAGGTGATGTTTCAGATTGCTTTATCTCCAAAAATTAATCAAAATGCTCAAAAAAAAGGATTTACTAATTTGTGCATTTGCTTGGAGGAGAGTTTTTGCTGTTTGACTAATGGATCAATGGAGTTATCATTGCTGATATGTTGTCAACAAGTCGAGCTTCACTTACTCCTAGATTATTCCATTGAGCCTCATGGATGTGCCAGTTTTAGATGTGTGGGCTAAAAGTTGCATGCGTCACTGAGCTTGATAATCTGACTTGCGTATTTATTAAAATTGGGCTCTGCTGGTATTACAGTGTGGGCAGTGAGATAAAGCCGAGCAGGTGTGGTGTCCAAGTTACACAGAGGTGTTGGCGGTGGGCAGTCAGCGGGACACATGGCTGAGGAAAGCAACAAGCTGACACTGAGGCGCCTGGAGGCACCGATCCACAAGTTCATTAAAGTGGCTCTTCCCACGGACCTGGAGAGGCTGCACAAACACCACAATAACATACTGAAGGTGACGGCCAAATCTGGCTCCCCACATGATCGCACCCTCACATCCACTCTGTCACTTTTAGCCTACAGATGGATAACAGTCTTTTCCCTCGTTTCTTTCAGTATCAGCAAACCAGGCAATGGGATCGCCTTCACCAGGAGCACATCAATGCCAGCAGAACTGTCCAGGTACAAGATAACACTACGACTAACTGCTGTGTGCCAGTTTATTTATTATACCAAACATCACATCCATAACTAACAGATTTGCATGATCACAGAGGCAGTTTTATATAGTTCTAGTCAGAGCCTTGTAGATGTATGAATGTAGGGATTGTTTAGAAACTGATGGACTCAGTGACTCTTAAATTCCTGAACAAGCATGACCAGGCAGCTGCAGACACTAGACTTTTTCTTACAATGTCACAGCCCTTGTTGTCCCAGTTATTAAAAAAGAAGCAGAAAGAGGTTCATCCTGTAAAGTCTTAGGTGTACAGAGAATTTACCCCTTACTGAACTTACCAACTGAACTCAACAGTTCTGCAATCAACAAGTGAACTTTGAATCGCCTGAAAGAAAAAACACACAGCAGCTTAAAAGTGAGATTTTCGGCAGAAGTCCAATATACTTGCTGTGTCTAAAGCCTTCACAGCATCATATTTTCTTTTCTACATAGCATTTTTTTTCTTTGTCGTAGAATAGTATACCTCCTTTTTTTAAGCCTCCACAGCCCGAACAGAGGAACTTGGTTTCAGGTTGTCCATCCATCCAATTCTTTTGTGGGCATTATCTCAAAAATGCTTCAATAATTTTTTTTAAACTTTACACGGAAAGTCTCCTAGAGTTATGGATATGCTATTTAGATATTGGAAATCTTGGTCATGAAGTCACATGTTCATCCTTTTCTGGTCAACCCAGTATTTTAAGAACTCTGGAAGACCTTTAATCAAACTTTGCACTTATGTCCTCTTTGACTCATGATGTAACCTGACACACCAGATGAACTGGCCAATATGTTTCACAAGTCCATCTGGGAAAGAGCCCTTCAAAAGTGTTTGGAAAGAGACAAGATCTTTTGCATAATTTTCGATAGGTGTTTGGACAGTCGTTCTGTCAGTCACATTTATTACAGGCCAATCAGATATTATAGTAGGTGGGCACGACTGCCATGGTGTAAAAAAGAAAACTTAAGTCACATCATAAAACAAACTCTCACTAAAGCAAGTCAACAGAAATTTTCTTTCTGTGTACATAATTTTGCAGTGTTGTTATTTGTTTTTCATTTAATACAGAAATGAGGTCCAGATCTTATGAACTGGAACTGAAGCATGATGAATTGTGAGCATGATGTTACAAACAGGATATCTCAAGAATACTTTTTAGTGGTTTTCTTTGAACTTTGCATGAATGGACTTTCTGTCCTACGGAGCCCCTTAGGTGCCACAAATGAAAAAATATATATCTCCTGCACACGAGATACCTATTCGCGGCGACGCATATATTAAAAACGCAACGTGGCGCAAATACTTATTCGCAGGCGACGCTTTTTAGCTAAAGTGTGCGCACGAGATACTAAAAACGCGCGCTTTAAATAAAGTTATTTATCACGCTTTTGATTCTGTTCTGTTCTTGTCCGCTACGGCTTCCTCAGGGACATCGGATGTTTACAAACACACACAATTCCTGGGTCACAATGGAGAGAAGAAGTGAGGCTTACTTACTTTTCCACTCGGACTGTCATACATAATGATATTCTCTTGCCGTTTGTCAGCGAGAGATGGAATAATCTTAAGTAGGAGAACTTTTGCTGCTTTATATTAAAAGACACCAGGCGCAGCCGTTGTATTAAATTAACAGGTGACCATCCAGGCAGATGTGAGGGGGGTGTGTCTGAAGGACCCTGTTGTTTACTATCTGAACACCTCGCGAATCCATATTATACACAAAGATTACCTCTTAGCACCCATTTACTTAGTGGTGGGAAGTGACTTCACAACATTGAGCGTGATAACCAAAGGTTTTGAAGAATTACAGACTTGACAGCGCAAATATATGGAAGGTAATATATAGGTAACTACTCATATGCCTGGATCAAATGACAAATTTTCGACTGTGTCAATTTGTTGTGATGGTCTCCCTAAACCCAAGATTTTGCTGTCACTTCGCATATCAACAAACAATACGTGCTCATGTTCAACGGGAGTAACGGAGTCGTGGAGGACTTGGAAAATAGGTACAGAGGAGTAGGTTTTTTAAGGCAATATGGAGGAAATTTCGCTCATCATCTTGGGATCAAGCTGGATATTCACAGGTAATTCAGCATGCTTACAGAAATGCACTCTTGTGTGCTATACACTTAATGCAGATATATGTGCCATCAGCTTGATCCCAAGATGAAGCTTAAAATTTCCCTCCACATTGAAAAAACCTACTCCTTCTGTACCTATTTTCAAGTCCTCCCCGACCAAGTTATATACGCTGAACATGAACGATTGTTTGTTGATATGTCGTCAAGTGACAGCAAAATGCGGGTTTCGGGCCATCACAAAGGTTGACACAGTCCTAAAAATTTGTCATTTTGATCAGGCATAAGGTAGTTATCTATATATTACCTTCCAGATATTTACGCTGTCAAGTAAGTCTGTAATTCTTCAAAACCTTTCGTTGTCACGCTCAATGTTGTGAAGTCACTTCCACCACTAAGTAAATGGGTGTTAAGAGGTAATTTTTGTGTATAATATGGATTCGGGAGGTGTTCAGATAGTAAACAAAAGGGCCCTTCAGACACGCCCCCCTCACATCTGCCTGGATGGTCACCTGTTAATTTAATACACCGGCTGAGCCTGTTGTCTTTTAGTACAAGCAGCAAAGTTCTCCTACTTAAGATTATTCCATCTCTCATGACAAGAGCAGCAAGAATGTCATGATATGACAGTCCGAGGTGGAAGTGAAAGTTAACTAGCTCACTTCTTCTCTCCATTGTGACCGAATTGTGTGTGTTTGTAATATCCGATGATCCTGCACGGGAAGCTTTAGAATGGACAAGAACAAGGACAAGTCAAAACGTGATAAATTACTTTATTTTGAGCGCACGTTTTAGCTAAAACGTGCGCTCGAATAAATATTTCGTGCGCACGTTTTAGTATCTCGTGCGCACATTTTAATATATCGTGTGCACGAATAAGTATCTCGTGCCCACGAGTTATATATTTTTTCATCTGTGGCACCTAAGGGGCTCCTTACTGTCCTAAGGATAAACCAATCCCAGTTTCAAGGTCAAAGGAGCCTTCTAGTAATCTTTCGTTTGTAATTGCAATATCTCAAGAAAGCTTTGAAGGATTGTTATGTGACTCAGCACCACTGCCCCCCCTCTCTAGAGGTTTGAGGTGATCAGACAAAGACTGAGATTTAGGAGCCTCATGGCTAACCCTTGTCTGAGGATTGTATTATGTCATGAACAGTTGAGGGGATTTTAATCATAGTTTGCTCAAACAGTGACTCTTACGAAAGGATAACTTGATTACATATTCAAAATCATTGGTCAAATGTCAAGGCCTTTGTGCATGATCATTTTTTGCAGGCATCATGTCAACAAGTATTACCAGTTATTCAAGTAATTTTCTTCAAACTGCACAAATGCTCAGGGATAAACTGAATAGACTAAGCTAGTGAACGTTACCTCTCATAACAGCTTTGAGGGATTTCTGTCCAATTTTGCACATTTGTCTTATCTCCATAATAAAGATTTTTCTGTTGGTGCTTAGAGACATCAAACTATATGACTTTGGAAGGAAACAATACAAAAGAAACATGTTTAAAAGCTCATCATTATAGATGCCCAGTGCAGTCATACATGCACGTAAACAGTACTACCTAAGTTCAGTTTCTGTGATTAGAAATACATGTTGGTGGTTTTATAAAGATCTACAAAAAATAACTCATCATAATGGGAAAACCAGCTTTGATACCCCATGAGAAAAAGGTAAATAAGTCATGACCTGGAGTAAAAGACCAAGGTTGACTCTTTTATGGCAAAAGGAAAATAAAGTAAATGTATGGTTTCAGGTTGATGTCTGCTTATGCCACAACTGTGTTACGACCAGTTTTAGTTTCTTGGCCCTTTGATTGAGAATCACTGCACTGGGGCACCAGCATCCACTTTTTGTCACATTAAGGCCATGTGTTTCGAACTATATCTGTTTGAATTGAGCCTCTGCCTTTGCTGAGAAAAGCTTGCAAAATTTGTTGGAAGCTGTAGATTGTAGATGTATTTCAGGCACAGTTTAATACAGTCGGTTGGCCAAAGATTTTTTTTTTGTATAAAAAATACAAGCGTGAGTTTACAAGATACAGGAAACAAAAAAGTTTGTCGTTGTGCAACAGGTTGCACAATAAAATTAAACTGTGGCTCCAAACACAAAACAAAAAGGTATGTATTGAAGCACAAGTGTCAGCATTATAACCCACTCAAAGTGGACTTTTGTCCGATCACTCACAATGCTCACTCCATGACCTCCTGGACAAGGGCCTTTATTATGTATTTCATTTTATTTTGCTTCATTGTTAATTATGTTTTTTTTTCTATTTTTAAATGATAAAAGTTCATTAAATAAAAATTAACAAGAATAAATATAACCATGCTGTTCATGTTTGAATATAATTTTACTGCTTTTTAATGCAAATGATCTCTTCGTGCTTAAAACTCATTCTTTCAAATCAGGGCAGGAAAAGAGCCTCCTCCAAACCTGAAGCAGACCACCTTTGTGTGTTTAACCACTTGTTCACATGGCTGGTGTGAATGCCTCAGGGGAAGTTGTTGCCTGGAAGCTGGTGTGTCTCTGAAGGTGAAATAACTCCAAACAGGCCCACACCTATCCTCTCATCATTGCCTTGCAGACCCCAGGGACACATGTCAAGTGCTTTCTCGTGTCTTCATGGTGTTAATCCAGAGCAGAGCATCGTCTACTCCTCTTCCCATGTGTGTATATGAGTGTGTGCATGTGTACCCATGTTTTATGGTGCTGACAGACTGATAAACAAGTGGAAAGGAAGGCAAATAGAAAGATGGTAATATACTGTTAATACCAAGCAATTATGTTCTGTAAAAAAAAAGTAACGCTTGTTTAGACTTCATGACTGAGCTTAAACCTAGCATTTTTTAACAATTGCAAATCCCTTTCCTTCAATAACTACAAAGGCAATATATTAATGTTCAAACTGAGCAACTGTTGGTGTTTTTTGAAAGTATTGTCTCATTTTAGGGGTGTAGTTGTTAGCAACCAGGCATACATACATTGCCGGCCCGGAATCAAATCCAGCCTATGGCCAGTTTGCAGAGTGTCTTCCCCTACTCTCTCTGCCCTTTTTACAAGCCTATCCACTGTCATTCTTTCCTATTAATAAGGCACAAAATGCCCAAAAAATACATTTAAAAAAATCTAATTTTGAATTTGATGCCTTCATCATATCACGAAAAATCCTGGGACAGGAGTATCTGTGTTGCATTCCTTTGACAACTCTTAATAAGTTTTTGGGAACTGGGGACACTAATTTTTAAGCGTTGTAGGTTTACTTCTTTCCCACTCTGTTGCTCAACAGTTCGGGGTCTTAGTAGTCATATTTTGGGCTTTATAATATGCCACACATTTTCAGTTGGAGACTGGTGTGGACTGCAGGCTGACCAAGTACATGCACTTGTTTACTACAAAACCTCACTGTTTATCTTAAAGAATCAATCGGCATTGGGATGTCTATGAAAAGACATTCCATGGGCACTATTTTAATTTAAGTAATAAAGGATAGCAAATATTTATACTGTTTTTATTTATATTTTACATAATGTCCCAACTTCATATGAACTGTAGTTTGAATATTGTCCTACCCTATCTGTATAGAAATACAATGTATCTGTATGTATATACCCTACTGCTGGCTCTGCTTTTTGATTGGCGTTATTCCACTGGGCTTGCACATAGCAAACCATCAAGAGAAAATGCACAACCAGACCCAACCCTTCATAAACACTGAGACAGTAAGGTCGTCAATACTTCTCCATCATGAGTATCTGCTCTGTGTGTCTCAGCTCAGTACAGCCATGCTTCATTTGCAGTCTGACAGCCTCCTGACCTGTCTGCCTATGTGTTAACCAGTGTGTTTTTCATTTTTTACACACATGTATGTTTATTCATGCTGTGTAATTAGCAGAACATGCTATTGGCAGCAGGTTGACCCCCCCTGAGCCCGGGTCATGCCTTGGCCTGGAGGGCTGATGGCTGGGGTGTAATCCTCCTGTCACCCTCAGGGCACAGGATGGGACTGAGGAGGTGTGTTCCCTGTTGTCCTATCTGTACCTCATTAAGTTCAGACACCAATGCATGCTCGTGGACGTGTTTCTCATCAGTAGCACAGTTTGTAAGGATGCTGGACTCGTCACAATGGGCATTTCTGTATAACAGGTTCATGACAAAGACTTGGTTGAAGTTTAGACAAACCAGGTTACATGGAGATGTTAATTTATAACTGATTGTTTTGTTATTCTGACTGTCTTTTTTGTTTATTTGTCTCTAAAAACGCAAGGTGTTTTCACAGGTTTCCTTGCATTTATGTCTCTCTGCTTTAGAATTATGCCAGTGAGTAGTCTCTACTTGAGTTCCTGTCGTGCCAGAGAAACAGTAAGCCTGTCCCAGCTGACATTGGGCTGGAGGCGGGGTACACCCTGATCCAGTCTCCATCTGATTGCAAAGATGGATAACCATCCACTCTTACTCTGAAACCTAAGGGCAATTTGGAGTCACCAGTCAATCTAATGAGCATGTTTTTGTTCTGTGGGAGGAAGCCAGAGTGCCCAGAGGGAACCCATGCAAACACAGGATGAACACACAGAAAGGCCCTGACTGACCCGGAGGTTGTACTGGTGACCTTCTTGTTGTGAGGCATGTGCACTACCTGCTGCCCAGTAGTAATTATAATAAATCAAAATGAGAATAAGATACAATACTAGAAGATGCTCAAGAGCAAAAACCTCTGCAGAGTCATTGTCAAAAAATATGGACAACTGCCCTATCACTTGCTTTTAACAAATCCGTGAAAAAGTCCTGGACCCACATCTAAATTCTGATCCCCAACTAATCACTTATCCCTTCCTTAAGTTGAACATTCCCTGTATATGTCATCAAAATCTGTAGCAAGTATTTTCTCACCTATCCAAATAATCAGAATCAGGTGTTCCAATCACTTCCATGGCCACAGGTGTATAAAATCAAGCACCTTGGCATGCAGACTGCTTTTACAAACATTTGTGAAAGAATGGGTCGCTCTCAGGAGCTCAATGAATTCCAGCGTGGAACTGTCATAGGATGCCACCTGTGCAACAAATCCAGTTGTGAAATTTCCTCGCTCCTAAATATGCCACAGTCAACTGTCAGCTGTATTATAACAACGTGGAAGTGTTTGGGAAAGAGAACAACTCAATCATGAAGTGGTCGGCCATATAAACTGATGGAACGGGGTCAGCGGATGCTGAGGTGCATAGTACAAAGAGGTCGTCAACTTTCTGCAGAGTCAATCACTACAGACCTCCAAACTTCATGTGGCCTTCAGCTTAGCTCAAGAACAGTGCAGAGAGAGCTTCATGGATGGGTTTTCACGGCTGAGCAGCTGCATCAAAGCCATACATCACCAAGTGCAATGCCAAGCATTGGATGCAGTGGTGTAAAGCACACTGCCACTGGACTCTAGAGCAGTGAGGACGCATTCTCTGGAGTGACGCATCACGCTTCTCCATCTAACAATCTGATGGACAAGTCTGGGTTTGGCAGTTGCCAGGAGAACAACACTTGTCGGACTGCATTGTGCCAAGTGTAAAGTTTGGTGGAGGGGGGATTATGGTGTGGGGTTTTTTTTCAGGAGCTGGGCTTGACCCCTTAGTTCCAGTCAAAGTAACTCTGAATGCTTCAGCATACCAAGACATTTTGGACAATTCCATGCTCCCAACTTTGTGGGAACAGTTTGGAGCTGGCCCCTTCCTCTTCCAATATGACTGTGCACCAATGGCCAAAGCAGGTCCATAAGGACATGGATGACAGAATCTGGTGTGGATGAACTTGACTGGCCTGCACAGAGTCCTGACCTCAACCTGATAGAACAGCTTTGGCATGAATTAGAGTGGAGACCGAGAGCCAGGCTTTCTTGTCCAACATCAGTGTGTGACCTCACTAATGTGCTTCTGGAAGAATGGTCAGAAATTCCCATACACTCCTAAACCTTGTGGACTCTTCCCAGAAGAGTTGAAGCTGTTATAGCTGCAAAGGGTGGACCAACGTCATATTGAACCCTATGGATTAGGAATGGGATGTCACTTAAAATCATATGTGAATCAAGGCAGGTGAGCGAATACTATTGGCAACATAGTTGTATATGCGAAATTAAACTAATCTGTCTTGTAATGTTAACAAAAAAATCCTGCATCTAGATTTGGATCACCTCCAAATTCTGGCTCATTTCTTAACTCTTTTAGTTTTCCTGTTGAAAAACAAAAAAAACTAATAAATGTTGGCATAGACGTAGCCTCCTTGCAGAGGTTACGACGTGATTACTGGCATTGTAGGACATTGCCATCTGCCATATGGTGATCGGTCATAATCAGAATGGACATTGTATAATCATCTATTTCAGAAAGAGGAAACAAGTGGATTTATTTTGTCATACCACAGTTTTGGCTGTATCTAAAGCACGGCGGATTATTGGTATATTTAAAATTTGGAATACTTTTGATCAAACTAATATTTTACTTTTATTTTGTCGATACCCCTTCCTGACATTTCTCAGACATGACACTCTCCATCTCTGCCTCTTCTCTGTGTCCCTGCAGCAGCTGAGGGCCAACATCAGAGAGATGGAGAAGCTGTGCGCTCGGGTCCGTCCAGAGGATGCTGCCTCTCTGGAAGCTCTGGTAAAGCCCGTCAGAGACAGGGCATCAGCTGCTGCACAAGACTTCCTACTTTTGCACTCTAATCCGATACCTCTGCGTTCACCATCACCTCCATCCAGCTGTGCATCCAGCAGTCACAACTCTGATGAAGAAGTGGTCGAAGGGCTGATATCTGACAGGCAAATTCAGATCTGTCTGCCAGAAATCCCAGTGGATCAGAGTGCAGCAGAGTCCTGGGACAATCTGGAAGAGGTGTGTATGTCTGCAGCAGTAAAATGTGTGAATCTATGATGCATTTTACCGTTTTCTAACCCTTTCTCTTAGAATTTATTGTTCATGATATTGTAGAGAATAAGACCAGATTTTAAAAGATAAAGTTGACCTGGGCCAGAGCACTGGATAAACCAGGACAGATACTGCTCCAGCCTTGGCTGCTCTGTTGTTGCAGTACCTTCCATGCTTTTAAGCATTTTTGTGGCACTTTGTAACTTTATTTGATAGTGGAGGGAAACAGTAGATAGGCTTGTGAAAGGAGGTGAGAGAGAGCAAAGGAAGAACACTCATCAAATGGACCTCAGGAATCAAACTTATGGGTATGTATGGGATATGCCTGGTTGTTTATCACCCCACTAAGCCTACACCCCACCTTCCATGTTCTAGGGTTTGCTGTGGTGTGGTGAGTTTATTAAGGCATCCTGGTGAACTGACAGACAGAGTGCAGGTCTGTGTCTGTGAGTTGGCCGAGCCTGAAGTAAAGGACAGGGTTTAAGTACAGTTTGATTGGGCATTGGAAACAATAGCAGACAAAAGACAGAATGAATACATTAACATAGAGATATCAGTTCATTTGCAAGCATGCATTCAGTTTAACTTAATCTATTTCTATGGTTTGTACATGTTGCTTGTTTTTTAATATCCTCTGTGGGTTTCATTCTCATTTTTGATGTTAGTTTTTTATGTGATTAAACCAACCTGCCAATGGGACTGGGATGGAAATTATCCACTTGGCTTTAGACCCACGCAATTTCATGTAAATGTCCATGAATGCATACTGTTCCATTTTTACCAGTTACCAGGAATCTGACAATTTACATCCCAATGCACTTCATTTACATATGAGACCATTTACATTCTAAGACACTTGATTAGCATTTTCTCTATAATATCAACAAAATTGTACAGACCAGTTAGACATTGCAGCTCATATAAAATGAGCTATAATACAACATGGGATGAGTATGCTTAGCTTTGAGATTTAGGCTTTATTTTAGATGCGCTGTTGGCAAAAATGTTTGAAAAAAAAAAAACTGCTATAGTGTGATATGTACATTAATATTTTCTCTTTCTCTGTGTTATTTCCTCTGCTATTTTGTCATACTGTTAATGTGTTGAGAGTCAAAATAATAAGAAGTGGGGTGCTGGTTTGGTGGAGTGGTTAGCAACCAGGCACCCCATGTACTTGCTTCTGCCGGTCCGGGTTCGTATCCCGGCTGTGACCAGTTTGCAGAGTGTCTTCCCCAACTCTCTCGCCCCCTTTCACAAGTCTATCCAATGTCTCTCTCCTATCAATAAAGGCACAAAATGCCCCAAAAATACATTAAAAATAATAGTACTAATAATAATAATAAGAAGAAGAAGTAATGGAACAATAAATTGTACAGCTAGGATCTGCTGCTGTGAGCCACACATGTAGACTACCAACTCAGGAAGACTGCATCAGCAGTCTACCAAAAATGCTTAAGATATTTTACCGGACTGCAGGAGTGTTGTTTTTAATAACTTAAAATCTGTTACCAGGCACACAAAATGTGTAATCCTTCCTGGACAGAAGCTCCAGCTTGTTCAGAACAAAGATACACGTCTCACTCTGCGCTGTTCAAGAGTGAACATCGACAGTATGCATCAGGCTCTCTCGTGGTAAAAGTCAGGGAGGGATTATCTTTCAATCTACTTGTCTTTTTTATCAGATAAGCACAACCTCAAATCCAAAAATCCTGCACTCAAAGATCCTGTATATGAATAACAGACACAAGCAAACAACAAGACAAGTGACACATGAGCATGTAGGTGTCCTCGTGCCCAGAACAGAAAATGTTTCTATACAGAGCAGCTTCTTAGTGGAATAAGCTGCTTTGTGCATGTAGCATTAAAATTAACTTGAAATGTTTGCATACTTAGGCTGACAGCCATGCAAGTTCATCTTTGACTGATACTCACTTGAATTTATTGATGTTGATTGTATGATTGTGAAATGGTTGCTGTCTTTTTATGTTTGTTATGTATGACTGATGTATGTACGGAGCACAAGGAGATCAGTTGCTGCTTTGGAAGCAACTAATGGGATCCTTTTAAATAAACAAATAAAGAAATGAATGGCTAGAAAGGGAGATTTATATGCATGAAAAGATTGGTGTTAGAAGAACTGGTTTAGTTTTTAGTAGCTGGCGAGTTGGCATTGTAAAATTCCAAACAGAATGCCTTTTCCATACATTTGATAGCACCATTATTTAATAAATAATGTGATACGTTCTTCTCTCGTAGGACCTGAAGGAGCTGTGTGGTCTGGTGACAGAGTTCTCTCTGCTCGTTCATGTGAGTTTGACCTCTGACTCCTCTGTGCTGTTACATTCACATTTCTACTCTGTAGGCATTTCTCTGTCATACGTGCATGCACAGCTACCACTGTGAGCAGAGGCTTCTCACCTTTTGCATTTCCAGGAAGTGGTGTGTGTGTTTGACCATGTGTGCTGCTGTTGCCTGGTTAAGGCTCGTGTGAGCGGAGGTTACACAGATCAGCTCAGTGCTGCTGGGGCCCCAGAGGACCCCCGTGGAGAAGAAGAGGGGGGAGGCGGAGATTGAGGAGATGACAAGGGGGTGAGAGAGAGAAAGAAAGAGGATTTAGGGGAGAGAAGCAGGTTGTCCACAGGGGGAGAGGCGAGGAACCAAGGAGACATTGGAGCAGGTGGAGAACAGACGGAGCAGATTATCACTCCATCCTGAGGGATGGAGAGAGAGAGGAGCAGGGAGAGATTAAAAGGACGAGAAGAAGAGAGTGAAAATGTAGCCAGGCTTAAAAAAAGCAGATAGAGGCACGAGGAGGGGACCAGAAAGAGCATAGACATGTTGTTGTGGTGTCTCGAGGGTGATAGACGCTGTTAGGGGAGAAATATTCCAGCGCTCAGCCACAGTGGAAAGTGTTCACTTCACAGAGTCAGAAAGTGTGTGGTCGTGTCTGGTTCTGAACATGTGTCATGCTCATATCTGCTCAGCTGTCTGTGGTTTTTTTTGTATGCCTACAATAAAAATTCAGTTTTACATAATATTTCACCCATTTTTAGGGTTACTAAAATAGTTTTTTAGATTATTGATCACCTGTCTTATTAAAGCATCAAAAAAAGAATTGATTTATATTTTGTACACTTTGTGTTCTTCTGTGTTCAGTATCTGATAATTAATCATTTAGTTTGGTAAGAATTTGAGATTTAGTCTTAAATGCATTGTATTTCATACTTGAAGGGCAAAAAACAATTACTTGTATTAACACAAAGCAAGAAAAGCAACGCCAAACTGTTTCATCACTCTTATTAACAAATTTAATGTCTCATTGTGTGGAAAAAATGTTTTGGCATTTTTATTAAGAGAGGTGCTTTTTATTTTAAGATATATCTATTTATTTGATATTAGATTTGTTATGCCTTGATTTGATACAACAATGGATTGTGTAGAAATCAGCATCTTTAAAATATTTTTCATTATTACTAATTCTTGACATTTCATGAGAGGATGTGAGTGATGTTGGAGGTGCCGTCATGGTCCCTCACTACAGTCGTTTTCAAAGTGGTGGTCATTGGCTGCAAAATCTGTAGATTGGAATCACACGATGCCTTCCACAGATTCAAAAAACAGTTTGAATGCTTTATACTGGCAAATTTTACTAGTAGTTTTAAAAATAATCCATGACCTATTCAGTTTTATAATAAAGCCACAGTCTAAATCTGAATCAGATACACTTGATTTAATTGCTGGAGGAAGTTTGAGGATCCACATTCACTGGTACATTTATTTTGGGAGTGCCAAGGCTGGAAAGTCTGAAAACTGAGAACAAAAGTTGCCAAACATTTGATGTTTATAAAGACTCCAATGTGTGAATATGCCTTCCCTCTTTTATCTTAAAGGAGACATATCATGCTGATGCATGATTTAATACTTACATATAATATAATAAATTTGAAAACAAGACCTTACACCCCCTTAATTTTCAAAAAATGAGATATTGTATTTTTTTCTGATATCCTAGAACGAGATTTGATGCCTCTGAAAATTGGTCATTGCGAGATGTCTGCGAGATTTAAATCGTTGTGACGACATGAGGTACATTTCTTTTTATTGGAGTAATCTGATGAAACACTTCCTCCCCTGTGATGTCCGTTAGCCACAAAACCGTCACCGAGGAACACATTTGTCCAGCAGCAGTATATAGATCCCTAGCTCACACTCACTTATTACCAGCTCTGGCCTGTAGGGGGACTCAATACGCGGTCGCTGCTTTGAGCCTGCCGGAAAATACAGTAGAAGAAGGACAGGCTGGCTCTACCCCCGATAGAACTGGCCAATCAGAGCACAAAGGGCTGTGACGTTGCGAGGTAACTGTAGGTCATCCTGAGATCCTCGTGTTTCAACGAGCGTCATAATGGCTTAAAATGAGGATTTTGAGAACGCTATTGTGGGGCAATGAAGGAACTAAATGACTTGTACTGAGGGCAGAAATGCTTTACAGGCATCCTAGTCTGGCATAGTGAAAAGGAGAAACAAGCATGATATGTCTCCTTTAATATTGGGTTTTTGTACGGTTTATTTTCAGAGATGTCATCATTGTTGATAGTTCCTCAGCTGAATTCAGATGTGTCCAGCTCAACGTGGCTGTAATATCTGTCTTTGGAGGAAAGCTGCCTTATAAATAAAAAAAAGAGAGAGAGATGCACGATGTACAAAGTATCCATGTCAGCAGATAATAGCTGAAAAGTTAGTTAACAGTGCAGATCAATGTGTCAGGTCAGGTTTAGGAGCGCATGCCAGGTCGACACTTCTTCCCCTCATCATTCCTGACGACTCAATGTGTACAGCTGAGAAATAGGAAATACATATCAGAGTATGGACTTGTTGAGTTTGATGTTGTCTTGTTTATGCCTGTTTCTTAAACAAAATGCTATCATAAGTGAGAGTAATTTAAAGGTAGATTTAATAACATGTAAGGCATAATGTTCCTACTTTAAAAAGGGGTGTGTATTTAGTCGGGATGAAACAATACAGTTAGCCTCCCTGGGCAGAAATTGGAAAAATCGATGAATTCACATCTTTTGTTCTGAGAGATTTATGAAAAGTAAAAACGTTCATTTTTTCCCTTGACTTTCTCTGCTTCTCATTTTGCTCCCTGTGGGTTCCAGAAGTGATCAACCTTCCCCACGATTTCTTCTGACAGAGGCGAACAGCTGAATAGTTGAACTCTTTTAAAATGTTAGGGCCTGACATTTTTGCACGGACACATTTCTGGCCCTTTATTTTTTAAATGAAATTAAAAAATGATGAGAGGGCTCATATTAATGCTTTTTTTAATTAAGAAAAAAACAACAGCCCAGCTTTCGATTTTAATGTTGATAAACATCCCTACATCCCAACTGCAAAGAGTATGAATGCACTCAGCTCGCACTTAAAGCCATGAACGTAATCATAGTTTACTCTTGTGGCATTTATGGCACAGTATTCTGACCAATTTATAGCAAAACTTGTTTTTCTCATTTTGGTGTCATTTGTGTTTTTATTCTTTTCCAAGTTGAAAAAAGGAAAAAATAAACATTAAAATTAAAATCAGAAATCAAATTTTGTGAAAAAATCATATCTTTTGTTTTTGACATATCACCCTGCCCTACCTCAAAACTATTTCTTATTTCTCTATTGCACTTGAGAGCATAAGCCAACTTTCATGAAACATTCTTGATCTGATAAATTCATATGTAAATCTTTAAAAGATAAAAGGAGAAAATGCTTCTTAACCACAGTTGCCCACAGTTATTATATATCATGATTATTTTGATTAGAAAACAAAAACAAAATCACGTTTTATTATTTATTTCATGTTTTATTTACACTCTTTATAGTAATTTTCTGAGCTTGTAGTACCAAAACATCATATTGCAGCTTAATGTCCACTTTATTTACTGTTGCCCATCCTGCTGATTCCAACTCACGTTTAAAATTGAACAAATATCTTTAAATAAGAGGGTGGGCTTCAAAGTTCAAATGCAGCCAATTTGAGTGTATAGGATGTTTTTCCTGCAACAAAAGGCGGTGCTATGAGTCTGTATGCTGCTTCTGTTGCAGCCAGATGACATCTGGAAGAGTTTTATATTAAACTGATCCAGACTAGGTATGTCATTATTTTGATATCAGTATTGACAATTTGGTTAACAGCATAAATCCAATATCCTGACTTTCTTATCCTGTGAATTGTGAGCAGTTCTAAAAAGCTAAGATATAACCACTTTTAAGTTCAGAGTGAAGAGGTCCGGAAGAGAGGAGGAGAAAAGTGCTCTGCTTGTTGTTTGGTCACTGTGTCAGTCCAGCTCTCACACGGAGAGAGACAGCTGCCACTCTGAATATTTCATGAGATTTACACAATGCCACACACACATATGACCCCTCCCCCTGTTAAATCTCCCTTGAATATACCTACCTACACACACACGCACACACGCACACACCCTTCCTGTGTGAACGTGTGCCATGGAGTAGAATTTGAACATTAAAAAAAACTTACAACATGACAGGTGGCTGCTGTCACATGCATGTTGTGTGTGCGTGTTAATGGGCGAGTGTGCTCACTAAAGTGATTGTGTGTGTAACCCCCAGTCCCAGCAGGAGAAGATTGACAGCATCGAGGACAACGTCAACACGGCCGCTGCCAATGTGGAGGAGGGGACCCGGAGCCTGGGGAAGGTGTGTATATGTGTGTGTCATGATGATCTGATGTGTGTGTGTGTGTGTGTTTGGAAGATGGGGAGATCGATGGCACTTTGCCTCCCAGCCATTCCACAGCGTTTGTCCCTATTGATCGGCTTGAATACGGAGGAAAGATGCAATTAAGGAAATAGAGAGAGGAGAGGAGGGGAGGACGAGTGATTGAGAGGTGACAAGACAGGGTCTGTGTATGTGTCTGTGTGTGTCACATTAAGGAGAGGTTTGAATGACTGTTTAATAGTTTTTCAAGAGCAGCATTCGGCCTCTATTATGAATTCAATACACTCATCCACTGTGTGTAACTCAGAGGGACAACTCAGCGCTCTCCACACATGCAACATTCAAAATGTTGAACTTTTTATCTGATGTACACCAATTGAATCACCTGTTTTTGTGTGTCTACAACACACACTAAAACACGTGTGCTGAGATAATGTTTATTCATAACACTTTTTTTACTCAATATGCGTTATTCTCTTCTGGCAAGAGGATGTAGAAGCTTTATCTTCATTTCTGTTTCACTTGTAGTTGAAAAGTAACGAGGTATGGCTTTTAAAAAAAGACTAATGCTGTAATAACATTTCATTGAACATCTGCATTTTTCAATCTCTTCCTCCTCCAACCTCCTCTCCTCCTGCATCACCACACCGCTGCATTTGGGTCCTCCACTGATCAGTGCAGTGCAGCTAGGTCCTCTTCAGGCAGTTGTCTCAGAAACTCTGCCAATGCTTTTTTTTTTGTTTTGTTTTTTGCATTTTTGTGTCTATTTTGATAGGAGAGAGAATGACAGTGGATATGCTCGTGAAAGGGGGCGAGAGAGTAGAGGAAGACATTCTGAAAACTGGCCACCGGCTGGATTCGAACCCGAGCCGGCAGAAGTATTTATATGGGACGTGACTGGATGCCTACCACTTTGCTACAATGGCACTCCCTGCCAACCTTTTTTTAACTCCTATAACAGAATCAAAACATAATCCTCTGAAGACAGATTCTAACATGGGAAAAGAATAAAGTCATGTGATGCTCTATCAGGTGGTTGGGAAGGGTGATCAAGCATTGGGATTTGTATGTAGTCCAGAGACAGCTTCACAGAAAGCACAATGTTAGCTGATCCATTGTCTTTTTTCACAATCGTGGTCTCGTTCTTAAGGCTTGAATTTGACTTATAACCATTTTATCATAGGATTGTATTGAAAGATCTACATTTAATTGCATGTAATCCCTCCTAATGAAACTGGGTGTCCTTCTATTTGTTCCAAAATGTATCAAAATTTTTTGCTTTGTATCAGGAGTCAGATGTTTTGTGATAACTTTGGCACACACTTTTCTCATGCTCAAATTTTCTTGCCAAGTTTGCTGAACTGCCTCTTTGTCAATGGAGACCATTATTAATTTACCATTACGAACAAATTGGTTGATTTGTTTCCTATTTTCAGAAGTTTTTGATGTGCATATCTTGTCTTTGACATGCCCTGTCTTCACAAAATCTTTCACACGTCCACATGACTTGCAGTGTTTCTCATAAACCTTAGTTGATGTCTGAAGAGATTCGACTGCTCTTTTGTGCAATTTCACTAAACATTTCGAGCTTTTGCTCAACTTTTAAGCCAATTATTTTCTGATGTCTTAACAAGAACGCGTACATTCCAATCAGTAGCAAGAAGTGAACGAAAGACATCACTTATTTTAAACCTACGGCTGTTGTGCTAAAACACCAAACCTTTAAAATATAATGCTCAGAGACTGTGAACCACGAGAAATGCAGTCTGACTATTTAATTGCCTCGATTTGTATAATGCAGGTGTGTTATTACAGTTGAATACACTAAGAGAAGGTGACTTTTTCTGCAAACACTTTATTTAGTTTCTTTTTTTCTTTCAAAAATATATTTTGGGCTTTTATGCCATTATTGGAGAGAAGGGAGAGTGGAGAATGTCAGAAAATGGCAGGGTTGGACAAAGTGCATATCTTAAATACTTAAGTAAAAGAATAGATTTTGCCCAAGGACTCACATCAAGCCACCAGCATCCCACCCCTAATTCCATATTAATCTACTACAAGACCAAGTTGTTCAGTCAAACTGGTACATGAGTAATGGAATATTTGTTTTAACATATGCTTAAGTATTCAAAGAAATCTGAACATTGTTTTTTATAACCCATTATTGCAGTCAAGACCATGCTGCTGTATATTTTGCTTCATTATATTTATTTAAATAATACATTGTAAGATGCCGAAGGTTGTAGCTTTGAGTAACAGGGACAGGTAAAAGTAGTTGATGACCGTAAAAATTGTTAGTTAGGCTTTTCAAAGTGAAAAACATTGTAATTATCCAGAGGTTGATGCTTTTAAACCCTGCAATTGTACCAAATCATCTTATTTCTGGAGTCTCACCTTTCCATACTTTTGTCACTTCTTTGCAGCTGTTAACATCAAAACCAAACTCTCTGAAAATGTCTTTGTTTTGTAACTTATTCTGTTAATGGTCTCATGACCTGGAATCATTATGGATGCCTTAATTACGTTCTTCTGCTGTCAAAACAAGTGCTTATCTCTGAGTCAGACTGGCAGGTAAGCGCACTTAATCAAGCGCATTTCGAATAAGATGAACATGTTAACTAGCACACATTGTTTTTCATTTTACAAACCTTAAACAGGGGCTTAAGATGTGACCATGGGTGCTCTGGTGAAGAACTGTCATCTTTCTCTGCTCTATCTATTATTTCCACCACTACATGAAACTCGGAAGCTTGTCTAGAGTCACATGGGCATCTTATCCTCTGTGCTACCAGAAACATACATCATAGTTTAGGGACCGTGACACTGTCAAGACAAACCACACTAACACAGTTTATTGTCTTTTGGATCAGATGCTAAAATGGAAAAAAACATGTGCTGATCTAAAGTAATGAGGAAACAGAATATTTATGAAAATATAGTGGAAAGAGAAGTAGGCTCTTAAATGTAGTGGTGACAAGTTAATCATCTTCCCTGAAAAACAATACTTTATAATGCAAATATTCAAAATGTTAACTTAAGTACCGTAATTAAGTTAATTTATTTTGTTGCTGTCCACTGCTGAAAACAGGACAGAGAACCACATGTAAACAGACATGTGAAAAAGAAGCCACGGGACATTTAAACTAAGCTGATCACGTGAAAAACGAGAGACTCTGCACGAGGCATACAGGTGGTCAGCATCCCACTGTCCAGCTGTTTATTTTTGACAAAAAAGAAAGTTTCTATGATAAACAAATTAAAACAATAACAACAGCAACTAGAAAGCACTCGGAGAGCGCAGACCTCCGCCAGCGCCACAGTTCTCAGCCATATTGTCATTTTGACCATAACTATTACTCCTACCTTTATTTCATCTCAATATTTAGATTCCTTGACCATGAAAATATAGCATTAGCAACTGGAATCATAATGATATCTATTTTAGTTCAGTAGTTATTCACAGAAATCACATTTTTCGCACTGGCGGCCAGACGCTGATCCCGATCAACACCAAAATCGAATCAGTTCTTCTTTTTCCCACGCTGAACATTTCCTGAAAATTTCATCCAAATCCATCCATTACTTTTTGAGTTATTTTGTTCACGGACAGATGGACGGACGGACAAACTCTCCCGAAAACATAACCTCCTTGGTGGAGGTAATAATGATAATCAACACAGGGATATGTATGGCTAATTTATATTGTCAAAATTGTGACTGTAAATACTGTCAAAAGTATCTGCAGATCCTGATAATTGCTTTTTAAAAAAATACATCTGCTGATCCAGTATTGTTCTGATAATATCCAGCATCCTTCATATTTTTGTATTAAATAGTATTCTGCATATTATTTGACCGTAAAGGGTATATCAGAAAACAAACATCCTCATAGCTGAATCAACATTAGAATAAGTGACAAAAATCAGATTTTAATGTGTTTTTGGTGAACCCATGCTCAACAGCATGAAATATAGACCCACATAAAACAAACTATCTTATCTTAGATTATCTCTTGTAAATGTGTGTTTTATTAAACTGTTAATTTAAATCCAAATAGTTGTGCAACAAGGTTGACCACTCAGTCTGCACATTAGGCAATGGGGGGGCAGGGTGAGGGGAGATAAAGCTGATGAGAGGGGTGTCAGATGTTTTAACGTGTTTGAAAGCTTGTAATCTGTCATCAGGTCAGACTGCATTACGCACACACAAACACACACACACACGCTTCCTCCATCTTTTACAACCTGTGCCCAGACTCCTTTTAACTCCGCTCAGATGAAATTAAAATTCCCTCGACTGCCACAGGGGTTGGGACAAGCAACGTAAGCTTTTGAACTAGATTAATTTAATGGTGAAGTGTTAATCAAATGTGGGTTCGTGTGTGTGTGTGTGTATCATTAATTGTCATCAGCAAAAAGCACCTTCCACTCTGATGATAGCAGCCGTAATAACACACAGGCCACATCTCTCTGATTTCTCCTAAATGCAGATAATGAAAAGGCTTTGATGTGGCTTGATTTTCATTTGCAGGCTTGTTTGTGTCCTGTTTTTTTCTTCCTCCCATGAGTCGATGTGTGATCATGAAAGCATTAATGTGTCCAAACTCTCTCTCAGACTGTCTTGAAGCCACGACTGATGCCTCCAAAGGTTTCATGCTAGTGGGTGTTAAATTAGAACATATCTCTTCTCCCTGTCTCTCTAGGCAGTGGGCTACAAGTTGGCTGTGCTGCCGGTTGCTGGGGCACTGCTAGGCGGAGTGATCGGAGGTCCTCTCGGCCTGCTGGCTGGGTTCAAAGCGGCAGGGGTGGCTGCAGCTCTTGGAGGAGGCGCCTTAGGGTTTGCGGGGGGGAACCTGGTGCAGAAACAGCGCAAAGCCCGAGTGGACCTGCAGATGAAACAGCTGACAGCACCACCGCCAGAATCAGCAACAAAATCAGAGACAAACATGGACAAATGACCAGAAAGATGCGGTTAGTCCTCTGACATCACCACTGATTAGCAACCATGGACTGACCAATCAGAAGCACATATTGATCATATGCCTTAAAGACAGTAACAGATGTTCTTAACAAGCACTGCTACAAAACAAAAGTCTAATAAGAGCCTTATATAAGAGTTTCATTCTCTGATGTTGGGACATGAATGGTTTTCCTGTGAGGACATCAATCCTACTTTAAACACACATGATTTTATTAATGTGAGCACTGCGCAGCAGTCACAAACACTACTGCTTTTACTCTCAAATAGCCGTGAGCAGGGATCTTTTTGATCATAATCGTTGGTACCTAACAAATGTAATCAGTTTGACAAGCTGGAATCCTGCATTAGATATTGCCAGAAACAAAACTGAAGATGGTGTGTTCGTCAAACTCTTATCGTCTTATTTCCCAGATTGTTCTCTTAAACCATGTTTAAAAGTTAAACAGTAATAATGCCTCAGTGTTTCATTATGCAATATCTAAATATGGAAAGTGTGTTTTTAAGCAGAAGTTCTCAGATGGTCAGTTATAGACGGTTAAAGACCTCTGAAATGAGGAATCCCAACCAAAATTTCTGAAAAACTGCTAATTTATTTTATATTGGACCTTGTACGGAAAACATATGGTTAAATAAACTTAAAAAAACAAATATGCCCAAAAGCTCCTAAGTGCAGAAGCCCTTGGAAAACAAACATTCATACATTTTGTTCTGCTTTGTTTCCCTTGATTACATGTGAAATTTAGTTTGCTTTCTAGCAGGACTAATCATTATATTGCCTTTTTAACCCTGTGATTGCAGTGTTCATAAACAATTGTCAAATTAGCTGCACTGCCAGTCGCGTGACCTTAATTACTCCATGCTGATAACTTAGTGTTTGATAGAAAGTAAAACGGCCCCTTTCCAGATTTTTGTAGTCATAATTAGGGCTAGATGATATGGCCTTGATTTTTTTCTCCATTATAAAAATAGACAAAACTGAATTCCTATTGAAATTAAAGAGCATGCTGTAATTTTGTTATCAAAGATACACCATGTAGTTTGAATGCCATGTAACACTGAAAACTGCTCTATTTTTACAACCGATTCACATAAAGTTGTTTATTTACTCATTAAAAAAAAGCAGTACTGTAATAAAACAGTGACATTTAGCAGTATTCCTTTCTTCAAACAATGCAGCAACATAGAGGCAGTTGTTGACTCTATTGGAAGGAAACATGGGGGAGATGGTGAACTACAGGAGCCCAGAGAGAGCAAAATAAGAGTCAAAGTAAAGGAAAAGAATTCACAATGATATTTTTAATTATCTGCAACAAAAAAATGTGATATAAATTGCTTATGCCAAAAAACAAGCATCTAAAGTCTGTTTATTAGCCTCAGTAGTCAGAAAACTACCACTATGCATGCAGAGTTGGTGTCCGTTTGCCAGTTGCTGCTTCACTTGAGCCCTTTTCTCATTGATTCCTGATATTTATACATTTATTTAACCAGGACAAAACCTTTAAAAATCTTAAGCAAGAGTGGGCTGGCTAAGAAAGCAGCACATTGGGGGTGCTGGTTTGGCGGAGTGGTTAGCAACCATGCACGTCCCATATACATACTTCTGCCGGTCCAGCTTCGTATCCCGCCTGTGACCAGTTTGCAGAGTGTCTTCCCCTACTCTCTTACCCCCTTTCGCAAGCCTATCCACTGTCTCTCTCTTATCAATAAAGGCACAAATGCCCCAAAAAATACAAAAAAAAAGAAGAAAGCAGCACATTCAGCAGTTATACTATTCGTTTAGGGTATGATGCCACTTTGAGGTACAACATGAAAAGGCAGACACACACACACACAGCGCTGTACATCCTGCAGGCTCCCTTCTGACCTTCATTACACCTCTGATAGTACCTCTGAAGACAGGATTGAAAAAGGAATCACCTGCTTCCACCATTCTGCCTCCAGCACACTGAATGGAAAGGTAAAATGTCACCAGACTGTAAATATCACAACTGCACTGTAAAGCCACAGATGCACCAGTATGACATCCAAAAGCAGACATCTAGTTACAAAAGCTGGACCTTCAGTCAGCATTTCCCAGCTGTCAGCTGAATCTCATCCTGCAGCTTCTCAAAGCTCTGAACGATGATACAGCCTGTTGATGGCACAAAAACACCACCGTGATTGTTAATAATATAACAGTAGCTGTTATACACTGGTGTGTGAGACGGTGGAGCAACCTTAGATACTGTAAAGTAAATTAAATTCAACTTTTAATGTTGTCCTTACTGGTAAATGAGGTTAAAGTAACAAAACCACACATTTTTTAATACAAACATGTTGCTCCACAGTTCATCATCCGTCTACACTTTTCCTCCTCCTACCTTGTGTGTGTGGCTGCTTTAATGTTGGCATGCTGCATACACTGAGCTATGAGAAGTGGATTAATTTTTTTTTTTAAATGGGTTTGGTGATTATTTTCTTTCACAGACCCATATATATGGAGGTTCTTACCTCATGCAGGCACCTAGTTACAGTTCCAGCCTGAGGCTCATTTACGGTCTTCACCAGCTCCCTTGGCCCCATTTAAGCTCTATTCACCGTCTCACGACTGTACTCAATAAAGGCAAAAAGCCTCAAACAAATTAAAAAGGAAAAAATAATAAGCACGAAATAATTTAAACTTCAAAAAAGAAACCAAATTAAGAAAACTATTTTGAGAATTTAAAATTTACAAAATATGAAATTACCTTTTTTATTACTAGAAAAAAGAAAACGGTATATTGCAAATGGGAAATTGTCACTGTACTTTTTGCAGTATTGTTCAGCCCCAATTACTAGAGATCCTGAGAGAGTTGTGGTATGGTGGAAAAAACATCCAACACCAAGGTAAGTAGCTAATGAGATGTGATTTAAAAAATGAATCAGGGCAAACATTGTAAAATAAAATGAATAGCTATATGTCTGTTTGAGATCTTGTAAATGATAGATTATTTTCCACAAATCCCCCCCATCCCACCAAGTACACATCCACTATAACACGCCTCTGGACCCACTTTGAGGTCATTACCCACCTGTTGAGAACCTCTGTTTTAGACTTGAAAAGACTTGAAACATTTCTCCCCTAACATTACTGCAGTGTTACTTTCAATGAAGTGATGTAAATGGAGGTGTTCATGTTCAGATGTTTTCTTATGTGAACTGTGAAAGAGTTTTTACAAAGTATGAGCTCAAATATTGCACAAAAAAGCACCAAAGTGCCACAATCCAGAACCTCTCAAGGTCTGGAATAAAAACCTGCCGTGTGTTGATGAAACTGTTTTCTGCAAATGAATGTTTTTTTTTCTCATCATTTGTCAGTCATTTGATGAATAAAAGTCAGAATATTTCCATGTATACAACAGAATAGAAGACACAAAATCTTGGAAAATGGTTTTTAATTTATTTAACAGTTTTTAACTCTTCCTCCCCTCTGAGATGACTGGCTTTGTAATGGCATCATGTTCCCTCCTGCGTTCACTCTTACGTGTGGGCTGATATGTCACTATGCAGGCATCTGTTGGCCTCTATTAACGCACAGTGCGTACTACATTATGAGTCCCCCACACTCAGAATTTGGCTTCCTTCTAAGATTCATTACTGTATGTTCAGTGGTTCTCAGGGATTAGACTTGTACCAAAACCTTAGACATATAAAGAGACAAACCAGCTTTAAAGAACACGTATAAAGTGGCAAACTGTTATTTGGGGGGGACTTTCCCCCTTTATCTTCTAACCATTTGAATCTCCAAATAGGACAAAGTCAGTTCTATTTCAGCATATGACACATCAACAGCAAAGCAAACAGCCATTTTATAAAGTCAGGTTAAAAACCCCATGGCAAAAAAACTTTTTCATCTATTTGAATCCAGGAATCTCAACTGACAGGTGTTATGACGAACACGGTGTTCACCCCGCTTTGACCTTAAATGTTTTACTGTTTCACAGTAGTGAGGTCATGTGCCTGGAAGAAGGAGGGAAGTTTGGGTTTTACAATATGATGTGGGGACAGTTATCTAAATTCTTGATTGCACAAATACTCTTGAAAGAGGCACCTTTGGTAGCAGTTACAGCCTGAGGGCTATTTTAAAGGTCTGTAACCGCTTTTAGATCCACAATAAAGTCCTTAAAGATAATATGTGAATTAACAAACTCAAAAAAGAAAAACAATCTGGATTCAGAAGTCCACCAACTAACATTTTTTAATTCCAGGCATTTGCATGTTGTTGATCAAGCCAGGGGTTTACCAAAGTTTTTTTTTTTTTTTACCATGGGTTATATATTCTACATAAAAATAAAAGGTCGACTGGTCCAATTTCATACACCTCACACATCCAAGCTAGAAAAACATTTACACTTGGATTAAGATAGGCCTTTTTAGTGAGTAAGCAACAGACAAACAGCCTGGGTTGCCATTAATGGCCTGACAAGGCTAATGGCAAATCACTGTTGGGGATTTTGGGTTGAGCAGTCAGAATTTAGGAGTTCATGGTCAGGGTGCCAGTAGAGAAAGATGCTCAATGCTCTAATTATACCAATGCTGTGATTGATTCTCCAAGAGTTTTTCGTGTCAACAATGACAAACACATGGCAATCCTGATAATTAAGGCTGTTCTGAGTCAACAAACGCTTTGGCAGGTTGCTCAAGTCTAGCCTAAATTCACACAAAGACATTGCAGGATGCACCGTCAGTGTCTTATTGTGTCCAATTACTAAGGCACACTTTCAGCTGACTCTTTATCCTGCCTGTCAAGAGTTTTCTTCATTGTCAGGCTGATTACCTTTAACAAGAGAGTGCCTTCAGTGATTTTAAGACAGAAAATAAAGGGAAGTTTTTAGCATGGAGGTGTATCATAGTGATTCCTCAGCTAGCTTGAGTAGGGTCTTAACTGGATTCTCGATTCCAGTCTTCAAAAAGGAGAGAGGCCGATGTTTCATCTGCACATTCAGACAAGAGAAGAGATAAAACTGCATTAACCTGCTAAACTGTATGTAAGGGTTGTACTTAAAGCTGACGAGCCAAATATGTTTGGTAAAGGGCTGTACTGAGTTACCTAACACCTGGGTCAACTCCCCCTGTAGGTCAGGGTCTTTCAGAGTGTATCTTTATGTTCTCCCTGTGCATTTTTGGGTTTTCACTGGCTTCCTCCCACAGACCAAAAACATGATTAATGGGTTATTTGGTGTCTCTGAATTGCCTTTGTGAGTGTGTAAATTGTTGACTGACTCTATGTCAGCCTTATGATTGGTTTCCAGCTAGTGCAGAGTGTACCTTGCCTCTAGCCCAGCGTCTGTTAGGACAGGCACCAGCCCCCATGACCCCAAAAAGGATAAAGCAGTATAGATATTGGTTGGTGCAAACAGCTGCCATTATCCACCTGTCTTCACTGATTTAGGTGTCTGAAATGGAGATGAAGGTCATGAATAAATTTACAATTTATGCAATTTCTGAATTTAAGTCTTGTGTCAGAACAAGGTAAATACAAAACAGTCGAGCACAAGCTTCAAATTCGAAAGCAAGCCATTTTCCATTTTATTTTTGGAATTTGCCACAGGCCATTTAAAAGTGGACCACAGGCTGGCTGTAGTTTGGACACCCCTGATTTAGGCCATTGTGGATTTTGCTTCATGTTTGCAGACATTTTTTAATCAATTCAACATACCAGAACTGGTTTCCACAGAACATTTCCTGCATTTAATGCATACATTTAACCCGACAAGACAAAAAGCTGTCATGTCCCTACAGCACAAACGCCTTCACACAGCAAGACGAAGCTAAAAACGGCTCACTTCATACTTTACAGTACGGCATTTTTGTTAATTTTTCTAAAAGGACATGGTCATAACACTGACCCTGATTCAGTGTTGTAAAACAGTAACACATTAAACTGTCCAAGAGGGGTAAAACTTTGTATGGTGCTGTAGGAGACATCATTACAACCATTTAGCACTGGGGGGAAAGGTGCATCTCAATAGGGAGGAGTAGCTTTGTCTCCTCAACTTCTATATCAAGCCATACCCTGAAATCAGTCACGCGCCTGCTCATTATTTAAAAATATTCTTCTATTCCTTCAAATGTGTAAGGAAGATGCAGAGGTAAAGCTACTTCAGACTGGCATATTGTAATAATTTGTGCTATACAACTGAATTAGAGTTGATCAGATTGAGATGCAGCCATTAGGTCAGTGAGATTAAAAAAGAAACCTATCAGAAAGATTGGACTACCCACAGATAAGAACCGTACGACTGGAGTGAAGGAACTGCCCTGATTCTCTCTCTACAAAAAAAAAAAAATCAAGTGATGAAAAAGAAAGGAATAAAATAAAGAAAACTCTGTATTTAATTTAGACTGACAATGAGAATCCCCTGTAGCACAAACATATTTACAAGCTCCCAAAAATAAAAGTAAAAACATTTCTCTTGATGCCCCAAACCCTTGCCCGCATGTTTTCTCCTTTACCCTTCTTCCTTTTGATCCAAATAAAAATTGTACGTGAAAGAGTTATGAAAATATAGGTTATTCCAACATGGTTGTGTCGTGGTCTGCTTCTCTTTTTTTTCTGCTCCTCCTTCCTCTTCATTCTTTTTTTCTACATCTCTTTTTCCTCAGTAAGGGTGCTGGGTGTTGCTGTTCTGTCCCGTTAGCCTGTCCCAACCCTAACCCCATCCCTGACCCTGGGGCGTGGCACTGAGTCACAGGATCAATGGATGGTCGTGCAGGGTCACAGCTCGTCGCGGTCCCGACTGAGGATGGTGTAGCGAGTCTCACTGGGTGCCAGTTTCTGAAAAGAACTCTCTGGGGGGTTGCTGGCCACTTCTCCTGCTATCTCCTCCTGGGGGAAGATTCAAATTTCATGCAAAAAGTCGAGTTTTCCAAGATGTGAAGACTTTCAGTGTTCTGGCTGAGCCTGTCCTACCTGTCCCGGTGTGCTGTCTGTGGGGTCAGGACCATGGTGAAACTCTCTGTGTAGCTTTCCAGAGTGAAGGTCCAGTACAAACTGTTTCAGCTTACCAGGATATCTAAAGGCAAACACAAACCCTTTTCACACATGCAGCCCTGATATCATCAGAATAATGTCCAAGCAGCCTGCCCGAGTAATTCCCTGACATGGTTGTTCACACTTGCTCCTCTCAGCAGGGAGTAGTCCCTGCTGGATGGGGGAGCATACGCCATCAAATATACGCAGCCCAAGTCAGTGTCCATAATATGATAGCGAACAAACAATTTATATCTTAATTTCAGAGTAAAACGTTAAAAACAGCATGGATTACAGATTTGAGAGGAGCACTGAAGCGCACAGAGGAGAGCATAAGCAGCATCCCTACATGAACAACGATTACAGCAGAGAAAGAAAGCTGCAGAGTTTCATCTCTATTCAACAGCTGGCGAATCAAGCTGCTTCACAAGATTACAAACCCTTCTGACATAGTTAATAGCACTGACAGCAGGTGACTAGGGCCTTTTTCCTCTTTGTAAGTTGTTTTACTATTGAATCGTGAAAAATCATTTGAATCGGAAATTACAACATTACTCCTGTATTATATGATTAAAAAAAAGTTACTTGGGGCGGACATTAGCTCAGTTGGTAGAGCGTCCGCCCCATGTACGGGGGCTGCCAACCCCCAGCGGCGGCTGTAGGTTCGAATCCCGGCCTCAGCCCTGTGCTGCATGTCATTCCCCCTCTCTTCACCCGCTTTCCTGTCACAACTTCAGCTGTCCTATCAAATAAAAGCAATAAAAAGCCCAAAAAATAACTTAAAAAAAAAAAAAAAAAAAAAAGTTACTTAAAATGAGTAGCCTTGGAATATTCCTGCACTAAACGGAGCTAGATGTTACGTTGGGGGGCAGTCAAACACAGTACTGCTTTGTTTGATTTGGGGAATTTTCTCAGTTGTAAAAGAGACACATTGATCTGGATATGGATTTTGTACAAAGGGGAAAATTTATAGAACAAAAAACAGTAAATCCTCTGAAATCCCCACACTTAGTGCAACAAAGTCTGCCTGAGTGATCCTTCTTTGAGCCATGTCAGTTGTGTATTTGACAAAGGCATTCCCTCACACATAGCTCAGCTTTAAAACCAGTCCTGCTAAACTACAGAGCAGGCTGGAGCCGATATAAGACTGAACAGCTAGAGGCAGCAGCTGAGGACATTAGTCTCTGTGGAGGTATCATGGAGCAGCATTAATCCACATCAGTGCCGTCCTGTGAAGTGGGCCCATTAATGATCGGTCAGGAGCTGTTGTCATATCATAGAGAGCTGCTCCCCGGTCACAGCTTTGACCCTGTGTGTCACAGCAGCATGCGCGCACACGTAAACACGTACATATATAAAACATATGCTGCACTAATGTAATTACAAGTCTTGTGCCACATGCAGGGGTGATGTGATGTAATTAGGCTGAGGAGGGCTGGTCAGTCCTCGGGGCTTCTGTCTATCTGATCACACTCTGATTGGGGATGGGGGAGGCAGGGTGGAGGGGGCGCAGAATAAATAAGATTAAATTAGATTAGACTGGATTAGTTTAGCACTTATTGCACGTGCCAAATCATGTCACATTAGCTCCGGTGTCCTGGTCCATTCATAAAGGACAGATTTTAGGAAGTGTGACATTTCTCTGGTGTTCAGTCAGAGTGCATTATTATGTGCATGTGTGCGCCTGTGTGTGTGTGTGTGTGTGTGTGAGTAATGAAATTAACTTCATCTGAGGGCACCAAATTCATGCATCAGGTAATAATGGTTCAAAAATCTTTAAAAGTAAGCTACATGTATCAGACGGTGACATCCTGGTGATTCATTTGTTAATATCAGATGCATTTGAGAGTTTTTATTAATATTTTAATATTCCTGTTTGTAGTAAGCATCGCCAGCATTAACATTGATCCCCCGATAAGTTTCCATTTATAACGTACTAATCATTGTGTTACTAATTTTGAAAGACCTGAATCACATGATCCTAAAACACAAAAACATTCTTTAAAAGAGAGAAAGGTTTTACTTACGCGAGCTCGGCGAACTTGGGAAAGACATACATGTGTCTGAATGAGTCTATGGCAATGACGGGACAGTCCGCGGGAGTTTTCTGAATGTGGAGGAGTGGATGGCGGAACTTATCACAGTCTGCATGAAGGAAGTTTATGGACCCTGAGGAGGAGACACCAGTGTTAAGAACACAATTTCTATACACAGATGAATTTCTCACAACAATATGCTAAGGGTGGAAAGTTATAACACTGTGTCTTATCCTATGATTGTGTCCTCACTCATTTGTCATGTAAACCTGAAGATCCTAAGTGCTGCTCTTAGTGTTCCTCTATCACCTAAAGCTCTTGTTCCTTACATGATGTCAGCTATCCGAGCTGACAACTGGGTGAGACGCACGCCAATTGCAGGGCCGACATAGAGCCAGACACCAATTCCCCAACTTGAAGGCAATCAAGATCCAGAGATTAAGCATGTTTTTGGACTATGGGAAGACAGTGGAGTACCCTTCGAAAACCCGTGCATGCACAGGCAGAGAGCATGAAGGACTGTTCGATTTGAGAAATTATCATTCTGTCTTCTTTAGCCACGATCACCTACGACATCACATCCAACCAAATTTGAATGACAGTGGTCATTTAAAAATATATTTTTTAAAAAATCATATATGTTCAATTATCATTGATAACATTGACAAGACTTTTATTTATTACAAATATTCACATTTAATGCTAGAGTTTCAAACAAAGAACAGGACTACCATGGCAATTTGGTTCATTGATAAAATTAAATACATGCAGTAGGATAACATACAATTATTGTTATGACCCTTTTAAATACATGTGAACAGGCAAATACAACTGAAATTGCACCTAAACTAAATTCCTCAAGTCTGACCAGCTGGTCCAGACTTGATTCAGCTCATGCTTCAAGGTCCTGATGCCAGCTTTAACTCAAAAGGCAAATAGCATCAATGCTCATCCTGATAGAAATTGCATTTTCCACTACATACAGTTATTAACATTTGTCAAATGGATATGTTAATGATACATTTAGAAAAACAAAGCAATTATGTATCACGTGTGCAGAGCTGTTCATAAACTGTATTTGCTATGCAACAAACAGACTGTTAGCTGCTTGCTAACTTGTTTGCAAGCTCAACAGTAAACAAATCACAAGAAAGCAGCTGAATAGGGGGCATATAATTGCTTTATGTAGCGGGACAAGATATGCTTCTGTCAATAAATCAAAATGCCAACACACTCAAGGTAGAACAGAAGCCCATATAAATTGTCTGATTGAGCTTAAAGTGTGGTTTGAGTTGACTGTGCATATGCCAGTACCAATCCTCTGAAAACAAAACTGCACCTTTTTCAGTGATGAGCTGCCGGGCCACTTCTTGTTGGAACCTTTCTAAACTGCTTGTGTCATCTTTATTGTGAAACAAGATGAGGAATGGGAGTCCTTCTTCAGTCAGCTCCTAGAAAAACACATAGAAACCCCATTAACACACAAATGGACCCCCCAAAAATCATTGGATTTACCCAAATGAGTTGCATGTGTGAAGGCAGACAGATGGGTTTCCCTGTCAGTCCCTTAGCATTTTGTCTACTCCCCTACCCCGCTATTGCCCAATAGAGAAGTAGAAAACAGTGAAGAAAAACAATGTATACAAACAGGCCAGGAAATTAACTCCGTTGGATGCATGTCTGAAAAGTCTAAGGGTAGGAGTTTGGGCCTGATAACCCTGACCCTGACAGTTTCATGCCTCTACTATCTGCAACAGTAATACCCTTTAAATAGAGCAGATGACAAACCTCTCCGTTTTCAAAGGTGATCTCTCTGACTAGAGGCACACACTTGTCCTGCGTCCAGGCGTAGGTCACGTCGAAGTTGGTGAGTGAGCCGAGGTAGATCATGTCAGGGACATTGTCCCCTATAGGTTTGTAGATAGCATTGTCTCCACTGATGCGCTCCGGCTCAGCTACAGCGCTGCAAGAATGAACCAGGTAATAGAAGGAGTCAATGAAAAAAAGGCTTCACTGGAACAGTGTTTGAAAACTATTGTACATCTGTTGCTGTCTCACCCAAAAGCAGCATGGAATGTGCAGTCATCACGAAGGATGTTGGCAACTTTTTCATATGTGCGGTAGCTCTCAGAGTCCTTTGTTGCAAAGAAGGCAATGATGTTTCTCTTGCTTCTCTGTTAAACATAAAACAACAGAAATGAAAGCATGATGTTTTTTAGTTTTTATCAACTTATTAGACCCTTTTTAAACCAACAACATATTTTTCAAGTAAAACTCAATTAAAAATTTCAAGTTGAGCAAAAAATACTGTAATGCTTAAAAACATGTCACAAGTTAACAGAATTTCATTTTGAAATTAAAGTGAATTCTGCTGCTTGCACTCAGTCTGGATGTGGTACCATGAAGGTGTTGCTTTGTCTCCAATGGAAAAAGACATGGGACAGGGGATATACTATGGGAGCCCAGAGGATGCAAAATGAGCAGCAGAGTAAGTTGAGGGAAAAATATACTTTAAATTATTCTTAAACGTATGCACCACAAAAATGAGAAATAACTGATTAATATATGCAGGACACAGAGGGTTTTCTGATGATGGTTGAGAAAGTTTCTGATCATTGATACTGTCTAGTTTAAAACCAATAAAAACATTTCATTGTTGAGACATAAAAATGAAAAAAAAGAAGAAAAGAAGTCGAGACCTGGTTTAGAGCAAATCCCCCTCTTTACATAACAAATGTTAATTCAAGTAGCTTTACTAAGTACCTCTCCAAAATGTTTTTCAACAACAGTTTTTTTGGTTAACAGCCATGAATTGTACTAAAATGTAGTATCACTGACATCAAGTATCTATTTGATAGTAATGGCTTCCACTTGCTACCTGTAAATACAGGCCAAAGCAGCTCCTGACACAAGGTAACAAAACAGAACATACCACTAACTACAATCTGTTACTGAAAGTATCCACAAAAAAAAATCTTCAATACACTATATAATTAAAGAAAAATCATGCTCCAGTCTCCACACAGAGATGAATGAGACTTAGATGCAGAGCAGTTATTATTGAGATGGTTGACAATTTATATTTAGTATTATATCTATACTATAAAATCACAAATTAACTTTGGAAAGTTAAATTTTAACATGAATTAACTGTGTTTAACTGTGTTCTTTCCATGCTGCATTCAGCTGATCTGGAGCCTGTCAGTAGTGGGTCTGGGCAGAGGACCCTTCAGACATTAGTCATTTTATGAATACAAACTGAATTTAGTCACTCCCTAATTGGTCAGCCTATGCTGAGCTTACTTGAGCTTATCTTACTCTCTCTCACACACATGTAAGCTCCCACAACACCTGCAGCACAAAGCACGCACACCTCTCCTCTCTTCAGACTCTCAGAACTCCAAGTTAATTCTGTTGACAAATCCTGAGTTCAGTTCCTGTTCAACAGCAGCCTCTGTTGTGGAGACACAGGTATAGATGTCCTCTTATTGCATTGGTGATGTTTATGAAGTTGTTGTGGATGCCTCCCTTTGTATTTATTTTTTATTAAGGAGGGCAGCACGCTGGCACGACAGGTAATGCCTCACAGCGAGCAGGTTGTTGGTCGAAGCCTCTGTGTGGAGTTTACATGTGCGTGAGTGCGTTCTCTGTTCACTCTCCGACTTCATCCCACAGACAAAAAAAAAAAGCTCATTAGGTTCACTGGTGACTCCAGATTGACCGTCACTCTGTGTGACCCTGCGATCAGCTGGCAACCAGTTCGGGATGTGCCCAGCCTCTCACTTGGTGTGTCAGCTTGGATGAACACGGTGAATTTTAAATACCAGATGATCTACTGCCACTAATTTCATCCAGACATGTCCAGATGATGTAAACAAACCTTCAATTTTGTTGGAACTTTTAATACCAAAAATTGGTTTTAGTACACATGCCCCTGCCGTGTAATAACAGCTGTTCAACTCCACAAATTTTAATAAAAAACATGTAATGACCAGGAGATGAATGGATGAAATGGTTGTTCATGTAGCCAATATTAACAGCGGGGCCTGCTGTTCAACACTCCCCTCTGAGGGCTGATAGCAAAAAACACTTCCACCTCTCTGCAAGTGATGCATTAATTATATAACGCAAAACACTGATAACCAAATTCAGAGCCTTGATGTTAACTTCTTGAGTTTTCTTGATTTTTTTTGCTGCCCCAAAAAAACAACTGCAGAGAGACTCAACTATTCTCATTAAGTAAAGCTTCCTTGCTGTGTATAAACACACACATTTTGCTAGTTGTCAAGTATTTGATAAGTACTGAGACTACTATACTGTAATATATGTTTTAAATCATACAGCTCAATCTTACTGTAGATATGCTGCACTTTACTCATATTGTTAATGTTTTGGTTCAATAGATGTTTTAAACAGCTGTTGACTAAATACTCTCCTATAAGAGGCTGAAGATGACATGACATATTCCACCACCAATTCAATCTATCAATTATTCAAATTAATGGAATATCAGACAACATACTGAATAATGTGTTTTAAGACAACGTATTGGTCAGTGTGAGGGTGTGACTTTCAAAGTTCTTTGTTGAATAATTACAGCCCTACTGTTTTATGAATGTGCTTCATACTCACATCTAAAGAATTCATCTCCTCCAGTGAGATTAATTCTTTCACAGGGTCAACCTGCTGCTGGCGAATGAAATCTGCGATGGCTACCACAGACCTCTGACCCCTGTACTCTCTCTTCATCATCATCCCATTGCGAAACAACTTGAGCGTTGGATACTTGGTGATGCGGTACCGCTGGGCTACATCAGCTGTCGAGAGAAAGTTAAGTAAAAAAGGAGAAGTCAATTGATGGAGAGGAGGAAGTGGAGTAAAGAAAAGCACATGGGGACGGGTGGATGAGGATTGGTGTGGTTAGGGGAGACGGGCAGTTAGACCTCACTCTGAAAACACTGCCTTCAGTCAGCTCCCACCTCTGATCTCCCACATGAAAGCTACCCCCCCACCAAGGGTAAATATTCTCTCTGCACACACTGAATGAGTGTGCGAGTGTGTGCATGTGGCAGGTGTCAGTCTCCCTGCGGGGTGTCTCTAAGCCTCCCATCTTCACAGGAAGCAGCAGTTTTGTCATTAGTCTTCAAACAGTTTGCAGGTCATCAATAATTCTCTTTAATTTGCTTTATCTCAAAAGACTGGGGCCGGCCATTTGTGTGTCTGTGCTTTGGTGTGCGGGGCATCTATGTGTACATATGTGCATCAAATATATGAAGGTGGTGTGTGTCTGTGTATGAGTCTTTTTAATGCATATATAATGTAGGTGTTTAGGTTGCGTAAAGCGACATATCACCATAAACAACCCCCACCCTGTATATATTCAGACTAAAATCAAGATTAATTTCTAAGAAAATGTGATTTTCTGCTAAAATGTGTGTCTTTTTTTATGTATTTTTGGGGCATTTTGTGCCGTTTTTGATAGGAGAGAGACAGTGGACAGGCTTGTGAAAGGGGGTGAGAGAGTAGGAGAAGACACTGCAAACTGGTCACAGGCTGGATTTAAACCCAGACCAGCAGAAGTATGTACATGGAACGTGCATGGTTGCTACCACTCTGCCAAACCAGCACCCCAAAAGTGTTTGTCTTTCATAAGAGAAAAAATCGACTATGGTTCAAACTTATGAACTGTTCCTCCCTTTTCAATGGCGATGATATTATCTTTGGAATGACTGAAATCTTGCAGGTAATGCAAACAGAAACATGATCCGTATGAGCAAGAGAATGTCCTGGTCAAGTCTGGATGAGTTTGCTCTACACGGCTTTTGTCAGTAGTAAATAACACAAATATTACATCAGTCTGCATGTCGTACTCACAGTGCTGGTCACAGTCGACGCGGGCAAACACCACCTGAGTAGTGTCAGGAAACTCCTCTCTGACTACGTTTGATGCCTCCTCAAAAATTGGATGGAGCATCTGACTGAACCTACACCTGAAAAAGAGGTGGGCAAAAGGATATAAGCCTAAAAACAAATTACATCACTTCTAAATAAATGATAAAGGATATCAAAAGTAGAACAGACTGAATTAGATTAGATTAGATATTCCTTTATTAGCCCCACACAGGGAAAATACAAATTTCCCAATTTTCCAAATTTAGCAGCATTATACGTTGTTATACATTCAAATTTAGCAGTATTATACGGTGTTATACATTCAAATTTGGCAGCAGTATATAGTGTTATACATTCTCTACTCCAACTCCATTATCCAGCCATTAGGAAGATGTGATCAATAACATATAAGGTCAAACAGACATGTCCTTTCAAATAAATCAATCAAATCTTTTCTCTGGATGTGAGCAAACTACAATTATTACAAAAACAGTCATTAAAAATAGCTGCTGCTCAGGAAAAACACTGACATGACAGAAATAAGTTTGATGTATGAAAAACTACAGACTTACCAGTCAGCGTAAAAATTTACTAAAGCCACCCCTGCATTATCTAAAAGGAAACAAACAGGAAAGAAATATAAGCTTTGGTACAATGCTGAATACTCTCAGGGCAGTAGGTTTTTGTAGTGAAATTAAGTACTTAGTCTTAAGCCATCAGCTACCATTTACTGAACGAAATATACACACACACATACAGATAGATAGATATACATATAGATAGATAGTACATTTCTTGAAACAAATGAATTAAAACTAGTGATATATTGTTTTAGCAAGATATGTTTCTTCAAACAATTAAATTTTACAAAAAATCTCATAATTTCGGTCTTCATGTGTCTCAGATTCTGTGTGTTTAATAAATCTGACCGAAAAAACAAAATCTCCTTGGCAGAGGTGACTGAATTCACATATTAACCTGCACCTCTTCATATGAAAAAGAAAAATTGAAGACAAAGACCTGATTGAGTATTATCAGATTATTTTGACATTTGAGAAAATATTTACTTCATTCCCAAGAATTGGATTAAAAAGAAAAACAAGGAGCTGAGCTGTTTCACGTGTTTCATTTCAGCATGCCAAGCCGAATAAAACAGTAGTTGGCTGTAGTTTTGCTTTGACATAACAAATCCGCTGGTAAATGACTTTATTTAAGACACTTTGGCGGTGTGATGTCTTACTTAGGATGTCATCAATGTTGTCTGAGTCCAGACTGGTGATTTCTGCTTTGCCTGGAGAGGAGAGGCCCATTGTCTACAGAAACAGAAAGAAAACACCGATCAGACACATAAAAACTAAACTAACTCTTGCAGAATTTACATGATTCAACACTCAAATATTCAGGAAACATAACACCAGAGAAGGAGAGCTGAGAAACCATCTTGACCCAACACAGTGCCATCCAGCCTATCATCAAGTTGCTGGGCAATTTATGAAAATCAAAAACCCTCCTCTGGTCCTCTGTGTTGCCGGTTTCTTTGTGCTTATTCAATAGAGGTTGAACAGCACATCATAAAACCCAATTCTACTTTAAAATCTTTGCCTAGGAGGGCGATTGCTGATGCAGTAAAGTTACTCGTCTTGTTGTACTGTGTCTTTTTGCTAACAATCTCCCACAACCTTTGTAGCAGAGTTTGGCTGTCCCTCACCCTTGACTGATGACTATGTTTCTACCTAAACACGTGAAATAATGATCAAAAGTATTGTTTGATATAAGCGCTTAATCATGAATCAGACTATAATCCTACAGAGTCCTTGACCTTGTGCAAGTGTGCCAAAGGGAATTGATACTGGTTTGAGGGCAAAAGGAAGTCACATCAAATACTGATTTGAGTTTGGTTTTCTCTTGTTTATTTACTGTATTTTGTAAAATGATTTTTAAAAAATAAACAATTCAAATCAGCATTTTCCACGCATTCTTTACACTGGGATTTTTTCCCCACATCTGCCTTGTTTACAATAGAGTGCAGTCAAGAAGTAAACACCAAAGATTTCCTTTTAACAATTAACTGTTTTAAACTCAGTGGTGTGGTGGGGCACACTGGTGTGCTTTGAGATCAGTCTTGAAGTGCCATTAGACAGCAGGTCTAGCTGTTAAGATTTGTACAACCATGTGTGATGAACGTAACTAAACATCGACTGAATGACTTTTAATTTACCCTGAACATAAACATTAAAGGTGCTATGAGGAGAATCTATTACCGGTGAAATAAAGACTCTGCTACCCATGAGCACGCGCGGCGACTGTCGTAATGCTGCATTCCAGTAACCTCGGAAATGGGAGTGACATCGTATCTGACTTATCAGCGTTCCAGTTGAGGTCGGAAAAAAACATGCCGATCTACCAGGCTATTGTTAGCTGTTGTTAGCACGCCCTGCATTGTTGTTCACAAATATCACATGAAGAATGTGATTATCACTATGGCAGCATTTTTTGTAAATAGAAGTCTAACAATACGATGTATAAAGCTGATCTAGAGCCACACACCCCAGTCAGAAGTGCAAATAAATTGATTATTACAGGAGCTAAATAACTGTTCACACTGGGGGCATCCATCTTCGATTGTCAACTCGGGGGTTGCAAGGTTTCACCAAGTTCCCAGTAGGAAATTCAGACTTCGGGGAATGTTCCAGTTGCAGCTTCCAACTCGGAACCCGGAAATTCCTACTTCTGACTACAACTGAACGCACCAAAGACATTGCAGAAGCCAAAGCGTGTGTTTGTTGTGATGGTAATAAATGCAGCAGACTTTCCTCAGAACTCTGCACTGCTTTACAGCTTCCTTTTTCAACAACTTACAGGATGCAATGCGACGAGGTAATGTGTCTCTTTCTAGTTACGTAGCGGTAGTTTTTAATGTGTGACAACAAGCAATTTTTGGAAAACTTATTATCGTAGTTGTAGCCGGCTATATATCGCTACTTACAGCCTGGTGCTCTAAGACGTGTAATATAAATAATAAAATATAAATTTGCTCTAGTTTTAATTGTCTTGCTCCCAAAGTTGAGTGTCCAGGCCAGTCCAGCCCTGTCCGACCTGACTGGAAGGCTAAGGAATAGCATTTATAGATAACCTATTTTGATGCTATAAAACTCATCTTAAAGTGTGTATTTCGATCAGGCATATATCTAAAAGTGAGACTTTTTTTGTAATTACTTAGAAACTCCTCACAGTCTCTTTAAATTATTATGTTAACAAATATGTCACAAGTCACACCGTTGTTTGTCAAAGTTCATCAGGCATTTGTAGATAAAAACAAATGTGGCACAGACTGATTAGGTAGTACAACATGCATTACAAAGGATATTTTATATGGAATATAAATATGAAGACCCTCGAGATTTTGTCTTGGTTTCCGGTGTGCCTTGGGCAAAAAAAATAGCTCAAAACTACTGCCCTAAATCTTTCAATAAGATACATGTTGTGTCTTCGAGAGCCTGAGAGACGTGGTTTCTGCCTCAGTGAGTTTTTCTTAGTACTGTGCTCAATACAGCAAACTATGACACCTTTGCTTCATTCATACCGCAGAGCAACATTGAAAAAAACAGACCAAAAACAGTAAAAACAGCAAATCAAAGATTCAGTGATTGTCAATTATCAGTTGTGTTCTTCTAGCTAAAATAACTAGGTAAGTTTTTTTCATTGACTATGAACAATAGAACATTTTTCATCTAAGATAAGCCCCATGTGTCCTATTTGTTCATAATATATAAGTGTCACATTTAAATCAATCACCGCAGCTATACTAAGCACTACTCCCACCGTTCAATTCCTAACAAATACTTAAACAATTACTGTCATACTTAATGCTGACTGTACTGTTCAGTTAATTTGCATGTGCTGTAATTTTACACCCTGTCAGTCACCTTTATGCAAACAGTGAAGTCCTTACACACAATGACTTCCAAACTTTTTAAAATAGCCTTCGTCAGACATCTTCACTGTTAACCTGGGCTGGCAACACACTGGACAATTTTAGACCAGAATTTGGGCCTGATACACCCTCATAACAATCAGGGGGGCATGATCTGATTCACAGTCAAACAACAAATTATTTGTCCAGATAACCCTGTAGTGTGTTTTGTCAATATGGTTATTTTACAGACTTTTAGTGTAAGCCTACCCAGTTTCCAATAATCAAATGTTTAATATCAAACATATTTGAAATTTAACATACCAAGTAGCCAGATGGACAGTTCCATATATCTGCAACGGCAATATTTCACTAATCCATCCGTGTAAGAGCTGTTCAAAAATGGTTTTTGAGACAGAACCTTCAAAAACAGCAGCAGCGTGTGATAGGATGATCGTTCGGCTCATCACACCCATCACAGACCAATCCATATCAAAGAATATACGTAACTACATATGACATTGCAGCTCGCGCTGTTATTAGCCATTAGTTTAAACTACCTTAGACTATTGTCTTTTATTAAATTATACCACACAGATGAATCACTAACACTTACATGTGACACCAACCTCGTCAAAGAAAACCCCTACCAAGTTTTCCTGCTAAACTTCTGAGGACAGCAGATTTTGCAAGGTATCACTAAGTAACCATGACGACCATAGACTGATCCGGCATGTCTGGAGGATATCTGCATACTCTTCCAGTTTCCCAGCAGAGATCCCCAGGCGGGAGAGGCGGGAAAACATGCTTTCTCCTAAGACAAGCTACAAGTGACATTGTTTGTTCCTCTTTCAAAGAATAAATTGAGTCCATTTCTGATAGAGAAAACCACGGATATTGAGACAGCTTCAGAAGCCGCCATTGTTTTCAAATATGCAGTCACTTCCTGTTGTCGTAACATCTGCAGCTCCCACCTCTCTTCCCTGACTGGGCCTTTAAGCATTTTGGTGAGTGAGGTCATTGAACAACAGGTTGGCAAGACGGACATGCATGATTTCAGAATCAGGCAGGTCCGTCTGCTCTGCAAGGCTGTGACAGTCTAGCCAAATCATCTAAGATGAGTATTTTGACGATAAAGATGTTAAAAAAATATTTAAAAACAGGCCTCATGTCTGTTTTGCCCAATTTTCAAAAGGGAAGGTTTAAAGTATGCTAGTGTGTAGCCAGCTTCTGTCTATGAAGGCTAAAACACTATACCAGAAATAAAAGATACACCAGAAACTCCACATAACTCCTTAAACATGCTCATCATGAACTTTTAAGATGCAGACTCGGCATTTCTCAAAAAAAATCAGTGATAACAGTAGGAGAGAGGAATGCAGTCTAACAAATGTGACACTCACCAAATGTATCTGTTTTATGCAATTATCTGCCCAGAACAAAACTGTTCCAACAGTATTGTAAATTCCTTATGTCAGTAAAGATTCTGTTCAGAAGCCCAACTCTTTGCCTTTTTCACTTATTTACATAGATATTTTGAGTGTATTCAACTAGGCCTTCGCAGGTTTTCTGAGACCTGATTTAGAACACATGGCACACCCAATACCATGCTGCATCAAAATAAACTCAGCATATTGTTTCCATTCTTTCTTTAAATCAGTGTATGTGTATGAGAGATTATTTTGTACCCTGTACAGCACTTTGGTCAACCGAGGTTGTTTTTAAATGTGCTGTATAAATAAACTTTGACTTGACTTGACTTAGCTTCAAATCCCACAGCCATAGACACGACAAGTTGTGCTGTTATTGTCATTCTGTATGAAATGTAGTCACACTTCGGACTGTTCCTGTCTCCTGTTCTCTATGACTATGACCACAACTCCTTTTTCTTTTTTCTACTGATGCATCTCACAGTGTGACTTTGTTGTTTTGCAAGGCATGCTGAAGTAAGTGAAAGGATTTGAGGGAGATGTTATAAGGCAGGAAAACTGTTGAGTCCTCAAACTTGCTGGAACTGGATCTATACTTCAACCAGTTCTTGATTCATAGCCCTCAGTTAAATATAAATCTTTGCATGCATCTAAATGCACACATTTCTGAAAGTAATGAGTATATTATCTTTATTCACACAGAAGACAAAATAATCTATGAGAATGTATTTCAAATGAGCCTGAGGAGCAGTGTATAGTGTTATGGTTAAAGAACGCCTTTGTTTTATTGATGCATTGTGCTATTCGCACACAGAGACCCACGTAAAAGAAAATGCCCATGCCTCTAGATTTCTAAAGTCCGTGCTGAGCAGTTTGTTAACACCACTCGCTCAGATAGTTAACACATCACTACAATCTGGAACATTTCCAAAGGCCTTGAAAACTGCGGTCATAAAGCCTCTCCTAAAGAAGAGCAGTCTTGATGCCACAGTACTGAACAACTACCGGCCCATCTCAAATCTGCCGTTCTTAGGCAAAGTCCTTGAAAAAGTTGTTTACCAACAGCTCACTGACTTTCTCCTAATGAACAACTCATTCGATGTTTTCCAGTCAGGTTTTAGACCCCATCACAGCACTGAGACCGCTCTTATCAAGGTGACAAATGACATCCGCCTGAACACTGACGCAGGCAAAGTCTCCGTCTTAGTCCTACTAGATCTGAGCGCTGCTTTTGACACTGTTGATCATGAGATCCTTTTACAGAGACTAATGGACTGGGTGGGCATCTCGGGACTGCCCTACATTGGTTGAAGTCCTATCTAGAAGACAGGAAGTACTTTGTAGAAATTGGTAACTGTGTCTCAGACCACATGGCCTTGACTTGTGGGGTGCCCCAGGGGTCAATCCTGGGACCCCTCCTGTTCAATCTCTACATGCTGCCTTTTAGGCCAGTTAATACAAAGTTCTAATGTGTCCTACCACAATTATGCAGATGACACTCAGATCTATGTCTCACTGACAGCAGGTGAACATGGACCAGTGGATTCACTCTGTCACTGCATCCAACAGGTCAGTGTGTGGATGCAGAACAACTTTCTCCAGCTAAATTCAGACAAGACTGAAGTCATCGTGTTTGGTCCACAGAAACAAAGAGAAAGTGTCAGCAGTCACCTCCAGTCTCTCTCTAAAACCTACAAAACAGGTTCGAAATCTTGGTGTAATAATGGACTCAGACTTGAACTTTAACAGCCATATAAAATCAATAACATCAGCAGCCTTTTACATCTAAAAAACATCGCCAAAATCAGAGGTATAGTGTCTAAACCTGACCTAGAGATACTTATCCATGCATTTGTCTCTAGTAGGTTAGATTACTGTAACGGCCTGCTCACCGCCTCTCCAAACGAGCCATGACACAGCTGCAGTAGATCCAGAACGCTGCTGCACGGGCCCTGACCAGAACCAGGAAGTACGAACACATTAGTCCTGTGCTCAGGTCCCTACACTGGCTTCCTGTTGCTCAGAGAATAGACTTTAAAGCAGCTCTGCTTGTGTACAAATCTCTCCATGGTCTAGCACCAAAGTACATCTCTGACATGTTAGTGCCATATGAACCATCTCGGACTCTGAGGACCTCGGGGCCGCCTTCTGCTGGTGCCTAGAGTCAGGACTAAACATGGAGAATCAGGGTTTCAGTTTTATGCAGCTAAAATCTGGAACAGTCTTTCTGAAGATGTGAGACAGGCCTCTACTCTGACAATGTTCAAATCTAGGCTCAAAACAGCTCTGTTTAACTGTGCATATGACTGAAAGGATCTGATCTGCACTCTTCTTTTTAAATTTATTTTATAATGATTGTTGATTTTATTTTGTATTTTGATTTTTTAAAGTGATTTTATAATGATTAATGTTCACTCTATTTTGTACTGTGATTTTAATGCATTTTTCTTGTTCTGTAAAGCACTTTGAATTGCCTTGTGTATGAATTGTGCTCTACAAATAAACTTGCCTTGCCTTGCCTTGCCTTGCCTTGCCTTGCCTTGCCTTGCCTTGCCTTGCCTTGCCTTGCCCAAAGAAATAGGGCTATGTTTGATAATCAAACTCAAATATAATTTTAAGAAGTAATTTTTTTCTTTGATGATAAATAGGTCTTTGTTGCAAAATGTCTGTATCGCAAGAACAAACACTCTACTATGACACGCTGAGATACTGACATGATATCAGCATTGGAAGATATCTTAAAAAAGCTGATAATGGGTAAAAGCAGTTATGAACATTTCCACAAATAGCTACAGTTTAAATATCTGTTTTACATGTCTGCTAAATCCAATATTGAGTGTGTTGGCTGTAATAACTGCATAATATCTGACTGAACTATAATGTTTCATCTAGGGCTGAACGATATGGACAAAATGTCATATCTTGATATGCATGCTAGATATCTCAATATCAATACGATATGATACGGTATGACTACGGGTTTGGTGAAAACCAAGCATTTTTCAGAAAAAAAAAAATCAATACAAAAGAATGTGGAAAGTGCAGTTTTATTAATGAGAACTCTATATTGTTTATATCGTTGCTTTTTTTGATATCATTATATTATATTTCTTTTAGCCCTCGTTTCATCTTATAAAAGTACCTGTAAAAAATTCTATTAACTTTATAATAACAAACATGTAAACAGCAAATCTACAGAATGTATGTTTTGGACATCATCATTAGATGTGAACATCTAAAAAAGCAATAATACTAATAATATATATTACTAATATATATAATATAACTCTATATAATACTAATAATATATATTATTTGACATAGAATATATATCTGAACATAGGGGTGTGTGATATGACGATATTAAATCGTTAAGGATTATAACATGGGGATAATCTCATAAAGCAGAAAGATCGTCAGATGTCTGTGTGGGCGCAGAGACTTTGATGCACTCCCGACTAACCAGTCGTAGCACATTACCCACAGTGCATGGTAGTATCTCCTGTTTGGTTATGTAGCGTGAAGCCATGGCGGAAAGAGAAAAGGAGATAAAAGCTTGAAGATGTCTGAACAAAAATCTGTTCTAAAGCACCTGTATTATTCACTCAGATTATAGTCATTGCAGTTAGATAACATTTGTTTTGAATTGTTGCACTTTAAGAGATAATGTTGATATTGTTGTTCATTACCTTTTATGTTTACATTTATTGCACGTTTTTATAAAAATGCACTATTTAAATTTAAACGTGTTCAGAGAGTTTCTTTGGCTTTAGTTGTCTTTTTTTTCTTTTAGGGTTTTACATGTTAAACATCGCGAAAAAATGGTCAAACATGCAAATTAGTCTAGAAAAATCAACGTAAAAAAGAATTGTGATTTTATTTTTTAAAAAGCGTGATATGATATTTTTGTCATATCGCCCACCCCATCCGAACATATCAGACTCAGCCAAAATGAATTTTAAGAGTGTCTTGGAAATATACAGGAACACAATATTACACAACCCCTAGCACAAGTAATACGATTCATTTAACATTAAAATAATTGACAATTAAACTTGCACTTTTAATCTGTGTCCTGTGATCTCATAAAGACACAAGATCCTAATCAAACAGGATATCCTCCTAGCAAATATGACGTACTCAAATATGAGTAAAGAAGAAGGCACCAATTACAGAGCTTAAATTACCTCATGTTTGTTGGGTTGTGGGTAACCTACATATTAAACTGAACATTCCTTCTCTGTCAACTTAACTATTAAAGTCAATACTATTGCCCTTCCCTTAGTTTGTGTAGTAAAGTTACTCTTGTTCAGAACTAAGGTAATTAACACCTACTTTGCCTCTCATTGCATAGGTTGGTAATAATGTATTTAAAAAGATCACAAGCAAATTCCCATGTGAAAACAGTGTTAAAAATGCATTTTATTTCAGTGAGCCCAAGCAACATATCCAAGAAAGTAATCTTGTGAGACCACAACAAATTTGTTTGAATCCTCACTTTGGAGAGTCATGGATAGTTGTAGTTAGGGCTGGACGATTATGGTAAAAATGAGAATCCCGATTATTTTAAGTGATATTGAAATCACAATTAATATACACAATTATTCAGTTATTTAAAAACTTCAGTACTGATTTAAGCACAACTTAAAAGAACCAGCGAGTGGCACGTACAGTACTATTGATCCACATAAGTCACACACACTCACTGTGGCTGCACGTGGAACACGGAAGTGCTATGAAGCACAGGAACTTGCATACACGGCACTCCACACTGTGCGGCATATTAATCTTTTATCTTCGATTATAATGTTTTTATGATTGTCAGATGGCAAAATTGAAATCACGATCAAAATCCAATTAATTGTCCAGCCCTAGTTGTAGTTTTCAGCTGAAATAACAAAAATCTAAAAGTTGATGGATAATTTATATCAAAAAGTTGATGGATAATGTATGTTCCCCTGATGAACCATTCAGTTTAGTTTTACAAGGACAACTGATCCAATTTCTCAGTTATTCAATTACAGCTTTGAAACGTTGCCATAGTTTTATCCTCATGTTGATTAAACAGCTGTAGACAAATACTAAATGTCACAGGTGGTGCTGCGCTTACAAAAGTAAATACAGTGTTTTGCTGCTTGAATGTAACAGTGAAGTTTCATTACAGGCCTGAACTCTCAGAGCAGAAGAACTGCTCCGTTTAGTTTTGTTCCGGGTTCTCAGCCAATGAGAATGAGCCACAACAGAGGAATTCACCAACCGGCGAGCATAATTCAGGAGCACTTACAGTTACCCAAAAAGTCCGACAACGAATTTATACATTCTGTGTGTTTACAGCTGTCGAATCTATTTAATTAAAGACCAGCGCATCCAGCATATACGGATCGTGTTGGCTATTAACATTAGATTTTCAAAGTAGCCTGCCATGCTAACTGGGCGCTGCGCGGCTCCAAAACAAAGTTACCACGAGTCCAACTTTACCTGTTTTTTTAATGAAATACAATCGACTAGGTTTGGCAGGCTGAGAAGCATCTCTTGTATAATGCATTTGTTAAAAGCATTGAAGCACCGCTTCCATAATTATCCTTCAGCTTAACGTTAGTCAACACTACAGCTGTTTTAATGTTTTGAGTTACCGTGTTAAAAAGAGTCTTCCGCAAATGAGACTCTGGTTGTCGTAGTTGCAGCAATTTCCGGTCATCTATAAATACCTAAAATATATATGTATGTGCGATTATTTTTTTTACAATAATCAATTGCATTTGTATGTTAAATTTGAAAATCGATCAACTGGGACTCTCGGGTTTTGACATTAATTGTAACTACGACAACCACAGACGCAATCCGGAGAAAATCACCAAATAACATGGTCACGAGTAAACCCCATACACCGGCTAGATTGACATTGCAATTGGATAACTTGAATCGTTTCTGAATTTCTTTTGGTGAAAACCAATAACCCATTTAAAACGTATACCCTGTGCAAGAACACTTAAGAAACAGATTGGGAAAGCTCACTGTCTTTTAGGTCAGTGTAAAAGCCACGTCTCATTCCAGCAGTTAGCTAGCAGCTAACAGGCAGCGGCAAGCTACTTTACATTCTTAGCTAACGTTAGCTTGTTCTTGCAGCTTCAAAAAGACCAATTCTGTAACCAATACTTGAATGTAAAAGCTTACCAGCAGTATGACCGTGACAAGGCGAATATCTAGAGACGGGGATACTGCTAACAGGTTCATTGTATAGTGTGGTAGGTGTTGGTGGTGCTGCTCAGGCTCCCCAGTCTGTCTCGACGCCGCTCTCCTCACTACAGCAGGAAACCGACGGCGAACCAATCTCACGGTGACCACGGAAACGAGATAGATACTTCCTGGAATTCCCATGGCCTTATGGGTAGTGTGGTTTTACACTTGTGAAACAGTGTACGGGGTCGATGATAAAAAACTTCAACAATGGCCAGTTCATGTTATACAGCAGTAACGGGAGTTGTAGTGTTTCACCCGAACGGTAGCGATTCAACGGGACCACTTGGAAGAAAACTTTGCGGAGATTTTTTACCAAAGAAGAAAGGACAACTTTCGGTAAATATAACACTATCGAGGACAGAGTGCAGGGATCAGCTAAAAAATACAGTTTCCGCTATTTTATCGTCAGTTCATCCACATTAGTTCACACATTAGATCTGTACTTCTCTCGCCTATGAATAACTGATTTCTCTAAAACTGAGGGGGTTGCATCATTATGGCTCAGCTTTTGCAATACTCTGTTATTCCTATTTATAACACTGCGCTACGTGGTGGAAGTTTTTACAGAAAAATCTTCATTAAAAGTTGTTTAAGTACAACACAGTCAGATGCTTTGGTGCACAACTGTAGATTTACGTCTGGGAGTCCTCTTAATCTGAGTGAGTTTATGCTGCCCATTTACTACTTCAGTAAATCAGAGCTTGATCATATGAGTTTCAGATTATAATTGTTACTGTTAAAAATCAACGCCAATCTAAAAGTATTCTCGCTCTCCACCTGAAATCGTGACAGTAGCAGTGTTATGCTGGCAGTTAATTGTGTGAACAGGTGGGCTGCTCCCAGTAGGTGAGTGATCCTCTTTCTTTGTCTCTGCAGGAGCCAGGATCAGGGAAGGAAGGAGACCTGGATGTGGACCTACACCCTCCAAGGATGCTCTGAACCGTGCAACATCTGCTGAAGTGCCCCCTCAACACAGCCATGGTAAGAATCCAACATAAACAACACAACTTTTCGTCTGAAGTTCAGGATTTCAGATCATGTATTAGTAATGTTTGGTGTCTGGATCTGGCTGTTGTTTACTTTGGTCTGCACTAGTTTGTAGTTGTGTCTCTGGAGTCAAAACCATTGAAGCCACACGAAACAAACCCTGCCGTGTGTGCTGCAAGAGGCTAATTGTTAAGGAGATTAAGGTGGAATGTTGAATTGAATCCCAGCATCAATATTTTATGAGTTGGAGCTGTCCATAGGGGGCTATCAGTGTGTGAGCAACTCACAGATGGAGTTTAGGATCTCACTCTCTGTCTGAATATCAGTGATGGAGAAAAAGCTAGTTTGAAATACAAATCAAAACATTTATTAACTTCAACGACAGTGTACTAACACACTTGTTCAGTGGTTTGAATCATGCTTATGCTCTACCATATTGTGAATTAGAACAGAAACATATGTCTTGATCATGCTTGATCATAAGATAGTTTCATTTGATTTAATTCTGTTTTATATTATATTATCCCTTAGCTGGTTTAGATGACACAATTGTTGACCAAAAAATTGAATGAAAAGTGGGTACATTTGCATTAGTTGACAAAGAATGTAAACATATAGCCTAACAACATTAAAAGTCACATTTATAAAATTATTTTCTTTGAGAAAATAGCCACACAACTCGGTAGCATAATGGATTAATGTGTCTTAATAATAATAATAATAAAACATTTTATTTAAAAGCCCCTTTCAGGACACTCAAATACACTGTACAGGATAAAACAACAAATGTAAAATCAACAAAACAATACAACTATTAAATCAGCAAAACACAACAGACAGTGACGGAAAAGGGGATGACAAATTCCTGTTAAATGGAGTATGCGGTTCAGAAGAGGTGGGTTTTGAGTCTGGATTTGAAGAGAGTACGTTTGTGTGTGTGTGTGTGTGTGTGTGTGTTAAGTGTGTTATTCAGTGTCAAGCAAGTTGCTTCAAGTTGTTACAAGTTACTTTTTACTCAGTCTGCTTGTAAGTAATAGAGAATATATACTAATTGCATAGTTATTCATTGCTTTTCTTTTATGTTACATGTTTCCACTTTACAAATTATACAAGTGGCTTCAAAACAAGTTTAATTCAAAAGTACAATTTGTTGAGTCTCATCAGGGACAAATTCAAATTAAAGATAAATATTCCAAGTACAGCTCACTCTTTCCTTATGAATTTTAATTGTTTTGTAATTGCCTAAAATTTGCTCCAATATTGATTAGAGTTGGCCTACCGACCCCTGTGGTGAAGCCTTGCACAGAATAGCCTGTTTTAGTGTTAATCATAAAGAGCTCTGCCTGACCGCACGTTAAATAGATTATGTTGTCTTAATAAGCATTTTGCTGTTATTGGTTCATACTGTATAAAATCATAGATCTGGTATCCATATTTCTAAATTAACATCGATCATGAGTTTTGTCTTTCCACATGTCTTCCATTCATGCATACATTCATTTTCTATACCACTTATCCGTTTTGGGTTGTGGGGGGGTGGAGCCTACCCCAGCTGTTGCTGGGCGAGAGGCAGGGTCCACCCTGAATCGGTTGCCAGTCGATCGCAGGGTCACCACATCTTATTTGAAATATTAAGCTGTATCATACAATCTTGATATACTGTCCAGCCCTTGCACGGAGCCTCTGATTATAATTCCCCTGTCAGCACAAGATTTCACATAAATTGCATCTCAAGGGTGGTCAATTTACTTGATACAAGACCAAAAAACTTCCTAACATTTACTCTGAGAAATCCCAACCAGTAAAAATTGGCTCCTGTTTATTTTCCAACTTTTAATTTTTACCAATGTCTCTGCTCTTGTGAGATAAACCACAGAAATAAGTTCCTTTGTACTGTTGAATATCTTAATTCATATAAATGAAAAAGGAAAATGGCATGGAAGCACCAAGCACGTCTGGTTAATGGAGATGTTACATGTTATGGGGACATAGAAACTTAGGTTTTATCTTAAGCTGTAAGGTCTATGTGTCAATCTAAGTTCAATACTGGCCATGTAAGGCACTGCCTTAATAATTCTACCCATCATCCCAGCACATCTCTCTTTGCCCCATTTCACCCTCCCTTCCCTTTTCTGTTTACTCCTCTTTCTCCATTTCCAATTTCTTCCATTGATTTTTATGTTTGTTTTTCCAGCTGATTATGTCCCTATACTGTGATTTGCCAGTGGGCACGTTGCTCTCTGCACTTTAATTGGACATTTAATTAGATCACAGTTTTAGTCCAATTAGACTCAGAGGTGTCAAGAAAATACGAGGAAAGAGAGGGAAAAGTCCCTGAGCTCCCCCTCTCTCCTCCATCCTCCCCCCCAGTTCTTACTCTTTTTCCTCGTCTTTCTCTGTCGCCCTCTCCTCCCGCTCTCCTGAGGGTGGCTCATTAGTGATATAATGGGATGACACAAAACACACAGCTGCATTAACTCTCTGAGAGGCTCAATATGGGTCTAAACCACATACACACACAGTCACACATGAATACACATAAATTGTTATTTGTGAAATCTAATTCATCCACCCCTCCTCTCTTTTGAAGCCATGTTGGGTGGCTATATGTCAGTGACAAAGTTTGTTGTCTCTTAACCTAAAGGTCATAGGTTTGATCACTTGCTCCTGCAGCCACATGTCAGTATGTCCTGAAGAAATACACATGACCCCAAAATGATCCCATGGATGTGTTAGTGATGTGTAAATGTGTATGATAGTGTATAACTCAGACAAGTCAAAAGTGATGATTCCCTTAAAAAGCAGCCTCCAGCATCAGTATGTGATTTCTCTCTGCAGTTAGAAAGCTCTTTGAGTGTTCATACATATAAATAAGGGTCATACAATCTTAAGTCAATCTAACACATGTATTAAATATTTTCAGTGGCCATGATAAAACAACCATCAAATCTGTCAGTCTGACATGTACGCTTATTATGGTCAACAGAAATGAACTAAATAATAACAAGAGTAAAAATAAGTCATTTAAGTAAAAAAAAAAACTAACTGAGGCATTACCAAAATCCATAATTAATGCAAGCTGTAATGTTCAGTGCTTAATACATTTAGTAGATCACTTGTCATAGAAATGAGAAAACAAATATTTTACAATCTTTCAAAAACTTGATTTAAAAAAATTAAAATATTATTGTTATTGGCCAAACATTTTGAACAGGAATGAGAAATTTTGAACTGCATTCACCTTTTCATACCTGAGGTTGAGCCAGCTCACTGGGCTTCACCAAGAAGTCAGAATTTTATCAATATTCAACCAGTACAACATTTTTTTTTTCTAGTCAGGATTCCAAGTAAATAACTACATAGCAGCTGAATCTCCACCAAGGTATCTCACATATTGCTGTTATATCTGTAAGCAATAATTCCATGATAAAGTTACTATCATAATATGATTCCTTGATCCTGAAAACCCACACCTTCTTTAGCAAGTCATTTAGCAAAAACTATTGTTCGCTATAGTTTTCTGTATCACCACCAAATCTAATCACTTTAAATCTGTATAGTAGTTTTGAGGTAATTTTACAAACAAACAGAAAAACAAACATATCCAGGTAACAGTGAATTAAAAAAAATCATGGATAACAGAAAATATAAATATAATAATTATATTTTATCAGTAAAAAATATTTTAGTTAAAGACCTTCTACATTCTGGTTTGTTATCCATTATAGAACATGAAAAGTATTGTGATTACTAATGCTGTTAATTTAGAGCACATGTGGCATAAAATTATATGGAGGTGGTCTAGTAAATTGGTCTAGCATGGACTACAAGTGCTCTGTGAGCAAAACCCCTCACAAATCCTTAAAAAAAAATTAAATCCACAACCAAATGCAGATCAGCATCAAAATTCAGTCACTTCTTCATTGTGCCATGACCAACTTTTTTCTGAAAATGTCTTTAAAATCTGTCAATTACTTTTCAAGTTATCTTGTTAACAGACAGACAGAAAAATATAACCTTGTTGACAAAAGTAAAAATGAATTTAAAAATCACATTATATTCCTAATGTCAGTTGCACACTCTTAAAAAACTGATTGGCACACGAATTTCCTCACACACAGGAACAACTTTAAATAGCTGGGAAATTAAATATTTTTTCTGTCGCTGTGTTATTAAGACCAACTCACAAGGTCTTGCTTTAAGTCTTACTCTGAAAAAAATATATGAAACAACTTTTATTTCCCTGCAGAAAGCCCATTTTAATTCACCTGTGAGTAATACATGTTTCTCATGGATACAAAAATAAATGTATATTTTAAACTTTAGGTTCTGATTTGTATTCTGGCATTAAATACAAAGAAAACAAAGTACAAGTAAAGGGTCTTTTTCTCTGTTATGAGTGAAAAGTGTAACATTTCTTCAAATAGATGGGCCAAGCTCCACAAATATATCTCAATATCATGAACAGATGATCATTTTAAAGTGCAGATTTTTTTTGTTTGTTTTTTGTTTTTCAGAATACAGATATATGTTGTCTTTTTCAATAATTCATTTTCAGCATTTCTTAATTTATTATAGTGGATAGTTCTGGTCATTGTGGATATAAAGATTTTCTTTTGTTCTATTCAGTTTCTCAAATACTTTGTGGAGCTGGGAGTAAACATTGCCCTTTCATAATTGTCATAAATTATGCTAAGGAAAATAATCAAGATTTAGAAGATTTCGTACCACATTCCATGTTGAACTTATTTTGTCTTCTTTATTGCGCATTACTATTTTTTGAAACATACATTTTTTTCATGTATTTTCATTAATGCTTATTTACCATGCTTAGAGCAAAAAGGTGTTAAGTTGAAGCCCAAATACAGCAAACAAAATATTTTTTCATAAGATATTGAAATCATTTATACATACTTTCAACTATTCTCAAAATCATAGTACTGCTCTGCACAGTTTTTAAGATATCAGCAGTTAAGTTTTAAGAGTGCTCAGAAACTGTATGCAATGTGGGTGGGTGGGCTTTAGACAATTATTTATGATGTAATAAATAAGTTGGGCCATAAAATTTAAGCACCAAATCCCATCAATTCAGAGGCAACAAAACTACTTAACTCATGTCCAATTAGCCTATGTACTTTAAAGCGATAGTGACCATACCCTTACAGTCCTGAGAAACCATCTTAACTGTAACATAAACTGTCTTAGAACAAGATGAAACCAGATTTGTGACATCAAGTGATGGCTTTCTCTCTCTGAAAATGTTAATAATGTTTAATGTGACATTAAACTTTGATATTCTATTACAATGCTAACATTTCAAGTCATGATCTTAGAGACTAAACAGAAAAGATCAATGAATGCATGTGGTGCAGTTACTGTGGAATGATTGAGTAAATGTGTTGATAATCGTGATCTTGAGATCCATCAAAACAATCCTGATTATAATTTTTGCTGTACCCAAGCAGCCCCAATGCTTTGTGACTCTTCAAACTCTTTCCCAGGTACATTAAAGTGATCCAAGTTTGCCTTAACTTGACTTCATACATTTGATTTTGATGACTGCAAAAGTAAATCTCTAATGTCAACAAACCCAGTTTTAACATACTAAGTGCCCCTCATCTGCTTTAGTCTCAGCCTGGCCCTGGGTAGGCAGGAGTAATTCGTTTTGTGGAGCTTTTCACAATGGGAGAGGTTTAAGTCCTGATGCCATGGACTTTGTTGTCTTTTTCAGAATTACTCCATCATGCAAAGAAGACGTGAAATGCTTTAAAGAGCTTGTAACACCTGAGAAAGCACAATATAACCTCTTAAATGTCTCCAAAGGTGCTGACAAGGTCCTATAATCATGAGCTAAACAGTGATAAGTGTGACAAGGTAATTCATCACCAGTTTAACCATTATACTGTTCTGTTTATCAAATAGTATAAATGATAGAAGGCTGCAACATTTTTTCAAAATTCTGTCATTTTTTCCAATACTGGCTTTGATAAAACAGTAGTAAAGTATTTTACAATAACTGAAAATGAAAATACACAGTATTTCAATTATTAACAGTGAGCATTTATGGGGACCATCGGGGGCAGCGGCCCATACTTTGGGCAATGTAAGCAATGCACTGGGTCACTGGTGCCCCAATTATTACCCCTGCCACTAAAATTAAGTTACTGTCCTTGTTTGCTAGTTTTTGAACAGGATAACCTGGAAGTAGAGCTGGGCGATATGGTCTAGAAATAAAATCCCCAATTTTTTTCCACAACAATCAATTTACGATGTTTATCGATTTTTCCCTCCCTACAAGAAACAAAACTCCCAGTGACATAAAAATGAAACAAATCAAGTTTTGCCTTTATGTTGTCTAAATGTTTCCCTCGTAAAGTCAAAGTCTGGGTCATGATAGGTTGAATATGTAGTACAAACGTAGGCAGGTTTGTCCACATAAACATTAAAAGGCTGAGATATTTTTACAGTATTAGAGGGAAACTCTTTGATCAATATTAAATCTACTTAAATAACAAATACAAGCCTATAAAAGTGCTTGTGCAAACCCTACAAGGCTGACCATCATGAAAATTGTAATTTCTTTTTCAAAAATTGCAACTACTTACAAATGGACTAAGGCAAGAAAAAGAATCTCCATTTTATTTTTTTAAATCTTCTGCAGAAAATAATTTGAATTAATCGATTAAGTCGATTTTTTTTGCCCAGCTCTACCTGGAAGTAATGAGCAGATTTTAATGACATTTTCAGGAAATGTTGGTTATATTTCACAAAAAAGAAGTGAATAGAATTTGGTGGTAATCTGTTCCTAGATGTGGTTCCTGGAATTTTTTGCTAACACTGCAATATAAGGCAGTTTTCCACATTGTCGCTATTAAATCAATAAGTTCTCTATCAATGGATTTTGATAATATTTTCCAAATATCCAAATGAAGATCCTGGAGTTTTTCCAAAGGATTTTTAAACACAGCAAGCCAGGGCAGTTTTCTACATTATGACAAGAATTTGCAATATAATGTTGGAAATTCCATTTGCAGGGGATTTTCCTCTCAGATCACTTCTCGCTGATTTATTTATGTATTCATTAATGTATTTGTTAATTTTAAAGTAGATGCATATTTTTTTCTGGCACTTTTGGATCCTTCCCCAGCCAAACATCCCGAAGTGCTTTAAAGCTCAAACTAATGGGAGAACAACTCAGACCGAAACTTAAAAATAAGCATTCTTAGAAAACGGAATTTAGCATTTAAAATGAATAGTTTAATTCAAGATGAAATAAAATATATAAATAATTTAATTAATTAATTAATCCTAAACTGTTATTGCTTGGTTGCCATTTAAAGCAGCTCTGACCACACAGCCACACTCATTGATGGCATGCAAGGCAGAAATCATTGACATAGTTACATGCTCTGGTTTTATATTACTGCAGCTAATGAGACTAAGATAATCCTCATTATCAGCAGCTCTCACCAAACTGCCACTTAAATGTAGACTTATTCTGCGAAAAGGCCCTGCCCTGTTTTTTTGTCTCAGTCCCCACACGGAGCTCTGACTCCAAGCACAAACAACTCTGGGCCCCTGTGGTCGTATACATAGGGGCAAATGTAAACACACACTTGGTTGTATGCCAGTGTGCAGACACTTAGGCTCAGGTCTAACTCCTCAGAGGACACAAGTCAATCTCTAAGTCCCTAAAGCAGTTACACACACATCACTTCACCTCTCCCTCCCTCCCACCCTCCACCTGCAGGAGAAAGACAGAGAATCAGCCCTCACTGACTCTGCTCTCCTTGCTTCTTTTTAAGGCACATTCATGCAGTAAGTGTTTAAACGTAGGTGCGTGCATGTATAGAGAATATGTGTGAATGCAGGCAGCAGGTCGGGGTGTTTAGGCCACAGGCGTAGCTACCTGACCCCCATGGCTGTAAGATTGACAGCTGTGGTCCCGCCTAATTGCATTACTCTCCCAGGTGATTGGCTCACACCCTGGGGGCTAATTTGTTAGGATGCATTGCGGTAATGATGTAAATTAGCCGATCTATGTGTCACTCAGCCTTCTCCCCCCCGCTGATTGGCCCCGCTGTGCCCCGGGGCTCGGCCCCCAGATGAGGGAGCCAGCTCATTGGTCCTTGGGGATCCAGGAAGTCCCCCAGAAATAGGGCTTTACAGATTGGGCATCCCTGTGGGCTCATATTATCCTTCCTCCCACCTCTTTACCTGTCAGTCAAAACCCAGGGACTGATCCCTGCAGCCTCTATCTCCAAGCTGGGACTTAGAAACACACACACACATTACACACGCACACATTTGGACACACACACACACACACACACCACACAGATCAGGATGGTGTAGGTACCTGTAATCGCCCCATGCCTCCACACTCTCCTATAACTTTATAAAAAGTATATGTGTGTAGATGTGTCTGTGTTTGTGTGTGTGCTCGTCTAGTAGTGAAATAAAGGCCACAGGCTCAGACTCTGTTCCCCACTGCTTACCCAGCATGCACTAGCTATGTCCTCCGTCAAAAGCAGACGCCTTCACAGTGACAGACAGCTAAAGACATGCAGACAACACACTTTACACAAACACACACAGACACACTCTGACTCCCTGGTCTGTGCCTGTTCGTCTCAATAGCATCAATAAGTATTAGTTATAGTTTCTCTGTGTGAGTTTTTGTGAGTGTGTGAGAAGGCACAAGCTCCTGTAGTGTTGCTGAAAGGTTTCATGGCAGTGTCTGGATTCTTTGTTACACTGGCTGCGGTTATATGAGGCAGAATATGAATAAAGACTAAATAATGTCAGCATCAGCATGAATCAATACTGATACAGATGCACAATCACCTGGTCTGGACCTCAGCCCATGATCAATAGTTTACTCTGAGTTTTTGTCTTCGTATTAATAAGTAGAGCGCTCCCTGAGGAAGCCGTATGAATGGCTAAATGAGAGCAATCCGACGCTCTCAACAGGACCTAGTGTTGTTTTTGCATCCTTCTTTGTTTGGTTTCAGACACTGCATCACAAAAAACCTTTTTAGCCAAATTTGGGTGCACTGTAGGTGTTTCCAAAACACTTCAGGGCTCATGAAACTCTAATTGCCTGCCTCTGGTGATATGAATGTCCCTTACAAAGACTCAAGTATTGACTTATGTCTCATATCAGTGTTCAGCCAAATTCAGACTGTTTTATTCTACAACCAAGGTTATTAATAAATCAATTGATATTTTTTTCAGCAGCAGCTTGTGGCTTTCATACTGAATCCTAAAACCAGAAAATAAAAACACAACAATAAGCACAAAAAAGGAAAAGTTTTAGACACAGTAACTCTCTGATTGTCTAACAATCATTTTAAAGCGTTCAAACTCCATTGGAGAGCATTCTTATGTCACTTTGGCGCCTCCTGTGAACAACAAGAATATAGTTTTGTTTAATTCTTTCTTTAGATTGTTGCTCTGAAAAACGTTATCTATGGACTGTTTAAGCAGCATAAAGGTACAGAATGACTAGTAATGGTTAACAGCCACTAGTTTGACATGCAGCCATTTTACTCTGTGAAATTTATTAATGCTATTTTTGTCACTGGGACACACAGCTAAGTTTATAAGTATTGCAGGGACTATCATTTCTATATAAATATATTGAAACAAGAATTTACAAAGACTGAATTAAGTAATCGCAAAATATTGCCTCACCGTGTATTGCAATACCTATTGCTCCACCAGATTCCTGACATGTACACCACTATGAATTGGCCATAACTACACCATATATTGTCTGTGTTGGGAGAATGTACAAACATCCCATAATGGTTTACCACTTCCTCACTGAATGTCAACTCTTGTGACCTGAAAGTTTAATTTATGAAATTATTATTCACATCAGTTTACACAGACCGTTACCATGAAAGGAACAGGGTCAGTTTCCCCTCAGTTTATTTACTTGGTGCAAACATATTGTACGGGGTATCACATCCTGGTTTACTGAAGACACATCTATAAAGGTAGATAATCTGTGGTGAGGTGTATGAGGCCCCACCTGCCTACATATACTCATGTCACCACAGTCACCCTCCAGTTCTTTCACCCGTCACCTGGCCACTGCCAATGGGGGTTTTCAGTTTTACTATGGTCTTTGTGTCTCAGCATGAGCACAAAGCCAAAACTGAAGAAGAAGTCTTCTGTTTGCCCCAGTCCTCAGGAGGAGAGGTATGTCATGTTTGTAGAAAAAGTGCTGGGGACAAACATTTGTATGGCAGGACCCTCTTCTTTTCAAGTAGAAGGAACCAGCTTAGTCTGAATCCAACTACAAGGCTCTTTTGGTCGGCTGTTGACAGCTAGGCGGACCATATCGAGTACAGTGACGGGCTGACTCTCCTAGAAAGAGCCCTCCAAAGGTGCAATCCAGCTGCTAGCTGAGCTGTCTGTCTGCCATGACAATGACATCACAGACATTGGTTTGGAAATGCTAAATTTTTCCAAGTGGATGAACATGGGGCCTTCACATCGGTCAGTACACCGCCAGTGCTGTCAGTTGACCAAGGTGACACATCTTTCCTACATGTTGCTGTATTGCCATGCAGCTAAGAATCTGAAGGTGGATTAGCCTTCCCCTCCACAGACTCAGAAATCATTGCAGTTCACATGCTTTTTTCCCCTCCCAAGACAACAGTTGTTAAAAACAGCCTGCCCATGTTCCCAGATTTTTTTGCAGAGCTAACCTCGACATGAAACAAATCTATCTTCTTGCATCATAGTGCCCTGCTCTGAACAGTATTTGAACCTGGATGGAAGTGTAAAGGCTGTTCTGGTCAAACTTTCTCCTACGGTCATGGTGTTGGTGTCCCCACTTCACTTCTATCCAAACACTGCAGGTTCTCCTCCTCACAACTGGAGAAGACAGGCAGGTACGGCCAATACCTTGAGGTCCTTCACTACACTCCAGACATATCAAGCTATGTATCTGGTGGAGCTTGGTACACATATGCCCCCCATCAGTCAGCTGTCCCCGTTCCTTTATGAGGTTAGGGTCACTACAGATTACATAATCAGTGTCTCCCACTGTGAAGTGCTCTCCCTAGACGGAGGCATGGCTTCCACAGTGGAAGCTCAGAGACACCTGTGGCTTACTCTCTCTGATGTTCTAGAAAAGGACTGGGCTGTTTGTTTATATGAGCTGGTATCTGCTGATGACTTATTCAGGCAGTCACTCAACGCCATTCAGACAAAATTGGAGCTGAGGAAGAAGCAAACAAAAGCCCTGCGCTGCATCATCCCTGGCATAATGAACCCAACCAGCTGGCTTATCGAAATCTACCATCTCCCTCCAAGAGGGCAGCACTGATGGTGAGTGTGGGTGCGCAGCTGATGAACCAGTAGGCACCTGGGCAGTCGCACTATTCGACTTGGAAGGAGGGTCCGCCACCAGGCCTCCAAAGTTGCTTAGTACCTAGGAAGAGGAAGCCACACTCATCCTAGCCAGTGGTGAGCCAAAAGGGGCTCCAGCAACAAAGAGATACCGCTGTCCCTCATCTGTCGCTGCCTAGTTTCACGTAGCGAATCGCCCAGACTACAGGCAGTTTCTGATTCTTCGTTTCACTGGCTGCATCATTGAAGGGCACAGTCTACAAATACCTGGAGCTGCTGTTAGGCTTGTAATGGTGCCCTAATGTGGCATATCTACCTAAGGTTACTCCCACAGTCCATATCTCCATGACTTTTGAGCTCTTAAGCTTCTGCTCCCCACTATTTTTGTCTGAGAAGCAGAAGGGGTTGCACTCTTTATGCCTTGCGTGCCCACTATGCGCTTACATAGACTGCACCCGGAGCAGTTTATGTGACCAATTGTTTGTTTTGCTAATATCCAGCTAAGAACAAGACTGCTGGAGGTCTGGCTTTTGCTGCTGTGTGGGGCACATATACATGTCTCACGCAATATGTGTTGAGCCAAGATATTCAACTGTAAGTGTAGGTAATGTTATGAGTATAACTTCTGTTCCCTGAAGGAGAGGAACGGGGACATCACTAAGTTGCCAAGATGTGCAGTTGGGCTTGGTGAAGAGTGGCTATGATCTGACAGAAGACTAAGATGACACAAATATATGTTGGCAGGTGGGGTCTCAAATACGTCACAGATAATCTAATCTATCTAGAGGTGTGAATGGAGTTGTCTACAGTAAGCCACATGAGGGCGTGATATCCTGGACAATATGTATCATACCTCATTCCTCTCCTTCAGGGAGCAGTATTCATAGTCATAACATTACCTTTTAGTTAAGTGGAGGCATTTTGTTCTTGACAAAAAATATAGGTATTGATGTTGTTGGTGGTGTTAATTAGTTTGAAAATATAGGTATATTTGATATTGGGAAAATCGAATATTGTGTGTCTTTATTAGTTGGTTGGTGTGTGTGTGTGTGTGTGTGTGTGTGTGTGTGTGTGTGTGTGTGTGTGTGTGTGTGCCACATAGACTTTTCTTGTTGTAGCTTATGATAAAAGCATGAAGGAATGAAAGGGTGTGTCTTACCCTTCCTCTCAACCTTGTCCATGCTGGGGCATTGACACACAAACCTTTTTTCTCAATACTTGAGTAGCTGCACCAAAGCAGAACCTTAGGGCTTTGGGTTCTCCTCTGAGGACTTCTTCTGAAACCAAACGCCTCACAACAGTTTGAGGCATTTGAATTTATTGTCAAGAATTGATCAGTCTTATTAATAAAGGCAAAATCGATGGTAGCTTTAATTTTTATTATTGTTTAGGGGCAAAAATATCATATCACGATTTTTTAAAAATAAAATCATGATCACGATTTTATCACAATTCTTTTTTACTTTGATTTTTCTAGACTAATTTGCTTGTTTGACATTTTTTTTCCCTATGTTTAACATATAAAACATGTAAAACCCTAAAAGGAAAAAAAGACAATTTAAGCCAAAGAAACTTTCTGAACAGGTTTTAATATAAATCGTGCAGTTTTTTATAAAAATGTGCAATAAATGTAAACATAAAAGGTAATGAACAACAATAAAGTGCACTTCTGTAACATAAAAACTAAACACAAACCAAATACCTTATTGAAAAGGGTCGTATATAAGTGCAAACTTAAGCAACTGGTTATCATTTAAAGTGCAACAATTTAAAAAAAATGTTATCTAACTGCAATGTCTATAATCTGAGTGAATAATACAGCTGATTGGAACAGATTTTTGTTCAGACATTTTCAAGCTTTTATCTCCTTTTCTCTTTCCGCCGTGTCTTCATGCTACATAACCAAACAGGAGAGCCCAACATGCACTGCGCGTAATGTGCTACGACTGGTTAGTCGGCTGCGCGTCAAAGTCTCTGCACCCACACAGACGATCTGACGATCTTTCTGCTTTATGAGATCATCCCCACGTTATAGTCCTTAACGATTTAATATTGTCATATCGCACACCACTATTGTTGCATCAATATTAACTTCAGTCACGTTCAGAACCACCTTCAGACTCTTTGAAGTAGCTTCAAAGTCAGGGTTACACTACCTGCCCATTTTTAAGTGCAGCTTTCCGTGCATATGTTTGATATTAGTTTTTGCTGTCTGTGCGTGATTGTGCTCTTGTGCACGTGCATATTTGACTGAGTAATCATCGTAAATGAGAGATGTTTGTGGTTGATTTTGGTAAAAACCCCTGTAAAACCTCTCTCTCACAGAGAATCACTTCCCATGACATGGCACATGTGCCAAACAAAACACACATTATACCTCAAACACACTTTTAAGTGAAGTTCAAAACATCCTTCCCATCGTCCTCTGAATGCACATAGACCTGCTTTGTAATAAATGTATTAACTAATTTAAATCAAGCCTCTGACACTACTTGGCAGAGCGTGAGAAAGCAGCAAGCATGATGAGTAATTGCCATGCTGCACGCAGTGTCTACAGGAGCGCTCTTTATGAGGTGATGGTGGGGGTTGATGGAGGACACTGAAGTCTTTCCCTTCTTCAGATCGTTCACTTTTTTAACCATTTAAAAGTTCTCATGACTTTGACAGATGCAATCAGCATGTTATACTGCATTAATAATATGATCACTCCACATCAGCTGCATTGTGTAAACCCTCTTTATTCAGTGACTTTTATGATCAGATCTGTTCATGTGACAGTTAATGAAAATGTCTTAAAGAAGATTCAGATTGTGGCATGAGTCTCTGCCTCCAGCATTTATGTGTTTAGGGGCAGTAATTGATTTCTGTGTTGTTCCCCGCAGGGCTTGTTCCACATCTCTAAAACCCATCACACACACACATGCACCCACTGTCACGCACGCATACACACACAGCAAGTCATGCTGAAGTATTAATGAGACATGAATAAGACATGAAGAGAGACCCCCCTCTTACGCTGCTCACACAGGGTCTCCCTCCTCCCCAGCTGCTTCCTGTCTGCAGATTACCCAGCTTTCACTGGGCTCTGGTTAAGTGGGGCCAGGAAGAGATTTAGACCCCTCAGCGGGTGAAAACACACATAAAACCACAAGTGTATGTGTGCAGGCGTGCACACGCACACATATATACGCACACGCTTCATACTATGAGTAAACATTGGTAAATATTGGTTTTGTTTCTGGGATGAATGCTAGCAGAGGTTCAGGTGTTTTTATATTTAGTTAGAATATCATCCATGATTTAAAAAAATATTAGTATTGAACCTCTGTCTTGTTCAGAACAACTTGAAAAGGTAATTGCTTGAGGTTCCCAGCTATTTTGTTATAAAAATTGTACAATTTTTTTTAAAGAAGATTTATATTTTCCATTTTAATGACTTCTAGAGCATGTTCATAATTCATAATGTTTTTAAGACTCTCGAGTTTTCACATACTGAGTACCATTGATTGTATTCTTTCTCCACTAAAGCTCCTGTTTCTTTAAGGCCCCTTTCCCCACACAGGCTCAGTCTGCTCTAATTGGTTGGTCTTTGCAGTCTTACTTGCACCATGTTGTCAACAACTATAGATTCATTCAATGGTCTATGCCCTGGGGCTTGTCACTCTGAGCCAACAGAGTGATACTTGAATGACTCCAAAAGTGGAAGTTAATTAGCATTTCTAAATGAGATTTGGAGTAAGGTTTCCGAAAAATGCCTGAAATAAGGTTTCTGATGAACACACGCACATGAGATTTCAGTGTTTATTGGGAAATATTTAAATGCATCTGATTTTTCCTGCTTTTGAATCCAAAACCATTGTTGTGCATTAGAAATGACATTTTCCAAATTACTAACAAGGACTACAAAAATAACATAGGACCAAACCACAAGCATTTCTCCTCATTTTTTTTTATAATAAACTAGTAATATTGATCAGGTCATTCAATTAAAAGAAAATTCTGAAAGAAGAGGTTACAGCAAAACATACATCTGTGATATTGTAGTTGGTTCCAAGTCAAAATGCCACATTGTTGCTCGATAGTAGCTTACTAATAGCTTTTCACTGTCAATGATTATGTTTATGTCTAGAACCTTGAAAAAGGAAGGTTTATTTGTTAAGATTATTACAAAGATCTGAATATGTAAGTTTAATATTTTGGGTTACTGCAGAATTTACATGTATTATCAGCAGTGATCCAAAGCAGTGAAAAATCCCATAGATTTAGTAGGCTTGCAGTCAAGGGAACAAGTGGGATTCATCGTCCCTGCATCAATCTATGGGAATTAGTTACCAATAAAACAGTGGTAATATGTCATGTAACACTGATAGATCTATTCACGGGACTGCAGAACAAGCTGTTTTAGGCAGCTTACTGATGCTGTAAAGAATGGAAGAGCTAAAGGTAGGGTCTGCAGGATTTTCCTTAAAAAATTTAATATATTTCTCAAGAAAAATCCTGCTCAATCGTCTCCTATGGCTCTCTGATGTTTTGGTTTTCAGGACATTTTTGGGCGGAGAGTAGCCAGGGATACACCAGCCAATCACAGTACGCCCAGTGCACTGTGATTGGCTGAAATAAAAGAAATAAAAGAAAAAAAAACAGAAAAGAAAAGAAAACCAGAGTTCTGCGATTGGGAATCACAGGGTAGTTTCTAATACAGGAAGTACATGATACAAATACACACACACACACACACACACACACACACACACACACATACATAATTGATTCATGATTTATAGCAGCAACAATATATGACTTTTGGAACAAAGTAGACAAACTTTTTCTTAGAATCAACACAAAATTGATGCAAAAGCATTTGACAGACCTAATTGGCTGCAGTATTCAGACCTGTGGTTCACTCCAAAAGGACTATTTTTAGTGATGTTTGTTCAGCCCAGTGCCATATTGGGCTGAACAACACTTTGTCAGAATGTTTCAACTGCACTGTGTTCCTGTGCAACACTCACCAAGTGCAATAACTGAACTCAAACACTCTTAACACTGTTTAGAAAATGAAAGAACAACACATTTATGAAAATAAATACACAATACAAAGATATATAAACAATAGCAGAAAGAAAAACATTGAAGTGTAACATGATTATTTAGTCCTCTTAACTTTTGGAGGCAGTAATTGTAGTTGAAATTTAAACTTGATTAATAGCCCAGCTCTGATAGGTGCTTTATAGGACTCTAAACATATGCTCACATGTGCTTGTTAGTCAGTGGAATCCAAAACTGTCTGTTTTCTAATTTCTATAACTGTCTAATGTATGTCTGATATCACCAGCTGTTGATAGAGGATGGATATAAGCACATGCAGAATCTGTGTGTTACGCACACACCTATTGTTCAAGCCATAGATGATGCTCGTTTCAGATTCAGCGGTGTTACAGTTAGGGCTGCCATGATTAGTCGACTAGTCGTGACTAAGTCGACTATCAAACTGGTCGACGACTAATTTAATAGTCGACTAGTCGTTTTGTTTTTTAGGTGTGTTTTCTCACAAAACTGCCGCTGTACCTCTGCTGTCTTGTCTGCCTATCTGTCCTGTTTTCTGGTTATCACATCTGCAGGAATCAAACCAACACACCCCGAAACACACTCATGCATGTGGCGCATGCACAACTACGCAGGCACCAAAGTTGCCAGGTCTGCTCATAATAAGCGATTTGGGCCACCAGCTGCATGCTGGTGCAGTACGCTGCAGTTCATGCATGAAGTGACTTGTCGACTAATCGCAAAATTAGTCGTTGACTAGTCGACTATCAAAATAGTCATTTGTGGCAGCCCTAGTTACAGTACAAAGTGAAACCATGTTATGGTACTAGTGGAGACTTTCAGATGTTTTTTTTTCTTTCTTTTGTCTTCTTTAAATTATAAAAACACCAAATTATTTGTGTCCTAAATGAACACTTAAGCAAAGAGATATTTGCTGGAACACTTCATTTCTGCCATCAGGCCAGTTGAATTTGTTTTCCATGATTAGTTATGTAAAGGGAGAATAACTCATTTGTGAGCACAATAGAAGGAGTGCTTGGCACTGTACAGTCCATGATTTTGGATAGTTATTTACAAACCATTTTCCAAAAAAGAGATACCTCCCTAAAATTCATAAAATGTGCTTTTAAGAGCCAACAAGATCAAAATGTGCATGTAGTGGAGTGTGTTTCAAAAGAGGACTTTTTGTAGGAGTGATGAAAGATTGATGTTGAAAGTTCGAGTGGATCTTTTGATGACTACGTTTTTTCACTTACATTCATTACATCAGTAGTAGCATTTAAAGAATGACTTGGAAGGCGAATGCCACAGAATTATGCATGGACTGCGTGTTAGTTAGTGGGTGTGCTTGGAGCCAAATAAAGGTAAAGGAAGCTGTCTAGACTCAGCTGAATGTCACTGTATGAAACATTTGATAAGTAAGCGGAGTGTGTCTGAATGTTGCTGCAGGTTTTGACCTTCTGCCTGTTTGTGTTGCAGGCCTCAGCCGTGTCTGGCCCAGGACCCACCTCTCTGGGCTCACAGGTTCATGCTGCAGCTGTAAACGGAGATAGGAGCGCCCTCCTTAAACTCATCACAGGTAAGCAACAAAAATATGTTAAGCATACTAAAGGTTCATTCACCACATTAGGATAGGCAAAACTTTGCTGTGACCAAAGATAAGGCCTGTGGGTACATGTGTGACTGTCAGCCTATCCTATCCTGTCCTGCCCTGACTTGACCTATCCCATCCAATCTATGATATGGTCGGAAACTTTGATTTGTGCTGGTTTGATAACTGCTATAAACCAAAATATTGTCAATAAAATTGCACTTTATCTTTCTGTAGGGTCAAACTCAAACATAAAGCAAGACATTATGATGTCTTATAAAAATCAGTCTTATCAGATATATTGAATCTTTCTATTGAAATTGTAATCAAAAACACCTATATGGTATGATTATCCAAAGTACTTGCCAGACTTTTTTGCCAGTTGAAGAGATGACAAACAGTTAAATACAACTGTTGACAAAATCAGTATTTTCTGATGGTACTGTTTGCTTCGCAGTTATTGGTATTCACTTCAGTCAGTTTCTGAAGCAGATAGAAACTTTCAGATCCTGTGGTTCATGTGCAGACTCCCTCCTCCACTCAAACTGCAAAGTGCTCAAGACATGATCACACCTTACATTTTTATTCCACCCCAAAAAATTACTAATGCTAAATATTACTAGGGCGGCACAGTGGTGCAGCAGGTAGTGCACGTGCCTCACAGCAAGAAGGTCCCTTGTTCGATCCCCTGTAGAAGGGCATTTCTGTGTGAGGTTTATTGGTGACTCTAAGTTGCCCTTAGGTATGAGAGTAAGTGTGAATGGTTGTCTGTCTCCTGATGTGGCCCTGCGATTGACAGGCAACTGGTGTACCCTGCCTCTTGCCCAGTGACAGCTGGGATAGGCTCCAGCCCCCCTGTGACCCCGAAAGGGATAAGTGGTATAGAAAATGACTTAAATATTACTAATAAAATAAAATGAAGTGTTTTTTTAAATTATAGTTTCTTTTTTTTTTGAAAGCAGAAGTAAAACTGAATTTGATATGGTGTAAATAAATCAGAGGTTTATGGGCATAATGCCCAGCCCTAGACTTATTAATTGAAGTGGAGTAGATGAGTGATAGTAGTAGAATTAGTTCTCCGTAGGGAAGCTAAAATTAAATACTAAGGCCAAAGAGCTGCCTTTTAAAATTGAATCAGGCTGCTTTCATATTAGATTCAAAAACTGCACTGTCATAAACTCTAAATAAAAACTGTCATAAATCATCGACTGTGCTTTTTGTGTGTGTTTACAGCAGATCCCTCTCTGCGGGACCATGAGGACCAGTTTGGTCGAACTCCTTTGATGTACTGTGTGCTGGCTGACCGCCTGGATTGTGCAGAGATTCTGTTGAAGGCTGGAGCCTCGGTCAACAAGACGGACCACAGCCAGCGAGCGGCTCTGCACCTTGCTGCACAGAAGGTAACGGCACCAAGAAATATACAAATGATTTAATAATAAGAATGAGACCAGAGTTACAAAGTGCTTCACAAAACAGAGAAAACTTAGAAAAAGGCAACTATTAATGTCTAAATTAAAGAAGAGGAAACCAGCAGTAAAGGATAATAACTTTTAAAAATGGCTGACTATAAAAAGATAACTTAGACTTTATAGTTTGAAATGATAGAAGAAACTTGTTTGATCCAAAATCAGGAATGTGGGAAAAGTATGAGTTTTAAAATTGAAGACAGAAGTTTGAGTCTTTCAGTTCTGGTGGGAGGCCAGTGCCCCCTAGTGGCGGTAGTTCATGCCTCAGGGGTGGGGGTGGGGTTGAGGGGTTGGGAAGGGTTTTAAATGTTGACACTCAGAGGATGCTGCTGTGAGGTACACTTTAACATTGTTCTGGAGACATATCGTTCATGGGGAGTTTCAACATATTTCAGACCTGAATGAAGATCTTAGTTTTCTTTTCACTTTCTTTTCGACCAAAACAGAGTCAGAGAAGTGAATGATGATTTTAAAAGATGTCCTCAGAGTGGTGTTTTTGTCCCTTGGAGGGAGCTACAAAATACTCTAAAGAGATTATTATTTATTGGTTGCTTCTGTGTGGGAGTCTACTGATGGAGAATTATCATACCATTGAAAAAGAAGGGGTGTAATCTGTTATTGGGGTCAGTCTCGTGGATGGGGTGCGTGTGTGTGTGTGTGTTTGTATGTGTGCTGGGGGATGCTGGTGATGGGGAGCCCTGTCTCTTTGACATCTGATCAATAAACGGCTGAGACAGGCAGAGAGGCCAGGGATTACCGATCTAATTGGACTGAGAATAGGGAGGGAGGCAATGTGCACACATACACACACACACACACACACACACACACAGACACACTCACAGTCTTGATGCATGCTCACACACAAGATAGATCTGTCAGACTGTGACTTTGTGGTCACAGGTTGGCAAATACACAAAACACACTTGCATGAACACACCAGAACCTGGCCTTAGAGAGAAACACGCTGCAATGTAGCATCACCTGGTGACCAGTGGTGAGAGTCCACTCTTAAGCCCGGTGTTGATGATTTATCATTTCTTCATTGCATCAGTGAATTGGCAGCTTTACACATCTGGTTTTCTTGTCTTAAAGTCTGGGATATTTTGAAATGGGCTTCAGATAAAAAAACCACAGGTGAAAACAAGCAGAAGAAATCTTGACAGTCTGTTCTATGACGTAAAACACATCTGGAATCTCAAACCTTCGATATTTTGTTCCTTTTTCATGTCATAAAAAAGTCATCGGCTAACAAGTTACTGACTAGGACTACGGATTTTCTTGCAAACCTTGAATGCCATTGTTTCTAATTGTCTTTAAAAACATTTGGTAGATACACGGTTAAGACAGTCATGACCTAAAAAAAGAAAATTACAGAAGTAAAAACATTTTGTTGTAGTCCATCTTGATAATTAATTGTTTTTCATTTTATTTCATATGTTGTGCATTTTATTTGTATGTTTGGCTGTTTGTTGTAAGAACTTTATTCAGGGTCCTACTGCCTATCTTGACAAGGACACTCATTAAAAATAGATTTTTAACCTCAGATTTCTTTTCCTGGTTAAAACGAAGGTGAAATAATGATTTTAAAAAGTCTTCGGCTTAAAGCTAAAAGTTTAGTTGTGGCGATATAGAAGTCAGTTCACCATGTTAAAGTTCAAAAACCCTGTATCTTAAACTTCATTGATTATGTTTACACTTAATAATGGGAAATTCGTTGTTTGTTTTGTTTGTTTGTCTTTGGTTTCCTCTGTGTTTTTTTAACAATATTCCAGAGCCCTTTAAAATGATATGGGCCTTTTGTTGAGGTAACAAATGCAACTATGAAAACACTGGGTTGCCTCACAAAATAACATCATCCCAATACCAGGCGTAAATTATAATCACAAGTAGTGATGCACTGGTTGTGAAAGCCAGTCTTAATTGATGATCAGTGCAGATGTTTGAAACAACAACTGACTGCTGGTATTTTTTATCATCGTCTTCTCTGAATCAGGCGTCAGCTGTTTGGTGTACATGATGTTAGTATGAAATGAAGGAAACACATCAGACAAACACCTAAAAGTAACATCTGCTCATGCAACATCATTTTCAATGGCTGATATTTGTTTAAAGGGTTTATATTGGCCATTGCTGATGTGAAACTGATGCTCTGCACATCCCAAGTCACTATCGTTTCAAATTATATGAAGCTCAAGATTAATGAACCTAATTGCTGTGTAATTATTTGTAAACTGTTTGTCCATGTTTTTTTCAAATAACTGAATGAGCATGCATTGTTGTTACAACTGTTGAATAAACTCAGCAGCTTTTGATACTTTGTTCAGTATCTGGCCACTTAAACCAAAGTGGTTCTAATTACAGAGATGGTTCAAGATGGGAAAGCAGTAAAAAAGAAAAAAGAAAGTAATCTGTTTTTTAGGTTTTTTTTTTGTTTCTGTGCTTTAAGAAGAAAAAAATATGACAGTTATTATATTTAGACATTAAAGGGAAAGATTCCTTTTTCTGTTTCATGAGAAAGAGAGCAGGAGTGAGAGATAAAGAAGAGCCACTAAAACAACAGCTGCCATCTTCTGTGTGTCCTCAATTTTTAAACTAACTTTAGACTCTGCTGTTACATCACTCTGCTCCTTACTTCAATCAAAATTCGATCTATTTTTGTGGAAGGAGCAGAGTGCTCAGTTTTCTGTCAAACAGGGGAGGGGCTGACTGCACATGACCAAATAAATGGTCAACCCGACATGCATGCACTTAAGATATCAAGTAATTTTGATTCATGTGTCACAATCATCATCAGAAGCTAGAGTCAAAGTAACATTTGTTAAACTTGATTCATCACTTAAACACTAATAGGATTAAACACCAGATGGTGATAATATGGAGATGACAATGATGTGACATGCTGGGAGCTGTTTTCTAACTGTTCATCATATTCTCCAGGAGAAGGGAGCAAAGATGGATGACCTGTGGATTGAAACAGGCACACCTTAGAGTGGCTGGCTGTTGTGTGTAGGAGTGTGTGTCGGAGGGTGTGTATATGAGTGCTGCTCCTGCTGGTCATGACACCATCAAGGTAGCAGTTCCTTAATTTTGAGCTGTTGGGAAAAGTTTAAGTCATGTTAGACTTTGGTGATATTCAACATTAAAATAATTCTATTGAAAGAAAATTAACTGTCAGACCTCCAATAAAGTCCACCATTCTGTTTTTTTTTTAACAGAGGTTTGCTGTTTTGGAATTTTTTTTCCCCTCAAAAGCACCAAATAAATAGTTATTTAAGTTTATTTATTTTTTATTTAAATTTAAGTTTGATTTAATAAAATTCTCAGTTTGGTAAATAATTTATGTTGTTTCACACACTTATGAAAGCCATGTATCACTATAGGTGCAAAGTTTTAATTTTATGCTTTTTTATTCCTCTTCATTTTCTGTGGAAGTTCAACAAATTAATGACAAAGAATGTGCTTTTCAGATAAACTTCTATTATATCATAAAGAGTACACTTGTTCTTCTGAAGGCCAAAGTCAAAAAATTCAAGATGATCTTCAGATTTCACCTTGACCTACCTACCTCGTTTCTGCTGGAAGAAAATCTGCCTTCTAATCGACACATTTACTAAAAAATGGAAATTGGATGCCTTCTATTGAAATAAATGCTGTTAAGCTTTTATTACAAGGAAACTCAATCAGCATCATGTATATTCTCTGCTGACTGATGTAGTCAGGTCTCTGGGATATCTATATATATATATGGGATATATATATATAGATATATATATATATATATGCACACATATATATATATACATACATATATATAAACTAAAAGTTCAAAATACAAAACAAAGCATCTTACAAAAAATAAAACTCAGACAAATCTATCTATGAAGACAAACATTGGAAACTCAAGAAACTTACACAGGGAGACTAGAAGGAAGACATGAACAGACAAAACAGAGAGAACACAAAGACTGCAGTTGTGCTCAGAAGTTTACATATCCCAGTTTATGATTTCTTAGCCATTTTTCAGAGAATATGAATGATGATACAAGAGCTTTTCTTTCACTCATGGTCAGTGGGTGGAAGAAGCCATTTATTGCTGATTAGCATTTTCAACTCCTTGAATATGTTTTTATATCCCTTTTCTGTTCTATACAGTTCAGTTACCTTTTCCTGCAGATCCCAGAAACTCACTGACCTATATGTAAACTTATGATCAGGGTCATTTGTATAGTTTCAGTTGTCATTATCATTTAAAGAGCAAAGTCAGTTGTTTGACAGTAAATGGCTACCCATGAATGAAGGAAGAAAAGTTGCTGTGTTATCATTCATATTCTCTGAAAAATGCCCCCCCAAAAAAAAAAAAATTCTGCCAGGGTATGTAAACTCAGGAGTACAACTGATTATACACTGGGGTTACTAATGAGACACAGGTAAGACAAACCAGGCACAAATTAATCAGTCGCTCTGGTGAACTCATCAGAGCAGAGATGACAGGAAGTAAAACAAGAAACAACGCAGAGGACACGCTACGAAATAAAACAGGAAACAAAGGACGAAACTAAAAAGCTGAATACAGGAACCACATAGAAACACACCAGGGTGTAACAGCCATGCCAGGCAGGAGAGAGGATATGAAAACTGAGAACTAAAACTAAGATAAAACAAGAGCATACTCATGACACAAGATAGGGAGGTTTCCCACATTTTAACAGTAGCTTTCCCCACAATGTTAAAAAAGTGTTGGCAGAGGTTTGTGCTCTTAGAACACATCTAGTTTACAATTGTTTACACATGAGTATGTATGAGTATGTGTGTAGAAATGATTTGTTACAGCTTCTTAAGCCATATGCGTTCCTGCCTGGTGTAGAGTTTGAGCGGTGAGGGAATATTTTTTAATCTCCATTTTTTTCATATTTTATATTGCAGGGGAATGTTCGTTTTCTGAAGCTGCTGCTCTCCAGGCGTGCCAACTGGCTGCAGAAAGATCTAGAAGAAATGACACCCCTCCACCTGGCCACCAGACACCCTTCCCCAAAAGCCCTTGCCCTCCTGCTCAAACACATCGGACCTGGAGAGGTTGACACACAAGACAAGAACAAGGTAACAGAGAACACAAGCATACAAATTAGATTGTCTGGTTTTCCAAAAGTCTGAAACCTGCCAGTCTGCATGTCTGACCGATAACCAGCTTAGAGATAACAGTGACTGAGGACTGTTAGGAAGAAGCAGCAGGAATTCTGAGGTCAGACGCACAAAAAAAAAAAAAAATGCAGAGAGGCACACTCACTAAACAGTAAGCTATTTAACAATATGTGCTTTGTCCTGCATTCTGCTGATAAGGCCACAAACACACAGTCTCCTCTGTCTGTTGGAGCTGACGTGTATCTGACATCAGTTAGTTTTGTAATAATCCAATATGCATCATTGTGTCAGATGACAGTGGTTTCAGCAAATCTCAGAATAGCTCATCAGCCATATCGAGGCAGTATCTGGGCTACAATCTCAGCTCGATATTGAGCTTTTGCACAGCATGTTGCACTCGTATCTCCAGACCACTACACGAGGTAGTAACTTTTTTATGAATCAGTTAGACCTCGTGCCTGGTGTTTAACATGTGCACACTCATTTATCCAATTTTTTTCTCTTTTAATTATTCACCTGTGTCTTCCTCTGAAGCAAACTGCTCTTCACTGGTCAGCATTTTATAACCGACCTGAGCACGTCCGCCTCCTAATCAAGCATGACTCCAACATCGGCATCCCAGACAGCGAGGGCAAAATCCCTCTGCACTGGGCAGCACACAGTCAGGAGGCCAGCGCTACACAGACTGTCCGCTGTATACTGGTACACACTTTACACACACACACACATGCAAGTAAGACGTAAAAGCCACCCCATCAATCCTCTGCCAGTGATGCGAAGTCTTTGTTTTTGTGTCTCTAAATAGGAAGCAGCCCCCACTGAGTCCCTGTTGAATTGGCAGGACTATGAGGGACGGACACCCCTGCACTTTGCAGTTGCTGATGGTAATGAGGCGGTGGTAGAGGTGTTGACGTCTTATCAGGGCTGTAATGTAACAGCTTATGATAACCTCTTCAGAACACCGCTGCACTGGGCGGCTTTACTCGGTGGGTGAACACACATCCTGTATGTGACCTAATGCAGCCTGAGTGATAACTTCACATTAGTTGTGTCCCAATTCAGAAGCTGCGCCTGTAAAAGTCTCCATTATGAGCTCAGATTCAGGTTAGTTTATTTATCCCCAAAGGTAGATTTGTTTTGATAGTTGTTAAGATAGTGGCATTTACTGTGATAAAGTAGTTACAAAAAAATGGTATCTGTATAAAAACAGGTCTCATATGAAATAAGACAAAAGTGAGATGGTATGAAATTTAAAACATTGTGAAAATACCCCAGAAAAACAAAGGTGCTCAAGGTGCCACCAATCAGGACATTAAAAAGAGAAGCATCTACCAGTTAGAGTGATGGGGGGAAAAAAAACAAACACATGAATACATGTAAAAATTAATCCAGAAAAAAAGTTGCATATAGAAGTTGGACAAACAACACGTGTGAGCAAAATATATATTACTTTTTTGGTCATAATTTGTGATGATGACAGTGGTTCGGTAACATGACACACGAGACAGACAGTTCCACATAACTGCCACAGAAATATTTCACTAGTCCATCTGGGTAAGAGCCGTTCGAAAATGTTTTATAGAGGCAGAACCTTCAAAAACAATCAGCTCATTACAGTTATCACAGACCAATCCACATCTAGCAACGCTGCTACATTAGATGTTAGCTTAAACTATTTTAGACTATTGTCTTACATTAAATTACACTGTACAGATGAATCAACACTTATATGTGGCATCAACCTCGTCAGACAGTCCTACCAAGTTTTTCCGTGTAAAAGCACTTTGAAAGGTTGGGACAAGACCACGTAAGCGCAATAGTTTATGTCCACTAACTATTTACCATTAGCTTGTAGTTTAAGCACACACTTTGACCACATTGGGCACTCTTTGCTTCCTCTCATGTGGTTTTAATAGCAGTTAACAAAGATAAACTGTTATTGTATAAGCCTTTAACAATGATGGTTCTTTCTTTTTGCTTCACTGTTAACAGTTTACAAAGTAAACTGTTTAACTCTGAGTCTCTGTAGGGCAGTATAGTAGAACAATTGTTCCCGTTCTCTACTGTTGTAATTATCCATTCACATCTCTCTAATGCAAACACGTTTTTCAGGCCATGCCAGAATCGTCCACCTGTTGCTGGAGAGAAACATATCAGGAACGATCCCCTCAGACAGCCAAGGAGCAACACCTCTGCACTATGGCGCTCAGAGCAACAATGCAGTAAGTCACATATTTACAAAAGCAAAACAATGTGCCTTGTTTTATTATTTCACATCCTACCTTGTGTGGAGGCTTATAATAAAAATAATATAGCAACTTCCACAACTTAGCAATCTTTAGGTGGTATAATTAATGTATAGAAGAATTTATGAATATGGATTCATTTCTGTCCTTGCTGGTACTTGTTGTTTAATACTTGGGCTGGTGGGTTCATGTCCATAAACTAAACTAAAAATATCTGTCTTTTTTTGTAATTAGGAGACAGTTGGTGTTTTTCTGTCCCACCCGTCTGTGAAGGATGAGCCTGATCTGGAGGGCAGGACGGCCTTCATGTGGGCAGCTGGGAAGGGCAGTGATGATGTCCTCCGCACCATGCTTGACCTCACCCCTCTCATTGACATCAACATGGCAGACAAGTATGGAGGCACAGGTGAGCACCTGAGAAACTGGATCTCTGGCCCACAGCCCTCACCTCTTTCTCTTATCAGGACTCATTGACATAACCTCTCTCCCTCCAATCCTGGGTCTTTCTGAAATTATTTCCAGCCACTTTTTAGACTTGCTCTGATGATGTCACAGGGGATTCCCCCAAGGTGCTAAAGCAACTGAGAGAGAGAGAGGGGAGGGATACTGTCAGCAAAATTAGTATGAGCTCACTGAACAGGCTCGGTCCTCGTCCTCTGACACGTACACACATGACTCGCTGACATGCTTTGACCCCTGGTGTATTATCTCCATGGAAATAGCCCTCTGCTCAGCCAGGCGGTCATTGTTTATGCATGCATAACATGCAGCGTTGAGTCATGTTAATGAGACTGTGTGAGGGGCAGTGAGACTGACTAGTGCCTGGATCACTTCATGCACTTGACTGTTGTCTGTAGTGTCTGGGGACCGGGCAGGGGGCCTGAAGTGTGCTGCTCTCATTGAAGATGTTTATGTGTTTAACCCTCAGCTGACCAGACTTTAGCCACAGCCCAGAGAGACAAGATGGTGAATGGCTTAAAGAAAAGGAAGAGAAAGGGTTGCTCTGGATGTTTTTATTGGCATGTTAAATTCAGGAAAGACTATTCCTAGCCCCGATTGCATTTGTGAGAGTGTGTGTGCACTGTATGTCAAAAACATTATACTTAAAGTAAACCTACCAACAAAAACCTTCCTACAAAAGTATTTTTCTTAACTGAAACAACTCTACTAAAATAAACAAATATAACTGATCAAAATTATAGTTTGTGATTACAAATTAACTACAAAATAAGTGCTGGTATTTCAAAACTTATTGAAGCCTAAACCAATACAATATATTCCTGAGAAAAGCTAAAATATTTTTTGATGGGGAGAACACTTTGATTATATGAAAATGTACACATCTGCCCTTTTCATGGATACAAACACCGATTCACTAATTTTCTGAAGTAAAATCAGTCCGTTTTTTGGAGGTTATACTTTCAGATTTAGATGGATAGAAGTTGATAAAATTCCATAAAGTGAATGCTCATGTGTAAAAGGATAAAGTATCTGATGTTAATATGGGCAGAAATATTTATATCTGCTGGTATTCATACATACCTTCTGGAGCAGTTTCTGCAGATACTGATATCTTTGTGATAATTCAGTGCATCCCAATGAATAATTTCAAAATGTATAGACGAAAAAAACCAAAGTGACACTTTGACACAATCATACTGAGTAAGCATTAAAAGCTGAAAAGTTTGTCCTTTTCTCGTACTAAATTTTAGGAGCTGAGGACGTTTTTGTCTATGGGGCTATGCGGTACATCAAGTGAATGCAATCAATCGTTATTTGTATATTAGCGCCAATTCATAATTAATTTTATCTCATAACACTGTATAAACTAGTGAGTCATTTATTTATTAGTAAACACCCTGACATGAATCCATCCTGAGTACAGCACTTTGCTACAATTGGCAATTGTTACATGGCAAGAAAACAAATTCTGGTTCTTAAAGGGCTTAAGACCCCACCTCAGAAAGTTATTTCAAGGTTTAACCTTAACTTACCACGACAGAAAAACAAAAGGCACAAATAAAAAAAATATTGAAAAACTGAAAAAAACTTTTTAATCTTTGTGAGTGTGTTTGTGTTCACACAGCACTTCATGCAGCCTCCCTGTCAGGCCATGTGAGCACAGTGAAGCTGCTGCTGGAGAGAGGAGCCATGGTCGACTCTCTGGATGTGATGAAACACACGCCGCTGTTTCGAGCTTGTGAGATGGGGCACAGAGACGTCATACTCACGCTCATCAAGGGTGGGTGTTACTGATCAATAAATTAAAGTATAACAACACATTCTAGATGAAAAATGTAATTTTTCATGGATATTTGTTTTAAATAAAGGCTCTGCACATGTGGACCTAGTGGATGTAGATGGACACACGGCTCTGCACTGGGCAGCCCTGGGTGGAAATGCTGAGGTCTGCCAGATACTGATGGAAAATGGGATTAGTCCCAATGTACAGGTATTAATGCATGTGCTTGAGAAACAAAAATAGAGTCTATAATGTTGTAGATTTTTATTAATTTCATTTGCAACCACAGGCTGATGTATTTTGTCAGTTTAGAAGGCTTTACCTACTCTAAGCATGAATTGGTCACCTTAAAGATCCACTGGGGTATTGTCATTCATGGGGGTTTGGCACCCTCTGTGGACAGAACAGCTAATATAATGGCTGATTTTATCCTGTTTGTGTTCTGATTTCTGATGCAGCTTGGGTGCAATGTAATAATAATAATAACAAATTTTATGTAAAAGCGTCTGTCACGACACTCGAGGACTCTGTACAAGATAAGGAAAAAAATAACAATAAAATCAGGAATAAAATCAATCATAAAATCATCAAACACAACAGACAATAGTATGGTATGGGGAAGAGGTGGTACTTTATTGTTGAAACTTGCATTGATTCTCAAATAAAATTAAAAGATTTTTGTGAATTGTTCCCTGGAGTGGGGTTAACAAATATATAAATAAACACAGATGTCATTTTGAGCTTGTTTACTGACTACCAGATTACAGTTGTCCATCCACCCAGCCATCTGAACTTGATGTCTCAAGAATGCAAACAACTGCTGGGTGTTAGATTTATTGTGCAAGATGAATCTTTGTATTCTCGTTTTCTCCTTTAACTTGTGCTCTGTATGACTGCTCATGGACAGGATCAGGCAGGACGGACTCCTTTACAGTGTGCGGCATACGGTGGTTATATCACCTGCATGGCGGTCCTCATGGAGAACAATGCTGATCCAAACATTCAGGACAAAGAGGTATAACTTGGCTACTCTACTTTTACATCTACTTACATTGCTATCTGAGCTAAGGTGACGCAGATTTTCATAATTCAAAATAAGGACACTTAAATTTTACTGCAAACCCTTATACATGACCTCAGGATACAAAAAGAATCTTCATTAGTGCACCTTTGAGCTCCTTACAAAGCAGCAGATAATCTATGAAACTATCAAAATCATCAAACACTGCATTTGAAAAATATGTATTAATATTAGAACAAAATTATTGGTTGTTTTTATTATTGTTGTTATTATTTTCAAAGTGGATAATAATTTTAAAAGTACTGTTTAAAAAAAAGAAAAAACAAACCCATGCAGTCCTCTGCATTCTCTTTACTCCATTTACTCAAACGTTATTTTTTATCTTTATATGTCATGTGATCACTAGTGAATTGTTATTTATGATGCTTTTTGTTGCATTATTGATCATACCTTTCTATAACTTTACATAGTATTTAAACATATAATTCAAAAGTTTATTTGTATTGGTCTTTGTTTATCTATTAAAACTGCACCTAAATACATAAATTTGTATTAGTCGTAGCATTAAGATGTTCATATATCTATGTACACGGTGAAATGTTTTGGTACCTTATTTCAGTTAGTTAGAAAGGGAGCAAGGATTTTCCCAAGTCAAAAAATGTTAGGTTTTTTTTTTTTAAACTTGTGGTGAAACAGGACTGAAAATCAGGCAGTGGGAGGGTCTTGGCTAACTAGGGACATCATGTCAACCTAATTTGATTTTATGGATGTAAATTAAGATTGAATGGTTGCTTATATGTTTGGTGCACAGGGGCGGACAGCTCTCCACTGGTCATGCAACAATGGTTACCTGGATGCTGTGAAACTATTACTGGGCTACAATGCCTTTCCAAACCACATGGAGCACACCGAGGAGAGGTAAGGACAGATAAGACAGAGGTGTAAAATTAGGAGAATAAACTGATAACTGACACAGGTCTTGGGGCATTGTGCAGGTACACTCCTCTGGATTACGCCCTGCTGGGAGGGCACAGTGAGGTGACTCAGTTCATGCTGGAGCATGGTGCTTTATCCATTGCCGCCATTCAGGACATTGCTGCAGCCTCTATCCAGGCTGTGTACAAGGGCTACACCGTCCGCAAGGCCTTCAGGGAGAGGAAACAGCTTCTCATGAGGCATGAGCAACTGCGCAAAGATGCAGCCAAGTAAGACACAAGCACACACATTTACATACTTAAGTACTGCTTATCTGTAAAGCCTTTTTACATCTGATATGTGTAGTTTGTTTTCAGTAAACTCTGGGTTGCTTTTTTTGGATAGTGCGTGTGATTTTGGATTAGAAAAAAGCTAAAACAAAGTCTGGTGCAGATGAAAAAAACAATCTCTGATAGAAGGCTGCTATTTGGGATATTTCAGAGTGAAATTGTAATAACCAAACCAAATAAAATAAAAAACATAACAATGACATATCTTCCTTAACAAATTCAACCAGGCTCTCAGAACTTTTAATGGGAAAACAACCTTAGAGATGAACCAAAGCTCTGTCACACTACACTTTTTCTTTTTCTTTTTTTTTTTTTTGCATACACAAATGATTTCTTCCTGCTCTTGCTCCATTATTTGTCTCTGTCTGCCTCTTCTCACTTGTATTGGTGCAGTCACACTCCATCCATATCTATCTTTCTATCTGTCATCCTTGCACACACATACATCTTCTTCCCATCTTTCCTCTGTCTTGCTTTCCTTTTGCCATTTGCTCACTGGTCTCACCTTTGTTTGGTTTTGAACAATGCTCCTGAGTTAGAGGCTGAACCCTTTTTCCAAGTTATCTTGGGATATTTAACAGAGATCTTAAAGAAATAGTTTGGGTTTGAGTGGGGTGGTGTGAGGTACATGGCATGAGTCCGAACATGTGCTGGAGTGTCCCAGCTCTCTGGTCAGAAAAACTTGGATGCACGTTGATGCTATACTTTGTGCAACACAGTGCCAAATGTTTCGCCTTATAAAAAAACTGTGTAAGAAAACAAGCCACAAGTGGTATGGGAGAACAACATTATTTTATGCATGGATGCCTGAGGATAATGATATGATTCTTCTTGGTTAAAAACAAAGCTGAAAAAGTCATGTTCTTTTTTGTTTGTTTGTGTAGGAAGCGAGAGGAAGAACAGAGGAGAAGAGAAGCTGTGCAGCAGGTGTCTGCAACCTCTCCTGAGAAAAAGAAGGTTCCTTTGGTGAAAGCTGATCAGGAAAAGCAGTTCTTGGTGAACATGATGGAAGACTTGTCCATGAATGAAAAAGTTGTGGAATATAAGAAATCATCTAAGACCAAAGAGGAGGTACATAAAGGTAAAAAACATGCAGACATTGTTGTGATTGGAAAATGAACTAATGATTGTTGAATGGTGTTAGATATTCAAATGAGACACTTCAGTTTAGTTATGTCTATTTTTAAATGGGAAAATATTAACAAAATAAAAACAAATCATTCAAATACCTTTTGAACTCAAGGTAAGTCATTTCCTTGCATTGTTACAAGTAAGGACAAATAGTTTGCAAACTTCTGAATCATCATTTCACTCTTCTTTTTTCCCTCAAGCCCACAGGAGGAGATCCTCCAGAAGAAGTAAAGCTGTCGAACCACAAGAGGTTCCTGATGCTTCAAGGCATCACTGTGATGTTTCAGGCGATACAGTCACAAATAGTCCCACCAGACTGAAGGAACTTCTCTCTACCACAACTTGCAGCCAGCCATCCAGCCTTAGACCAAAACCCCCTTCTATACCCAAAGTCAGGGAACGACCCTCCTCCAACACAAGCACTCCTTCCACAGTGACCAGTCAAACTGACCCTACCACACCAGACTGTGTCCTGAAAAGAAGGGACACACAAATAACTACGCAGACATCCCCCATGAAAACTGATGCCCACCCCTCAGTGCACAAACACAGAACCCACAAGGATAGAACTCAAGCTCTCTTGTTAGGAAGCAGTTCATCCTTTGACCACAAAAGCCCTTCCAGACATACACAGTTGGCCACACATGCACCCATCTCCACACGCAAGCACAGGGAACTCAGCAAGGAGCAGCGCAGAGTGAGGAGCGAAGCTGCACGCACCATCCAGCGAGCCTGGCGAAGGTGAGTCTGTGTGCTCTGGTACCTGAGGGATTTTTCAGTAGCTGGCTCTGGGAGATCGGCACTGCCATGTGGCGTCCACATGTGCCCTCTCTTCTCTTATACACGCCAATCTGCTCTCATCTCTGCCGTAACTCACCATCCCCATGTTTGGTCTGGATGCCATCAACACTTTTGGGGGGGTTGAGCGTGGGAGATGGGTGAGACTTGCAGGCAGAGGACAGACGGGCTATAATCTAGAGCTTTCATACTGCTTTAACAAGAGGCTAAAAGTTCAGTGGTGCTGTTCTAATAGCTCCCAGCAGCCTCTCCTCATTGTCCTTCCCCTCATGCACACTGTGTTTCTCTAAGAGGCTGCCAGTCCGCCGCAGGATGCCCTCTGTTTCCATTCAGCTTCACAATTATATTCTGTATGTGCTGCCTATAAACTGCCTCAAATAAACTCTTGTTTACTTAGTTTAAACTTGGAGAGTGTAAGTGTGAGGACTTGCCAGCTTTTTAGCCTTTGAACACTGTCTGAGATATTTTTATTGAACGTTAGTGCGCTTGCATGGATGTGTGTCTGCAGGTTCTATGCACGCAGACGGAGAGAGGTTAAGAGCCACAGTGAGGTGGAATCAAGTGAATCAAACCAAGTCCAGACCAGGAAGAAGATGGAAATAAGACATCAAGCCACAAAAGCGTCAGGGAGTAAGACCACAGTGCTTCAAAGTATTTATGGTAAGATTTGGCTTAATTAATGTTAGTGTTGTTTATTTGCACACTGTACAAACAAATAACATTCAAAGTAGTTAAGGAGGTCTGCTTTTTGAGTTTTATATGCCCTCTAGTCTGTTAACGTCTCTTCTTCATAGGGTGCTTCTCTGTATAAAACAAAAACTGTGCTGCATCAGGACTTCTCCTTCTCCCCTCTCTGTCACCATTAGCAGCCTAATGTGTCACATAACCATCAGTTTAAGCCCATTTGTATGTTTTAGCAAGCTAATATCAGAGTGTAGAAGTTAGCATTAATGCAGAGTTGTTGACAAAATGATGTGGTACTTAACTGACCAGTTACTGCAGAGTTGACATTTCAACCAATCAGAGCAGACTGAGCTCACATGGGGAAAAGTCTTACAGGGGCAGGAGCTTTAACAGTGTGTCTCAGATAGACAGATTTCAGCACTATTGGGGGTACTGAGTGTGTGAACCCTCACAAATCGTTGTTAAACATTAGTGATTGAGATCATACTTTAGCAGTGATCAAAACTGAATATATGAAAGACAAAATAGGACCTCTTGAAAGTAAAACATTGTTCTGAAGAGGCCTCCACCAAGATGATTTGTCTGTAGACCTTGGGCTTTCTCAGATGGCCCCCTACTCACACTTTTCCAAGGACTGAACTCTGTTTTGCTCACAGCTATGAGAAGCTACCTCCATTAATGTGGAGTGTTAAGAAAAACACCCTCCCCTCCCACAGAGATGGGAATTTCAGAAAATCCAGATCTCATGTCACTGAAATTATACAGTATTTTCCACATTAATATAATAAGGTAGATAAATGAAAATCAGGTCAGGTCAGGGGGCACATGCCAGGTTGGCACTTCATTCGGCATTCCTGATGACTTGTCTGCACCACCAGCAACATCAACATCACTTCATTCAAAGGTGTTAATGAGCAATGAAGTTTAAGGGCACAAGGGTGTAAACCCTATGCCCTGAGGCTCCTGAAGTAAAGGACGAAACTCTTTTCAGCTGCGTTACCTACTAACATAGTAACTGATGGCAGCGCCCCAGAAAGTCAGCTCCCACACCAATTCCAAGTATGCCTTTGCCCCCTTCAGGTCCCCAGTCTAATCCTATACAGACTGAGTATGCTGTTCTTAAAATCTTTCTACAGTATTAAAAAAGCTACTATTCAATGGAGCAGCAAGTTAGTTTGCATGCTTCACAGCAAGGAGGTTGCTGATTCAACTGCCTGTGACAGCCAGGGCCTTTCTGTGTGGAGCGTGCATATTCTCAAACTGGCAGCATGAGTTTTCTCAGGCATTCTGGTTCCCTCACACAGACCAAAATCATGTTGGTCACTCTCATAAGTCCTTGCTCATCAGTCCACAGATAACAGTTCTGAGTCCGCTCAATTTAAAGGAACTTAGAATGGTCCTAAACAGGGCAAGTGAGAAACTAAATCCTGTTTAAAGGAGGACAGAAAATATTGGACTTGGCATAAACCTTGCACTAGAGTTGTCAAAGCCTGTTTTGGTTAGAGCGCAGGTAGATGTGAACTCTAAAAAGTTGTTTTTATCTTTTTTTAAAATATTTTTGAAGTGTTTTTACCAGACCTAACCCTTGCATACCAGTGAAAATTTTAAATAAATGTTCTGTCATGAAATTATTTTTAAAAAATGAGATTTTTGTGATTATGTGTTTAATTAAGATGAGGTGTTTTTTAAATGTTCATTAAAAAAATGTTTGTCATATGAGCATAAACCATGCTGTGGTGCTGTGAGTCACTTATTTTTAGAACAGGAACCTGTATGTAAATGTATAAATGACGCCTCAGTCCACATACCAGGACAGTATCAGCCTGGTTTTGAACCTGTGCTGAGGTTTCGCCCCACAGACAGGCCTGACCTTCATCACACATCACCAGGTGATGATGGGAGAGCAGGCAGAAACCATGCTGCGCCAAAACATACGCACATGCCCGCTGTCTCTGCTCACAGACAGACAGAAAGACCCCCCACCCCCACATACACACACTTAGTTTCTTTCTCTCAAACTCTCGGCTCCAACTTAACCCAACCTTCTGATATGGTTGTCCCCTCCCCATTCTCACCTCTCCTCTCTCTGCCCCTCTCTTTCTCTCCTTCTCGCTCTCTGACAGTCCTGGCACTGTGAAAAGTTCAGAGCTGTCAGGGGGAATGTCAGACGACTGTGTAGAGCAATTTGCTAAACACACACACACACATACAGACATGCATACAAACCTGGGCAGAGTGCCACACACATATTACGGGGCTCAGTCATATTTTTTTCGTTAGATGAACATTTGACACAACTGTGGGCTTGTCACACTACTTAGTTCATCACTACAAACAACGTTTTAAACTTCCCCTTACCTATTTCACATAAGATATCAGTTGCAAGGGTAGCAACATGTGCAAGGTGAACCTTTCTTTCAGTGTCTAAGATGACAAACTCCAAGATTCCAAGCTGTAGTGTAATACAGTGAATATTTTTACAACACTTTACATGTAGTAAACTTGGAATATTTAGCCCTGTGGACCTTTTTAAGAGTAAATGTTAGTGTTAATGTAATGTAGACTTCCTTTCTTGCAAGGAAGAAGCCCTGGACAAGGTTATTTAATATTGTGATTTAACATCTCCTTTATCTTATTTTTCACTGGAATATCAAACAAGTCTGAAGCATTCCTTGACATATTATTGAAGAAGGACTATAAAATAGATTCATATGCATTTCTTGAACAACTGTCACATCTAAGATACACAACAAGTGGTTCCTTGGATGTTTTGGACATTTAACAATACAGTTGTTTATTTATGGCCAAGTCAATGTAATATTAAAGAAAAGAAGGCTCCAATGAGGATTGAACTCATGACCCCTGGTTTACAAGACCAGTGCTCTAACCACTGAGCTATGAAGCCACCTGTGAAATGTATGTCGCATGATAATATTATAAAGACTACACCCTAGACAACCATGGGTGTGGACTTTACTTGAAGAGCCTGTTACATGAGTGTCCTGGACTTTGTTATTGAACGTAAGGATCAGTCTGGTAGAAGTTGGATGTAGAGCAGTGGTTACCAGACCTTTTCTTTTGGGGACCCACCTAGTTGTGCCTAACGAGAGCCACATGACTATGACTACATTAATCCCATAGATATTACGAAATCGATATTAAAACTAGTGGTTGAGCCACATGGCAACACCTTGGTGTTTAATTTCACTTATCATGCAGAATTTCCCCTACTATTCATGGGAGGTGGCCGACAATCATTCCAATACAACTAACTACCACTGTTAAGTATGTATGTATGTGTGAGTTATATTGCTCACCAGGTTAATTGGTGATGGTAAATTGCCATTTGGGTTGAGTGAGTGTGGATGGTTGACTGATTCTTTTTTTCTTCAGCCATGAGATTAGCTGGCTACCAGTCCAGGCTGTACCCACTTCCTACCCAACGTCAGCTGGGACAGATTCAAACCCCGAAACAAATAAAGTAATACAGATAAGAGATAAGTATTTTTTACTTGCTCCACTCTCTGGCCCAATTAAATGAGTATTACACTTTAAAGTGCAGCATGGTGAGTTCTGTTTGGGCATTAAGCATACTCAGCTGCCAGGCCACCAACCATAAAACATAAACTGGAGGGAAATACAAAAGCAAAATTGGAGTTCAGCTTCACACATCTATATTTGCCTGGCACAACAACACATACTCAAACACCAAAAAGCATCTGTTCCTGGTGTCCGCATAAGATACTAAACACAAGAGTGAACAGGATGCAAGAACGATGAGATAAACCCAGAAATGTCAAGAGAGGGATCTTACAAAGATTAGGGAAGTAGAGCCAAAGTGATGTGCTCTGATCTTATAGCTTGTTTAAATGCCACTGGAATGGCCTTTGCTCTACCTCCCCCTACTCCCTCATTTTCTCGAAAACCCTTTCCACAGTGCCTCTAAGCAAAAGCACTGCAAGTGAAGCTCTGTCATCTTTACATCTTGAGATATTCACATTAATTCTATGTGGACGTATATCAGTGTCAATTCACGCGGCTAATACTGCTCGGATGCACGCCCACCAAAAGATGTATAGGAAGCAACATCCACTCACAGTGCTCCCGCTTTCTACTGAGAACGTGTCCTCCCCCTCTCTACACACGAGGAGTTAACCTCCAGTTAAGGAGAAGGTGTCTTGGGTGTGAAGTGATCAGACTGCACCTCTAAAATATCTGTCAGCGTTACTTAACGAGTCGTAATTCCTTTGGTGCATCAACCTTTTCAGTAGCACTGTAGATTTTTGAGTCCAAGGATGATTAAAAATAATGAATTATATTGAGATTGAACTCATGACCACTTGTTTGCAAGACCAGCACTCTTACCACTGAACTATGAAGCCCAGAGCTACTCAACAATTATCAAGTTAGCCAAATAAAGACTACACCCTAGACAACCATGGGCATGCACCATAACTAGATGAACTGGTTCCAGCAGCACTCTGGTATTCTGAAAGATGTCAGATGTAAATTAGACTATGTTAAATAACAATATTATCCTTTATCTTGCTTTTTTTGCTGTCCTTCAGGAAACTCTATGGCCAGACGAGGGCGTTCACTTCGGGGCTCTCAATCTCAGCTCCTCCTCGACCTTCCGCTACGCACGCAGAGTCAGCGTAAGTGCAAGAACAAACACAAAAATGCAGTTTTAGTCTATTTTCAGACTCTTAAAGGTCACTGTGTTTATTTTTCAGTGAGCGGTATAGACTGTGTGCATCTAACTGATGTGGTGAACCAGGCCCGGCAGTACTCCTACCATCTAAGACCACACAGTGCTGGACAAGGGACCAGAGGCCGAGGGAAACATTAAAGACACACACAGAGACCCACACTCCTTATGTTCTTTGATGTTTTCTCAGCTGGCTGGCAGCCTCACCTCCATAGAATTACTTCACATATTGTTCGCTCAGTGTGCCAAGCTTTCTAATATTAAGCCATATGACATCAGAGCCATGACCTCACAGGGTGGGGTTAAGTCTACAGAAATGTTGTGTGTAAAAGATAACCTTTCATCCATTGTGGAAGAAACACACACACGTCGATCCAGCCCGTTCTCTGCCACTCACGCACACACACTGAGATAACCTTTCCTCCTGTTGTGGAGAATGAGGCAGTCTATCAACAGCCAGTCATACAGATAGCCCACCTGCAGCCACACACACACTCGCACAGAATTACACACCAGCCTAGTCTATAGGTATTTTTACTTTCAAACTACATATTTTTACATACTGCACAGTGACATGTGACATTTTGGTTTTATACCTATTTTTTATAGTTTGATGTCTTTAAATTGTACATTAAAAAATAAAACAATGACAAAAAAAGGCTTGCTCGTTTGAGTTTGATTTATTTTTCTAGTTTTTTTTTTTTATTTTACATTTTTACTTAACTTTTAAAAAAGAAAACAAAAGGTAGTCACGTCCCCATCTGTATAGCACTGATCAAAATTGTGTGGCAAATGTTCACAGATGCAGAAAAAGGACAGAAGTTAACAAGCTTGCACAAAAAGAAACACAGAGGCAGCTTAAAGAAACAATATCTGATATTTATAACGTAAAACAGTCGTTTTAAAGTTGAGGAGTACAGTTACTTTAAACAATGGGAATGGCCATGGTCGCCGGCTTTCAGCATCATGTGAGTAGGGTAGCAGGGATTAAGAAGTAAGACTGTTCAATGACACTAAATCACACCCCAGTCTTTAGACAAAATCAAGTCAGTTGGCAAGTCTTGGTACTGTTTGATATGATTGCTGAGACCAAGGTTGTGTCCATGTCACGAGCGCAGTTGTAAGTATACTTGTCAATATGTGTTATCGGTGGATACAACTAGAGAGGACACCAGGGAGCTCAGGCTGTATACAGCATGTTGAGGAATACAACAATCATGGTGGCAGTTAAACCCTTATCTTGTCAATCGACCAAAAGTCACCTATTTACATGGTTACTGGTTGAACTGAACTGATTCACTAAACTCGTTTAATAACAATTTTCCTCACGTCTCAAACAATTTAACTGTCATCTGCCAAATTTACAGACATGTTTGTCTCTGTGCCGTGACAATGACACATCCTACATGTGGAATAATGTGGATTTGAATTTTCAATTTCTTTTTGCTTTACACTAGTCCTATTTCAGGGTGGAAAAGTTGTATATTGTTGCTTTAACTACAGCCCAAATGTGAAGTAATCTTAAGCGCTCGGATTGAAAAAAAAAAAAAACTGGCCTTTCAGTGTTTCATTTTAAACATAAAGCATGATCATTATTACTGAGCTGTAGAGGTGATTCTGTATAGCAAAGAGGATGTAATGCAGTAAGGGTAACCAGGTGGTCAGTACATGTCTCGAAGGCCCATGTTTCCGCGGCGAGCAGAAGAACCGTGAGTCACAGTGACACTGTAACAATAGAGTAAGTCTGTCAGCCACTGTCCCCTTGTTGCTCCTCTTGTATACCTCTGAAACACACAAGCAGAGAAAATGAAGTTAACTGAGGTGTTTTAAGCTTAAACCATCCCTTTACATTTCATGCTGGAGCTGCATTTACCGTAAGCTGCTGTATGATCTCCTGCAGCAAAACGGTGTTAGCCAGCAGCTGGTTATGGAGCGGTGTGTGCTGCAGCAACATGGCCAGGATCTGTCCCAACTGTGGAAGCTTGTCTTCACTGAGATTTCCAACCTGTAGCAACTGCAGAACCATTCGTAACAGGCGAGGAACAGTGCTCAGAGCTGACACACAAGCACCCCATATGGCCTCCCTGCACGTAAGACGGAGAGGTGTTAAAGAAAACGTTCCAGCGGACAGAAAACTAGAACAAATCTCACATGAAGCAGGGATTGCACCCAACAGAGGGTCAAGGCTATGATATATCTAATTGTATTGTTTTGAAACTTTATCCCATTTAGGATATTTTTTGAAAGCTATTTTATGAATTATTTAAGTTTTAAATGTGTGAGAATGCTTTAATGTATGAAATTGGTGTTCTTTTTCAGTGCTAAGACTGTTCTTTTTTGTTCTGTTGAAAAGAGTAAGTGGTCATGAAAAGCAAACCAAGTTTTCACCAAGGAAACAGTCAGACAGCTGCTAAAGATTCTTGTCCATCTTTCCCATATTGACGTCAACCAGTGTACCAACTCCCAAGAGATTAATCAGATTGTCTTCATCTCCCTGCAATCTATCGTCAGATGATATTCTATTCAGGTCATTAAAGAGGAGGATTTTATCTTCAAAATTGAACTAGCATTTTTTTTGTCAGACAAATGCATCTTCCATCAACGTTTATGACAAAAAACAAACAGGATATTATTTTTGCGTTGTAAGCAGAGCTTGTGTAATTCCTGTGTTGATCTTATCAGCTTTCAACAGTCACTGAGTAAAAAATGCTGTTATAGGAGGTCTATATATTTGTGAGAGATCTCAACCAAGTCCTTAAAAAACTTTTACTTCAAAGGCTTGTGCAGCAAAAGACGGGCACACAGTTGTCACTTTTGTATTTGACGAGCACTTTCAGAATTAAAATATACGTCAGGCACAACATACAGTTCCATTTATTTTCATTTACATTTTAGTTTTGTTTCACTGTAAGTTTTAGTGAATAATAACCTGTTGGAACTACCTTTTGTGGTTGGTTTCAGTGGGTAACTCTTGCTGCAGTGTGATGAGCAGAGCCAGCAGGCTTAGGCAGCACTGTGACAGAAAGCGCAGCACAGGCTCAATGGGTAGGATAGAGAGGTCCATTAGTCTGGATACAGCTCGAAGCAGTCCTGCTGCCATGCTGTCAGGCACAACCCCCAACTTTGTCTTAGAAAGAAAAAAAGTTTTTACTTGTAATAGCAGTAATGGACAAGAAGATACATCTAAAAACAAATAGAAAAACAATTCAAAAACAACAGAACAAACAAAAGAAATAAACCAAACATGACTGAGGCCAATCGCACTGAATCAATATAGTTTCTTACCAGATATTTGCAAATGCCGTTTTGAAAGATGTCGAAGCACTGAGATTTTGAACCCAGAGTTTCCAGAGTGTGACAAACTTCCTGTGGATGAAACAGTTAAACTGTCAAAAACAGTTTTACTTCAAGCATTATGTGCCTTCACTAATCATCTTAAAAAAAAGTATTTAAATCACTTTTTTCCATTTCTTAAAATTTGCCTTTAATCATCATTTGTGCATAAAATAAATTTCCACTAGTGCATTCCCTGTATCATCACTCACAAAGGTCATAAATGATGCAACCTTTCACATTAAAAATGAAGCTTTAGATACTGTTGTTTGACTTTTTGTAGCTTTGTACCATTGTGTTATCCTGAGCAGCCATGCTTTAGGGTGGCTGCTTTCATACATCACTTCTTAACAAAAGGCTCTCTCACAAACAGTTCACCTTTGATAATGAATAACAACCAATGCATTTGGAGATATGCTTTATGTTATATGAACATCTTCAAATGAAGTACTGCTAGTGACTGTAATACAGCAGACACACACAAAATATTAATCTACAGAATAAAATGGATGCATTTATTTGAAACACTTGACACTTTGTCTTATCAAATCCTAATATAGACCTTAAGATTTTACACAGGACTTCAGTTAAAACATTTAGATTCATAGAGTAACACTGCATTATAACTGATTGAAAATACATTACAAGTCACATCTTCACTATTTCTGAGCCAGGAAACACACAAAGTAAAGATAAAAACAAAAAAACTCCCTTTTTCTGTTCTGATGATAAACCTACAGAAATGAAGACCCACCGTTATGTAATTTCAAAATTCTGTACTCTGTGGGGGCCTAAAGTCTCCCAGAATTTCATGATAAAAATGTTGGAATTGAACAAGAAAACAGAAGAAATGTCAGTACTAAGGGTGGGACATTGTAACCTAAATATCTTGTTGCTGTATTTTGTATGTTTTTATGGTAACACTATTGTATCACAATATTATAATGAATGTCATCTCTGCTGACTTAACCTGCAGAATGGTTTAACAGCACACATGCGTTGACTTACAGAGTAATTGATTTTATTTCTACATACCTAAGAGCTTTATTAAATTTGAGAAACAACAAAGTTAAAAAATTGAATTCTCAGAAGCCTTGAAACAATATATTATTGCCAAACCACATATCCCAATACTATAGCATATCAGCTTTTCCCCCACCCATACGTATCACTCTGTTACCCTTACTTACCTATCAACTAGGATTTAAGCTATGGAAATGAAGTTGATACAGCCCATTGTGTAAACCACAGCATATTATGTCTTTCGAGTGACGATGGTTGCATCCATTAAACCAATTTCATGGCAGAGAAAAGTACCAGTGACTAACTTAATCCAGGTTTACTGCGACGCACCAGTATGAAGTGACAAAGAAACATTAGAAAAACATTCTGACCCTGAAAACATGATATTTATACTTAAGTTATTTACCAAACTGAAACATCACAGCAGAGCGTCTCATCTGTATCCTACCACTATCATGAAGAGGCGCATTTCAGAACTGAGAATCTGACAAAAACTTTTTAAAATGAAAAATAAGGCTTATCTTTCCTCATTAACTTTGAATCTAAATCACACTTCTCATTAGCTGTTATCAATTTGATTTGGTGTGTGAGTGTGCTGAAGCGCATAAGTGAGAGTGACCGTGTGTGTGTCAGAAAGCTGCACCTGTTGGCATTCTCCCCCGTCATTAAAAACAATCCTGTCTCATTAGTTGAAACGGAGTTGACACAGTCCGTCCCTTAACGCCTCCCTGCCCCCTCCCCTTTCGCCACCACGTATCCCCTCCCACCTCTTCCCCGCCACTCGCCTGTGATTGACTCAGACAGGGAGATGAGAGAAGCAGGATCTGAGGGCTTAATTGAGGAGCTGAATTAGTGATTATAAGCCCCCCACACCCCATACACACACACATACACACGTACATGTTCACTTACTCGCACACACTTGCCCCAGGGCATAGTAACGTTAACTGTAATTTCTGTGCAGAAATGTCACACTCCCATCATGCCATGGGCTCTCATTAGCATTTGTGCATATCCACTATGCCCGATAACCATGCATCTCCAAACTGCGCAAAGCGATAAAGGTTCCCCTCTCAGCCGGAGAGCCATGATAAAGCTTCCACCCTCTGAGCTCTCGATGAGAGACAGCAAGGGACCAGGGGGACTGAACGGCCACAGCTGTGTCCAGAATATCAACACTTTTCAATTTTCTAACATTGTCTTCCTGCTTCTCTGACTCTCTTACTTTCTCCAACATTTTGTCAAAGTTTCTGATTGACAGCAACTTTGGTAAGAGAGTGTAAGATGGGTTGGATGTGGCTGTAGGGTACAGAGTTTGCAGTAAACGCACCTCAACAACATCCCAGTGGTGTGTGAACTGCTCGAGCGGTGTGGGATAGAGACAGAGCGGTGATAGTGAAGATGAGGGCATGTGCTCGTCCTCATCCTCCTGCAGCTGTGCGAGCCTCTCCGATGAAAAGCCCGTCAAGGTGGAGAACAGGAAGCTGATGTAGTCCACATCCTGCAGAGCTGCTTCTTGACTCCCATTTGACCATCCACTCAAGGATGACCTGAAGAATATGAGCGTATTACACATTTACAGATCACAATTACAAGCTTTTCTATGAATTTAACGTCATCCTTTGATATATTTTATGCAATTAGAGAGAGCATATCATTAATTTTCAGGTTATTTTTTTCAGCATGCATTCCTTCCTGTATCACTTTGGGTTACTCATGATGTTATGTTTTGTAACATCAAGGGCACCAAGTTATCAAATCTCTCTCCATGGTCTTTAAGGGAGGACAAATCTGCTACAGTAAGAAATGTGAACGAATATCATGAGCGCTTATGAGGCCCAGCACGCACATGCGGGCACAAGAGTCTTGTCAACTACTACTCCGTGACGACACTGCATTCCTGCCTCCCAAAGAGCTCTTTGTAATATTCCCATTACACACACACTCTGCCAGTTCCAATGAACCCAGCACTGCCTCAGCTGAAAGTTTGTATAACACTGCCCCACTGACACAGGCGCAAGGTCACACCCACACAAACGTACGTCACAAGAAAAAGGTAAGCTGCGAACATGTGTCAGATATTTATGTTTTGTTGTCATCTGAAAGTAAAACATCAATACAGAGTCTCAATATTAGTGCGTGTCCACAGGCCCGTTAGACACCTGATATGTTTCAATTTCAGGTGGAAGGGCTGCGTCTGAAAGTGCAACACTGCCATCTGGTGGGGGCCCTGAAAAGAGCTTACAGTGTTGGCTGCTTGATGTTTAACCAGGATCTCTGTGCATTATTAAAATAATTAAGGTGGCATAAAACTTAGGAAAGATCATGGCCATTATGGTCATCACTTTTCTGGGCTACAAAACTTTTTCTGTTGTATAAGTAACAGATAGACTTTTGGCTACATTACATTTGAAGTTTGAAGTTGTCTTTAATATCACTTTACTTTTTTCTAGGTTATTTATCTCTCAGATGCTAGTTTCTTCAGTTTACATCCATCTAAATCAGGGGTGGGCAATTGGCGGCCCTGGGATACATATGTAGCCCTCCTACTCCCTCAATGCAACCCCCCAGTCAATGTAAAATATTTTCAAAAATGCATAAAAATGAGCAAAACTTTACAAAATTCATAAAAACATCAAAACTTGCAATATTTCCCAGAAATTAGAGCTGTGATTGGATGTGATTGTTTCTATACATGGCACAGCAGGTAGTGCACATGCCTCACAGCAAGAAGGTTCCCGGTTTGATTCCCTGGTTGGACAGGGGCCTTTCTGTGTGAAGTTTGCATGCTCTTCCTGTGCATGTGTGGGTTCTCTCTGGGCACTCCGGCTTCCTCCCACAGACCAAAAACATGCTCATTAGGTTAATTGGTGACTCTAAGTTGTCCTTAGGTGTGAGTGTGAGCATGAATGGTTGTCTGTCTCTCTATGTGGCACTGCAATTGACTGGCGACCGGTTCAGGGTGTACTCTGCCTCTCACCCAATGACAGCTGGGATAGGATACCCGACCCCGACAGGGATAAAGGGGTATAGAAAATGAAAAATTAAATGTTTCTATACAAATCAATTTAGTGCATTACTTAATGCATTTGTCAAAGTAAAAAAAAGTGTCATTAGTACAAACTTCCACTAAGGCATTCCCAACACTGTCAGATGTTGGGTGTAAAACATGCAAATCTGCCCTCTCTCACTAACTTAATTACTATATTTAATTTAAAACACTTTTTTTCAAATGAGTTCAAAGATAGTTTGAGTATTCCTCTCTAATATAAAAGTTGATTCAGCCAAGTCCAATCAGGGAACTTTTAAATCACCCCACAAACAGGGTTCCTTCACACCAAATTATTTCCAGTATGAGTCATTGTCCAATAATGTTTTTCCCCATTTCTTAACCAAGGTTGGAAAGAAATCTTTTAGAATGCTGCTCTTTTTGCTTGGAACAATCTATGAGCTAACTGTAAACTGCTGAGCTATTTACTGTGTATGTGTTAAATTCTTGGTGTAAAGTCTTGAATCTGCATGTCAGTCAGGTTACTTATATCAAAAATAAAAACAAAGGACCTTTGTCATTCATTTATATATTTGATCATATTTACTAACACGAATTAAGGTTAATTTTTGTTTCAGTGGCTCAATTTTTGTTTAGTTTCAGCTCACAGAATGCTTTTTAACCCTTCAGCTTTATGATGAAGTATGTTTACTTTTACCATAAAAGTTCAAAAGGCCACAATGACTTTTAAGGGTTTTAATTCTCACCTAAAGTGGACAATACGAATTAGAGATGCGGCGAGGCTGGCGGAGATTCGTCCAGCAGTGAGGCAGTAGCTCAGGTTGGCCAGCAGTGACTGAGATATCTTGGGCAGGAAATAAATCAGCTGCACCATTTGCTGCTGGGACTCGGCTGGCAACATTATCATGACTCCATCCTGTGGATCTTTAAACACAAACACACACAGAAGCAAAACTTTAGTTGTGTTTTGGAGGGGACATAAATGCAGTGCATCTTGTAGGCATATGACATGACAGTCTAACAAGAACATTAATCGGTACATAAAACTGGCCAAATATCAGACTGGTAAAACGAAAAGAAACAGAAAGGCAAAGCTCATAGTGAGGGCTCAGATAACTGTGTGTGTGTCGTGTTCTTTCTCTGACGCACATGCTGATGTCAGAAGAACTCAGACAAAAGGAGTCTTGTGATGGTGAATTTCTGGCTCTTTGGCAGTTTCTGTCCATATGCCCCAGCCCCCCTTCTCTTTGCTCCCTCCCTTTGTGAAACACCAGCCTCATTATCTTCAGAGCAGTGGGTATGGTCTCATTCCTGCTTTCAACCTCTGGATGAAGCTGAGTTATGAAGTTGTAATGGTTTGAAACATGAGGTTACATTGCCTCCTAAGGGAATGACGGAGTAACCACCGGGTCTACGGATTGGCATAGTTTTTGTGTGATTGACTCTCTAACAGTCACCCATATACTGAATTTAGTATAACACTGCTTCAGTTTAAAAGTGTTACTACTAACTGGGTATTTCACACAACCTCACAGTCAAACATGTATATTTGTATGTATGTATGATAACATCTGTGTCATTTTACATATAAACTGCCGACACTGACTCTTTTTTTAACGGAATTTCAGTAAAGCATTTTCATATTTGAAAGAAACAGCAAGACAGGGTTTAACAAATCCCACAGCTTAGGAAACTCAAATTTCAGGTCTTTGGGGACCTTTTAAGTCAATTAATTTAGCAACTTGTGTGAAACTATGCAGTTTGATTTCTATGCCGCCCTTTGAACTGATATTACTCAAAGTGTATTTGCAACTGCTGTAACAGCTGTAACAGCATTTTACAAATCAATTTGGGGTCGAATTGATTTTGTAAAAAATGAATCAAAACACATTTCCAGAATAGACAATGTATCTTATATCGTATAGGTATATTGTTTTTCTAAGCATAAGCCCACTTGCAACACAAATAGGAGAGGCAAAACATAAGAACAGACTGTTCACTTATCAGTCATAAATGAGGACTGTATTGCAATCAAAAGAACAAAAAAGCAGAAAGGGTCTTCCAGTTTAACAGGCAACTATAAAAGCACAAGCACAACTTGCCAAGGGCCTGTGGAACAAGGCAGTATTTTTGTTATAGAGGTAACTTGTGAATTAACTGAACAAGAGGATGCACTACGATGTAAGATAAGTGGGTAGGTCATATTTGTTGTGCCCTGAGTCAGGGTTCACAGTTTTACAAAGCTGGCCCCCTTTTGACTAACTTTGATCCCTAATGTAAATCACTCTTACCTCATCACTGGGTTGGGACCAGATTTTTTGCAGAACAACAGAAAACTGGCAACTCAGTGTTGTTGTTTCAATTAACCATTAGCTCTGAATATCCTGTACAGGCATTATGAATCTCGCTTTTATGATAAAACACACACAGACGCACAGTGCTTCTTCAGTTCATTAAAAAAAATATGTTAAGTTTCATCAAATCCTTTCCCTTAGCAAAACAAAGCCAGGCTCTACAATCACATGCACTACTGCTTTAAGTTTGTGAGTTCTATGTGTCAAGTTTTAACATCAAAATCAAATGAGGAGGGGTCAATAAGTTATTAAATGGTAAAATTAACTGTTAAATGAATTTTCCTACATGTAATCTGCAACAAATTTTGTAGCACCAGTGTTTTCTGGCCACAATAGCTTTCATGTTTTCCTCTTCTCTTCTCATACTCTTAATCTAAACGAGTCAAGTAGCTGGGCCTTTCTGAGTGAAGGGAGCGTTGAATTACATGCTGAACACCCACATTTACATGAGGGTGCACACAAGAAGCAGCAACCTGAATAATAGTGTTTTCAGATACAAAATAAATTAAAAGTATAAACATCAAATATACAGAAAATAACTACATAAAAGACTTTGTTGACAAAATGTTATGGCCTCCATGATCCCTGCCCCTTTTTTTTAGGTTTTCCTCTTACCAAAGAGCTTGCAGGCGTGTGTCTGCAGGCTGTTCAGCAGGTCTTTGTTTCCTTTTGAAGCAGCAGCCTGGATGGACGAAATGAGTCGTGCAGAGTAATCAGGGCTACGGTAGCCTACTTGGGTCAGCTGCACGGGAAGAGATGCCAACCAACAGGACAGCACTTTACTCCTGCAGAGAAAGACAAAATGAAATGAACACAAGCAGAAAAGAAAAACAACATAGGTTCAAACGCAATTATTTATGGGAGAGTTATTAACTTGGGAGTGCTGTTTGGACTGAATCAGGGCAATGTGTGCGAGCAAAAGTGTAATTCTGTTTCGCTGCAACTCAGAGGTCTAAACATTGACTAGAATATTTGAACAACGAGCTTCATGTTGTCTGCATCCACTTAATTTACAAGCACATTAAAAATATGTGTTTAAATCCCTGACAATGTGCCTTTCAGAATCTTGCAGTCACTTCTTACTTTACGCACAACTAACCCACACTGGTGGCTACTTTGTCTTAAATAGATGTTAATAAGCCCAGTCAGCTTTCAGCCTGGGAATGACAGATTTAGTTGAAGTTTGCAAGACGGACCTGCCTGATGACGGACATTAAATATGGTAAACAAGTTGATTGGCGAAGTTAATATGAGGATTCAACACATTAAAAAAAAAAAGTTACCTTGCTATATGTGAGTGTCCTTGCTCCTGCAGGTAGAGTTTGCCGAAAAAAGACAGCAGCAACAACCGTGTCTGTACATTCAAGCTCTTCTGCTTGTAGTAAACATACACAGCTGCCAATAGCTCCTCTGTCACAGCTGCACAAATACAAACACACATTAAATGTTAAATCATTAAACTTAATACCAAACCAAACCCCTTCTGTATTCTGTGGCACACACTGCCTTATTAAACAAACCCTCTACAGCTTACTTTTGCTCCTCTGTGTGAGCACCATCTTCCACACGGTGACGAGCAGCATGTGGAGCTGCTTGTAGCTCACTTTCACTCCACTGCTCAGAGTGTTTCGGACGAATGTTCTTAGAGGTGTCAGCCAGTCTCCGTCTGTCTCTCGGCCAACACCCTGCCTTTGACTGAGGGACACCATGACCTGACACAGAGTGATGTTCAGGGCCAGGGGCTCCACTGTCTGTCCTGGGACGGCTGCAGCCTGCTTAGTCCTGCAGCAGAAGTAACATGGTCAAAGAAACATAGCTACTATAGGTTTTTAAAGCCAAAAAACAGAATTCAGATAGTTTTAGGTGCATTACTAGGTATAAAATATATCATCCCAAAGAAATGGTAACAGGAAACAATGTCTTACAGGTCACATATTTTGCGAATACATTTTTACCTTCGCCAGGGAGGTTATGTTTTCGGGAGAGTTTGTCCGTCCGTTCGTGAACAAAATAACTCAAAAAGTCATGGATGGATTTGGATGAAATTTTCAGGAAATGTTCAGCATGGGAAAAGGAAGAACTGATTCGATTTTGGTGTTGATCAGGATCAGCGCCTGGCCGCCATGGCGAAAAATGTGATTTCTGTGAATAACTACTGAACTAAAATAGATATCATTATGAATCCTGTTGCTAATGGTATGTTTTCATGGTCAATGAATCTAAATATTTAGATGAAATAAAGGTAGGACTAATATTTATGGTCAAAATGACAATATGGCTGAGGACTGTGGCGCTGGCGGAGGTCTGCGCTCTCCGAGTGCTTTCTAGTTTAATATATTTTACTTGTCCAACTGGGAAAGGGCCCATAGAAAGAGTCTGCGGAAGGCTCAACTTTTCAGAAGCTTATACGGCAGGTGACTGGAATAACGTTCCGTCAATCACATTTATTTTGGGACTCAGGAAATGTGGGAGCTACTGTGCTGCAAAAATATCCTAACTCTAGAAAGGTTTTTTTGGTGTCGGTATTTGTTTTTCATGAGATAAAGAAATGCAGTCACGATCTGAGAGCACTGCTAGTAAAGCTGTTAGCATCTATGCTAATCCCTGTATGAGCAGTCACTTTCTGCTGTCGTATTGCTTGTAGCTCCTTCCTCTTCCTGTTTTAAAGGGCTCTGATTGGACCGCCCTGCTTTGGGCGACTCACAATCATTGTAGATGGAGTCTGACAAGGTGGACCTGTCTGAATACAGACGCAGCATTAGCAATCTTTTAAAACCCATTTCTAAAGCACTAAACCGTCACAAAATGGTTAACTGGTAAATAATGGCATAGAAAGGACTTCTTTAATACTAAATTAATGAGTGTACAATGCCATTTCAGCTTAAACGAGTATAAAATTGTCATCGTAGCAGATTATGGAAAAAATTCAGTATCATGTATCCCCTAAACATTAAACTATATTTTAAATAGATAGGCTACTTAAAGCAGCATTTTCTACAACTGTGTAATAATATACATCCAAATGTTACGTTAGTTTTTTATTATATCATTAGTGTTATTTTAAACAACAAAAGTAAACCAGTGCAAACCCTAAAACTTTTTAAAACAAATTTTCTGAGCCTGAAAAAAGTACCTCAGGGTAGGTTCCAGACAAAAAAAAATCAGGGTTCCAAAACCAAAACATAATCAGGGTTTGTGTATACCAGAGATTACCAATTACACTTGTTCAAGGACCTTTATTTTTTTCTTTTTTTTCTTTTTTTGGCTTGACAGGTGTTATGGGGCCATATTTCAAAGACAGTAATATTAGATAAATATTTTGGTCTAACACACGCATTTTTAGTTGTACAGTTTCTTTTGAATCAATCACTGTCACTTGTGTAACTGACAGCCACATGGGGCAATTAGAATATTTTGGCTTCTTCTTTCAGGAGCTGTTAAGTTTTCAATCACTTGTTTTGATAACAGTACACTCCACTGATATCCCCTGATAAAGTACAGGCTGACAAAGATCTAACACATAGTCATTCCTGATTAAGTTGTCTTGGTCACCATTGTTTTGGGGTTTGCTTACATAATTATACAGATTTCAGTCAAGTATTTTACTCTGAAAACAACAAAATACTTGATTTGCCAACACTGATATTCCTCACCTTTTGAGGTCAACCTTCTTCTTATGTTTGGGTGTGTCCCGAGCACCATACGGGAAGTTTTTCATGAAGTGCTGCTTAAAATCCCCCAAGTATTCCTTATGAAACCATGCATCCTATAAAGAGACTAAGTAGTGTTAGTCAACATTAACAGCTGATTAAGAAAGACAAAAAAACGAAATCATTATCTCACCAGTGCTTCCTGGTGCTCTTGCTGCGGTGCCAGTTTTCTCAGCAGCTGCAGAACTGACAACACTTGAAACATTACAGACATTGCGTCTGGGGTGAGCAGATGAGCACCCTCACTGCTGTTCCAGGGACTGTCACTGGTACTGGCCTCTACCCAAACCTCTAACAGAAGAGGCACCAGGGTGGCTGCAAAGCTCTGAACAGAATCAGCTGAGTCCAGACCCTCGCCCAACGCAGGTGCTGAATCGACCTCTGGTCTAATAAAAAAAAAGATCATTTGGGGTGGAATATTATTTCAACATACTTAAAATGGTTCTTGTCTCATTATTTTTTTTTGTATTTATTACTGAGTTTCATTCTTTATTTTTCGCAGGACTATTCAGTATCCCACCTGAGTTTAAAGGTGGACCTGGGTGTGGGTTTGGCCCCAGAATGCTCATACACCCTAACTCCAGACTTGTTGTAGGTGAGCTCTTCCCAGTTGAGACAGAGAGGTGTGAGCTTGCCTTCTCCACTAGAGCCAAACACTCCATCTTGGCCAAAATTATCACTCTCTTCCACTGGCCTTTCTTCAACCACAGCCTGCAGAAATCGTCCAAGCCTGAAATACAAATGAAAACAAATATTTACAATCGAGATTTATAATTCAACAAATGTATTCAGAATCTCAGTGAAAGATGGCTGAACCTGGAAAGAACAGAGAGCCGCCACTGCTGGCTTGTCATAGCCCTGCTCGGGTTAACCGACAGTGCCCATGTCCGCCCCTTTGCATCCTGGGTCTTTTTGGCACCACTGCTGTTTTGTTTGTGAGAAATCAACTCAAGGAAGTTAGTGAGGAGTACTGCAGGCCGCGCTGCTAGCAGAGCGGGGTAGTGCTCCAATAACACATCGAGGACCTTCATAGCATCCTCGTGGATGCCTGGTTCAATGTGGGTCATGGCACAAGACAGGTGGGCACTGAGGAGGGGGAAAAATGGAGCCACTTGTTCTGCAGGCACAGATTGTGCAATGAACCTGTGAGACATACAGAAGATCACATAGCTTAGAACACATTAAGGAATAAATAATCAATTAATGGCTTAATTCTTTCTGTACCAATGTACTTCTCATGTACATATAATATCTAAATAACACTGGTTCTTATAGATATAGAAAGTGAATTATTTGTCTTGGCAGATATGACATAGTAAATATGTCGGCATTTTGAGAGAAAGTAAACAGTAATTTTTTTGAGTTTTAAGTATAACCAACGTACATCAGTTGAAGTTGCTACACAAACACAGGGGCTTGAGGTAAATAAAACAAAAAAGATATGAAAGTAGTAGCCAGCGTCAAATGAAGTTCTATAATAGTTACACTAAATTTGTGTAAATCAAAATGTGAAACACATATTTCAATAACATGAATTTAACAATACCAAAAATTATATAAATATATATATATATATATATATATATATAACAAGACAGAAAGACAGAAGATGATGACATCACATCTTGAGGACAGGAAGATTGAATCATCCAAGAAGAGGGAATCAAAGTTAAAAGCAGGACTTAGGGGAAAAGAAACCAGTAAAAGGAGCCAGAAAAACAGAGATAAATAAATACATATATGAAACAAAACAAATGACCTATTATATGACCAAATGACCACATAAATGAATATATATATAAAACAATAAAGATGACGTTAAGACAGAGAGTCTATAAAAGGGAGTTATAAGTAGTGATTTAGAAGACGTCACTAGGTCTGTACCCTTCATTGCCCTGGTCAGGTCATTTGAAACCTGACCAGGGCAATGAAGAAGCTCTGTTAGAAGCTCTAAGAAGCTCTAACAGAAAAATCTTCACCCTTGGTCGTAAGACTCGGCTTCAGAACAGCTGGAATGCCCCGACCCAGGGATGTGACACTGTGGGTTTGCTCATAATGGGTCACCTGGTCTGATATATAACTTGGGGCAAGGCCCATAAATGCTTAAAAACTGATCAATAAAATCTCAAAATCAATGTAACTGTTTCTTTGTCTTTTTTTATGTTTCTTTCTTTAAATATTGCACTGTCACAATAAAAGTAAGAAGTAAATTCTCGTGCAGAAGAATTCTGATGAAGTTTTCAACAGATAAAGGGTGTATACATTAGGATCAACATAAAAACGAGTTTAGAAATATGAGCATTTCTGATCCTTGCTGACCTGAGAACGCGGGTAGCTGCCACACGAACATTGCCATCCTTGTCTGTAAAAACAGCTGCCACTTCAGACAGCAAGCGTGAGAGATGTTGCTCTAACAGGGAAGGATTGCCAGACAGCAACTCTCTCAAACCCAACAAGGCACTGTTTTTCACATTGGCATTGTAATGATGGAGCTGAGACAGGAGTTCCTGGTAAAATGGGAGAAATAACAAAAATTACTGACAATGCAAATAAGCTGAAAAGTGTCTTAACACTGTGTAACACAATAAAAAGCTTACATTGATACCAAGCTGTCTGTGAGTGGTGGGACCACTGGTGTCTCTCCTCAGCTGTTCAGACAGATGTATTCCCTTTGTGCGGAAACTTGTGTTGGTGGCATTATCAGCCTTGGGCTTTGTCTTTCCCACCTTTAATTTCACCTTCTGAAAGTCATCTTGTCTCTTCTTCTTCTTAGACTTCATCCCTGCAGGGTATACTGGTGTCTATGTCACAAGACAGGCAGGTAAGATTGTGTCATCAGTTACATCAGGAGCCACAAGAATATATATGTATTTTAGAGATGTCCCAATTCTGTATAAATAACAGTATGGGATCAGGGATGACATGAGCCTTTTGTTTTTGATGGAGCAGATTTAATATTGATCATCTCACCCTGATTGTGAGTAGCAATACTGCGCAGCAATAGGAGTCCAATGACCACTCTCAGCACATACCAGGAATGGGCAACTCGTAACCAGGGGTCACATGCAGCCCTCCACCTCAATTAACATCGACCCACCAGTGATTCACAAAATACAATACATAGTCACCAGTAACTACCAATTGTTATATAACCTGAGACACAAATACAACACTATGTACAAATTGTGAGATGCATTTTTTTAGAATTATTTTAATCAAAAAGTTATTAATACATAATTTGCTCTGTTCTAATTGTTTTATAAATCTATTTTATAAAGCATTGAAAAATTATCTCACATAATACTTAGAAATGTAAAATACCTGTCCTTCAAAACAAGGTAAACACTGATTGTACCAAGAAGGTTAAATTGATTTTAATTATGTGTGAACTGTCTAATTACCTTTGACTCAATGCCAAGATCCTTTAATTATGTTTAGATGCTTGCTTTTAAGTTACAATATGTCAATGTTAGTGTACTAGATTTTTCTAACAGCTTATATATATTTATGTTTTTATCCTATTAAGATTATCTGAACATTTCTCACAACAAGGCCCTCGGGCAGAAAAGAAAGACTTTATGTTGTCCTGAAAGTGATCAAAGTTGCCCATACCTAATACTGTATATATATATACTTGGGATGCACAATATTAACAGTGTGTCACAGGTTTCAGAGGGCAGTGGTCTAAAACATTAAACACCTGTAACAGCCAATATATACATTTTTGCCACTACTGTCAGCCGATATATCAACCATATGTCAGCAATAACATAGCACAGTTATAAAAATGTATCATAATGTTTCACTCAGAGTCTCAATGTTTTTCTCTTTTAAACAATTATTACTTTCACAAATAGATTGTCACATTGAATGAAACAAGTCAATTTTGGTCAAACCGGATAACAGCAAAATTCCAATATCATGCATCCCTAATATTTACCAATCAGAGTATAACTGTTCGTTTAGCAATGATGCTACCTGGATTCTGTTAAAGGGGATTATTTCAGGGCAGTTGGTTACTTTACTTGGATAGTTTAGTTAGCAACCATACAAACACAAAAAAATCAACAGTGAGTGGCTGGATTGTGTGGACTCAGAATCGGCAGGTACTCATGACAAAACAGACAGGGGCGACAACAAGCTGATCGGGTCACCCTTGGTTAGACCCCACAGGAAAATCCTATACATGCACGCCTTGCATCACACACTCATCAGTTTTGGTTCTTTTGTAAGAACTGTAAATTGTCTTCCTCGCAAGCACAACAAAGAGGCTGTCCATGTTTATTCTGCGCTGGTCTAGGAGCTCATTGGTAACGAGTTAACGCGGTGTTTCAGCATCACGCATGAAGGCTGTTGGATTTACTCACTACAGAAATAAAGTACTGGAGAGCGTCGGAGGGTCACACGGCATCAAACACATACCCAGGGTGTAGCACTGACAACTTCCTTTTCTGCAAAGCTGACCCCAAATAACAAGTGTTAATAAAACTGTATACACGTACCCACTCGTGCGTTTTACTGAAGGGTCCTTCCTCTCTGCTTGGATGTGTTAACAAAGTATTGTTAGATGTGCCGATCTCAGCCTCTGCGGAGACACTCAAAAATATCTGAATGTGGCGTCGTGAATAATTTCCAGTGGCTTGTGCAATCCTCAAGAAAACACTATGCTTTCACAATTTATTTGTTTCCTATGTTAAAAATTCGTCAATCAAGAGAATACTTCAACCCAACGCTGTATTGAATTCCTTGAAACGGCACACCCGGGTGTAAAAACGAGTGCACTTCATGGTTGTCTGCAAAACTTGCCTGAATACATATTTTTATTTCCATTGAGTGCTAGGCGCACTGGACCATTATTTATTATTTTTTGATAACTTTAGTTCTACAAAGGAGATTAAGATCTGCAGTCAAAGCAGAATACATATATTTTTGCACAAACATACTTTATTTTTTTTACAGGCGAAAAGCACTCACCACCAACCACTCGAGTCCGACGTAACAGACGCAACACCCGGCGCGTCGGACTAGCACATTAGCTGGTCAGCCGTCCTGAAGAGGCCGGTGCTCGGAGGAACTCCCAGTCTGCGTTTTAAATATCAGATACGGTATTCACAGATATTTTTCGCTTAATGTTGATGCATCTCGTTTATGTGTTGTTTGGAGACACGGATCCGCAGGTCGTATGTTGTATGTAGTTGTAATAGGGCCTTTTAAACGTGACTCGTGGATTGGCTAGGCCTGAGCTGATACTCAATGTTCGCAGTTTTGTGGAAGTTGGACAAATAAGATGAGTACCTCCATTTTAAAGGGAAGCCATATCAAAGTACATCTTCTTTGTTCCTCTACAGTGTTGAAAACGTGAAGATGGATGCTTTAGTAAGTCAGACCCCCCCACAGAATGGCCCGAAGCCCAATCAGAGGGGGAATAAGGTAAGTTGCATGCTACAAAGCGCATCAGCACACGCTCAAACTAACATAAAACATGTTTCTTTTACAGAATGAGGTTACATTCAACTTTCATTTGGTTTTCTCTAAATCTTTTCGTGCACTGGTTGGTGTAGTGCTAGAGGACCGTGGTGGCTGCAGTCCTGTGTGGGTGACTTGTTCCCCGCCTTCGGCTTTCGGCCATGTTTTTGTGTGCCTTCTGGTTTTACAACCAAAACTCAGTGGTCTAGGTTTCAGTGCTTTGGCCTGATCCACTGTTGAGATTCAACACTTTTTTTGTAAACGGAGCAGATGGTCAGCCTCTGAGCCGTCAAGGCGTCTACTCAGTTTTTACCGCTGAGTGCCGTACTTGACTGCTTTAGGTCGGAAATTATAAATTATGAATGCGCTCATGAACTTTCTACCGTATTTTGGCTGCTTGTCTCTGTCTCCTGCATCTTTGCTCTTCACATCACCGCTCGATCTACTCTTCATCTTGTCCTTTTGCTAGAAATCAACACCCCTTTCTCCTTTTGAGAAGGAGGTCACTATTTGACGACTTGTTTTCCCCTTTTGTATACACATTTTTTATTATCTGTAAAACTCAAGTTGACTATCCACAAACATACTCTGACTAGATTTAAGGCCTCAGTACTAAGTGGTAGATGATAAGGGGCTTTCTATAGTTTTATTTTGTTTAAGTTAAAAAATACAACTGTGGCTTTGACCTCAGTACCTCCATTGTTTCCCTTAGAACGTGTTTGTGTATTGAACTTTGTGTTTCCACTTTACTTTTTTATGATTATCGACATGTTTTTCCGTGTGACATTCTCATGTAATGGGAATAAATGGATAACATGATAAGGCATCATTTACACAGGTGACTCCATGACTGCCCTATTGAAGGGTCATGGAAACAAAAAAATATTTCTACGCCCTATGGCATATAAGGTGGCAGACCTGAACGAGAAGTTCAGTCCTGTGCAAAGTGTCATCCTGTCATTAATGCCTCTGTGTCTCTCTCCCTCATGTGGGTTTATTCCCTCCATTGACAGAGAAAGCAGCTGCAGTATTCTGCTGATATAGGTAAGTCCTTACTACATAGTGCCACTGTCAGTGCTGAGAGTTGAAGTTCGAGATGACGATTTCTCTGCTTCATATCATTTGTGGTGATATACTCACCACATGTTGAGACTCTCTCACAGAGATGGGGCTGTTGTGCCATGATCTGTGCTTGTCACTCCAGACGAATTTTTGCAAGTTACTGTCTACTGTGTTGCACTTGAACTGCAATTGAGAAAAGCCACTTTGCAAAACACACAATTTAGAAATCATCAGTTTAGAAAACCCACTCTCCTAAAATGTTGCTACATGGAAGACAAGCATCAGCAGCTCCACAAGTCCTTGAAGACACCCACACAAAGTCCAAAAAATGTGAGACATGCTGTGTGGGTTGTGGTATTTACTGATTAGATATAGACCAACTTTCATGCTGTGATCACAGCATGAGTTATTGTTTTTACCATGGCTGAGTACAGCATCCTGTTTTATACATTTGTCTGTGCTACATTTCAGAAGATGTTTTGTATTCCATGGTTTCGCAATCTGTTTATTTCACAGCACACAGCAGTATTTTATTTCAAAAGAAATATTCTGTGTGCTCAGTTTGACTGCTTACCTTGTTTGAAACAGAGGTGATGCGTCTGTGTTTGGGCTTAATTGGAGCAATGATTCATGGAAACTGACAGCCCCATTCCGGGGTTGTTGGAGATCTGTGATCCTGTCTTCCCTCAGTCTTTAAAAGCACACATGAGGAGTTTGGGTTTCTAATGGTGGTTAAGTTGATAAACTGCTAAACATATTGGCTGTCACATATTTTAAGTCCTCACATTGTAAACCTCAGTGTCTTCTCTACTATGAAAGTAGATTGTGACACACTTTTGTGAAATTGGCAAGGTGGCTCACTGAACCAGTTTAATGCACATGAGAGATTGTATTTTTTTGCATTGTGACCCATTACAAAACCTTTGCTCTGCTGGCCATTGCTGTTTTTTTCAGTATACACCAAGGGTGCATCTATCCACACCATGCCCTGTCTCAGCAAAGTGTTGAAGGGGATCACTGAGTGCATCGTTGGTGAGTTGTTGAATAACTAAACACCTTTGATGCCTTCTCCCTCTTGAGGGTTGAAATGCAAAACTAAAGATAATTTTGTGTCCACAGGTCTTCAGTATGTCTGGGAATACCGAAGCCCCAGCAAATCTGTCCCACCACACTACCAGTGCAAACTGTGTGCTGTATCCCGCTTGCAGCATGATATGGTTGCCCACGTGAAAGGCTGGAAACACAGCTTCAGATACCTTGTGAGTATCCTGTTTTTTCAGTCCAAGGAACACAAATAAGACTTCAAAGATATCACTTATATCTTACCTACATCTTTTTCATGCACAGAAAAAGGTCCACCCTGATAAGCTCTCATGTGAGGAGGAGGAAGCGGTCAAAGACCCTGCCGTAAGGAAGACCATTAAAGAAGCTGCAACTGAGATTGAGAAAGCTGAGGGGAGGGGGCAACTCAAGGTAAGGCCCTTTGTACTTCTGCACCGAAGGTGGATTGTAACTTCTAAATTTTCACTTTAATTTAGCAACAGCAACTTCACAACAAAAGATTTCCTAAAATACATGTTCTTTATTGTGATGCTTTAGAATATTTATCATTTTAAACGAGATATCAATGTCTGGATGACCCTTGCATCATTATGTTGCTTTCCTCACTTTCCATTTTCATGTACCACATGTAATACTAAAAGGTTATTGCACCACAGGCTCTAGAAAAAAACAAATATTGTTCCATAAAAGAAAAAATGGAGTAAAGTGGCGTGAAATTTTTCAGTAAATGACTTACGAAAAGAAGAGAATTTGAGGGTTTATTAGTTGCCTTTTTTCTGATGTTGAACTGAAATGTTATCCGTGACCTTGAACGGAACACAGAGTGAGCTGTGGCCTCTGAGTGCAGTTGTACCCTACATACAGGTCATGTATTAAGAGATGTTTTCAGTCACACCAAAGCCTATTCTGTCAATCAGATGGTGAATAACTCAACTCAGCTCATCTTTATTTATAAAGCACTTTAAAAACAACCACAGCTGAAACAAAGTGCTGTACACAAATAGACAAAACAACACAGACAGAAATTAATTAAAGACAATGGATAAAATAAAGCAGATATAAATACTAAAACAATTGTTTCAATGTTTTTAAAAACTAATTTAAAAACAGTAGAAACAATAAGTAAAAGCAAACCATAAAACACTAAAACAGGAGCCGAGTCTCATGCAGGGTCGAAAGCCAAGGAATAAAAATGGGTTTTAAGACGAGTTTTAAAAATGGACAGTGAGGAGCTTTGTCTGATGTGGACTGAAAGCTCGTTCCACAATTTGGGGGGCGCCACAGAAAAAGCTCGATCCCCTCTGAGCTTCCGTTTGGACCTCAGTACCTGCAGGAGCAGCTGATCAGCTGACCCGAGGCACCGAGCAGGAGTGTAGGGGTGAAGAAGCTCAGAGGGGTAAGATGGGGCCAGACCATGTAAAGATTTAAAAACAAATAAAAGGATCTTAAAATGAACTCTAAAATGCACGGGCAGCCAGTGGAGGGAGGCCAGGATGGGAGTAATGTGCTCCCTTTTACGTGCTCCAGTTAAGAGGCGAGCGGCAGTATTTTGCAGCAACTGGAGACATAAGAGGGAGGACTTGATGACACCAAGATGGAGTGCGTTACAGTAATCCAGCCGAGATGTAATAAAGGCATGGATTACTGTTTCAAAGTGCTGTTGTGCAAGGAGGGGTTTCACTTTTGCCAGCTGCCTAATATGAAAAAAGCTGGACTTTACAACCGTGCTAATTTGCTTTTCCAATTTAAAATCACTGTCCATCCTAAAACACAAGTTTGAGACTGTTGTCTTAAAATAATGGCTAAAAATCCCAGAAGAGCTGAACCCCTGACCTGATAATGGTTTGTATTTTTCCTTTTATGTCCTTCAGGTGATCTTAAAGGAGCCCAGTGAAGTTGTGGCATTCAAAGGACTACGTAAGTTATTTTGCCGTGAACTGATGGAAGAACTACTTCCAACTGGCTTATTGGCTGAGTTTTGAATAACACAGTTCCAATTCGATCACTGTTAGGCTCTGCAGTTCCTAAAGCTCTGCCTCCACCTCCGCCGGGTATGGGACCTATGGGACCACCACCCTTTGGTAAGTAAACTTTAATTGAAATGAGTAATCTGCAGAGTCAAGTGTACATGCATGAACTGTAAAATCCAGGATACACATCATGCTGATTTATTAGCAGCAGTGAGTTTGTAGGAGTATGAGCTCTTTTATTTCCACCAGTTGTCTTAAACTGAGGAAGTTTTTTTGCAAGCTGTACAGTTCATTAATTTGAAGATATGATTTTTTTTTTTAATTACAGGCCAAAACTCAATGAAATCCATTTGAATAGACCACCAATATCTGATAACTGTGTATTACTGTTTCCTGCATGTTTGAGGAGCAAATCTGCCACTCGCATTAAGGTGCAACAAAATGGGAGCACATTTTCAACAGGAACAAGTTTTGTGGGTGTGGCAGCTGCATGTCTCACCATTCTATGCTTGTACCATGGTCACCTTTATAAATGAGTCATAAAGTACTTTTTGGATGGGGAAAAAAAGCCCCTTAAACGGCAATGAGATTTTGCAGTTATATCTACTGATACTCTACTGAGTGCATTTTTACTTAGTGAATATTTCTTACAGGTCCCAGGTTTTCTGGACAAAGGTTTCCTCCTCCACCTCCGGGGAATATCCCCCATGACTATCCAGTCGAGTATGAGGATCCTGGTTTTGGAGGTTACTCAGCCGAACCAGATTTTCTTGACTCTAGCATGGATCACCGCCCAGCAGGGGATGGTTATGGACCAGGTGGTGGGGGAGATGGTTACAGAAGAGGTGGACTGCTGGAGACCCCGGGAAGAATGTACTCTGACGAGTATGCTGGCGGCCCAGTGGGAGGGGGCCTTATGGATAGACCAGCAGAAAAACCACTGGAGAGGCCCAGCCTAATGGGACCAGGTCCAGAAAGTAGCAACCTCCCAAATAAACTACTCGGCTACTTGGTATGTCCTACGTCTCACACAAGGTTTCCCTACCTAACATGATGTGATTGGTAGTATTTTGTTGAATGTCTCTTATGTTTATATCTCGCCATCTCCTATTATTTCTGTAGGACACTTTCCGGATAGAGAACGAAAATGACGCCCAGCTCGTGCTGAAGGTGACACAGAAACTGACAGATGTGCTGATGGAGTACAGGCTGAGAAGTGTATCAAAGGTATGGCACTTATTTGAGCTGTGCAAGAACATTCCTGTTGTCTAAATTGAGTCAGTTGGGCAACATTCTGTTTTTTCATTTCTTCTTTTTCATTATTTCCTGTTTAGGGCCCCAGTCTAAGCAGCTTTTCATTAAGCTCAAGTTTTTCTTCTCCACCATCAAGACTTTCGAGTGACAGATACTCCAGCAGTCCCTCAGGTCTGACACCAAGTCCTCTTGTAAAAATTTCTGTTGTTGAGTCCCTAACAGAAATGTGTACAGATGAACACAAATGTACAAACCTAATTCAAAATATAAAGTCTAAAGCCTGCAAAGTTCTGAGTTTCCTTTTTTTTATTTTGTCTCTGTAGGTCCAAGCAGGTTTTCGAGTGGTCCACCAAGGTATTACAAATGATTCCCTGAAGATGACACACCTAACTTCATCCCTCTGTCCAGTGCACACATTGGACCAGACTGAAGATGAATTTAGAATAAAGATGTTCATGCTTCTAAGCTTTAGGTTTTTCGTCATGTAGTGTTTTTTTTCCTTCTTGCCTCTGTAAGAGGATCTTAATTTGATTTTTTTTTTTAACAGTTGCATGTTTTCTGTATCTTAAACTGGTCATAAACTTTTGCTTAATGTAAGTGACCTGTGATCTTATACCATTAAAAGCTCTGGAGAAAGCCGCAACTGTCTTCTGTCTCCTCCTGTGTAATTGTTTCCATTAATGGTCATTCCTCAAGAGAAATTTATTATACCAAGTAGGGATGAGAATTGATAAGATTTTATCAATATCAATGCTGTTAACGATCCTGCTAATCGATCCAATTCTTTTAACGATTCCCTTATCGATTCCTGCAGATTTTGCAAGTGGGCAAATGTTGGTCTGATTTTCAGCGGCAACAATGTCAAACACATCACAGCATAGATAACTGCTTCTCCAAGTTGCTGGTGTTTCCACTCACTTCAGGTTGTGTAGAAGTTGCAATGAAAATTAAGCTACAATTCTGATGCTTCCGAACCCTGTCAGTGGAAGGAATTAATAAGCAAAAAGATTAATGATATTGATTCTTTGATGGAGCTGTTAACAATTCTCAACTGGAATTGGTTTTTGATTCCCATCCCTAATACCAAGCTCATCTATTTCAAGGATTCATGTACAACCATTTTGCTTTGCACAATTGTTTATTAACAGCTGAATAAAAAGTTTGAACTTGATTTACAATGTAAAAGATGTTCACAGATGGAATGTCAAGACAACAGAAAATAAAGCTGTATTTTAGTTGTAGAGGGAATATTACACATTAGGTTAAGAGTTGAGTAGAATTGTAGATGCCCATCAGATTGCTGGATGATCATTGTCCCAAGATGTCCTTCATCTGTTTCACACTTATCAGTGTTAGAAGCACTTTGGAGCCCAGGAATTTCTGCTTGTGAAGCCTTTGAGCCTGTGCTGCAAGCTTTGGTGATGTAAACTGAACCACAGCCTCGCCAGTGCATTTGCCTTCACCGTCGCGCAGGAGGAATATATTCTCCTTTGCAAGTTTGTATTTGCAGAAAAGGCCTTTGATTTGAGTTTCCTTTACATCTGCTGGCATGTTTCTGACATACAGACACGTCTGAGCTGCCAGGTCTGAGGTTCCACTTAGTTTTTCTCCAAGTGCCTCAAATGTATCACAGATCCTTTGATTTGTGCAGCTTTCTGTGACAATTTTTGAGTCAAATTTCTGATTGCGGGGATGGGTTTTAGCCATCATGTCTCTCATAATAAACCTTGTGATTGCTGTCACCTCAATGGGAGAGGAGCCAACATGGCAACCATTGAGATTTATTGCATAGTCATAATCTGCCGCATGCTTAAAAATTATAAAAGCTGTGTCTGTCCGGTTGCCTTCCTTGTCCAAATAATGTAGAACATGTTTGTGTGGAATAGTTGTACATCCAAGTAGCTCTTTTATTTCGGTCTTTGTCATTGTTTGCGGTAGATTGGTTACTTTCACAATGTATTCTTCTGATGGTTGCATGGTGGCTAAGTCCTCATTAGGTCTTCGCTTTTTAGCTGGTCTGGGTGGGATGGTTGGACCATTGTGCCGTCTCTTATTGGATCTGCATTTTAGGCTTGGAGTGTCTTGTACTGGCATTTGCTTGCGTTCCACACCTGCTTCATAATCCAAAACATCTTCAGCTTCCTCCAGTGCACTAGTCCACATCTTCTCTGTTGCTCTACGAACCTCCACAGTGATGTCACTCAGCTGATGTTGGTTAAAAAGAAGTGCCTCATGTGCATCCTGCATGTTTGCAAACTTAACAAGGCAGCCATGCTTTATCCCCAACTTCACATTCACAATGGCCTCCTGCACAGTCAGCCCTCTGAAAAACTGACTAATGTCATCTTTTGTGGTCAAAGAAGGAAGACCAAAGAGCCTTACATAACCTGGACTTGACTCCAGACTTTGCTCTTGTTTTGCCACCTCGTCAGAAACAAATGTGCCATCAGCTGTTGTTGAATTAACCTCCAAGGTTTTATCCTGAGGGGATGTCTGCAGGCCTTGAAGAACAGTGCATATTCCAAGAAGGAAGGCAGTACCTGTATCGAGGGACGGTGCTGGTGCAGCTTGCTGATCCAGTAGCTTTATCCTAGGATCCAATAACCTCTTAGGTGGAACATCTGCAGTCTTTGGGCTTAGGTTCCCTCCATTAAAGTGCGGATGTTGTCCGGTTTTGTGTGGCTCGACTGTGGGCTGGACAATGGGGTTTTTCCTTTTCTTCAACAGTGATTTGAGTTTGTGCTCCAACTCTGCCATGCTGCTTACATATAAATTCACCTTGGATCCATTTAGGACCATCCCTGTTTGCCGCATAGCAAGTTGGGCATCTCGTTCAGAGTTAAATGCAATAAAAGCTTCTTTAAGGCGTCCTCCGAGTATGTAGACGCCACCATCGGGTATGTGAAGGCATTCAAAGAATGAACGGATGTCCTCGGTGCCAGCCCTCCCGCCAAGGCCTTCCAGTCGGATGATAATGGCCATTCTTCACAACAGGTTAGACAGATCCTGAAATACAGAAATAAAATACATGATTTCTCACATTCAGCAAACAAACACAGCAGAACATTAGGGGAATTCAGGTTTATATCAGCAGACGTTGCTTTGAGTGCGTCACGCGCACCATGTGAGGGAGGACAACAACCACAGGAAACGAAGAAACTTTTATTGTTTTCCTCATCGACCTGAAATATTCACGTAAGCAGCCGCCGGCAAAAACTGCGTATCGTCTGGTTTTGGAGTGTCGCCTTAGTTCACTGATTTAACCTGGGGAATTTCCATGAAATGTGGACTCACCTAATTCACCAGTCCACCTAATTCAGGTAGCATGGTCCGGAGTGATCACAGACTGAAGGCGTTTTCCCTCCTCTGAATTCCTCCACACTCCTTTTATCTTCACTTCAGCTCAGCACGCCCGAGGCACATCAGCGACAACTGCTGGACTGGAGTGAGGGTTACACCTCACACGGTGTTTTACAAACACTGCCAAAGTATATCAACACTTAGGAACTGTTCTGCGCTTTTTTTAGACTCTTTTATTTGAATTATTTTTACTATTGCATTTAACATATCTTTGCAAGGTTGCTTATTTTTTATTTGATGTTATTTCCAGCACTAAGCCAAATTACAGTGTGCTCAAACAAGTGTTACACTGGTGCTGTTAAGCAGCAAAAATGTACCAATGAAATCATAGTGCAATTTTGCATCTCACTTCCAATAAAGCATGATACATGCTTTTTGTTATAAGTGGCTGTCAAGCTGACCTTTTGCATAACAATTGGTTATTTTTACTACTCTCCACCACATGGTGTTTTAACCATATAAAAATGAGTAAGACAATAAGACACAGAACAAAAAAATAATGCACAAAATTACTGTTGCTGCGTATCATTGAGATACCCCAGGCTGCAACAATTCAACCCAAAAAATACTCTGCATGTTGTGTATTGGAAATAGTTGCTTATTTCAGTTTTGTTTTTATATGAAAAACTGTAGCATCATAACTGAGAGGCACCCATCTGCATGGTCCAGGCACCGCCATATCTGCACAGCATTTTGGAAGATCATAGCTGAGGTAAGCCTATCCTGATTGTTTTGATTGATTTTATTACTTATGCGGCGCTACAAAGAGAACAGTGTTGTCACAGGGGGAAGACCATCCCTTCACACTTGCCCTAAACCTAACCTTAGGACAAGGCCTAATTTATCCTTCAGTCGTAGAGACTCGAGAGTGGTGTGCCTCTCTGGTATGCCGTGCAGATATGGCATTGCTCGGGCTACATATCCTCCTGAGACCCAGGAAAAAAAAAGTTGTAATTTTGATTTTCTCTTGCTAAATCAAGTGTTGGGACAGTAAATAACATGTTTCATAGATATTTTTTCCTAAAGTTAACTTTATTTAAATTTTACAACATGTGCACTGTAGGGCACAACCGGACTTCAATGATATAATTCATAAAACATTAACCAGATAAAGCCAGCTATTGAGAAGCTTCAATACAGACTTTGAAAGTAGGATTATAAAAACAGATTGCTCTGCTGGAATCTTCCAGTAAAATGGAGTACCAGCTTCTCTCAAAAATATATAAACACAATTGCAAAACACAGCATCGATCTCAAAAACGGCTTTATCCAACATTAACAACTCAAAACACAAGAGTAACTTTGGGTGATCTCATCTGCATCATCCTCTCCTGTCTCACCTATTCTTCCTTCACTCTCCTCTTCAGAAAGATCTACAATACCCAAAACCAGTGAAGTTGGCACGTTGTGTAAATTGTAAATAAAAACAGAATACAATGATTTCCAAATCCCTTTCAACTTATATTCAATTGAATACACAGCAAAGACAAGATACTTAACGTTTGAACTGGTAAACTTTGTTATTTTTTGCGAATATTAGCTCATTTGGAATTTGATGCCTGCAACATGTTTCAAAAAAGCTGGCACAAGTGGCAAAAAAGACTGAGAAAGTTGAGGAATGCTCATCAAACACTTATTTGGAACATCCCACAGGTGAACAGGCTAATTGGGAACAGGTGGGTGCCATGATTGGGTATAAAAGAAGCTTCACTGAAATGCTCAGTCATTCACAAACAAGGATGGGGTGAGGGTCACCACTTTGGGAACAAATGCGTGAGCAAGTTGTCCAACAGTTTAAGAACAACATTTCTCAACGAGCTATTGCAAGGAATTTAGGGATTTCATCATCTACGGTCCATAATATCATCAAAAGGTTCAGAGAATCTGGAGAAATTACTGCACGTAAGCAGCAAGGCCCAAAACCAGTACGGACTGCCGGTGACCTTCGATCCCTCAGGCGGTACTGCATCACAAACCGGCATCACTGTGTAAAGGATATCACCACATGGGCTCAGGAACACTTCAGAAAACCACTGTCAGTAACTACAGTTCGTCTACATCTGTAAGTGCAAGTTAAAACTCTACTATGCAAAGCCAAAGCCATTTATCAACAACACCCAGAAACGCCGCCGGCTTCACTGGGCCTGAGCTCATCTAAGATGGACTGATGCAAAGTGGAAAAGTGTTCTGTGGTCTGACCGGTCCACATTTCAAATTGTTTTTGGAAACTGTGGTCGTCGTGTCCTCTGGACCAAAGAGGAAAAGAACCAGCCGGACTGTTATAGGCGCAAAGTTCAAAAGCCAGCATCTGTGATGGTATGGGGTAGTATTAGTGCCCAAGGCATGGGTAACTTACACATCTGTGAAGGCACCATTAATGCTGAAAGGTACATACAGGTTTTGGAGCAACATATGTTGCCATCCAAGCAACGTCTTTTTCATGGACGCCCCTGCTTATATCAGCAAGACAATGCCAAGCCACATTCTGCACGTGTTACAACAGCGTGGCTTCGTAGTAAAAGAGTGCGGGTACTAGACTGGCCTGCCTGTAGTCCAGACCTGTCCCCCATTGAAAATGTGTGGCACATTATGAAGCATAAAATACAACAATGGAGACCCCGGACTGTTGAACAACTTAAGCTGTACATCAAGCAAGAATGGGAAAGAATTCCACCTGAAAAGCTTCAAAAATTGGTCTCCTCAGTTCCCAAACGTTTACTGTGTGTTGTTAAAAGGAAAGGCGATGTAACACAGTGGTAAAAATGACCCTGTGACAACTTTTTTGCATTGTGTTGCTGCCATTAAATTCTAAGTTGACGATTATTTGCAAAAGAAAAAGTTTCTCCGTTCGAACATTAAATATCTTGTCTTTACAGTGTATTCAATTGAATATAAGTTGAAAAGGATTTGCAAATCGTATTCTGTTTTTATTTATGATTTACGCAATGTGCCAACTTCACTGGTTTTGGGTTTGGTTTCTGAATCTCCCTCAATGATTCTGGTAAGAATCCTCTCACACTCTGTCATAGAGCTGTCTACTAAACAAATGTGAAACAAACATGAAGTAAGTCCTGATGTGCACTACAGTACACATGAATTAATTAGTAATTTTCTCCCTGAAAAAAAAAAATTCAGCTCTAAAAACTCACTCAAAATGCTCCTTAGATGTTAAATCATCATAAACCATCAAAGTACTGCGTTTAAAAACAATTTAGATATAAATATCATGCTGACCTTTGCTCTTCCCATAAAATGTGCTTGTTGAGATGGATGCCATTTTGAAAAGACAGGAAAAAGAAACTTGTCATAGCCACACCCCTACACATGATGCATCATTGGAAAGCTTTGGTTGTCCTCTGTAAGGAACATCAGGACTCAACTGAGTGATTTTTAAACTCTCAGAGAAATCAAGGAAAAACAAATGTGTACTACAGTGCACAAAAATGAATTGTCGGGTCTCAGGAGGATAAGGGTACTCTTGTCATAACCTGGTATTTAAAGGTTTAAAATAAAATAATCATTAACTTATTGCATGTGCCAAATCATATCACATGAGCTCTGGTGTCCTGGTCCTTTCATAAAGGACAGATTTTAGTAAGTTTGACATTTCTCTGGTGTTCAGTCAGAGAGCATTATTAGGTGCATGTGTGTTTGTGAAGTTAAATTTGATTTGTATGATTATGACTTACACTTAGCTAATCGTTAATCAGCTCAGATTTGGGATAAAAACCATATTAATGTCCACAAATTATAATATTAGGAATATTTTTACAGATCACATTTAAAAAACACATTTTTTATTAATGGTATGTGTGTGACTAGTACTAGTTCTGGCCCTAAGGGTTTGAATATACAGAAGCAAAATTAAATGTTTATTTATTTAACAGTCTTCACAAATACTTCTCATATTACAAAACGCACTGTGTCTTGAATGTAATCTGTGGCTTCTTGGATCAGTGGGTTTCAAACTATGTTTGCACAAGGCAAACTTTAACAAAGTCAAAATATCAAGGCACAGCATGAAATGTCTTCGCAAAATGGCTTCTTAAACACATAAGTATTTAATATTATATCTTTAAAAAAAATACATGACAATGGCCATGTCACTAATCAGATATTCCTTTACAATTTTTCAAGAATTTGATACACAATTGATAGACACTGAATTTCATCATTTCAGCAGCATTTTTACATTTGACAAGTCATGTTTATATTTCAGAAATATTAAACCAATAAATTTAATCGAAATAAGTCCCACTATCCATTTATTTCTTTATCTGCAAGAGACATTACCCTCTTGGGTTTCATGAGGTTCTTAAGAACCTGTTGCTCTTAATTAAGAGCAACAGAAGTTAAAGCTGCACATGGAAATTAATGCACACCAGGAACTATAGAGAAAATTAAGACTCAGCCATAGAAATAATCTGAAGACGTATTTATCCAAATTTGTTTGAATTACTAAGTCACTCCATCTTGGAACGACTTGGATACATTTGCTGTATCACATTGTGCTAAAAATGCATATGTTGTAAAGTCTGACTATGTATATTCATCTTAAATTTTAATACATCAGATTAAATCACCGAGCGGAGCCTACTTCCTGTTTCAGACAAAGACTAGACCAATGAGCCAAAACTGTCATTTTTTTCTTCATAAAATATTGCTTAATGATTCATATCAAAAGCAGTCAGAGATCTCTTGATCCCCACAGCGCCTGTATTCACTGAATATTAATGGAAGCTCTGCTAGAAAATAGATCATAGTTAAACCCAACTTACTTTGCTACAGCACTGCAGACTTGTTACAACATGCTTTGCATGTAGAGGGAAGTGATAGCAGCTGTCGATCAGCCTTCCTGTTAAAACTTCCTATGACTCATATACTGTGTTTATCATTTCCTGTGAAAACTTCCTATGACTCATATACTGTTTATCATTCCTCCACGAATACCCCACGGTGTAGTTCTTCCTTTCTTAACAATTTACCAGCCTCGACCTTCACATACAAATGCTCACTCTTTGACTTATACAAAACAATAACTTTGCCAATATATTTTCTTCTTCATAATTTCAATTATTTTTCTTTTTAGTGGATTAAATGGTGGTCTGTCAGTTCTGCATTTAACTGTCCACGTCAACTAGGACCTACTATAGCTACTGACCAAATTTTAGTTCGGATCAAATAATAAGCGACTGTATCATATTTTGTTGTTCATGCCGCCCCTCTGTTTTAATTTGGTTAAATGGTTAGTTAATTAACCTGTCTGTTGTTGCAGTGACGCAATTCGAAACACGCGGCAACGTCATCACGCACGGTGAACGGGATTGTGGGTAAGGAAGACCGTTGTTTACCATGGCGACGGGGACGCTCCTGTTTCCTAACCAGATTCTGACATCGCTTTTACCGGTGTTTCTTTTAATTTTTGTAGATGTTACTTATTGTCAGCAGTTTATGATATCCTACAAAGCCCCCTCAGACTGCTCCGTAGAAGAATTCTTTGATATCTCGAGTCTCTCATGTGTGAAGTGTGGTCCAAATCAGCGACGAAGCACAACAGGTCTGTTACCGATACAGCTTCACATGCACGTATTTACTGTCGCTTATGTGCCTTTAGCGTGTGTCGTAGCCGTAATAGCAAATAAGTATTCAGAGACTGTTGTCTTTTTTGGCCAGACAGTAACAATACACCTAAATGAGTTAACCGGCTTTCACCGCTTCTATTGAAAAGGAAAGAACGTATTTAGCAAGCTAACCTGCCAATTTACAAAACGTGAAAGGACAAATACGTCCTGAAAAACATTGCCAGGTGGGCTTGATCCTAGATTTTTTTCATCATCACAACATTCATCTATCTATCAGGCAACAGAAGAGTTGGGTAGTGAGGTTCAAGTATTTTCCATATCATGAATGTCTAATTTACGAATTGTAAATGCTAGTTTAGTAATCAACTAAAATAAGTTTAAGTGCCATCATTTTTATCTTTCTCCAGCCCCATCAAGTTGTACATTAACAGCTTAACATTGTCATACACAAAAAAACATTAGTTAAACCAAGTAGCCAAGCTTTTATAGAAGCTGTATAAAGGCGATTATATATAAATGTTTACCATCTCATCAAACAATTTGTCTTTTCTCTTATCAGAGCCAGCCATAGGAACTATACTTATTATCCCTTAAGTCTGTCTTTTTATGAGTTAAAGAAGTTTCAGATGCTTTTCATGCAAACTGGAGTTCGCTCCAGGAAAATTAGTGTCTGAGGGAGCTGGTCTCCATGAATCTTTTACAGGCACATGAATGTGCTTCATGTTGTAGATGCTTTGACTCTTGTCTTGATCCTCTGTAACTCTGGTTCATGTGTGGTTTATCTTTGTAATAGTTTTATTTCTGGATTTTGTTCTGCTGCTCGTCTTTGCCAGGACCTTCTTGTAAATGAGGTTCTTAATGTCTGTGAGGCTTTCATGAGTAAATCAAATTTAAATGAAGAAACTCAACAAATATCTGTAGGGTTGCAGTCTTGCAACCCTGTGCCAGACTAATAATTCATTGATATTCAGAGTGAGCATCATGTAACTTATCTAAAATCTTAACTTCGTTAAACATTTACTTACTCAAACTTAAATTTGCTCTGTTTCTCTTTTATTCAGGACTGGGTTGCATTTGCAAAATTGGCCATCAAACTCTCATCACTGAGAATGCATCTATCACATGTCAGCATTGTCCGCTGGACAAACCAGTAGGTGGTTTTTTTTAATGGAAAATGCTCTTGATTTGACTCTAATTTGACATAATACTGAAATAAGCTAAAGCAGCATTAAATAAGTTAAATTAGACAGTATTAGTAACATTTCTATGATGCATGTCTTTTTTTCTTTCAACAGGCAGTGACGAGAGATGGATTTGGGTGTATCCGCTGCCCAGGTAGTCTCAGTGATAACGGAACATGCCAGTGCCAAAAAGGCAATGTTCTTGGTGAGTCTCCTGTGCAAGTTATCAACTGCAATAATGTCTTCAGTGAGTAATATTAAGTGTTGAATGTATCTGTTTGAAATGGCTATGATGGCACACTTTTCTTTCTAGTGGAGAGAGATGTAAATGGAAACGTTTTGGATGAGGCCATATGTGAGGCTTGTATTGGAACTTCACCCTCTTTGTCTGTGCCAAACTACAATGGAGACAGGTATGTATGTACTGCTGGTCCAGGTAACTCTGTGCACAGGTGGTACAGGAGCAGCTCTTCATTAAAAGGGTCTGACTATCAGCCCTTGCTGCGGTTACTAAGAGGGATAACTGGTAACTGTTTAAGCTGGTGGAAAGGACAAACACTTTGCTGAAAACTGCCAACATCCGAGTGCTCTCCCTCCTACCTCTGTTTTGGCACATAATTAAGTTACCAAATTCTGATGCTGTCATCACCTATACTTAAGAGTGGAAGAAGAAACACAGGAAATGGCATGAATAGAGTTTTAACCCAGGTAATGGCAAAGGCCTCTCTTTATATTGGGTGTGTGCAAGCTGTATATAAAAGAAGAAATAACATGGGAAATGCAAGCTTGTGGCAATTGTCTTCTAGATGGAAAATAATGGAAAAGTTTGGCAAGGACTAAAAATCATTCAAAGACAAATTGCAAGATATGCCAAAAAAAAGTGGGTATCGAAATCTAATGACATCTAGATTACAAACAACAGTATTTTAACCAAACTGCATCATGTAAAATGTGAGATACAGTAATACCCTCTCATATTTCCACCATAATTTTAGGGTAAAAGTCATTTAGTGTGAAATATTCAAAATAAATGAGGGGAGGATTGCTGATTGAAAATATATGCATATACATGAACAAATATATGAAAGTGACTTCCTTTTAGGCAACTGCTGTTGTGGTAAAAACCTTTACAGGAGGTTAAATGAACATAGAAACCCAAAGTTAAGAAGTGTAATAAGTTCTATTTCACATTATGAATTATTAAACAAAAGGTCCAAAGTTGTTTAGATAATATGAGAGCTAAATCACATTTTGTAAAAGATAATTGGCTGTAGAAGTTTCCAGCTCCTGCTCTTTTCACTGTAGCACTGGCCTCTTGTTTTACACCTCCCACATCCTCTGTGTCTCCTTCCCACTCCTCACCTCTCTGTACCTCTTGAAAGCACCAGCCCATGACCTTCGCCACAACAAAGATAGATTAGATTTTTTGAATTTAGAATGTACGCTAAAGTTTTCCACATGCTGCCGTAAGCTTGATACATTGTGAGAATATGATGAATTGATTTAAGGTTGTCTTTAAAATCTATGTACAGTAAGGTCTAGAAGTTAATCAAATTGTTTTTCAGGTGTGAGCGATGCCAGGCCTCATTCACCAACACCTCCTGTTTGTGTAAATCTCCTCATGTCTTGGTGAGTTCTGCCCTCCCTCTCCCTTCATACCCTTATCTCTTCACATAGCACACTCACTCACACGGTATTCGTTTAAAACAAAAATAGACTAATATATGTGACTTTTGTAGGCAGGAGGATTATGTATCCCTCCTGGCAGCCTCTCCACCAACGTGAATCCCAGCATTAACTTTGCACAGTTGGTAAGTCTTCTCCCTCTGTCTTGCTCATTGTTTCTCTAAGGACGTGCTCTCATTTGTGTTTTCTGCTTTGTTTCCTTTTACAGAAGATTAGCGTGCTTTCTGCCTGGTTTGTCCAAAACTTGTACTCCTCATCAGCAGCCTGCCTTGTAATATCAATTTGTCTTTTTTTAATATCAACAAAATAGCACCTATGTTTATACTACAATACATCTTATCAGCTGCTCTGCATTAACATGTTGTATGTTTACAGGTTTTCTCCAACCTGACAGCTTGTCAGGCTCTTGGGAACATGTGTGTGATGAACATGCACTCTTTCAGCGGAGTGTCCACTGATGCCTGTGGCCTCTTTAACGCCATCTTCAGATCCAGGGCTGCTCTGAGCTCCACTCAGGATATTGCATATTGGTAAAAAACACAATGACATGCACTATAAAAACATATAGTATAGTGTCTCTGCGGGTGATATTTTTTTTATTTGACACTAAAATTGTATTCATTTATTAAATTTAGCTCAGGCTGTGACATACAAGCAAAACATGTCAATATAACATGTCGTTTCCTGTACTGTTCCCTCTCTCTTGTATTACTGTTAATGTTACTATCTTACAAATAGCGCAAAAAGGAATAAGGTACAGCACTGCTAGGAGCCCTTTCAGCTTCTTCACTGACAGTTGTCAAGTATCTGATACAATCCAGTTTCAAAAATACTGAAATATCCCTTTAAGATAGCAGTCTCTGTCATCAGTGTGTGAAAGTGCAAGTGTGACCTGCAATATGAAAGGCACTTTTAGCTGTCAAACAATTATTTAAAAAACTCTGTACAAGCTCAAGTCAGTTCAGTTTGTGTGAAAGTGAAAATGCTGTGAACCTTCCTTAGGAGAGCCAGTCTGCCCTGGCTGTTTTATGGAGATGAGCCAGGATTGGCCAGTCGAGTGCTTCAGACTGATCCTGTTCCAATTAGGTATAGTTTCAGAGGCAGAAACAAGGTATGTATCACCTTTTAGTTATCTAGATGAAAATACAAAATTAAACCTTCAAAACAATTCTCATTGTCTTTCATTGTTTTAAAACTTAGGCAATAAACCAGATCTGGTTAAAAATAATGATCTTTTTGCAGAACACAGACATTAAGTTGCTGACTGCTGTCTATAATGTCAGAGGAGAATTCCTCAGATGGGAACAAGTTGGAGGGCAAAACCTCCAGGTAAGATATCAAGCATAAAATGATTAAGTTGAATACCAAAGATGATTGTAAAGTAGAAGAATGTACTTGGGAAAAGGTCATACATATATCTGCTTTGTTCCTCTTACCAAAGCAGTTTGTTTTGAGTCTTGGCTATAGTTACAGACCTAATCTATGGAGTTATTGTGCTGTTTATGCAAAACATACACACAAAAATGAAAAATTCTCCATGAAGTCTCCATTCTCAGGGTTCTCTCTTACAGCTTTGTCCAGACACAAAACACAAACTGGCAGCAGCCCTCAGCTTTGGGACTGCCTACCAACAAACTGTGAGTGACAATCTTATTTTATTTACCTCAGAAATAGTAGGAAGATGTTTTATTTGACATTTTGAATATGTGTTTGTAGTGTGTTCTGTCAGTGAAAGAGCTGTTGGACAGATATCCTGAGCCATTATTCTACGATGTATTTTTGGAACTGGATGGAGGAGATAACAAAAAACTTCTGCCCCTGCCTACACTGGTCTATAACCAGCAGTACAATGGACGGTTCATTAACCAAGGTGGGGTTTTTGTTGTAATAGCATATTCATGTACAGTTTGTGTGTGTATATTTCTTCAGTATGTTTTTTCTTTGTGCAGAGAGCATGAAGAACTGGTACCTGTCCAGACGAATGTTTCTGGTGGACGGGCTGAGTGGCAGAGAGAGAAGCTTAAGTGCCCAGCCTCAAGTCATCCGTGTTGCCAGCAGTGTTAAAATAAAGTAGTATTCATATTCTTATAACACCACCATGAAAGCTGATTATTGCTCTGTGAGTTGGCGCTGAACCTTGTGATCAAATGTGTATGTTCTTTTTTTTAGGTTCCAGCTGGTCCCACGGACACTGGAGGGGCAGGTTTATCCTCCTTTAATAACTGTAGCTTATAAAGATGTTCCAGTCAGAGACATGAATGCTCAAACAGTGGAAGTAAGTACATATACACAAAGACATAATAATGTTAATGATAATAATAATATGATAGTGATAATAACACCAATAAAGAACCAATAAAGTTAGTATGTTTAAAATCATCTTTGACCGACAGAGCGAATTGAATAAGGAAAATAAGGACTATACTTGTAGACTAAACATTTAGCATTGCTTAATTTGTGGTTAATGATAATCTTATTTTTTGTAAATATGAGTGTAAACAATTCTGCTCCTTGGCACCAAGCCCTTGGAATAAATATATTTAAAATATACCATCAGTATAAACTATTTTCCTAAAAAACATTATTTTGCCCAATTTCTTTGTTTTGAAAAATTAACATGATATTTTTAAAACTCAATGCATTTCCCACTCTTAAAGTATCAAGGTAATTTTTCTTAATGGATGCACTGTTGAAAATGAAATGGTCCTCACAAATAAACCCACACAGCTCCATATACACACATACACATGTTAAACTTTGTAGGCTTTCAGGTAAAATGGCATATGATTGAGCAGTCAGTTGTCAGGTTGATTTTCTCACCTTAACAAAATATCATAATGTCCTACGTGTTTCATTTGAACATCTTTAGGTAAAGTTTGCTGTGGAGTATGAGATGGATCAGAATGAGGCTCGCATGAAGACAAACGTGAGAATTAAACATTTTGTTATGGTCAAAATAACATAAAATCAGACATTCCTGTACTTAACCGGAGCCCTGAAGTTTTTATTATAAGTATGCAGTGGTACGGTGTCCCCTGTAGCTCTCATGTTTACATGTGCATACACAGACTGCTCTGGGTGTGATGGGTGGTGTGGCCGTGCTCTACTCTCTCCTGAGGACCATCAGTTGGAAGAGGAGGATTGGCTCTCCTCTTGTTGATGTGGAGGTACTGCCTCTTTAGCATCCCATGGTCATACAATCTAAGTCGACACATAGGTCTAATAACTCACCTCTGCCTTTCTCTGCCCAGACAATCTTGAAGTTTTTGTTATTTTATGCTGGAGATTTGGCCAATGTGTTCTTCACCGTCACTGTGGGAGCTGGGCTTTACTGGCTCATCTTTTACAAGGTTAGTCTGATTCTTGTAGGACTTTCTCTTTTACAGTTATCACAGAAATGTTTTTGTGATCTGCAGTGTTTCTACCAGTATCTCCTCACAGTGGCTTTTTCTTTGCTCAACTTTCTTTTACTAAAAAAGCTCTTTTCTTGTCTTTGCATGCATGTTGACTTTTTCCCTCTGCACTCTTTAGACGTTTAAGGCAGGTTTCTCAATCTTCTTTGCTTAAATTTCTATTTCCAATGCATAGTTGTAGCATTGGTTATGATTTGGCTATTTGTGGATAAACTTGTTTGGTTTCTGTTTAGGCACAGCAGTATGTGTCGGTGCTCCTTCCCCTGCCTGGTCAAGAGGAACAATTTGTCACTTATATCGGCTGTGCCTTCGCTCTCAAGGTTAGTAAACTACAGACCAACTCTGCTGTTCAACACGACAAAAGAGGTTTTGCTGCCGTAGAACAACAACTGTTTTATGTACCTCATACTTTTTATTTAAATTCTTAAGTGACATAATAGAACACTGTTAAAATAAAGTAGAACGTCATACTGACAAATCTATCAATCTACATGATCTATGACAGATATTTTATACAGAAATGTTCAGGTATAGAAACTATTATTACCAACAGCAGTTATCACCCAAAACTCATGTGCCTTTGTGCAGCACTAAAATACAGTATACTGTAAGTGAAAGTTTTTTATGCACCATCACCTAGAGTCACGTAAATAGAGAAAATCATCCAGTTGAAACCACATTATCATCTTAGTTATCACTTCAGACTAAATATTTATTGATTGACTGAAATTTATTTCGAACACGAGGGTAAAGTAAAATCACTGTCAAAGACAGAAGAAATACAAAACAAAACAAACAGACATTATCTAATCACATATTCCAAAAGGAGTAGGATGAAGTAAATAATTAATTTATTAATTAATTTATTAGAGGCACAACACACTGTAACTCACTTTTCTCATCTTTCATCAAACATGTTGAACTGATTTCTCATTCTCACTGTAATGTTCTTTTTTATTTCACATGTCCTTTTTATAGAGTGATATGAGTTTTTTATTAACAAACTGGATTACTTATTCCCTCATTACCAAGTCCAAGTGAGAATTTCTCTTCCTTACCACTTTGGCTGTTTCTCTTGGGTTGGACTTTTGGGTTATCATTCAGAGAAACACCCATACTGTTTGGAGAGTTTTCTAATACTTGAGAATATTTCCAAAATACACCTACACCATAACATGACCAAAATACAGTATATCACTGTGATTTAGAATTTGCTTACCTATTTTAATTTTAGGTGTTTTAAAATATTTTATGAAGATCATCCAAATGATTTCCATCTTGTTGTCTGAGTGAAATGTGCAGTGTGGGTTTTCACATTTGTCCCCAGTCATCTGAAGACATGAGAGTTTTTATGTTGTATATTTGAATCCAGGCTATTCAGCTTCTCCACAAGCTGATCCTCCAGATGTCAGTGGATATTTTCCTGATCGACTGGGAGAGGCCCAGATGCAAAGCCAGCAGGACTGCACAAGGTACAGATGTTTACGCGTTTAGCTCATGTTTTGCAAAGTTCATAAGACTGCTGTCCGTGGAGATACAACAAGCACAATCGGTCACTTGTTTTGAAAAAAAAAAAAACACTTAAAGCTTATTTTAATTGGCTTGCCTTTATATAGGTGGATAAGAAAACATGAACACACCAATTTAAGCTGATATTTTGCTGCACAGTACTGCACTGATATTTATATTGCAATATCATGATATTTCATTATTCAATCATTTTAGATATTTGGGCCATTTCTTCAGTATTTTAGTTCAGCCTCTGGCCTCAGATTGGCTGCAGAATTAAACCATTAGCTTTATGTTACATGTATTGCTATAATTTCTGTCACTGAAATGTAAATACAAGTTCATAAATGTTGCAGGAACTGTGTTTAATATTTTTAGAGCTGATCAGAAATGTTTTTATGCATAAATTATTATGGTTCTAATGCTTTTTTAAAAGAATGACGTAAGAAAAAAATCATGATCTATTATCCTGGTCTATTATCCTTCTTCTGTCTTTTATTTTTTTTAAATTACTTTCATTAATTTAATACCCTGATATCCTTTCTTTTCTGTGCTGATTAAAATTCTTTCATTGCGTTTGTGTTTTTTTCTGCTTTCATAGCTTCTAATAACATTATATTATTAATATTATCTCGAAACACTTTACAATAGAGCAGGCTGAAGCCATATTTACATACATTTTATTGATGCACGCACGCACACACACACATACATGTAATACTCCCACTTTAATCTTTTTACCTACTCGATCATTTTACTCCTCTGAACCTCCTGGTCTTGGTCAATGTTATTGGATTTTTGTTTGTTGGCTGTTGTGATGGTCAGGTTAGGTATGGCCCGTTTTTTTCTGTTTTTAGTTTGTTTGTGTGGCTGGTTTCTCGGTTGTTGGGTACTGCCCTTTCCTTTATGTCAAAGCACCTAGTAACTTTTTTCATCAGCCATTTTCCAGTATTTAAGCTCGCTCTGTTTTACTTTATCTCTGCTCTTTCAGCCACCAGTGAGTCCAAACGTGACCCCCCTCCTGTCAGTATCTGGAGGACATACTTTGTGGCCAATGAATGGAACGAGATCCAAACCATCCGCAAGATTAGCCCAATGTTTCAGATTATGGCTGTGCTCTTTTTTCTGGAGGTTTTTATCTTACCACAGCACATCAACTCTTTTATTGCAGCTTCTCACCTTGTCCTCACTGCTGACCTGTAACCTTTTGCTGTTCAGGTGTTGGGTTTCTCTAACTTGGCCCTAAGGGACCCCTGGCCGACTTTAGAGCGCTCCCCACTGGCATACACACCTGAGTACAGCCTGATTCTGCGCTATGGCCTGGCATCCACTTTGTGGCTCTCCATTGGACTTCTGCAGGTAGAATCATCAACTCATCTTTCTACTCCTCCTCCCTTAAATGTCTTTGATCTACATGTATTTCTGAAGTGATGAAATATCTAAGAACATTTAGTGAAATCCTAATTTTAGGATTATGCTGAAATGTGACAAAATTATTTTATTTATTAAGACTGAAATAAAACACTTTTTGGGACTTTGCAAACAAGAGACTACGGCCAGAGAGAAAGTAACAGAAGACCACAACACAGACCCAATCAACATTTAAATCCATACATATAAATCCAAGCTTCACAGGTAACTTACCACCTACAATCTATTTGTGTTAACAGCCATGCATTTAGATTTCCAAGCTTTAAATTGAAAGGGAGGATAAAGCTAAAATGGATACTTCAGGGAGGACTGGCAAATCATTTCCATGTCCTCTGAGCTGTCCAAAAGTTCAGCCCTTACTTGATAGAAAAGGCAAAAAAAGATGAATTAAGTTTTAAGCTTGGTGATTAAAATGATCTTTGTACAACGACATCTCAATAATATTTCCTTCATGAGTCATTCCAATATGTGTTTGAATGAGTAAATGTTGGCAGCCTTTTGAAAAAGCTGTAGTAAAAAGTGGCTCACCTAAGAACCCTCAAGAAACATGAAATGAAGAACTTGTTTTAGAAATATAAAGTATGTAAAAAACTAACACTCTTCCTGAGTCCTCAACAAAATGTGTGATTAGCAGTTCTGTATTTCAACACATGGGTGTGAGCTTAGTTTTCCATAATTTGTATCTGTGTTTATGCACATTTATCCCCCTCTAGTGACCACCGAGAGCATCAACAAATTACTTTTTTTTGTCTTGTACCTGAAATGCAGGCTCAACATTATCTTTTTTGTTAAATTAAACGACACAAAGTGTTCCATCGGGGAAAAGCAAAAGAAGGACAGATGCCGACTGAAATCACATCATCATTATTATGAGTCCTCTCTTAGGACATGCTTGTATTACCAATGTGATTCATGGACTTTGCTTGCTTAATTGGATTGATTTATTTACTCTTGACTGTCTGTGCTTTCTATTTGAATAAAAATAAGTTTTAAAGAACAGGTTGTTCTCAGAATCAAACTGAATACAAAGTTAGCTTTTAAGCTTTTCTTTACTAGTCCAGGGAAGTAGATGATGCAGTCTTGCAGTTCTGGCCTACAGAAATGGATGAGGCTACAAGGATCAAGTACAAGAGGCAAAGCTAATAATGTATCTCTACGTTCTAGAGCAAAAAAATTACAATTCAGGCTGCAGCATCACCCACAGTTTTACAGGCTTACCACAGCTTAAAAAGAAAATGAACTCTGAGTCAGCTCGGCGCTTCACTTCATTATGTGGAACTAAAAATATGCAGCGTGTGTCAGTGTTCTTTCTGTGTGTACTTATGCTTAAACATCTTACGTTTAAGCATCCATTTTGATGCTCCATTTTGTGTTCCTGTGGGTTCCAGACTTGAAGGAACTGTTAAAGTGTAAACAATGTTTTTATGGGAGCAGGGAGGGGAGGGGTGCATTGGAGTAGAAATATAAAATTTATGCTTTCTGTAATGCAGACACCATGCATGGCTATGATAAAAATGTATTTGAAGAAATTGTTTAACCCTGCAGGTGATTTTTTTCACTGTGTTCTATGAGCACTTTGTGGAGGACAAAATCCGTCAATTTGTAGACCTCTGCTCCATCAGTAATGTGAGTAACAAAGTGTGCTTTGACTATTTATTTTTGGTTGATATATCTGTTCAGTTTTCATGACAGTATTTCTCTGCTTATCTCTATACAGATATCTGTGCTGCTGTTGTCTCACCGTTGTTTTGGCTATTACATCCATGGCCGTTCAGTACATGGACATGCAGATACAAACATGGAGGAAATGAACAACAATCTAAGAAGGGAAATGGTAACACTCCAACAGACCGCCTTTTATTAGCTATAGCACATTTCTGAGATCATTTTTTACATAATAACTTTCCCTTTTCTTTTTTTAAAGGAGTCTCTGTGTGGTAAAAGAGGTTTACTTCCCAACACGGAAACTCAAACCTTTCAGGTGGCTCTTACAAGCCGTCTGCGAGCACAGTATGACAGGATAAGAGAGCCAATCGTCAGAGTAGGTGAACTCTTTGCTGTGTTTGTGGTTTTGTGTTTAATGTTAAATCAGGACAGATTAAACTGGTGATTTTCTTTTCTTTTCAGGGTAACTTGTTTCCTGGACTACATAGGAACGGCCCATCCAGGTTGATGGATGCAAGCTCAGTTAACGGATTTGAGATTCAAGCCAGAGCCTACAACACCATGAACTACTTCCTGGGATCTATAATAGACCATGTTAGTACGAATGCTTTTTTTACACACACACACACAAGCAGGGATGCACAGTGTAATCAGCTAAATACCACTTTGGAAAAATACAAAAAAAATATGTGCACAGTCGGTATATCATTACAGCAGAATTCTCTCTATCAACCAGCTGCTTACTAACATGCTAATACTAATAAGCAGCTCATGGATAAGTGAGAATTGTGACCCAAATTACAAGTGTTACCTCCCTATCCATAAATGAGCTGAGGATTTTGGACAAAAAATATGATTTAATATCTTCATTTACATGTGACACAGTAACCTGTTCTGTATGTCATGTTGTATCATATCCCTCAGGCTCACCCTGACATGGACTTCATAGTGAAGGACAAGCTGATGTTTGAGAGGGTCATGGGGATGGAGTTCTTTGAACCCAGTGAAAAAAGCATCTTTTACAATGGTAATGACAGATAGTAGCCTACTTTTTTGTTCATTTTTCCATGTATGTATTTAAAAATGCAGCATGAGTGTGTGAGTATATATAATATGTGTTGGCTTTTCTTTGTTGCAGATGAGGCCCACTCCTTCAGTGATGTGCTGTATTATGGAAACGAGGCCACACTGCTTATATTTGACACTTTGTTCTTCTGTGTCGTTGACCTGGGATCTCAGAGCTTTGTGCTTGCAGCTGTTCTTACATATCTACAACAAATGGTAAGTTTTAGTACACGTGCAGTATGTGGCCTTCACAGTGCTTGAAGAACTTCAATTGTTAATCATGTAACTCATTGCAGATTCTTCGTTTGCTCCGAAACACTCTTGGAAGAAAGAACCTCGTCAGCAAGACTATGGTGGATGAGAGATTTCTAATCTAAAGTGATAAATTCAAAGTAGTGTCAGTGTTGTTAAAAGGCATTTCTTTCAAATATGCCTACTACTTAAAGTTTGTACAGTTATTTTTGTACTTTTGTGGTGTTTTTACAGCTCTTTTGCAACGTGAATATTTGTAATGATTTTGTATCTTTTTGTTGATTAAAGTTTTCATACAAGAACGGCCTTGTTGGGCTTTTATTTTAGATGGATGAAAACCAGTTTTACCTTCTTTTTATGTAAAATGATAAACACACATTTATATGTCATAGTCCCATTAGGAATATTAGGGAAGTAAATATTATTTAAACCATGGGCAAAACTACCTTGTCTTGTTATGAACTTTCATATTTTCAATTTCATACACTCACTTTTTTCTTTTTTTCCCTAAAATGTTCACATTTTCATAACATTTAACAGCCCCATGTCCTGCAAAATCAATTTCCTATACTTTTTTGTTGTTTAAAGGGGGTTCAGGAGAAGAGGAACATGATACCTTTTACTAAACTCCTAGTTCACTGGGAATATTCTTTGCATCTTTAAAGAAACTGCCTCTTTTTATTCATCTAAAATCAAACCCTCGATTGACAGAAAGCTAAGACAGAATGTAAACAAACCAGGACATGGGACCTGTAGAGATATATTTTGAAAACATATAAAGACAGACTTTTCTCCTCGCTGGTTCAGTGCACAGTTAAGATGTAAGTGCTTGTCTCTGTACATTCTGAAAGCAGCTTAACTTTTATTTCTTTGTCTTTCATCTTGACTAGGTTTGTGTCAACAACATGTGCATAGTCAGCGGTAGCTTATGCAAATAAGAGCCTGTTTACAATCATTAGTTAATGTTTTTTAGGTATCATGCCTTCAGGTTTTTGCTATCACACAAAAAAACTGCGTAATGCCCCAGGCCATGAACAACTTTTAAAAAGGCAGGATGATTTATTTTTTTAGAGCAATTTTGTCATCAGTTGGAAGAGATAAAGGACAAAAGAAAGCACTGAAATAATGGCTTTGAAAAATAATTCAAAAGTTACAGATTTCAAAGAGGATTTCCATAGTTTAAATCTTTTTATATTAAATGTAAAACTAATAAATTTCCCCAGAATTTCGTACAAAATGAGCCACTAAATACCAAAATAATTTGTTTCAAGTTCAACTTCACAGAAAATGCATTTTTTATCAACATGATTATTTTTTCGGAGTATACAGGCACTTTTTTTCCCTTCAGGTCTAGCTCTAAATTACTTCTACCCGACTAAGGAAAGGCAGTTTTTACCATCACCCTAAGGAGATAATCTTTTTATCCCCAATATAAGTTAATAATTAAACATGGAAAGAATTAGAGATGTTTCATCAGTTTAAGGCCCTTTACAGTCATGGCAACTTTTCACCCACTAACAGCCCATCTGCTGATATGCTGTATGCAACGAATACTGAAGATAATGGCTGCTCCTAGAGGTGTGAAGTGAATAATTACATTTACTCAGCACATTGTATTTGAGTCGCTTTTTGTACACTTGCACATGTTGGAGTTTTCTTTTATCAGTACTTTTGCTAAAATACTTGTTTAAAATAATTGTTTGGGATTATTGCACATGTCATATTGCACCAGAGTACTGAATTAAAAAAACACATCACAAGCAAAAGCTAAATCAATGAGAATTTCAATTAAAAAGTTTAATCGTGACAGCAAAATTTCTCATGTAAAAACTAAAACAAAGAATATTTTATTTACACTAATCCTTAAAAGTCAAACTATGTCGCTTGATACCTAATACTTAATGGATCAAAACCAGGAAGTCCTGAAGGGTTGGTCACATTAGAATTAATGGCTAATTGACAATATCAGGTCTAAAAAAGCATTCTCAGTTTAACTTTTGTTTTGTATTTATTATTTATATTTGGTCAAATAATGAGCGTTCGTGAAAAAATGTGGTTCATTGAATGCACAGAATATGTTTGATTAATGTCTCAAATGTATAATTTCCTGTTCAGCACAAGAGATTGCTTCTTCTGCATCTATATTATTTAGGATAAATGACTTTACTGAAACAAATCAGCGGTTTACTCCTCACACTTCAGTTGAAAATTTTATTTTTACTATTTTTATCTTTACTTTAACAACATAAGAGCTTTCTTTCGCGCACAGTATTTTGTGCACTCCCTCTCCTCAGGGTCTTCCCCTTGTCCTTGCCCTGCGTGTATTAATTTAATCTGACGTCATCGCGTCGTCAGAGCTCAGCCAATCATCGGTCAGTGTGCGGTGCAGCGCTCCAGGCTGATAGAGACCAGAGGGTCGGTGCTCAGCAATGTACTCCACTAACTTCTTCACATCCGCGCTCTGAGGTGAGTGTAAATTTCGCTCCATGCTTTCACTGTGTGGTAGTGAAGTCTTCAGAGTCTCATACGGGACATGGTAGCTCATGCTTAGACGACACTGTCAGTTAAACAGCAGTTGATGGGTGTAGCCCATGTACCGCTAGCTACCATTAGCCTGTATTTGGCTGCTGTGCCTGCCATCCTGACGCACGTCTTATTCTGATCAGTGTAAGAGCCCCTCTGTGACAGACATATCATGACCGCACCGCTAATACTCGGATCAGCTGTTAGATCGATGCTCTTCGTTAGCAGCCCAGTTAAAGAGATTAGCTTGCAGTTTAAGTCTACCCTGCGCTAACTGAAAGAAGCTAATGATGTCAAAAGACTGGGTAAGTTTGCAGAGCTGGGACGGCCCTCTGTGGTTTTTGTGACTCATTCAGTGTGAATTTAGGAGGATGTATAGCTGCCCTGTTACTCCAAACAGAGCGTTGTCAGCCTGTCGTGCTCAAAAGTTTTGGCAGATCTTTTTTTGTTGTCATTACTTCGATACTAGTGCTGCTGCAGAAACAGACAGACTAAAGGAGCAGAGATGCCCTACCCTTGCAGCAATGAGGACAGGTTATGTGGAGGGACCCGGGCAGATTCCAGTTCAGTGGGTCACTATGACCAGAACATTTCTCAAGATCTAAATGTCAGGCCTGAAATTCCTGCCAAAGCTATTTTTGGGAGAGCGTGCAGCCCTGCTGACCTGTCTGTGCAGAGGTGGGTTGAGTTTCATCTTAACCAGGCCGTCACCACAGGATGTATGATATATTTTTTTTTCATATACTGACTTTAAAAAGTGATTCGTACTGTGGTTTAATCCAAGCACTAACTACTGATGGATAAAAGTAGAAATTTACATAGTAGCTCTTTGTGCACTTATACTTTTGTTGTTTTTAAAACTATCTTTGACATTGAGATGTTCTGTACGTAGTCAATTTTGTTACGGTATGTGAGTACTGAATAGAATTAGTGATTTAAAAAAAAAAGTTTTCCATCAAGCCTTGTCACAATACCAATGCTTTATTTCATTCCTTAAACAGACTTCAGTGTTGCCTTACTTTGATACTGTAGCAATACTTGAAGTGGAAACATAACACATGCATTATCAAACATATATCAACATATATTTGTGCCAAAAAAAGATCTATTTTAATGTATGCCTGTAAGATATTTTTTAGTATTTTACTTAAGTACAGTTTTTGTGTACACTTTCCACCACTGCAGTTTAGTGAGGTAAATGTGGTATGCCTACATGCTAATAGTGTTATATCCATGATCATAGATTTTTTTTGTTAAACCTTCTATTGACCATCGTGATATAATGCAAAAATTGCGATGTGTCAAAAAATAATCTCATTTGTTAAAACAAAGGTCAGTTTTGTGTGGTTTAGCTGCAGTTAGTTAACATAATATGGCACCAAAATGTGTCAGATTAATTGTGTTTCTAGCCTGATAAAGTGCTCAATAGTATTTAGTTAGTTAGTGAGTGGTTGTTAGTTTAGTTGTTTTAAATGTGTTATAAATAAACTGACTGGACTTTTCTAAACATCATGCCTGAGCATTATTCAATGTATAGTAAATGTAGGATTAAAAAGGTAAATGATTGATGTAATTTTTTTAATCCCTATTTAACTGCCATACCAGGTTGTTAGAGACAGTAAGTACAGAGCGATACTGCTGACTTCATCAGATTATGTAAACACTAATTGCATCATCAATGCTGTCATTTTTACAAAAACAGAAAAAAGAAGCAGAACATCATCTCTTTTTATAAGAGGAAGAATTGGACTGTTGTTATCTAATGGAAATGACACTTCAATTCTTAAATTCTAGACTTAGTTATACTTTCAGAGCATTGGAAATTTTATTAAAGTCTGCTTTTTTTTTACCAGTGAATCAACAACCTATCCAATAATAGATCTCATTTAAACTGCATTGTCTGCAGGCAAATCAGTGATCAGTTGTCTGCAACTACAGAAAGCAGAAATGTAATAGCTCTGCACGGAAACTCTCCCTGACTGTTTGTTTGGTCAGTGTTTTTTGTTGTAGGGATGGGTATTGAGAGCAGGTTCCAGTTGAGAACCAGTTCCAACTACTTTAAGAGATCGACATCATGTTCCTGATCAGTTCCTCCTACTTATTTCATTGTGCAAAACAGTGATGTCACACTTTTGTGGGAGGTTGTCAGCATAATAAGGGACAACAAAGGAGATGAGGGAGTGATAGGTAGGAGACAGAAGCAGTCTCAATGACGCATAGTTTAAGACATAATAAAGCAAAAAAAATCCATCAAGCAACACCTGTGTGATTTTAAGCAAGAGTAGAAATAACAGCAACATGATGAATCATTTGTGGATAAATCACAGCATTAATCATCAGGAGTGTAATGTGTTTGATGTTGACACAGAAAACAGACTTTTTTCCAAACAGACAGTCCATAAGAATCAATAAGGGGATCAATGAAGAGTTTTATAAGCAGAATCAATAATGGCATTTGTATCAACATTCTGTCATTTACCATATCTATTTTTGAAAAACATTGTTGACAAAAAAATGTGTTTCAAGTTAACAGTGCATGCTTATTTGAACCACACCATCTTTGATGTTCTGTTTTCACAGTGTTAGCTTAATGGTGCAGAGAGAAAAATCTCTCCTATATCATGTGTCTTGTTAATCTTGTTTTGCACCCATCCAGCTGTTGCTCTTAGGCTGTTTTGCCTTCAAGCTCTTTATAAATGTGTTTTCTAGTAGGTGTGCAAACATCAGCGCTCTGCTCGTTGTGTTTGTCTGCAGTACTCTGTAAGCCATGCCTATGACGTCTCAGCTACTCAGGGGTTTGCCCCGTGCCAAGGTCCTGGCCTCAAGTCTGTTACCATGCCAACACCACCAGTCCCGATTAGGAGCCATAACTCACAGACCTGCCTCAAAACAATCCTCTCATTTATGTCAAAGCCACTGCCACTCGAGAAGTTTGCACACAGGCTCGGTGCTCCACAGCTACATCCTCACACCCCCGCAGGTCAACTCCATTCTGAAGGCCAATGAGTACAGCTTCAAGGTTTGTTAGATTGCACTTTTAAAACACTTCTTGCTATCTCTCTGTGTCACTGTTTTTGCCCCAACTCTTTTGGTATGTTGTTATTCCAGGTGCCAGAGTTTGATGGGAAGAATGTCTCTTCAGTGATGGGTTTTGAGAGCAATCAGCTGCCGGCAAATGCGCCAATAGAAGACCGGCGTAGTGCAGCTACATGCCTGCAGACGAGAGGAATGCTGCTGGGTGTGTTTGACGGCCATGCTGGCTGTGCCTGTGCACAGGTAATGCTGACTCTGTTGTTACAGTATATGCTGCATGTTTAGAAAAGGGAGTGTGACATGTCTTTCATCATTTGAATGTATAGTTTAGTTTTGGTGTGCATGCTCTGACTTGCATAGATAGAAGTTAACAATTTGTATGGAAGTATAAAACCAGGGATGTCCCGATCCGATATTGATATCGGATATCGGTCAAAAAAAACAAATATCGGATTATATCGGCCTGCATCCTAAATCTCCGATATCAGCACTCCAATACAAGCAGTCCATGCTAATATATTTATTTTTATTTTATTCAGTTGTAGAATATGCTTATGTTTAAGTTCAACACAGTGGTTATTTTGCAATTAGTGAAATATGTTTTTGTTTGATTTATTGAGGTCACTTTTCAGGGTCTTCTAATATTTTTTATTCATGTTGTTTTAATTGTAGTATATTCTTATGTTTAAGGTTAAAATTTATTTAACCTATTGGTTAATAACAAATGGGTCAGTTTTTCTCATACCTACTATTGCTGACTACTGTTCTCTGTTTGAGTAATCTGACCTGATCAAGCCTTTTCTTACAGTCCATACTACAAAATAGGTAATAAAAGTCTGTATGATTCCTGCTGATATCGTATCGGATTGATAGCGGTATCAGCCAATACTCAAGGCTGCAATATCGGTATCATATCGGAGGTGAAATAGTTGTATTTGGACACCCCTATATAAAACACCAAGACATGAAGTTTGTACATAATATATAGCAACGGTTCAAAGTACACTGACATTGTCAGTTTTTGTGATTTTTCATGGTATTTTCAGGATTTCCACAATTGATGGTCATTAAAGTTTTCTTCAGATTTCAGATTTTGTAACTCTGGGTATTAAATGTGTAAGGTGCTTCTGGCCGAGGTCTATATTAACACTGTATTATACACTTTAGACACACTGCATAAATACAAATGCACACTTTCAATATTATACAGTTTTAGACCATATGTAGTAACTTTTTTGACACTTTTCATTACTTAAATGAGATCAAATCCAACTTAATCCCTCAACCATAATGGCAATTAGCTTTAGAAGTTGTAGATAAGAGTAAAATATCAACTAAACCAAGAAACAGTGATATTAAAGGGTGTATCTAAGATTAATACTTTTTATCAAAACCAATGTGTTTTACACACAGGTTAAGCAAGTGCAGCTCCAACACTGAAAAAGACTGGTGTTTGTATTGCTTACTCTATAAACATCAAGCTGGTGGTTCCACTGACATTTTGGTGTGTTCCCTTTGTGCCAGGCTCTGAGTGAGAGGTTGTTTTACTACATAGCAGTGTCTCTCCTACCCCACGACACACTGTGTGAGCTGGAGGCAGCGGTGGAGGCCGGCAGGGCGCTCAGTCCAATTCTTCAGTGGCACAAACACCCCAATGACTACTTCAGCAGGGAGGCTCAGACACTCTACTTCAACAGCCTCCGAACATATTGGCAGGAGTTAATAGATCTCACCAGGTAAGAAAACTCAGCTGAGTTCAGAGGAGTCTCTGGTTTCATGGTCAAGTGGGTCAGCTCTCAACTTGCAGGTTGGGGGTCTACTCCTGTGCTCCTGCAGAGACATACTGAAGAGCCCTTCGACAGCTTTTTTTTACCTCATTAACACATACATTTTAGTTAGTACTGGTCCACAATTCCCATAGTAGACTCTGCCATCAGTGTGTGAATGTGGTCGGCAGTGTAAGAAGGTGGAAAAATGTTTTACAAACTGAAGTCCATATTAGTACTGTTTAAGTAACTCAAAAATGTAGAATTAGAAACAGACAGTGTCACTCGTTTCAACTTTTTTGGACAGAATGCGCAACAAAGTATTTATGTTTCAGTATGACACCTACTCCGCCATGAAAGAGGGTGGGGGACATAGAGCTAAAGCAGATAGAAAGAGCCTCATAGACAATCCAATAATCTATCTGCTTAGCAGATTGACGATAGGGTCTTGCTCTTTACAGTCTAAGGTTGTCATATTGCTATTGCACACCCCTAATTTGACAGCAATATATGTTTTTTCATGTAGGTCATTGGGGGGGTCGACAGGTTTGTTTTAAAGATTTAAGTAAAGAAGGTGGGAATCACTGGTGTAAACTATAGATCAGACATGTTGCAACAGATTTCTTGGCCTGCTTTTCTGGTCTGATGTAAATCTGAATTATTAAATAGCCTCATGATCAGGCACAGTTCCAATCTCTACTGCTCCTGTCTGCATTTTAGTTGCCCAAATCTTTAAAGGCCTTTTCTTTACTGTGCAATTTCGAGATTTTTGCCATGATTACAAACTGGTTTTCTTATTTTATCTTCATCTGTATCTTGTAGAAACACACCCACACCCACAATGACCCATTTGTTGTTTTGCCAATAGTGCTGTTGCTGGTCTCAGTTCTCCTCCTCAGGCTTTGTCTGTGTCTATTTCACACTCATTTCTCTGTTTGTCTTTCTAGCCCGGGAGAAGTTCCAGACACCCATGAAGCCTTATTGAATGCCTTCAAAAGGCTAGACAGTGACATTTCTCTGGAAGCACAGGTGTGAAATATTTTATTTTTATTATTATTATTATTATTATTATTATTATTATTATTATTATTATTATTATTATTATTATTATTATTATTATTATTATTATTATTATGGGCGGAGGGATATTTGAAGAATGAGTGATGACAGACCAGATATGGTGCACTTTCACCAAGCTGCCCATTTAGTGCATACAGGGCAGTATGCATTTCTTTGAGTTTCTTCTGTCAATAGTTTGAAAAGGTAGCGCTTACTGATTAGTAATTCTAGGATTTCTTTGGAAAACTGTAAGAAATATGTGTCTAAATTGTAATTTAGACAGTCTGACATATTTTCAATAGAACTGAGGTCTGGATCTCCCTGCCATCATCTGTGACACCTACTCCACCATGAAAGGGGGTGGAGGACATAGAGCTAAAGCAGATAGAAAGAGCCTCATAGACAATCCAATAATCTATCTGCTTAGCAGATTGACGATGGGGTCTTGGTCTTTACAGTCTAAGGTTGTCATATTGCTATTGCACACCCCTAATTTGACAGCAATATATGTTTTTTCATGTAGGTCATTGGGGGGGTCGACAGTTTTTTTTTAAAGATTTAAGTAAAGAAGGTGGAAATCACTGGTGTAAACTATAGATCAGACATGTTGCAACAGATTTCTTGGCCTGCTTTTCTGGTCTGACGTAAGTCTGAATTATCAGATAGCCTCATGATCAGGCACAGTTCCAATCTCTACTGCTTCAGAAATCTGATACCCTGTGTCATGGACTAAATCAAATAGCAAGCCATTAAATTTGTCCAGGTGCTGGGTTACACATAAGAGAACATATTGAATGTCAATGTCTTAACCTCATGGTAGGGAGCCATGCATGAAAGATACCAGTGTCTAAATTTAAACTTTTATAGACTCTGGCAGCTCTATTTGTAATTTGAACCATGCAGTATATACTGTCTGGACTCTCACTGTGTTATTCTGCCGTGCAGGTCGGAGACCCGAATGCCTTCCTGCACTACTGGGTTCTGAGGGTAGCCTTCTCTGGAGCAACAGCCTGTGTGGCTCACATCGATGGACAAGATCTGTGAGGAAACTAACACATTTACACACACACTTTTGTTGCTGAATTTAATTTTTAAGATTCAGTGCTGGGTTCTTTTTCCTTATTTTATTTGTCTTCGCTCTTTTCTTGAAGGTATGTAGCTAACTCAGGAGATGCTCGGGCAGTGCTGGGGGTCCAGGAGGAGGATGGTTCATTCAGCGCCCACACACTCTCCAATGACCACAACGCCCAGAATGATGATGAGGTGGCACGGATACGGGGCGAGCACCCTCCATCAGAAAGGAAGACAGTTATCCGACAGGTGATACACCCACTTATAAACTCAGGTTGGATGTTTTTTTCTGTGCTAATTAAAAACCTAATGTCCTCTTTGTATTCTCTTCTTTGCCAGGACCGCTTGCTTGGCCTCCTCATGCCTTTCCGTGCTTTTGGCGATGTAAAGTTCAAGTGGAGTATTGAACTTCAGAAGCGGGTGTTGGAGTCTGGCCCTGATCAGCTTCATGAGAACGAGCACACAAAGTTCATCCCTCCAAACTATCACACACCGCCCTATCTGACCGCTGAGCCTGAGATCACGTATCACAAACTACGGCCACAGGATCGCTTTATGGTGAGAGAAAAGGCAATACTTTATCACTGTCAGGTCCAACATTTTTAATAAGTGTTACATGTTAAAATTATCTTCAACAGTCAGCCATGATGTACCAAATCATACAATATTGGTAGAAATGTTCACATGATTTAAATGACTTATCGTACTATCAGTGATACACAGAGACAGGCTTTGGTTCAGACACATACTCATTAAAAAGTGACTATTATACTAACACTGAAATAATAAAGGTTTGCTGCAGGCAACAAAACACATCTTAGATATTTATGCTTGGATCAAATGCTTTTACTGGAGAGTTAGACTCAACCTTTTGCTGTAATAGACTGCTGTTGAACACTGACATGAAAGTAATCACGTTGAAAAAAAGGTGTATAAAAGTAGATCTCGGATGGATCTTTTCAGGTGATTCGTAATCTTTTTATAAATTTGATTTGAAAGCAAAATAATGCATTTTTTGGACACCTCCAACGTATGTCTGTATGACTGCAGAGCTGTCATTTCACCATTATTGTAGATTTGAGCGGCATGCTTTTTACCTTTCAGGCAGAAAAATGGAAAGCTGTAGGGAAGAACAGAGGGATAAACTGCATATGGGAAGAGAAAAACTAGGAGTAGATGGAGAAAATGAGGTTTCTTTATTTTGCTGGCATTTACATTTAATATCGGGTCACGAACAAACTTCACAACTGTGAATCACTTCTCAACGTCCATAAGAAGAGCTGTTTTAAAGACTTGACTTGTTGGTGCATGTAACATCTCTTGCAAAAATCCCAGCGAAAGGAGGTCAAACAAAACAAAGTCCCTGTTTAGGCAAAGAAGAATATAATACGATGATAGTAGAAGATAGCATCACATAAAGGGCTAAAAAACAAGTCAGAACAAGCACACAGGACAGTTTAGTTGCTGAAGATTTTATCTAATGATTATAGGCAGAGGCAGGCTGGGACTACCCATTGACTCCCAGTGTTTGAGCTAAGTTAATTAGCATTGGGTGAGCTCTGCCTGTCTCTTAACTGTTAGTGGATGCACAGTCGAAAGAATGGTGTCTTTCTGCTTGTCATGGGCTCAGGAGTGAGGCAAGACACCAAATATAAAAAATGTTGTTCCTTAAACACTTCATGTTATATCATGTCAGGTTAGCTAATTAGCTTCTATGCAGGTTTGAATGTGGATTTTAACATTTGATTGTCTTTTTTTATGGGGGATTTTTTTGATTCTCCGGTTGCTTTGACACCAGTGTTGAAGACCTTTGCAGACAAACATGGTGTTTGTGATGGGAGTTACATTTAGCCCACTGTCTAATCTCCTTCTGCTCCATCTTCCCCTGTAGGTAATTGGCTCTGATGGTCTCTGGGAGACCCTCCATAGACAGGAAGTGGTTCGTATTGTGGGGGAATATTTGACTGGTGTGCATCAGCGTCAGCCCCTTAAAGTTGGAGGCTACAGGGTCACCCTTGGACAGATGCAGGGGCTCCTGGAGGAGAGGAAGGCTCGTTTGTCCTCAGCCTTTGAAGATCAGAACTCTGCCACTCATCTGATGCGTCACGCGGTCGGAAACAACGAGTTTGGCACAGTTGACCACGAGAGACTGTCAAAAATGCTTTCACTGCCTGAGGAGCTGGCTCGCATGTATCGAGATGACATCACCATCATAATATCTCAATTCAACCCTCATGTGATCGGAGCACAGAGACAAGAGGGGCAGTCCTGAGATGAAGATGGACATTAACTTGTTTTACACTCAGGCACTCACACACTTCTGTATCTGTATATTATGGATGTACACTTAAGCACACTTCCTGGACATATAGTATACACACTTACCAATCACTTTATTAGGTATACCTGTGTAATTACCAGGCACTAAACTCATGGGCTGATAAAAGGAAGCCCACACAGAAAGTTCCAAAGGCTGAGGCTCCTTAAATGTCCTTTTGAGGCTGGCTACAGGCACCCTGGAGGCATGCAGGAACCTGATGTTTTTCTACGACCTAAATAATCATACTTAAAAAAAAAAATAAAAATAAAGTCTAAAACCATAGTGCAGCTATGTGCACCCATTTTAAAAGAGGTGATTTTTTTTTTTTAATATTGTGCATTTTCTATTACTGGGGATTCCTGGTTTTAGAAGTAGGGACATGAATGGCATGACTGCGCGCCCCCCCAGAGTCACTGTTGGTCAGATGGCCTTAAATTTCACCTAAACATGGCATCTACATCTTGAGGTTTAGCTAAAGCTTGTTTGAGATGACTTGGGCAATATGGCGGCCTCCATTACAAAGCATCAACAACTTTCCATGGGCTCCTTTGTAATCAAGTGGCTGGTGTTTCATGGCTTCATCCACTTCTTTTACAGTCTGTGCTAATTACTTTTTTTATTTAAGTATCTAACCTGCCAGTCTCATGGCAGCAACCAAATCATTTTGGAATGTAGATATGGTCTGGACAGCCCGTTTAAGCTCAAACTGAGCATCACAATGGGGTCGAGAGGTGATTAGAGTGGAGATGTGTCATGGCATAGGTTGTTGCTGTGTGAATGGCTGATAAGATAGTTTTCTTTGTCGAGCAGGTATACCTAATAAAGTGATTTTTGTGTGTTTAAAGGACAAAGATCAGTCCAGCAGTATGAATCATCTGTTTTATCCCATATTTATATAGAAGTTATTTGTATGTTTGTAAGCTGCCATAGAGAGGATCTGATATCCCTAAGCTGGGTAGAAGTCTTTGATATAACAACACACTTCTCCTGCAGACTTCCTCTGGTAACGCAATTGTAATTAAATCTCTGCGTGGCCTTTAAAGACCTTGTTACAAACTGACTTTGTGCCAAAATATCTCCCACCTTATTGTCAGCTGAGAAACTGCAGAGGTTGACAGTACATAAATTCCAAAGAGAGTTAAGTTTTCCTCAAGAAAATACATCTTTGTGGACACTGCACTGATGCATTGCCTTTTTTATATAATTTAATGGAGCTGTCCTTATAAACTGTAACACCACTGTCTCTCTCTCAGAGCAATCTGTTTTTTCTTTTCTCTTCAGCTGTAAGGCTGACGCTACAACATATGAGGCAACTGTTTGTTTATACATGTACATGTCATGCCATGAGATATGACTTAACTGTACAAACACACATTTTGTTCTGTATTTGCACTGCAGCCTGTCAACATTTAGATAAAGATGTTTACTCCAGTGTCAGGTTCCATTTTCTTGCACACAGAAAGGTTCCATTATCAATGTGGTCTAAAAGGAGTCTGAGATAGATATCAGAAGTCACAGGATGATTGTAGTAAGGAGGAGGGGGAACAAATCCAGATATACAAATATAATTTCTGTCAGTGTTTTTTTCCTTTGAAAGAATGCAGATTCTTTTACTTTCAGATTTCCCTTATATATGTGCATTTTAAAAAAGAGCAAGATGCCCTTACTTGTAATGAGTAATAAATCAAAGAGCGCTGAAACCACTAAGCAATTTTTGATCTAAGATTTTGTATGACAGCCAAAACATTACCATCCAAAAGTACCAGACTACACAGCTAAATGTGTGGTAACTATGTAAAGACTTGCACTGTGCAGTGACAGCTACACTCATATCTGCCTGTTTTGTTTCTACTTCTCTATCACTTCTAGTATTGTAAGTCTGTTCTGGTGTTATTATTACACTTTCCCATCACAGGCATCACATATGGTTACACCTGAGTTGTAGTTATACACGAGTTTGTTGCTTCTTTTCCGTCTTTGTGGGATTAAAAGGGATACTTTCAGAAAGATTATCCTGCCTTATATTGTTTATTAGTCTCTGACAGGTCATTAGCCATGTTGGTTAAATGTTTTATTATTCAAAACAGCTAACTCTTGATTCTGTCCAGTTAAACACTAATGCCTATGGCCGTGTCCTTGTTTTTAAGTAGCCAAGCGCAAATGAATGAGCTGAATGTATATTTGAAAGGAGCTGTTCTAATATTAAGGATTATTTATTCAGCTTTGCATTATGTTACACATCTTTATCTAAAATTGTATAAAATGTAACTTATGGGTTAAATTTTGTATATGGAAAGGGTTAATAAAACTGAATGCACACTGGTTGGTCCACTGTTTTTTTTTAACTTTTCTGAGCCAAAAATTAATAGATGGAATATCTCTTAAAGGAACATGTCAGCTTTTTTCATTTTTCATGTCTTGTCTCACTGCAGAGTCCATGACAGTCAGATAGACATAACACCATTCCTTTGATTCTGCATGCAGTAACAAGGGAGAGACGGGCAGAGTTCACCAACTGCTGATTAGCTTAACTCAAACACTGGGAGTCAGTGGGTAGTGATGACCTGCCTCTGCCTACTATCATCAGATAAACTCTTAAGCAACTCTAAGCAGTCCTAAGTGCTTGTCAGACTCGGTTTTTTTAATTTTTTTTATCATTTGTTACATTATTTTCAACCGTGATCTTATTATCTTCTACACCATATAGGCTTTGTTTTGTTGACCTACTTCCGTGGTATGAGCCAGAGATGTTACACCAACAAGTTGAGTCTTTTTATCAATTCTTTTGAGTGAAGATTGTTTTTTTATCCATGTGTTACTTCTTTGTACCACTAGGTGGCACTATGTAAAAACAGATACAGCTACTCACCTTAGATAGTTAGAGAGCAAGACAGAGAAATTGGAGAGATTGTACATTCTGTTGCCTTAAATAAACTGCACTTGTTCAAGATACTGGCAGTCTTCATTCATTAACTCAAAGATGAGAACTGATAGTTGTGAGTGAGTGAGCTGTTATTAAATGCAAATTTAAGAATGGCAAACAAACGGCTCACTCACACTTGTGAATGGTTGTCATTGTTCCCCTTAAAGAGCTGTTCAAAAGACTCCATTCATGTCTCTCTCATGCAAACCACCGTGGAAGTGGGAGAAGATAGTGAAGATAATGCAATGATAGTAGATAATGTATCATAACAAGATAAAAAGATGAGTATGAACAAGCACACAGGACTGTTTAGAATTGCTTTAGAGTTTATCTGGTGACTGTAGGCAGAGACAGGCTAGCGCTACCCATTGATTCCCAGTGTTTGAGCTGAGCTTATTAGCATGGGCCAGTGATGAAGATAGAGAAATGGCTTGTTACTGCACCCACAGTCGAAAGAATGGTGTCAATCTGCTTGTCATGGACTCGGGAGTGAGACAAAAGTTGGCATATTCCTTTATCAATCAATCAATCAATCAATCAATCAATCAATCAATCTTTTGATTTAAGATACTTTTGTTCATTAACCTTTCCTGAACTTATTACAGTTATATTGTATTTTTTATTTCACTGTATTTATTTGATTTTAATGAGTTTTAGGGCGTCATGATAGCACAGCAGGTAGTGCACATGCCTCACTGTAATAAGGTTGCTGGTTTAGTCCCTGTGTCAGTCACGGCCTTTCTGTATGAAGTTTGTATGTTCTCCCTGTCTTTGTGTGGGTTCTCTCCAGGCAAACAAACTTCTTCTCACGGACCAAAAACATGCTCATTAAGTTGACTAGTGACTCTGATTAAGTGTGAGTGTGAGCATGAATGGCTGTCTGTCTCTCTATGTGGCTCTGCAATCAGCGAGCAACCGGTTCAGGGTGTACCCTGCCTCTTGCCCAATGCCAGTTGGAATAGGCTGCTTAGGGATTAAGTCTTTTTATTTTATTTCAATACTATGTAATAAATAAAGTAATCTTAGTACTTTTTAAGGGGAAATGAATAATAAATTCATTTTTATACAACATCAGAGTATCATACATAACACTGTCAGCATGTGATAAATCTCTATATTCAGCCATGGACACGACATCAAAACAACAGATTAAACCCTGTGCATACTCCACTATCAAATGACAAAGCATGAAAACTTGCAGGGTAATTTTTGACCAAATTCTGGTAATATTGCTGCAAAAAAACATATCAAAATATGTCTTAATATTTTTACTCTTAGTTATGTATCAATAGACAGACAGATTGATAGACATATTGGTTGATACATAACTTATCCTGACATATTTTTCCCCTTTTGTGTTCATAAGCTCTAAGTATCCATGTTTTTCTTGTTCATTGTTCTCTACCACAACTGCATAATTTTTGGCTTCTACTGTGGCAAAGCGCTGTACTCATACTGGTTTGAAAATAAGCCAAAAAAAAAAATCAAAGATAAAATAAAACATGTATATACAGAATGAGATTAAGATATCTTTTGCAATAAATAGAGATAGAATTTACTTTTTTCTATTACTTTAGAAAGCAAACAAAAGATGGACGATAGAAACTAGTCCACTTCATTTATATTGCACATTTTTAAAAACAATTTCATCCACCAATGTGCTGCATACTGACTACCAAGAAGAAAAAAATATGCTAAAATAAAAATGTTTTAAAATGAATTAAACTAACATTAATTCATTGTTATTCATTGTAATCTATTCTATACAATAGATTAGATTTTTAAAGTGTCTAAAACATATATAACACATTTCAAATGAAAACACTACACAACCCACAAGATTAAGTTAAAATTAACTCAACTTTAAACTAGAAAGCTCTTGGAGAGTGCAAACCTCCACCAAGGCAGCTCACATATTACTGTAACATGTATAAGCAATAATTCTGTCAGAAAATTTCCCACACTGACCCTGATTGACAGCCTGAAAGGAGAGAATGACAGAAGAAGGAATTTTACTTCATTCTTTTATTTGCACAAGGAGAGAAGCAGTTTTCAGCAAGGGCAACTTCCTCTCGTGCTAAAGATCCATAGCATCTCTTCAAACTTTTATGTAGTGCGACACAAGTGGGTGTTTGTGCAGAAACTAGCATCAGAGTTATACAAACGTGTTACAACAGTGGTCATCTTCCTCACACAAACTGTGAGTTCTTCTGCTGATGTGACGGCATACTTATCAGAGACAACATGTAGTTTTTCTGCCAACAGTACAGTCCTCTTTTTTTAAGACAAGATATTCTATCTTATTACTTGTTTCCTGTTTCTAGTTTTCGGTATGAAGGCTATTGATATTATTAACAATATTATAGCTGTTGAGGTTATGTGGATCACAACCAAACCAAGTAATTTTTAAGCTGGGCCATTACCAACATCTCCTGAAAATTTTAGCAAAATCTGTTCAGAAGTATTTGCATAATCTTGCAAACAAACAAACATACACTGTTAAAAACACAACCTTCTTGGCAGAGGTGAAGATAAAAACACAGAACAAGGACCACACAACTGTCATGCTGAAGTTGAGTAAAAGTACAGCCGAGTTTAGGATGATTTAGCAGTAGGGAAGGTGGGGGACAGTCAGATTTCAAGAGGTAGGTTGTTGCATAATTTAAGGGCCGTGACAGAAAATGAAGCAATTTTTAACCTGGCTGTCGGAAAGATGAGGAGATTGAAAAGAACATTTGTCCATCCACTCATCAACAAAGTCGTTGATCCATACCCCAGCAAGCTCAAATTACGTTAGTGCTCCTGAGATATGCTGCCAACATATATCAGTAAAATTAAATGTATTTTACTGAGCATAACTCAGAGGGGAGCCGAACAGTGCTGTGGCGGGTAGTGCTCATATCTCAAAGCGTGAAGGTTGCTGGCTGGATTCTGGAGATTGTCGAGGCCTTTCTGTGTTGAGTTTGTGCATGTGTGAGTTTTCTGTTGGTAGCCTGGCTTCCTTCTACTAAAAACTAAAGACATACTCATGAGGTGAATTGGTGACTCTGAATTGCCCTTAGGTATGTGTGTGTGTGTGCGCGTGTGTGTGTGTGTGTGTGTGTGTGTGTGCGTGTGTGTGTGTGTGTATGTGTGTGTGTGTGTGTGTGCGTGTGTGTGCGCGTGTGTGTGTGTGTGACGTCTGTTTCTTAGGTGACAACCAGTCGGAAGTGAACTCTTCCTCTCTGTCAGCTGGTATAAGCCCTAGATCCTACAAAGGGTGAGAATATAAATGATGGGAGGAAAACTCAGAGGAGAATGTTGAGTATTTCAGTATTTTGAGTATCATGTGTCCTCAGGATCAGTTGCTGTAATTCTTGAAGATTTGCTTTAACTTCGGTTTATGTGTTTATTTTTCCATCCTTAAACGGTGTTTGAAGTTTAGGCCATGAGAGTCAAGCATCCTCTGGATGGTGCTGTTGTATCAGAGAGGACAGAGCCTGTTGGAGGATAAACATCTCTCACTGGTTAAGCAGTGATTCTGAAGTTAATTCTGAGTCTGAACTTAAGAGAAAAATATGGAAGCCATGGTTCAGAATTGAAGTTAAGAAAAAAGGGGCCATCCGAGTCCTAACTCAAATGTATCCCAAAAAAGTTGATCAACAAGGCAAGGTGCCAGTAATACGTATGTATATGTCATTATTCCTGAGAGTAGTAGCAGTATACACTGTCAAAACATGCCACATAAATCAGCAACACATGCACAATCCTAAGGACATGCACTGATGTACATGCATGTCACTGAACTACTCTACTCATGAACTATATTTGCACCTTTACAGCACAGACAAAAAGGTGGTCATCATGACTCAGTATCTAAGTTAAAAATTAGAACTCTGGGTCCATCTTTGGAGAAGACGAAACAAGTAAAGAGTGGTGACATGACTTAACATTTCAGCAAACTGATCACTGAAGTCAAACAAAGAGATAGAAACACAGAATCAAGATTTATTTAGTGCTTTATAACTTATTTAGTTATGAAATGAGAAAATAAATATTTTGTAAATGTTTCTAAAAGTGTTTCAACACTGAAAATGTTATTGTTACTGGACATGGGTTTTGACGAGGAATCAGGTATTTAAAACTGAATTCTCCTCTTTATACCTATATTTGAGCTGAGCTGGCTCACTGAGGTTCTTTTAGAAGTAAGATATACAATATGCATAACATTCAACCACTCCAGCATTTCTTCTGCTGAGAAAATAACTTTTATCTGACCTCTTAATCAGGAAATGATGATGTGCTGTGCTATTTATCTGTTTTTTAAACAGTAAATGTGAAAATTCATGTAGAACAACAATAATAACACTATAGCATTAAAAATATAATTTTGATTTTTGTATTTAAAAATTTAAAAAATATATATATATTTTTTGATTATTTGTTTTAGCAATAAAACCTCTAAACATGAATTAAAGGCTAATACAGACTGAAAAAAAATAGGTAAATATCTGCTATGTGATAACCTTGAACTTCAGAGCAGTATTTTCTGTTGTTTGTAGATGTTCATCAATAGAACAATGGCAAATCACCGAGGTCAACTCAAACTCTAAATTATTTTGAATCAGAAGTTCTTAACAGCCACATAGCCTCTTAAAAAAACGGCTTGAAATGTTTAAAATTTTAATAGAATATCAAAGTCCAATGAAGCATCTTTAAAAATGTGTTAGAGAAAAAACATCTCTCAGTATTAGAGTTATTTTGCAGCTGAGATGATTTCTCAGGACTCTGTGTATGTGGTTTATACTGCTTTTGTGTGATTTAGTGTGATTACATTAGCTTTGCTAAGTGGATGGGACTTCATGTTTATTTTTCTATTGGCATCCTAAATGATTGTGTGAAGTAAGTCCCCCCACCAGTTTTCCCAAAACCTTCAAAAATGTATCTGCTGATATTTTACAAACAGATAGATAGATAGATAGATAGATAGATAGATAGATAGATAGATAGATAGATAGATAGATAGATAGATAGATAGATAGATAGATAGATAGATAGATAGATAGATAGATAGATAGATAGATAGATAGATAGATAGATAGATAAACTGTATTGTCCCTAGCAGGAAATATGTCCAAGTTTTATCATAAAGTCTTTGAAATGTTTTGAAATGATATGTTCTCTCTGTTTTGTATCTAAGGAGGCCATTGCTTAAAGGAGAACCTACTTTCTCTTGGATTCAGAGTCACATTTGATCATCGTCGCACAGACAGACTGTAGGCGTCCAGAGTTACTGCTGTTGTTATTTAAACGACACATCCAACTTACTGGAAACACTTCTCTATCTCCCTTTGGCCTCATTTCTGCTGCTGTGAGGATGTCTTTTCCAGGATGCGTTTGTAAAGCTAGCTGAGTGACGTTTGCTTATAAAGTTTATGCGAATGAATGTAGGTGAATCCTTGAAGGATTCTGATGCAGAGTGATAAAACAATCCCACATAAACAGAAACATGGCAGAGAAGAGCTCTTACTCATGTGAAGTTTGACATCATGAGGTGCACTCACTGCTCATCAGATTTTCCTACATTGAGAGGGAATAATCAGCTTTCATCCTACAGAATTAGATCTCAACCAGTTGTTTGAGCTGAAATCTTTTTTTTAAATGAAGTACAAAAATCATCTCACGTTTTGCCTGTTCTAAAAAACGGCCAGAAAGTTGAGGTTACTCAGTCAGACTTCTGAGTTGACAGAGTCTATTTTAATGCATTGTGGAGAAACTGCAGTTCTAAATTTGTTACTTCAGCTTTGAAAATCACAAAGGAAACTTATCTACACTCAGAAGTTAGAGAAAACATTTTGACACTGACAAACACTTGGTGTTCTGGGAATATAATAAATGCATTTATTGATGTGAATGGCCAGTGTCAGATGACATCACTAGGGACATTTCAGTTCAGTTCAGTTCAGAGCTTTAATTGTCCCTCCAGGGGAAATTTTGTCTGCAGTGACAGCACATCAAACAACAACAATCAATAAATAAACAAACATTTGTACAAGACAACATCGCAGAATACAGCATAGCCAAACTTGACATGAACAACCCCTGATGATGTACAAGGATTTAATTTACCGGTTATATTGTAACCATTTTAACAAATTCATACAGGTTTTGACTGTTTTCATAAACACTACTGTAGTTTTGTCTTTATTATCTCACTGAAGTCATGTTGAAGAAGGAACCTGATCATTGAAACATGACTTCATGAATTAAAAAAAAGTGATTTATTCCCAATTATTGGAAAATGGGAGCAGGCTTGTAGCACCAGATTTTGTGTAGCCTGGTCAGTTAGTGAGGAGGGCAGGTGTGATAGAGGATCATTCCCTGAAAAGAGCAGGGAAGCATTGTGTGTGGTAATTTTGATGGTGAGAGATCAAACTTCATTGTCTCAGAAAATACACAACATGAAGAGTACTGCTGTGATCCAGTTTGTTTATCTTATCAAAAGAAAAATCAAAACAATAAAAGGTTTAAAATTTCAATTAGACTTCTGTTTTTTAGAAAATACTATAAAAAACCCAAACCAGTGAAGTTGGCAGGTTGTGTAAATCGTAAATGAAAACAGAAAATTTTCGGCCTTGTCGCTTATGTGCAGTAATTTCTCCAGATTCTCTGAACCTTTTGATGATATTACAGACCGTAGATGATGAAATCCCTAAATTCCTTGCAATAGCCCGTTGAGAAATGTTGTTCTTAAACTGTTGGATAATTTGCTCACGCATTTGTTCACAAAGTGGTGACCCTCGCTCCATCCTTGTTTGTGAATGACTGAGCATTTCAGGGAAGCTGCTTTTATACCCAATCATGGCACCCACCTGTTCACAGTTAGCCTGTCCACCTGTGGGATGTTCCAAGTAAGTGTTTGATGAGCATTCCTCAACTTTCTCAGTCTTTTTTGCCACTTGTGCCAGCTTTTTTGAAACATGTTGCAGTCATCAAATTCCAAATGAGCTAATATTTGCAAAAAAGAACACAGTTTACCAGTTTGACCGTTAAGTATCTTGTCTTCGCTGTGTATTCAATTGAATATAAGTTGAAAGGGATTTGCAAATCATTGTATTCTGCTTTTATTTACGATTTACACAACGTGCTAACTTCACTGGTTTTGGGTTTTGTATTACTTATTTACACACAACAAGCTGAAGCAATCTTATTTAAAAACAACAGTACTTTCCCATACTGTGCCTAACATTTTTTAGAGCAAAAATAAATAAATAAATAAATATAATAAAATAACTTGTATTCAGCTTGATTATACCAGATTTACCTCTTAGCTGTTTTTGCTCCTTAATGCAAAGCACTTTGTGTTCCATTAATGTGAAGAATAATGTTTATGGGTTATTCAGAGATATGGCTGAATGGTTGTGCAGTGAGTTGTGTTGCTGTCTCACAGCATAAGGGTTGCTGTATTGAGTCTTGATCAAGACCCCTCAGTTTGGAGTTTGTATGTTCTTCTGATTCCTCCCAAAGCTAAAATTATGCTTGTTACCCTTCAGTGACTCTAAATTGCGTGTAGCTGTGAGTGGAGAGTACAAGGCTGTCTCTCCTCTTTTTATTATATTCACTACCAGGGATGGAAAATCCTCCCCATCAGACATTCCCTAGCTTAGGTGCAGTGTGTAGTGCTATAGTCTTATGGCAGGAAAGTTCTTGGTTCAATTTTCCCCATCCTGAATTGATGCTCTGCGTAAAGTTTGCATGTTCTCCCTATGAATGTGTGGACTTTAATTTAAAAAAAAAAAAAAGCTGATTAGATTAACTGGTTACAGTTAACTGGTTATGTGTGAATGTGTGGTAGTTTGACCCTACACAAGCCCAGTGACTTTCAAGAAGGTCAGGGTTTATCACACCTTTTACACAGTAAAAGGTGTGATAAACCCTTTTACTGTGTAAAACCCTATTGGCTCCAGTCCCCCATCACCCCAATCCCCAATCACAAATAAAGCTCAGCAAGAAAAATGTATGAAAATTTTGCCTCTTTCGAACATGTGTGAAAGCAAACGAGTGTCATATACTCAATTTTCCTAAATATTTTTGTAAGTTTTGTCAGTATAAATGACATGATATTATACACTTTTCAAAACAGGCCCTTGACGTTGGTTTTTATTAAAAGTCACTTTTATCTATAAATTATTATTTTAACTTTCAATATGTGGGTTGTGGTTATATTATAAATAAATTGGTCTTTGGTGGTGGAATAATTTTTCCAAAATTTCCTGATTCATCACATCCAAATGTTAGTGGTTTGGTACAGGTGGAAGCCAACAGCATAAGCAGCTGCATGGGTAGCTAGCAGAGCTCCAGACAACAGTCCGAGCTTTTAAAACGTGACTTCACGCAGCTTTTTAATAAACTCCAGCATCACCAGCTGAGTGTTGTTGTCTACGGCCCCACCCCCACCTGTGGCAGGGGGATTGGCCGCTTCAGCAGGCTACTCAGCCTGAACACCTGGCTCTCCTCAGCCTGCAGCACCCACAGAGTGGGCTTTGTGGATAACTTTGATGTGTTTTGGGAGAGGAGACACCTTTTTAACACAGATGGCCTCCACCTGAACAGAGTTGGGGCCCGTGTGCTGTCTGTCAACCTGGCCTATGGTTTACAACACTCACTCCCCTCACTGTCATCCCATCACCCCAAACATACACAAACTGAACTGTCCACCCCTGAATGATGTCCCCCTGGTCCCACTTCCTATGTTTTTAGTTCCACCTCCGACACTCACAATACTGGACTTGGGCCCCCTGTTTTCACCAACCACTCATCAATCCCTGTTATTATCACTCACCGTCACATAACCAGACTCCATCATGTTCACTCAGTGAACTTCAATAACCTCAGGCCTCTCCCAAAACATCAACAACCCACCAATACAGACTGTAACTCACCTGTCACCATCAACATGGCACTTTTAAATGTCCGTTCCCTTTTAAACAAATCTTTTATTATCCGCGATTTGATTTTAGATAACAAGTTAGACTGTTTGTTCTTAACCGAAACGTGGCTGGGTACAGGTGCACCAGTTATTCTCACTGAGGCCTCCCCACCGAATTTTAACTTTACATTTTCCCTAAGAAGTGGCAGAAAAGGTGGTGGTACTGCATCAATAGTCAATAGCTCACTAAAGACAAAAGAAATAAAATTTGATCAGTACACCACCTTTGAACATCATGCAATTGTTTTTAACAGTCCTTCAATCCTGTGCATCACTGTTTACAGACCACCAAGACATGATGCTGCTTTTATCTGTGAATTTTCTGAGTTTTTATCCATAATCCATGCCACTTACAATTTTATTATTATATCTGGTGATTTTGACATACACATAGACAATCCTTCAGACTCCATGGCAAAAGAGTTTTTAAATTTACTTAACTACTTAGACTTTAATCAACATGTCACGCAGCCAAGTCACGAAAGAGGAAACATATTAGATTTAGTCCTTAGTTATGGACTGTCAGCCAGTGTGTCCTCTATCGCTGACTTGGCTGTGTCAGACCATTACTGTGTATTTTTTAATATCACCAGTTTTATTCAACGGGAGACCTCTGTGCAAACTGTCAGGAAGCGCTATTTTACCTCAGAAGTGTCTGCAAATTTTATTGAAATCTTAAGTAAACATCCTCCAGCTCCTACACCTACATCCTGTGATTTTATTGTCGAACATTTTATGAATAAGCTGAAAACAACAATTGACCTTGTAGCTCCACTGAAGACAAAAAAGGTACTGCCAAAGCGCACACCTCCATGGAGAAACGAGGAAATTAAAAAATTAAAGAGAAATTGCAGGGTAGCTGAGCGGAGATGGAGGAAAAATAAGATCACCATTAATCATCAAATATACTGTGAGCAACTAAAAATATATAATATTGCTCTCAGACATGCTAGAACAAGCTATTTTACTAAAATCATTACTGATCACAAAAACAACCCCAAAATTCTTTTTAGCACCATTGATCTTTTAATCAACCCCGTTTTTAACAGAAACCAAATCACTCCTTCAGACTCTCTTTGTGAAGGCTTTGCAGATCACTTCAGGGGTAAAATAGATTTTATAAGAGCTTCTATTTTATTTAATCAAAATACTGTTTTTAACACCTTAGAAAGCTTGTTTTTACCTGAGGAAACACTGGACAGTTTTGCACTGGTTGATGCTGAAATGCTTGGTAGAGTTTTCTCCCAAGTAAAACCAACAACCTGCCTTTTAGATCCTATTCCAACATCACTTTTTAAATCGCTTTATGGTTTCCTTGAAGTTGAGCTTTTAAATATGGTGAATTGTTCTCTTCAGACGGGCTGTTTCCCTGCTGCCCTTAAAACGGCAGTAGTGAGACCCCTTCTGAAGAAGAACAATTTGGATCCTGATGTTTTTAATAACTACAGACCAGTGTCCAACTTACCGTTTTTAAGCAAAATTTTAGAAAAACTTGTTTTTATTCAGTTGAATGATTTTTTAAATAAACGTTCCATTCTTGAGAAATTTCAATCTGGATTTAGGACGAACCACAGTACAGAGACTGCCCTCCAAAAAATGTTAATGATTTTAGGTGCAACCTGGACTTCCACAAACTCACAGTCCTTGTGCTACTGGATCTAAGCGCTGCTTTCGATACAGTAGACCACACGATTCTTTTAAATAGACTAAGACACCATGTAGGCCTCTCTGGTACTGCCCTTCAGTGGTTCAGTTCCTATCTCACAGATAGAAAATTTCTGGTAAGCCTGGACACATGCTCCTCAAGGACCCATGAAGTGAAATGTGGTGTTCCCTAAGGCTCAATTTTAGGCCCCGTACTTTTTAATGTGTACATGCTCCCACTGGGAGACGTCATCAGGAGGCATAGTATTATGTTACACAGTTATGCTGATGATACACAGCTCTACATATCCATGTCTCCTGATGACTCAGGGCCCATTGATGCCCTTTTTAATTGTATTTTAGACATTAAATCCTGGATGGCAGAAAACTTCCTACAGCTCAACCAGGGCAAAACTGAGGTTTTAATTATTGATACTAAGGCTCAGGGAGAGAAACTTTTATCAAAACTCCAAACCCTGTCTTTAACTCCATCCAATCAGGTGAAGAATCTGGGCGTCATTTTTGACTCTGAGCTCAATTTTATTCCACATATTAAAAATGTCACAAAAACAGGGTTTTATCATTTAAAGAACATAGCCAGCGTCCGCCCGTTTCTCTCCCGGGCTAACACAGAGACGCTAATGCATGCTTTTATCTCCAGTCGTATTGACTATTGTAACGCCCTGCTTTCTGGTCTTCCAAAAAGAAACATCTCAAGTTTACAACTGTTACAGAACTCAGCAGCACGTGTGCTGACGAAGACCAGAAGGCGGGCACATATTACACCGGTTTTAAAATCACTGCATTGGCTCCCTGTGTGTTTTAGGATTGATTTTAAGGTCCTTTTAATGGTTTTTAAATGCCTTAGGGGTCTTGGACCTTCTTATCTTTCAGAACTACTTTTACCATATGAACCCTCGCGGACCCTGAGATCCTCTGGCACTGGCCTCTTGATAATTCCTAAAGCTCAAACACGGACTTACGGTGAGGCATCTTTTCAACATTATGGCCCCCGTCTGTGGAACAGCCTGCCAGAGGACCTCAGGGCTGCAGAGAATGTTCATATTTTTAAAAGTAGGCTCAAGACCCACCTTTTTAATTTAGCTTTTAACTAATCCCATATTTTTATCTGTTATTTTTATCTATATTTTTATTTTATTTATTTATATAATTTCGCCTTTTTACTTGTTATTCTTATTCTATTACTATTTATTTCATTTACTAGTGTTTTATTTATTTATTTATTTTATTCATTTTATGATTAGCCTATGTAGTTTTATGTTTTTACTCCATATCTCCAGTGTTTCCTCAGCAGGGGGCTGCCTGCACTGGGGGCTGCTGTTGGCTCTGGCTGGGATGTCTCCGTCTTTGGTGGGCGTCGTCTTGGATAGGTGGGGGGTCTGCAGCTGACACTCAGATCTATGTCTCACTGACAGCAGGTGAATATGGACCAGTGGATTCACTCTGTCACTGCATCCAACAGGTCAGTGTGTGGATGCAAAACAACTTTCTCCAGCTAAATTCAGACAAGACTGAAGTCATCGTGTTTGGTCCACAGAAACAAAGAGAAAGTGTCAGCAGTCACCTCCAGTCTCTCTCTCTAAAACCTACAAATCAGGTTAGAAATCTCGGAGTAATAATGGACTCAGACTTGAACTTTGGCAGCCATATAAAATCAATAACATCAGCAGCATTTTACCATCTAAAAAACATCGCCAAAATCAGAGGTATAGTGTCTAAACCTGACCTAGAGATACTTATCCATGCATTTGATTCTAGTAGGTTAGATTACTGTAACGGTCTGCTCACCGGCCTCTCCAAACGAGCCATAAGACAGCTGCAGTACATCCAGAATGCTGCTGCTCGGGTCCTGACCAGAACCAGGAAGTACGAACACATTAGTCCTGTGCTCAGGTCCCTACACTGGCTTCCTGTGGCTCAGAGAAAAGACTTTAAAGCAGCTCTGCTTGTGTACAAATCTCTCCATGGCCTAGCACCAAAGTACATCTCTGACATGTTAGTGCCATCTGAACCATCTCGGACTCTGAGGACCTCAGGGGCCGGCCTTCTGCTGGTGCCGAGAGTCAGGACTAAACATGGAGAATCAGGGTTTCAGTTTTATGCAGCTAAAATCTGGAACAGTCTTTCTGAAGATGTGAGACAGGCCTCTACTCTGACAATGTTCAAATCTAGGCTTAAAACAGCTCTGTTTAACTGTGCATATGACTGAAAGTATCTTATCTGCACTCTTCTTTTTAAATTTATTTTATAATGATTAATGTTGATTTTATTTTGTATTGTGATTTTTTTTTAAAGTCATTTTATAATGATTATTGTTGATTCTATTTTGTACTGTGATCTTAATGCATTTTTCTTGTTCTGTAAAGCACTTTGAATTGCCTTGTGTATGAATTGTGCTCTACAAATAAACTTGCCTTGCCTTGCCTTGCCTTGCAGCAGTGCTTTGCTGCGGTGGGCCCCTTGCTGGTCCTGTAGCGAGGCATGCCCGGGTGGAGGCGTCCCGGCTTTGGACCGTGGGCGCCGCCCAGTGCAGTCGGCCTCCTGGCATTTCCTGACCTGGCTCCTCTGTACTCAGCCACACGATTTTAAATCACACATTTTAAATGTGTATGTGTGTGTGTGCGTTTGGGGGTGGGGGGGTGGGGGTGTGGGGGTGGGGGGTATGCGTTGGGGTGGAGTTTAAATGGGGGGGTGGAGGGGGGTGGGGACTGTCTTTAACATGTATAGCACTTTGTGCTGCATTTTTAATGTATGAAAAGTGCTTTATAAATAAAGTTTGATTTGATTTGATTTGATTTGAGAGCATGTTATATCAGACAGGTGTCAATAGAATAGATTTGCAATTTCAACAGCACTGTTCTACAATATGTGACAAATACTTTACAATACAAGGACTCCATGGTGCAATTTATGCAGAAGTGATTGCATTAGAGTCCTTGGCTATTTTTGTAGCCCTTGATTTTAATGTTTAATCTAAAAAGTCAGATTAAACATCTAAATGTTGTGTGTGTGTGTGTGTGTGTGTGTGTGTGTCCATCACCATAAACCTTATGTCAGGCATTTATCCGAAATAGGTATTATAAATATTATATACTTTCAGCCTTGGGAACCAGGAAGTGGTGAATGCTAACTTCTCTCACATTTTTTTTGTACCAGACGAAAACCTCTGAGGTTGAAAATGGAGGCCCATGCAGCAGTGCCAAAACCTGTAGTACCCAGAGTGTGCACACGAGGCTGGGTGCAGTAACCTGACACTGTAACGATTGTCTATGGGGGAAAACAGTTTTTAATACACATATTTACAGCCTAGCTCACAAAACAGCTACAGTCTAAATATAATACATCTATATGCCTCTCACTGTGAGGAGGGTGACTTTCTAAAAATCACAACTGTTTTTCTTTAAATAACGAATGCACCGACCTGTGGCACTAAATGGTACTATTATGATATGATACATGATATGAAAAACAACTGCGGTCTCATTGACTGCAGCTGTTTTTCTACAGTACTTAAATAGCAACAGTTGAATTTAAGAGCAAATGGTTTTCAAACAAATTAGGTCTGTGGGGTGTACCTGTTTAAAATAAATCTTTGGTTGTTTAGCTCAAAATGTGTCACATGAGCTTATTGTTGGCTGAAATGGTCATTATTTCTATGTTAGGAATAAAGTTTACAAGGGGAAGATTTAAAGTAACAATCCTCTCAGATGTGTGTGTGTTTGTATGGGCATCATGAGGTTTGAAATGTTGAGTTAGTGGTCTGATCATCCATCAGGGCCATTCTGTTATTCCTGTCCTCTTCTCTGTCACTCAACCTTTCAACTTCTACCAACATTTCTCTGGGTCTGTGTGTGTGTGTTGTGGAAAGCGTTGCTGGGATACAGGCAAGGAGAGAGTGCAGACATAAACACTGGAAAGGCTCCATGTTGAGTTTGTCATTATGAGGCTGCAGCCCTGACACTACTCTAAATTTTGCTTTTGGAGGCTGCAACAGGTCGTTCGATGACTCATCCAAAACACAAACACGCACACATGGCACATGGGCTGGAGGGATGCTGGGCCGTGGCAGCACATGAAGCACCCATGTTCTGCTCTCACATGTGTGTGTGTGTGAGTTTCTTTGTGAATGTTGGAGCCCTTTTGTGAAGCATAAAAAGCGCATAATCACTCCATCCTCCTTTCAGCAGAACTCGCAATCTGCGGCCTGTCTCCCACCGTCTGCTAGGTGACTCACAGCATCACTCTCTGCAACACAACCGTGGCCTTGAATGCTCAGTGACAGGCTGGCAGAAAAAAAGAGGGATGGCATTAGTCAGAAATCTGAACAGCAGACCACCTGTGGAGAGAAAGTGGGGAGGAAGTTGTGTGCATGCTCATGTCTTATGTCACCAACCATCTGCAATAGCACATTTCTACTAGGCACACACACGAGGATACCAAATCACTACATGTCACCTTCTGTAAATCCTCTTGTGTTTTAGTTACAAATCATGTATCTTCTTGCTGAGCTTCCTGTATCGTAGATAAATTAATGGACGGTCTACTGCTGTGGACCTGCCCAACTTCCTCTCCTAAAACGTCAGCATCTTGTTTGCATGTGTAACCATTATAATTGTTACAATAAAAGTAAAAATAAATGCCTTACAAAGAAGAAACTATGTACGTGTTTAGTGTGAACAGCCTGCTGCTGTGGACCCATTCGACTCAAAAGGCTATAGCAATATATATCAGCCTTACTATGATCATCACCAACTGTGTCAAAATGAATCTTAAGAGCTGTCAACTTTAACTGCCATAAGAATGTCCCTTTTACTAATTTCATTACAGTAGCATATGTTTATATCAAATAAGAAATCTATTGCATTCCTGCCAAAACCATACACACTGTTGCAAAATTGTTGGCATACATGATCTGCTGCTGTGAAGCTACATGACCCCAACACCTTCAACTATCAACGCCAGCTTTACATACTGTATATTGTCATATAGTATGTAGTCGGCGTGGAGGGGTTGCAGCTGTGGACCTGCCTGGCTCAAACTTCTACAGCAGTCAACATAGGTATTGAATCTGTTATCCCCACATCTATATTCACCAGTAAAACTGTTCATATCAGCGTTACTTTAATCATTATACTACAGAAGTTAACTGAGCTGCTCACTGCTTAGCTTCATTTTATATAGTTACAAATACCAATTCTGTCCATTTCACTAGAAATGTAGTTGTTTGTGTCAAAATTGGCATAACCAGTGGTCTGGTGCTTCTGCAAATAGAGCACGTCCTTTACCTTTATATTTGTAACCATACAGATGCAGACTACATGGTTGGTATGGACAGTCTGCTGCTGTAGGCTTGGCTGACTCCACATCTTCATATTATCAACATGACTCGAGTTTGTATTGTAATAACTATTGGCGCACACTCAAGTACTGTTTAACTGGCACAGTAACCATGTGAAAAGAAACAAGAGTGACATAGAGTTATTGCTTAGGTAACAAAAATTAAGTGTTGACACTTGATGGTAAATACTACTACTGAGTATCAGTTGAGCATTGGTAGGAATTAGTAAAGCATTAGTAATTACTTAACTGAATATTTACAGCACAAATCAATAACATCATAATACCTTACAAACAGTTGTAAGCGCTGTGTTGGTGCATTAGTAAATACTTGACCCATCATTTAAAAAACATTATTGATTCATTGAAATGTAATTCAAAATCACATTTGTTGATGCTTTACTGATGCATTAGTGAGCATTGATAGTTCATTATCAGATTCTTAATATATAATCTGTAAAGCAAAAGTGATTACATATTTGTTGATAGCTTTACTTTTAGTTGTTTATTAAGGTAATATTCATGTGTTAACAACATGAGGCCAGATTATTTCCCATTTTTTTGCCTTTATTGGGAACGTAGCAGCAGCTGCTTCTTAAACAATAGTCATTGTTTTTCATTGCACAAATGTTGACTTCAGACTTATTGACTTGAAGATAATTTAAAGTTGTTGCACAGGATTCATCTCAGTTCAAGCACATGGAAATAACAAAACAAGCTGTTGGCCAAAAAACTAATTGAGTTCAGAGAAAATGATGAAACTGCTAATAAAACCACCTGAGTCTGGGGGAGTAATTTAAATAAATTACAATCAAGCTTGATAAATGAACAATTAGCATGGGGCCAACACAGTTTAATTTAGCACTGCATTTATTAATCAGACTCCCCCTTCTTTTGAATGTAAAATAAAATGAGCTAAAGTAAATGTGTGTGTACATCTATCTTTGTGAGACTGAACTCAACCTCTAGAGCCACAGTTCTCAATTGGTAGAGACTCAGGACCCAGATTCTCTTCATTTTGGCCACATTTCTGCATTTTTAACCATTCAGTTGAATTAAAAAAAATAGTGCAGATTGGACCTTAGATTGAACAATATGTCACAGGATGCCAGCACTACAAAACACTACTGTAAATCAAAACATTCATTTTCAAACTGATCAGCAGGTGCTGTTTTTAAATGCTGATTCATGTTTGATTAGGTCGTGCTTTCATGTGACAGCACGATGCGTTGTTTTCTTCCATTGCATGAAAAGTTATAATTCAAAGGTTTATTTTACCACTGCTCAACGAGAAGGCATAAAGTCATGCTATGGCTATAGACAACCAGCACATATGCATTTTTCCCAGGCTCATCCTTCACAAATGACTGTAACCCACTTCTGGGTCCTGATCTACCAGTTGGGGACCACGGCTCTAGGTCTTAACATGAGAACATTGTTAAACAGTCAGTTCCTAACTTCTGTTACAGTATCAGTGATATTGTGGTACATTGTGGAATTGTTGTATTCACCAACTTGCCTTCACTATCGTAAGTGTTTATTTAATAATTGACTTTGAAAAACAGAAACCAGAAAAGACTGCAAATGTTGGAGTTATGATCATAAAAACACAAACTTGAAAATAAAAATACAAAACTTAGTTATAGGCCTAAAAATACAGTCCTCACAAAAACAGAAGTACAGGTGTGTTATCTGTGGGGTCAGTTCGACAAGCGCTTACTCTCCCCCTCATCAGGAACAGCTGTCTTCTTGCCTTTCTTGATGCGTCTTGTTACAACAATGAAGACAATAACTGCAACAAGACAAATAAAATGGAGTCAGTTCAATAAGAGAGCCCTACAGCAAAAGCCTTATTGTACACAAAATGCATAGCTGATTTGTATGTTTAAGTTGGCTCATACAAATAATTGACTGTTAAATTTCGTCACTAAGTCTTACTGCAGAATCCGAGAGTGCCGGCCAGGATCAAAATGGTGAGCAGAAGTCCAATACCGGGGACGGGTCCTGGCGGTGGAATGTAGCAGTAACCCAGCGCTGTGCAGTTACAGATTCTGACTGTAAGAGAGAATTGATTGAAAAACCGTGAATGTTAAGATTCTCTGAGACCTAATATGGACAATAAGTGCTTGACGTACAGTTGGGCATTTTTGATTGTAAGAAATTTAATGGAAATATATAACCCTGCGCTGTAACAATAAATTATCAACAGCAGATCTATTTATCATAGCTTTTACAGTATGCATATGTTTTCTCTAATATATTTCATGATGTTTTGAAATTTAGAAAAAAGGTTTGTCTGGTTGGAAGAAACTATTCATATGACACTTTCATCTCAAACAGTGTCATTAAAGTTCCCTTTATACTCCCGTGATTATTCTGGGTTTATAACAGTTCTTATCTAAAGGACAAAGTACAAACCACATAGATGTGCTCACAGCAAACAAAGCATTCGATAGATCTTACCTGGGAAAGTGTTAACAGACCCAAGCGTATTGACCATTGCATGCCAGGAATGTTATCCTAGCAACAGAAAATGCTCCAAAACTGCTGAAGTAATCAAAAACCTCTCTAAAGAGTTTGGGAGACATTTGGGATCATTCTGAGAGTAAACTGAAAACTGGCAGTGTGAACTCTTGATTATTTACTTTTATCTGTGATTATAGGCAGAGCTTTCATCAATGTGTGTTTCTGTGCACATCTGTTGCAATCGCTGCCTATAAATCAGAATCTTGAAGGCTCATACCAAGCCCCTTATCCCCATGTTGATGTGCCCTTGGGCAAGGCACTTATCCCCAAGTTGCTCCAACTGCTTTGTTAGTGGTGTGTAAATGGGTATGACAGAGTGTGGATGTGTTATCTAATACTGATGGACAACTCACATTGTAAATAAGAACCATCTGTAAGGGAATGTGAGAGTGGAGGAGTGTGAATGGGTCAGATGTGACCTGAGTAGTCAGAAAGACTATATGCCATATGCCCCAGGGCATTAGATCGGGGAAAAAATTAAACCTTTTAAATATTGCAACTATCTGTATATGTTTTTTTTTCTCAATAAATTCATTCTCAAATGTATTAACCTCTTGTGTAAAAAATAACCAACACCATCTGTTTTTGCTTGGAAACGTTTTCTTTCCTCAAATCTAGTATTACCTTTCCACTTGGAAAGAAACACTTTCCACAAGAGGAGTGGACTTATCCTCAAGAGGATAAATCTGCTGAATAGTCCTGAGAAGTAACAAATAAGCAGTTGCCATAGAAATGAATAACTCATATAAAGGCAGTTAAAACAAAGGATTGATGATAAAAGGCATGTATGCAATGGTAAAAAAAAAATCCAATGAAGTATCAGAAGTAGTGGCCTTTCACCATTAAGACACAACATCATGACTCATGACAGACGGAGTGAATAACACTGACTATCTCGTCATCATGGCACCTGGTAGTGATAGTGATAGTAACATATCAGGCAACAAGTGAACATTTTGTCCTCATAGTTGATGCTAGAAGCAGGAAAATGAGCAAGTATAAGGATTTAAGCAATTTTGACAAGTGCCAAATTGTGAAGTCTGGCTCAGAGCATCTCCAGGGGTCAGTATCTATCTGAGGTGGTCCAAAGGGGGAGCAGTGGTGAATCAGTCACAGTGTCATGGGTGGCCAAGGGTCACTGATGCACATGGGGAACAAAGGCTGGCCAATGTGGTCCAATACAACAGAAGAGCCACTGTTGCTGAAATTGCTAAATAAGTTAAAACTGGTTCTGATAAAAAGGTGTCAGAATAGTTGTTGTGTATAGCCTCAGAGCAGTCAGGGTGGCATGGGGTCATAATGTTATGCCTGATTGGAGTACTGAGAAACAGACAGCTAAACGCACCTTATAAGCAGAGAAAGTTTGCTTGTAGGAGTACATAGACAAAAGATGGTTAGCTTGTGAAAAACAGTGCGGTTGTCAGGGATAATTTTCACCCGTGGAGCAATGTATATTTTGTGCTTAAAAAATTCTTTGAGCAGCAGTGTTGAAAAAAATGATGGACTGTGAGGCTAAGGGGTGTTTTAATGGACAATAATGGATGTTTATGGCACAAAAGAAGCATGAGTGGGGATGACCAGACAATCATCTTTTTCTCAAGATAATTTCATTGTTTATTTTTCATTTTTTGTATTTGATTTAATTAGTAAGCAGACTTGTTCTTTCAATTGATGCCAAAGATTGAACCCACCTTCAAACGACTGTGGCACTCCCATTCCCGCATTGTCTATGACAGTGATGGAAAGTGTGGAATTCTTCTCTTCAGTTGCTTTTTTTATCAGGGACAGTTTAGCTGATGTATCTGCAAAGAAAAACAGAAAAAGAAAAATCCAGTCATTCATACAATTAACCCCTTACTTTAATGTTTTCTAATCTTTCCGAGGCATGTCAGTTTACCGCTAATTCTCTCCAACTTCCAGTTCTGAGGTTTCTTGCCAGTACTTATAGTGAATGTGAAGGGCTCTGAATTGGGGAAACTGTCAGGGTCCTGAGCCGTGATGATGATAGGTTTGGGTTTCAGCATACAGACGAAGGTCTTGTTCTTAGTCAGTTTGGGGTAATGGTCGTTCACATCGAGCAGTCTCACAGACAGCACACGCTCAGCAGACATTTCCGGGTTTTCTATGAGAGAAATGCGAGCACGATGAAACAAAACAGTCCACATATCAATCATGTGATCTGTTCCCTTAATTGCAAGGGTTCACACATCTTTTAAAGGGCTAATTTTAGCAGCTTTAAGCTTTGGCAGCACTCTGCAGCTGTGCCAAGTTCTGCATTTATACATATACATACACCAAAAAAATATTTTTACACTTCATCTTATACAAAAGCAGGCATGGTATAAACAACTGAAAGCCTGAGGAATTTCACTGTGTGCTGAGATTAGTGCTGATAACAAGGTCTGTGGTGAATAATAAATTAATAAAACTTACATGTGTTGTTCTTTGTAATATTGTAATGTGTGGTATCTTGTTAGAGAATTTCCTCTTAACTCAATGACCTGATCAGGTGGGTCCTCTTAACCTCAGCTATAGTGTATAAATCATTTTTATTAAAAAAGTGTTACAAAATTGCTTGCATTACAGTCCCCACTCATTTTTGTAGTCCTTGTTACCAGCAAAGTCAAGGTTTGTTTAACAGCTGCTGAAAAATAGACAAGATAAAACATTTTCATACACAAGAAAAAACTGAGCACACCCAATAGACATACAGTTAGAGGCATCAGGGAATGCTTTGTCCCCAAACATTCATACTGATTCACCACCTCACCAGCCTGTCCATAAGCAAAGTTATTGTTCTTTTAAAAACACAATAACAAATAAAATATCAAAAGCAGAACAATGGTTGATGTGTCTAATAACTTTAAATTAAACTTTAAAATCTTACTCGCATGTGTTCATCACAAAGCTTATGCGTATGCATAAGAATCTATAGAAGGACGACACATTTAAGAAACACAAAAAAAATCCTTGTGAACAGTTGCTCAAACAAATAACTTCATAAAAATATTTAATGTGATGGCGATTAAAACTGAAGTTTACTTGAAGGTGATAGTGCCCTTAAAAAGCTGTGACTATCCAAAGCATTTTTCACAAAGTTACCATTAAAATATTTAATAACCTACGTAATTACTTTTCTAATAAGAGAACTGTTCATTTAGATAGAATTTTATCATGACAGACAAAACTTACCTACCATTTCAAGGATTTTAAAAGCACTTGGTCAAAAATCTAAGCACTTTTCAAACCTTGAAGTGACAGCAATAAATTACTAAACCTTTCATTCAAGATTAGAAGCATGTTTACAAACCGTGACCTTCATACACTGTATTTTGTTCATGAAGTAATAGATTTTTGTTACTTTTAATTCACTACAAATTAACACAAATCAATACTGGTATCCAGGTGCAGCAGCAGGATTTGAACTTGTATGTTTTTTTCGTTTGGTTTTTTAAATGTATTTTTTGGGGCATTTTGTCCCTTTATTGATAGCAGACATACAGTGGATAGGCTTGTGAAAAGGGGAGAGAGAGCAGGGGAAGACACTCTGCAAACTGGTCACAGGCGGGATTCAAACCTGGACCGGCAGAAGCAAGTACATGGGTGCCTGGTTGCTAACCACACTGCCAAACCAGCACCCGGTATGGGTTTGTTTATATTGATAATCTTGATGGTTCTTCTATGAGATAATGTGTTTTATAGGCATTACTTGATTTGAAAGTGGACAGGTAGAAAGGAAAGTGTCTGGACAATCTGCATGGACTTTTACTCCGCAAGAGGGAGCAACATGTTGGACTGTTTCTTCATAAATCAAATTTAACGGAACAAGTGTAAGAGACTCCAAAGACATTTTTAAGGCAAAAGAAAAGACAAGGATATTACTCCAGTCACTGTGCGTGTCATACATTCTCGAATAGTTTCCCTCCTTTTGTCAGGGTGAAAGTTCAGTCTCAGTCCTTCACATCTCTCTTTATCCATGAGATTCATCTGATGCTCTTCAGAGTGACATCACATAAGCACCCTCACTAGTTGTATGAACACAAGCATCATAAAATTGCCTGATTTGATTGGTCATTGCTACACATGACAGGAGCGTAAATGCAAAGACTTACTTTTGAAAGTGACAGGCTTTTTTAGGTGTTGAATACTCTGACATGTAAACCTAACATACATGTCAAAATTGTTATTATCATTTTTAATTTATCAATTTATTTATTTATTTCAGTAGGATGTATAAATGTATGTATGTGAGTTGTTGTGATCCTGGAGAGACGCCTTCTCGTTCTGTTGCTACATGTGTACTAACTGAATGACAATAAATTTGAATTTTGAATTTGAAAAAGTAGTAGAATTGGAAAGGCTGTTATGTCCCATCCATTAATAAGAGTTACCATGAAAAGTGCCCTATTGCTCACCTATGCTGTCATATCTGCCAATCAAATTTCCAAAAGTAGATGGAAATTGTTAGCAGGTTGTTAGCATCTAAAAAATGGTGCCCATGAACATCAATTTTGTGATTTTGATCCAGATAAGATCCCTTTTTTCATAATTGACAAACAGTATTTATTTTAGGGTTACTGCTGAAACTGCACCTACTGATGACATTCAAAAAGTAACTCTTGGATGGAAACATTTTGAGGCCAAGGGCATACCAGCATACAAATGCATAGTTTAATGAGAACAAGAGCTATTTAAAATATCTAGCCTTTAAAACAACTTTACAAAAGCGTCATAAAAAATGTCTCAAAGTTTAGAAATGAATTTAATCTCTCACCTTTTTCAAATACAGTGATAGTGACTTCAAAAGTCTCCAGCGTTTCTCTGTCCAGCTTGCCTTTGGTCTTGATTGTTCCTGTGGCAGCATCGATCTCCAGCCAGCCCTTAGGGTCACTGTCTATCTTAAAACTGCACAGCACAAAGAGACTGATATTAGAAATAATTCATGATACACCAGACTCTGAACAGGGGCCCAGGGGACAAATGGTAGTCAAAATAAATCCATAGTCTGTTTTAAGTACACGTGACAGCCCAAACAACTGAAACTCCAAACCAGCTGCCAGGACAAACCATTAATGTAAGAGATGAAGCCTGTGCTGTGGTGTGTTGAGTAAATGGGACAAGTCCTGACCAATGAAAATCACTCAGCATGTTTGTGCTCTGTTTGCTATCACACAATAAGCAATGCTTGAGTCCAGCTCTGAGGAAAAAAATATTCAGTGTTAGTGTTGTCTTCTTAAGAGGCAGTTTTGTGATGTATTTTAAGGTGTAGTTGGCAATTTGTATGGTTACTAATCAAAACAACAAATAAATCTGGTGAGTAATGGATTCAGCTAGTGGCAACTTTTGCCACGTTTTCAAAAACTTTTTTCAGTTTAAGCAATCTTTAGAAAACCATCTGTTTGTGAGGTTTAAACTTTTAATTGATTTTGATGGATTAAACTGATACTTTTAAAGTAAAAT